>VZDJ01000782.1:21836601-22302657 GCA_008694505.1 Cyanoderma ruficeps | reverse complement strand
AATAGCCCCTACTAATTTCAGTCTGCCAAAATTAGACCTGTCATGAATGGAAGCTGGTTGATATTTCATCAGCATTATTTTTAGTTGAAGCAAATGTAAAACATAAGTGCCTCATGTGGTCTGCTAACTGCTGGAGAAGTGAGAAGATTGCTGAATTAATGAAGCAACACTGGGCAAATCAACAGATTCCTACAGGAGCAGGTTATTCAAAACCAGCACCTTGCCTTCAGAAGCAGGTAGTGATGCAGCGATGGCAAGTCCTGTCTCAAGGGCAGCTTTCACATCACAGCTATTTTCAGCAATGTATAATTTGATAATCATTTTCATCTCAGCACAGTTTAGCATATTTATTCCTCCATAAGTTTTAATTCCGCTTAAGAGGAATGATCCTATCAACATAAAGAGGTCATAAGGATTGCTGCATGATCAGATTAACCTCTCTTCGACTCCATTGCCTCCAAGCTTTAGATCAGTTCTCCTTGATTTTGGAAACAGTTTGTGTGCTGTTTCCAGGCTACTCTTTCGAATTTATTGACATTATACTATATTTATTTAATACTATCTATTGTTTATCTCAATTAATATTTATCGGCCCATTCCCACCACATAGCTGGATTCCACGAGGATAACATTACCAAGACACTATATTTTAGGACTTTTCTCTCTTTGCATTTTTGTAACTTTTATTTTGTAACTGATTGGTTGTACCACACACTACAAGAATTCACATTGGCATTAATAAAGATCTCTTTCTTTCTTGACAAACTGCGGTGAACAAACAGCTGTTAATAACAGTGCTGCTTGCAGAACCAGGGGTGTCAGGACTTCCCTTAAGACTAAAGGGATATGGATTTGTGAATCTTAGCTCACTGTTAGAGAAGTTTTTGAATGCTTGCTACGGTGTGCTTGAAACAATAGATGTGAATTTCCTGTTGTGGTTGCTTACAACAACCCTACATCCTCATTCTTTCTCTTTGCCTCTGTTGAGCTTGAAACACCTGATTCCTGGAGGTTTCATTCAGAGAACTGAGAGAATGTTGACTTTGTTTGCATCTAGGATAAAAACATGGAATGAAAGAAAACAGGTGTGACCTAGGGTTTTGCCTAGCCAGGTTTATGCAGTATACTTATGCTTCAGGACCTGCTTAATAGTTTTTAGAATTAGAGCTGTTGTTATCCATACGCTTGCTTGAGACATACCCGTGTAAGAGCAATGATTCCTTAACAACACTTCTCTGGGAACTCTTCTGTTTTCTATTCTTTGCAAGACAGTAACAGCAGCTCTTCAGAAGAAATTTGGGTATCAATATATTGCTACTGGTTTTTTATATTGTTATTACCTGTATTGTTGTTAATTTTGTTTGTATTTGTAATATGTTATATTAAGGAATGTACGGTATTCCATAACTGTTAGATTTCAGGAAGGATGTTCAATTTAATTCTGACTTTTCAAGGCCCAGGTTTTTAGGATAATTAAAATCTGTGTATTAATTGTTATGCAGAATATAAACTGTTGTCTATTTATTTAATCTGGATAGCTTCAAGTGGAATAAATAACGCATGGGAAATGTGCCTGAGGTTCCATTCAAACTCAGCCTGAATTTTGTCGTAGTCATTGTGCATGGTACTGCATAAACCCGTGGCAAAAAGCAAATTTATAACAATTTTAAGTAGAGCTGGATCCTAGCAGTTTATTTATCTATGGGATTCGCTTATTTCAGAAAATCTACTGAGCACTAATCCTGAATTTGTTTCAGTTGACACTGAAAAAAGAATAAAAAATTCCAGTGCTTTTAAAGTGTTTACTCCAAAGGCTGGAAACTTTAACTCATGCACAAATGAAGGAATTTGCTTTTGTAGAATAAGCTTGGAGATGTGTAAGTGTTCATTTTTTCTAGCAAGTCTGAATTTTTGCTGTTTCTGTTCAACCTAAATAAATAATTTTTCTTATTCTCTCCCACCTTTCTTTTGCACCTCTTAAAAAATAAAAGTCTGTATTTAAGAACAGATCTCACCTCACACACTAAACCTGCAATTTTCCATTGTGTTTACAAGACAGAATGATTTATATCTACTAATTTCAACCTCTGTGTTTGCCTACTAACACAGTAAGTGTCACTCTGGGTAAAACTGCATGTAAGCATTTTCAGAAGAAAATGAAAATATCAAAAAAACAAAATACATGTTTTCATTACACCTCATATCACTTCCCAAGTATTTGGTTTAGACATCCTGACCATTTTCTTGAAGAATATAATTTAATTTCAGTATGAAAGAAGTTAAAGATATTCCTACTTCTGGATTTTTTGCTTGTTTTCCTCCTGTTGCTTGTTTTCTCCATGCCTCAAAATAATCAAAGTTGTGTGTGATTTCATGAATATGTCTTTGTGTAAGATACAGCTGCAGAAGAAACAAACAGATTCTGATAAAGGGTGAGGGAGGTACTTTCAATGACTAATGTGTTTGGCTTTGTATTGTTGCCTGTCTGCTCAACAGCAAGGCATTAGATAAAAGAAAGCAATAAAGGAAGACTTTAAAAAGTGAGATACAAAGGTACAATAATGATACTGGTACAAATTCCCTCTACCTCTTCAAAGCAATAGAGAAAAGTGTTTGAGTATTGGGTAGATTGCGATAAGGGTGCTTGGCAGGAATAAAACATAGATAAGTCAGTAATCCCCGATCAGGGGAAACCACAAATATCAAAAATCCTGAAAATAGCTGGAAGCTTGAAAAGATAGAAGAAGCTATCAAAAATGTGCCACTGATACCAGTTCAAAACAACCGGATGATTTTTTTTTTGTTTTCTTTTCAGTGGAGGGATTTGCTCACAAAGAGGATTTATTTATTTATTACTTTTCCCAAAGGCTTTTTACCTTGCAAAAAGTAATATAAATTACTTTGTTTCTAAACCCCTGTGTCAGCACAAACATGCTGTGACAAGTTCCCCCAAGGAAAGTCCTGTAGGGTCCAAATCCCAGCTGAAATTCCTGAGTGAGCTATGCTGAATGTTTGCTACCTGACTGCTGGTCGGAGTGACTAGATTGCAGAATACTGACTTGAAAGGTAGAAAAGCCTGAGGTTCTGTACATCTGGCAGTACAGGTGGCTGCTCATTAAACCAAGGAGCACCATCAGAGATTTATTTTGAATCCTATCACTCCTTACAAAAGTATGATGAAATTGGAAAAGTAATCTTCACTGATTATCTTCTATTGAAATTATATTCATTAATATCTCTCCCTGGACTACATTTAGACTAACAGTCTTGAGCAGTTTGCAACTGGTCCTGCAGGTCAGCTACCCTGAGGCATAGCACACACTGACCTTCCTCCCTTCTGATGTTTTGTGTTCCAGTGTAAACTGGAGTACAGGAAATAAAGATAGAGGAAGAGAGAAAATTATATTGAATTGCAGCTCACCTTATTCCACCACAGAATGCAGCCACTGACTGCAGCCAGGTTCAGGGTCTAACAGCACCTGCAGTTTGGATGAAACTTTAATTCCAACAGAAGCGGCATGATGCTCAGAATTGAGAGGACAACCACTTCTTTTGAAGTGGAGTGATTTCTGGGAACGACATAAGTTGGATATTAGATAACCAACAAAAAATCCATAGTTTTCTAAAAAATAATACTCCTTTTCTTCCAATATCACCATTGCAATAGTTTCAGTTACAAAGAACTCAAGGGATAGTGTCATCAGATCTCTGTCCTGATTATTTTCTTGAGCATCAAGCTTGAAAAAGATTGTTTCCATCTGTGTGCCTCCGTACATCTGTTAAGCTAAATAGATTGAGGGGACTGGAAAATACTATCAGACAAAACACTGATTTCTGTACTTTTTATAGATAGAAATGACCTAGCTACTCAAAGTAATGTTTTATTTCATAAGAAAACACAGGTGCCTTAAAATACAGAGTACTGTCCAAAGCTTTTTCTATAAGTTATGTCATCCTTATCAAGCATTTCAGAAAACACATATAATGTATGCTGTTTGGATGCATGCAAATATATTATCAGTGTGAATGAACCTCAAATAAATGAATATATCAAATATTACCAATACTGGATGTTCTTACACCATGTAAATACCAAAAATCTCCATGAAAAGCCTAGTCTTAATAATATAAACTCAACAGCAAAAAGGATATAATAATATTTCCTTTCTCTTGCCCATGACACACTGTGGCTTAAACCAAAAGTGTTTATTTTTTATGTAAAATTTTGCTCTGGGTTTGCATATAGCTTGGTGTAAGAAATTATTGTTTTATCTGACTGTATGTTAGGAGCATATAAATCATGGTATGATAGTTTGATGCATATGTATGTGTGTGTATGTGTATATATATATATATAAAATGCAGCTATAATAAGCTGAGAGAGGCTCATAGGATGTGGTTCTAGCCACCACAAGCCTAAACAATCTAGAGCATCATCTTCATGTTTAATGCTATTCATCATCCTGTGTGAATTATGTTAGGGCAGCGACCATTTAGCTGCTTGCGGATAGAAGGTGTTAAAGGAACAAACTCAGCAAAGTCAGAGAATCAATAACCACAACAGTAGTAGAATAGCACAAACATATCTGAAATTTTTGTTCTTTTTATTTTATAAAAGCAGTTCAAGGCACCTGCAGCCATGATTTTAAGGTAACCATATTTCCAATCATCAGGAACTGTACTATTTTAGGCTTAAAATCCTAAACTGGTGGTTTTATCTATTCTGCTCTGCCTCCAATAGAAAAATTTTAGATGGGCAAAAAACCCCACTGAGCTATGTTTCTTCCATCTGTATAGTTACAAAGGGAAGGAAAACAAGGGGAAAGCACACACCTAGGTATCCACCAGGTTCTGCCTGTGATAATTGCCTTGTTGTGTCTATTGTAAATGTTGTCATGACTTTGGTTCAAATCTTGGCCTGAAATAATGGAGACTACAAAATATATATTTGCTACTTATTGAGAATGTTATGGGAATAACATAAATATTTTGTACAAGGGTAGCAATACCTCTTTAACAAATATTATCTAGCCATAACATTCTGGCACATGGACTGCTGAAACAATTGTTACTGGGGAGAGGTTCTGACAGGATGACTAATATCCCAAAGTAAATTTGTTTTCAGGTCTCCCTTTAGAAAGGCTTTCTTTTTTCAGTTTATTGCAGAAGGATGGCGTGATGGGGGAGGTGGAGGTTTCCCTGCGTGCGCCTTTCCCTGAGGGCTTCACTGAAGAATTATTGTAAATTCACAATATGCTCTGCGAAGATTCTATGGGGACAAGCTGAAGATTATTCTCATATCATTTCCTTTCTTTGTCCATTTTCAGACTGGCTAATTCTAGAACACGAGTGTGAAAGGCAACATACCTAGGAAATTAAATAGAGTTTAGATGTTGGCAATGACCCAGATAGTGCTACTCAGACATACATACTCTGTTAAATTTGTAGAATTCCCTGTACGGCTCTCTGCCACTGCAACAACTGGCATAAAAGCTCCAAGAAATTTGTTTTTAATGTACCAACATATTGATCACTAGCTGTTACAGTGACTTTTCTAAAGGAGCTGTTACAACACAATAGCTTCCATGCTTCTATGAGCTACTAGTGGAACTCAACTATTTTCTCTGCTTCTTTTTTCATATTTTTTTAAATGTCTTCTTTTGGGTCTCAAGTTGCTCCATATCCATTGTTAGTTTTCTCTTCAATACCCACCACTTTTAACTATTGGCTTATTTTTATATCTGGATTTCCTCATTTGCTGTGTTTATTCTCTTTGCTTTTCATCAGTTTTATCTTCCTGTTCTATTCTGGTTGCATTTCTAGAAAAGTACTGTAGGAATCCCCCTTTTAGAAAGTAAGACTTAAACATTTCTGTGACTCTAATAAATTGTCCCAAAACTTTTTGTTATTAAACATCTCAAAATTTTATAGAGATGCTTAATTTCTTCTATCAGATAAGGAATGAATAAATGCACCCAGAACAACACAGTGTTGTCTTGT
Organism: Cyanoderma ruficeps; assembly: GCA_008694505.1. Classification (NCBI taxonomy): domain Eukaryota; kingdom Metazoa; phylum Chordata; class Aves; order Passeriformes; family Timaliidae; genus Cyanoderma; species Cyanoderma ruficeps. The sequence continues at coordinate 22,296,657 of VZDJ01000782.1, read as the reverse complement.
TATTTAGCATGCAAAACACTATACCAGATATCCTAATCTGATGGAATTAGGGAACTGAATGCAACATAGACTCAATTCACTTCATATTATTATAACTATTTATATTTTTAGTAGGTATAGAAGGAATGTTTACGAGAAAACAAGCAAAAAAAATAGAAAATAGAAAATTTGACAGAGTTGTTGCATTTTGTTCGGAAAAGACAGCTTCAATAACTGAAGTAACCTTCTGCTGCAACTCCTGATATTTTTAGGCTTGAGGTAGAAGCAAATACAGGAATTACTTCTTTCATGTTTGGAAATTCACTTAAAACTTATCACACTGCCCTTGAGACATTATGCAGACCACAGGCCACCTTAAGGCAAGCTGAGAAGTTCAGACAGACCAACATGCAGTGGCTTGTCTTTCTTAACATAGATGAGATCATTTCACTTAATTTCTGTGCTTATCGTTTGGTTTCCTTTCAAATTCTAGTCTACTTCAAAATATTGTCATATGTTCCTTAAAAGGAGTATCAACGACTTTTGGAGGATCATCTACCATGCTGCACATTTCTAGGGAAACCTCACCCTTAACTTTGTCAGCAGATTCAAACTTACCAAGTGTGGACTCAGGGAATTCCTATGAAAGGAATTCTGGATAGAAAAGTAATGTTTGCTAGAGTTTTGCTGCCTGTAGGACATCCCTTTTGGTAAGTCCTCCTCATGAAAGAAGCTGTGAACTGGCTCTGATATACACCCTCAGAAATAACAAGCAATATTTTATACCTCTGAAATAAGCAACTTTTAATCTCTGGCGGACAATTTAGATAACAGATCCATTGACTATTTAGGGAAAATTGTGAACTTCTAAAGCTTCATGGTATCTTGCTGATGCAATCTATTGTAGTGCCAGGATAGTAAGAATATTTGTGTAAAACACTGAAGAACCAGTTCTGACACTACTGTATTGAGATTATCAGAATTTCTAAGAAAACAGACATAAAAACCTGGTAATGTGCAGGTTTCAAAGCTGGTTTAATCTAGTGTTTTCAGAAGATTACAGACATACACTAAAAACAAGCACTTCTCTTTAAAAGACCTTTTATTGCAAAGAATGCCCATGATATCTCTTATCCACTCCAGTATTTTGTCATTTATTTACAATGTTATATATATATATATATTCCAAAATACAAATTACAAATGAGGCAGCATTCCTTAGAAGAAACAGAACAGTTTTTTTATTATTTTTTGTCCCACTGGACAGATGGTTTTCAAATTCAGTATCTTAATTACTCAGTATCTTTATTACTGGAAACAGAGAAATATTTAAAGAACGTTTTCAGCTACAAAAGAACACGCTAGACGTTGGTCTGTGGTTCTTTTATATGCGTATAACATTAAAAAAATTTAAGAGACAACTTCTGCATAGCTGAGATTGTTAAAATCTTACTTTTCAGACAACACCCGAGGCTCTACTCTGAAGCTGATGCTAGATAGCTAGTTGGGAAAACGAACATGCAGGTCATTATAACTGAGGAGCTAAACATTTATCTTTCATGCAGGGCACATTGATTAGAAGGCTTTGAGAAGACTCATTACAAGCAAGTGTTAAATACTAAAAGTTAGTCTTTGAGCCAGACAGAATTCAGAGAAGCAGAGATAATGAGACTATAAAGATGATATGTAGCTAGCAACAGTTGTGGCTTGCTTAGGGATACACGTAAACACAGTCTGGTTTGGGCACTTAACAGGATAAATGTGGAAAAAAATAGAAAGGATAAAGCAAACAATACATAAAGTGGTTTGTGGGCAGTTTTCAGTACATGCATGTTCTCTATTAATGCTAAGAAGAAATAACAAGCCACGACTACTATTTGCAGAATAAAAGCATTCACGTTTTCCCACTGAAAAGATACCTGCTCTTGTTACCCTTTTTCCAGTGTTATAGTTTTTTCTATGTAGTGTGGTAGCTCTCAGAATCCATGCTGGCCTTAATTCTTCAAAGGCAGTTGTTTCCCTACTTTCCAGCCCTAACAGATGCATTGTCTCCTCTCCTCTCTTCACTTCCTCAGGTGGCTCAGTCAGAGATGAAATTAAAAAAAAACATATATTGCTGGAATGACAGAAAGTTGTAGTCACCCTGGATGGTAAAATATGCTGGATGTTTAAATTACAAAGCCTATAAAATATAATTACTCATTGAAAAAAAGTCTCTAGGAGTAAGCCTTGAGCACGTTACCTGGGAAGGCTGCAGTCTCCTTGTGACAGAAGGCTGTAAATGATGGGTAGGGCAATTAGCTGTTAGGATGACATGGATTCAGCTCACTATGCTTTAGAGAACTATGGACTCAAAGAATGACTGCATTTTGTATCATGTCAATGAAAATAATTTGAATGAAACTAACACAGACAACAATTGTATTCTCAAGCAGGCTATTTCCTGAGCAGGTACTAAAATCACTGTGTTTGGGCTTTCTTGTTTGTTTGCTCTTGTCTATTATTAATTATACATTATGTTTGTGGACATCTCTCTATGTAATTACACAGATCTCATACAAGTTTTAGCCTTGGTCTTTGGCATTTAGATAGCTTTTTATCTATTTGCTTTTTTTGTTATATCCTTCTCTTTGTATATCCACTAGATTTGATAGGAAATCCCACTAGAATGAGAAATAACACAATTGCCATTGATACAATACCTGTTGCTCATCTTAGTCATGGTAAGGTTTTATAAGGTTAAATTAAAATGCACTACACCTAAATTTATTTATTAAAATTAGCTCAAGTTTCTTTTCACAGAAATTAAACTCTGGCATGGAAACAGCATTGTCATGTCTAATTTAGATAATTTTTTTACTCATTAGTCTTACTTTGTGTATACCCTTTCCTCTTAATGAGAGCAGAAAAAGAATTTGCAGCCTACTGAGTCAGCCATCATAATTGTAAGCTTGTTTCAGGACCTCTCAAACCACAGCTTTTGTTAAAATTATAAGCCAATTTAGCAACAAAGCCCTGTTAATAAACAGAGTGCAATAGTGCTTTTAAAGCAGAAGTAAAATGATCAGCTCTTTGTGTATTTGTTGTGTGTATAAGAGAACAGAAGGTCTTGGTGCAACAAGATTGTATTTGTGGTACAGCTGGATCATATGCTGCCCGCATTTGCCGATTGTCACGGTGATTTATTGTTGTGACCAAAACTTTTCTGCTGCTGCATCCTGCATAGATTGCAGGCTATTTGGAACATTTATGGTCAAAAGCATCGGAAATGTTTTCTGAGGTTAAATCTCTATTAGTAAATTTAACAAGTGTTGTAGAACTTCCAGGATGTTAAAACAACCACTGGTAGATTTAATTTGTTAGAAACCTCCTTTAGACAGCTTCAGCATGTTCCCACATGACTTCCAGGGGCAGTTCAGGGGCTAGCACAGGCCAGTGGCCATTTGCAGTTTGCATACAATCACCTTAATTTGGAAATGAAGAAAATATAATATTCTGGATCTGATTCATTTTGTGCCAGTGAGCCTCAGTAGCAGGGAAGGATCCTGGGCACATAATGTATTTGTTGATCCTGGTGGTTTGACTGCAAGAAAAAACTGCAAGAAACATCAAAAAATATATGCAAAACCAGTATTTTTCTCTTACTAGGTTTGTAGTTGCAGACCTAACTCTTCATACGGTCATGTAACAAAACTTACTCCATCAACAAGGAAGGAGGGGAGGAGGAAGGAGTGTCTGTCAGTCATACTGGTGTCTAACTGCTGGTGTCTTGGTTAAGAGGTTCTCTTGGGTAATCCTGACTTGCCATTGGGAAGAGACGACTTGTTATCACAGATTGCTTTATGTCTTCTAGTACTTGATTGGGAGTGGATCATGTTTGACTAAATGGTAGGTCTTCACTTTTCAGAACAAAAACAAAGGTCCTTGGGCATAATAATGGAAGACTATTTTAGCTATAATATAAAATTTACTTTCAATGCTTGTGGGAAAAAGAGGATTGATGAATGTTTTAGGCAGGCAACTGTCATTTAAGTTGCTTGCTATATCTGTATAGCTCTTCAGAACTTTATGGTTTCAGATTAAAAAAGAGTTCTCTTGAACAGTTTCTGTATAAATTTGTTCTCTTCTACCTGTTCCTGCATACGAGAAAAAAACTGAGAAAAGTAAGAAATGTACTGACTTTTATACTTACTTTATAATAATAATATTGTTCCTTTGTCCCTGTACTTAGAGGTACAATATGCTTTTTGGGTTATACATCATGGGATCTGAGCAAAATCATGATCCTGCCTAACAGGAGAGTCTTACTAATTTCCCAAACTTTTTCCAAGTCCAAAAATCTTGAACAGAGTCTTTAAATGTGTTTTTCATCTACTCAAGAATTTTTTGGGGGCTCTGTTGGAACAATTAAGACTATAGATTACATTGGATTAGTGCAAGTCAATGAATTTAAAATAATTAAAACACCATTATTAACCAACAGCTACCAGCAGGAGCTGCTCACACATACGTGAGGATTATATTCTACTTGCCCAAACACTAATTATATTTCATATTTTTCATCCTTGTTATGGCTCTTCAACTTCTGGAAATGCTCCCCAAGTTAAATAGAATTTAATAGAATGCTCCCCATTCAATAGAAACTGTAGCGGTGTGGTTTTGGTTTTATCAGTTCTGTGTATGCATTTGTCCCTTGCTTTTATACCATTTTTTTATAAGTTGTAATGGTTTGTTCCATGTACCCCATGTTTTACCCCTTTATGGTTTACCCCAGTTACTGTTTTTAATCAAACATCATTTATGTGACATATGGGTCCAGTCAATCACTTTGAAGCCTCAACCTGGGTCTAGAAAGTTCCAGTGAGGGTGTCGAGTGATTGGGCAGGATCCTCATTATTCCCTTCCTTGCTTTATTGATTTGTTATAATATTTGTCATTTCTGTACAGGGTCACTTCCTTCACCCCACGGATTGGTCCCAAGCTGTACCCTACCCCCTGCTCCTCCCCTGTTTATAAGGTGCAGTACAGAGAGGATCCCTGCTCTCGTGGGGAGACTCCCTGGTGGAGAAGAAGGCCCTCGTGGACATCAATAAACTCCAGCTGCTGTTCCCCATCAGAGACCTTCCTTTATTCCTCGTCACTGTTCACTTCTGAGGGGCAAAACCCCGCAGGATCGGGGGCGTATCCCAGGATACAGAACCGTACCTCTCACTGCGGCTGGTGCCAGGGCTGGCCAGGCAACGTGGGGCGAAGGTCCCAAGAGACACCGCACCACTGCAAGAAACTGTGCGTGATTTTAAACACTGACACATCAGAAACACTTGCAAGGGTACTGGGAGTGGGAAGGCAGGTGTCTGGATGGGAGAACAGAAAAAGAATGTGGTGGCTCTGTCTTATGTTGACAAAAATATAAATAGCAGTGTGGGGGAGGTGGAAGTTTAATGTCAATCCCACTTTCCCATTAAAACTGTAGATAGTTCACTTAGTACCTGCAAATGAGGCTTCTGTAATATTAGTCCCATTACTGACTTTGTTGTCTATATAATTACTTCTGTTTAAATTTTCAAAAGTGGGATAGAATCTCCCTCAACAATCCTTGTTTGTCATAGTGATATGTTTGTATGACCCTTCCAGTCACCAAAGAATCCACATATACACGATTCATTAACTTTCATTCATCTTCCACAGATGATAATTTCCCTGAAAGAAGTAGGAAGCACCTCATCTGATATCTGATATCAATATCATCTTGCCATAGATATCCCTTCTTAGCAGACCACAGAAAATAACAGCAAAATCAGCAATAGTTCTGTATATCTATAAAACCTGAGATGTGTAAATCATAGTTTCAAATCCCAATCTTCTTTCCATGTCTCCAGGGAAGGAGAAAAGAAATCACAGATAACCAGCCTAGATTTTTTCTGTTATTTGCACTGCAAACAGCTAGAACAAGTCAGCACACAGAATTAAGCTGACAGAAGTAAAATTTTGGCCACAGACAGAAAGAGTAGGATAAAAGCTAGAAATGAGTCAGAGATGACCCTAAGATAACAAGCAGTGTTTATAATTCTTATAAATTCCTGCCAAATTACAAGATTTTTCTTGGTCTCATAGTGACCCTGTGAATCTCCAGCTTTCTCAAGAATTTCTGTCTGTTTAGTAGAAATCCTGTCTTCCAAATAGTCCTTATGTTATGAAATGAGTGGGGGCTAGGAGACAGCTTAGGAGGGAACTGTTCAGGGCAGGAGATGCAGAAAATGGGCAGAATGTGGAATTGTGTAGGACAAAATGAGCTATACGGCTAATTTTGGAGTTAGGGCAACAGGTGTGACTGCTGACAAATGAGAGCTCTGGAAGTTTCAGAGGATGATAACTGCAAGGCATACTGGTAGTGGACCTCACATATGCTGGGGATAGCACAGTTCACCAGATGCACAAACGTATTTTTCTTTAAAATCTCATCAGTGATTGGCACCACAATTCCTATCTATAAGTTGCAAAAATGCTGGATTTGAATATGAGGAGAAAAGTGTTTGCTAGTGGTTTGAGAGAATTTATTCCAGGAAGATGTGTTCTTTAGTTTAGACCTAGTAAAACACCCAGGTAGTAGCCTAAGAATAAAATGAGAAGAGATGAGAGTACGATCTGCATGAAAGTGATCTCCATAGGAATTAAACCTTTTTAAGTAGTCTACATGACATTAACCACAGTCATGCTCTGCAAGACCAAACATGCTGTTAAACATGACAAAATATTAGTTCAAGAAAGAAAAATAATAAAAAGTCCAACAAAAAAACATATACTGTGAAGGAGATTCTAAGATTGCTGAATCACAGTTGTATAGTTTTCTTGGCTTACACTCAATATGAGGCAACATCTCTACTGTACCCAAATTATCAAATGGAAATGAAAATACTGAGACAGTGCATTAAACAACAAGACAGTAAGAACATCAGATGAGAATTGATTTGCAAAAGTTGTGGGTAAGTTTTAGAATTTTTTAGTTAACTGCTTGAAAGGCCCTGGTGACATATAAGGACATTCCCCATGCATTCTGTTGAACATCTGAAATGTCCTATTTGCTGTTAAACAGGTGGCTGCCCCATTGGAGTGGATTTCTAACAACAGGCAGTGGATTGGATGGAAAATGTACAGAGGATGCAACCTCTGCCTAGCAGCATGACTTTGTCTTACTCTTCTGCCTAGCAGCATGAATTTACCTTACTCTCTATTTCCAAATTAAGGAGCTAACAGTAACCACAGTACCTCGCTAGTGATACACAATTCCCATGGCCTCAGAAGGGATTTGGGAGATGAAGTCCATCATGGGAGGCTACTTCCTTCCTCGTATAACCCCCAGTAGATTTGGAGCTAGCAAATAAGACAGCAAAAGTACAAGTGTCTCTCTGCTACCTAGGTAGCACAAGAGATCAAGAAAGAGCGGTGATCTTGAGGCCAGCAGAGAATAAGAAGTCATTGTTCAAAGTGAATAAATAAAAGACTGGAAGAAAATCCATTTAAAATTAGAAGAAGAGGAGCCATGAACAATGACTGTAACCTTTCAACACAAAGACAATGTAAGTAAAGAGAAGAACGAAAGCAGAGCTGCAATGTATGCTGTATGGAGTGATCACAGCCCCACTTACGTTAACAGAGGAAGAAACCAGTGAATAGGAAGAGGATCAAGCTGAAAAGAGCACTGAATGGGACTGGGAAGTTCAGGCTGGAAGAAACTGAGTGCTTCCATAGATGGATATGTTTGGAGTGAAGAAAGTGCATGAATTTCCAGTTTCAGCTCTAAAATCAAAAGAAGAAAGGGGCTGGAAAAGAGAAGTAAGACACGTACAGTATTACCCACTTGTTTTTTCTAGGATGCTGGCATGATCTTGGGAAGAAGGATGAGAGTGAAGAAGAAAGGGACAGAGGAAAGAAGCTACCAAAAAGTTGGAGTCCTCTGCAAAAATGTTAGGTCAGACAATTGGCAGGACTGTGACTGCAAGGCTTTCACCTCATAAGGCATAAGGTTCTAGTACTATATTTTTTCAAAGCTGTTGTATCCTGGAGACTTATTTTTTCAAAACATCATTTGACAATTCCCTGGCATTTGAGAAGCCCACTAGCATCGTTAAGGTTTAGTAAAATTAGTTTTATCTGCCTGTTGTGGCTTCAGTGTACTTTGCCCCTAGCAGAGGATCTCAGGGAACTAAACCCGAGGAATGAACCCGATAACCAAGGGCCCGCGGTGCCTCCTAATGCCCGCCGCCAGCGCCGGCGGAGGGGGCCGGGGGGCACGGCCCGGCCCGAAGGGTCCCCGCGGGGCCCAAGGGACCGCCCCGGGGAAGCCGCTGGGCCGCGGGGCGGGGGCCGCGCTCAGCCCGAAGTTTTTGCCGTCCGGTAACACCGGGACCATGGCTATCTCCTCCGTGGGCAGAGCGGAGCAGAAACGCCCGTGTAACCGGGGCTCCAGCAAGCAGCGAAGGAAGGGGCGAGCCTCTCGCCGCGGGTGCCATGCTAACAGCCGGGCCAGCCCCTGTGGACGGGCAGCCAGAGCAGCACCACGGACACTGCCTCGGCCTCCCGCCCGCTGGGAGAGGTGGCTGCGGGGGGGCCGCACCGCGGGGCCGGGACCGAGCCTGCAGATGTGGCGGGGCAGGGCCGGCCCCGCGGGGCGCGGGCGCGTCGGAAAGGGAGAAAAGGATGCTCTTCCCGACCCGCGTCTCAGCCGTGACCGCGAACAACCTGTGCTTACACAGGGCGACTCCCGGGCTCTCAAGTTTAGCGCTGAGACAAAATTTATTGCGGTTATTCCAGGGAAGGGAAGAGCTCTGAAGCTTGCGGCAGCGACGGCGAAAGGAACCGGAGGGAGAGAACGACGGCGGGTCAGACCGGCACTGCGGCTCTCCTCGGACGGTTTTACTAGTCAGCAATTTGGCAGTAACTATCCCATGCAGCTCCTTTTATGAAAGGAGCTTTTATTTGAAACAAGTTTCTAGCTGAAAATGTCAGCGTAATATCTCAGAGATTCATCACCTAAGGAGACATGAGCCGCGTCGGTCACTGAGACCCGCCGGTACTCCCGGTGCTTGGAGAGCGACAACCTTGCCCCCAGTGATATCCGTTCTGTCCCCAGGTGTCCTGCTGTCCTTGTCCTCGGTGGAGCCCGGTGTCTTTCCGCTTCTCCCCCAGTAACCCCCTATTTTGGGCGCTCGCGTGTTATTTTGGGTTTCTCTGCTGGGGCGACCTGCGGCTGTGACGGTGTCAGCCCGGCGGAGGCGGGAAGAGGGGGGGAACGGGGGAGTGACAGACACGGACCTCACGGTGTCCCTGAGCTGGTGTCATCTGTCTTTCAACCTGAACGCTGTGATTTCTCACCCCCCACCCCCACCCGCCCCGATTATTTTCTGTTATTGGGGCTACATGAGCGGTCGGAGCTGACCTTCCTTCTCACTGGCCGCGGGAGCCCCGCTCGCATCGCTGCCCGGCCACCAGAAGCTGAGGGTTTTTCCGTCTCCCCATCCCCATGCCCACCCGGAGCACTCCCCCCGCCGCCGCGCCGGTCCTCCCTCTCCTCGTATGACCTTCCCAACATGGCGGCGCCGCCGCCCCTGCTCCCTCCGCCCGCCGCCGCCGCGAGGGGCCTCCCCGGCGAGGGGCGGTGGCGGCTGTCAGCCGGGCGGGGCGGGACCCGGCCGGGAGCGGGCGCGGGGCCGGGCCGGGCGCTGCGGGGCGGTCCCGACGCCGCGCACTCTGACAGGCGCTCGGCCAGCAGACGGCGGCCGCGCCGGGGTGCAGAGCCCGCCGCGCACCCTCCCACCGCCGCAGAGGAGCCGGCAGGGAGACGGCGTCGCCTCGGCGGGGAGAAGCGGCGCGAACGGCCCTGGAAAGCCCCGACCGCCCCCATACCTGTGCCCTCCGGGGGCGGCGAGTGGGTGTAGCCGCCGCCGATCACCTGGGAACCCGCCCCGCAGCGCCTCCGCCTCCCGTTCTCGCCCGCCCGGGGAAGGCGCCACCGCCACTGCGAGCGAGCGAGCGAGCTCCGGGCGGCCGCGGGCAGTAGGACCGGGGCCCGCGGGCGGAGCGAGGCGAGGACTGCGGCGCCGGTGGGGCTCGCCCGCTCCCGGCAGCCGGGACGAGGCGGGCAGGAGGGGTCGCGGCCCCCGGCCGGCTGCGCCCGCGGCAGGATGAACCCCAATGTCACCTACGCCAGTCGCAAGCGGCGGAAACCTGTGCAGAAAATGTAAGCGGCCCCTCGGGCGGGCGAGGCAAGGAGGGGAGAGAGCGCCGGGCTTCCCGGGGGCGCGCCGTCCTGCCGCGCACCGCGCCGCGGGGGCCCGGCGGGGGCGGCGCGGTGCAGGGGCGCCGGGAGTGTTGCTGCTTCGGGGTGCCGGCAGGATTCTTACTACTTTTAGGGTTTCACCCCGCCCGCCACCCCGAAAAAAAGAAGGGAGTGTCGGGGCGCGGAGGGTCCGGGCGGTGGAAGGAGGGAGCGGTGCCGGCAGCGCGGCGCAGCCGGCTGACCTAGATTGGGAGGCATCTGAGGTGACGGCTCCGCGCGGTGGCTGCGCTGGCCCCACCGGGGTGGGTGCCGGGGCTGGGTGCCGCGCTCCCGCTCCGCTCCGCACCGCGCCGCCGCCGGCCCGCTCAGGTGTCTCTGCGGGGAACGCGGGGTCAGAGTCGGGAAAGGCTTGGCCGGTTCCCACCGCTTGTGGCCTGCCTGGAAGGGCTGAACCCCCGCCTTGAACCCTCCTCTTGAATCCTCCAGTACCGCATGAGATGCCTTTATTTGTGCAGAGCAAAAGAAACCCAAGTGGTATAGACTAGTTGAAAGAGGAGGGAGAAAAAAAAAAAAGCCTGGCTATATGGTGGCTTTTTGTTTATTAATTTATATTTTTGAAACTGTGGGAACAGCTTAGTGCTGGAGTAATTTTGTATGAGGCACCTGCTTTATGTATGTATCTTAGGTTTTATATGCTTTGCTAAAACGTTGCTCTCATGAGAGGGGAATTTTTAGGCTAGAGGGGATGCTTAACTTGCACTTTCAACTGAAAGTCAAGAACCTATGGGTCATAAAAAGTAGCAAAGGTAAACTACCGAGTTGCAAGAAAAATAAGCGAAGCTCAAAAAATCCCAGTGCATTTCTGTGGGCTGCTTTTATAGATGTGAAATAACTACAAGGGCTACAAAAGCATTAAAGGAGAGAATGAAAAATATTTGATGAAATCATATTGTTAATGATATCTTTTAAGATTCACAGTAGACAACTTGGTCTTGGGGTAAAGGAAACTTGCTTGAGTGCTTGCTTCTTTATGATTGGAATTGTTAGAATGAATACATGTACATAGCTTGGGGTTTTACCCCACAAATTACAAAAAAAAGTCCAAAAATATGAATATGTATATATATATTTCATTCCCCTGCTTGAAAAGGCATTATTTATGAAAAGACCAGTGCCTGCTTTTTTGACCATTCATTTCCAAATAAAAATGTAGAGGTACCTAATTAAATTCACACTGTAGATTTGGATTTTTAGGAATGAAATCGATGTTTGTTTATGAGGAAATGAAATGCATTGGTGGCATTTGTAGCTACTAATAGCTAAAGGCAAATGGTTCTGATTGTGAAAGGGTGAGGCATTTTGCCTTGCTGCTAGGGTCGCTTAATGTCTAGCTTATTATTAAATTTTGGTTAGCCTTGGCTAAAGGATGTGAAACCTTTTTGCTTTGCTTTACTGTAATGTCTATGTAAGTAATCCTTTTCCCTGTATCTTCTTGTTATGTAAGTTGGCTGAACTGCTGTGATTAGTTGAACTTGAAGCTTTATTACTAATGGGAACTATTTCTCTATTGAGGGACTTTGCCTTAGGATCAGAGGGAGAAGTTTCTTCTCAAAATAAAAGTATTCTTATTGAAACAGTTTGTTCACCCGTGATCAAAGTGGAGGCTGATTATTAACCCACCTTGCTTGGGTTACTGGAAATTATTTTTATGTGAGGCATTTATCTTGCTTTTAACTCATTTATCCTGTTCATGTGGGGTTTTTTCTTCTCAAATGCCTTATGGTCTTTGGTTGCTGCTTCTGTTGGGCCATCCTTGGAGAATATTGTTAGTGGGTCAGAGGGCTCTGATTTCTCACATAACTACTTACAGACCACACCTTTAGGCCAAAAAAAAAAGTGAGACAGGCAATAAGCTTTTTTTAACCGATTGCAGGAGAGAGGAAAGATGTACTTGGTGCTGGCTTATAAAAGCTTGACACAACTGTCATTTTAATCTGTTTGAATTAAATATTTTCTCCNATTAAAAAAAAAAAAAAAGGTAGAGGTGATACGTTACTGGGACTAGTATCTTTTGTAGAAGAGATTATATCTGTTGATAGTTCTAATGTTTTGTTTGCCATGTATGTACCTCATAATGGAGCATAAGTTAGTAATCTGTGTAGACAGCTTATAGAAATGGAAGAAGGTCTAAATATAATGCCATAGTTGCCATGGGAAAAAAAATAAATGGAAGAAATACTTCTTGTTTCAGGTACAAATAACTCATGAAAGCCATGGCCATAACTCTGTAACAATTCAAGAAACTTCATCCTTACAACTGCCTGTTTTTACTATGTGCCCTGTAGAGAATTGAATTTGAGAGGGAATCACAGGCTGTTGTCTGACTGTGCCAAGTGTTGAAATATGCTTTTTTGATTCAGTTGGGAATTACAGTATTGCAGCTGAAAAAGAAAAGCAATTGCGAGGCAACATAATAGGCAATTGTTCCTGCAATTTGTCTTGTTATCTTGTCATGTAAGGGAAGAGGAAAAAAAAGATGCTAAACACGTGCAGTGCAATTGCTTGTAATATGCTACAGAAATCACTTTCTCAATACCTTGGAGTCTTTCAATTTCCTCCCTCTTTAAGGTTTAAACCCTGTGAGTCCCCCTGGTGGCAGCAGGGCTGGGGGATCTTTCACTCCCCACTGAGGCTCGGGGAGCAATGCGTGGCTCCTGCTTTCTGTTTTTTGTCTTTTTTTCCAAGTCTTCAACTTCTTTTGTCCAGTGATTATTAAGTGAACTAATATAGTAGCATTGTAATTGGAGAGGAAAAAGATGCAAGTTTTATAGATTCTAACATGAGAAGAAATACACCTCCAACTCACAGCTTTTATGTCTTTCTGCCTATTAGCTCAGATTTGGTTTGTTTTTCTTTTTTTTCAGTGTTTGGATATGAATAGTTTCGTATAACTGGATAAATGTAATAGACAAGGAATGGGGTGGGGAGTTCTAAATGTTTCATTCTATGCAGAGGCAAAATGCATAATGATTTGTTTATGTAGTAGACTAAATTTAAAAAAAACTACAATAGGGTTTTCTTCTTTGTTATTTTAAATGTATTTGTGACATTAGGTACTCCAGAGTTTTGACTGATTGATCTTTAGTGATGAGTAGTCCTAGTAGTGTTAGGAGGTAGAGCAGAGACATTTCAGTTTAAAAAAATGGAACTATTTATGTGTTCATTTGGGGCAAACAAACAAGAAGTGCCAGAATAAGCTTTCAAAAAGGAAGTTCATCAGAAAAGAAAAATAATCATTGAAATATTCCTTTGTGTAATGCAGTATCTTCTACAAGGCAGTTTGCACCTCTTATTTGAAATGGAAGCAGTAAGACTGTTGTCTTATGTAGAATAAACTTCTGATTTGTATATATGTATTTGTCAGTCTTGGGGTGGCTGTATGTTACGTGTAGCTTGCTACTTAAAGGTCACTTGTTTTAAAGTTTGTGGGGTTTTTTGATTGGTTGGTTTTGGTTAATGTTTCTTGTAAAAGAATACATTTTAGAAAGAGAATCTGCAGCAAATGGAGGTATACGTATATAACTAAGGTGGTCAGTAGACAGGAACATAATTTTTTGTTTCTTTTTTCCAAGAAATGTTGTCTTGTTATCTTAGAAAGTTGTTAATGAAATAACATGTTGAAATATGTTAAAACTGAGTGTCAAACTTTCATCCTTGATTGGTTTTGTGGATGTTTCTATCACTCTGGTTGAATCCTTCATGCACCAAACCAACCTGAAGTAACTATTTACAACTGGATGGCAAACAGTAGTCCAGCATCAGATGAGTGGTATGTCACTGATTGAGGCTTTCATAGTAAAACAGCTTTAACCATTCAGCAGTTTGCATCTTGACTGGTTTCAGTCTCTGCTGAAAGAGCCACTGGAAAGGGTCTCTGCCCCTTCAAGATTGGTTGATAGTAACTTTAAGAGGTTGATAGTCTGTAATTCTGAAATCATCAGCTGAATTTTCAGTAATTGTAAATTCAGTGTGGGAAATCAGAGTAAATGCTTAGAAGTATTTTTTGGTTGCTAAAGTAAATAAAAATATTTTTTACACTTCTAATACTTGCTTAGTGTCATAACTGATTTTATATACCTGGCCTCCACTGAATGAAATCCTATGCATAAGAAAAAGATATGTATTGCATTTACTATTAAATATAAGACGAAAAATATTCAAAGCTGAAAAGATTCAATCCATTAGTTAGGTGACTTGTATGTTTTTCCTTACGTCCCTCTTTCCTAAGCAATAAGATAGTTCTGATGAACTAATAATTAAAGTTTTAATTAGGAGGTTTTAACAAAGCAGTTTTTTAAAAGCATGTTTCTTCTAGTGTTCTTCTTGCACATTCTTTTATTCTCTAATTTCATTTCACACTTTAGCCTTGTTACTAAGGTATCATGCTTTTCAGTGTTTGGTTTTTGGGTTTTCTACTTTTTCCCCTCAGTGTTTTATGTTGTTATGAACAAACAAAAAAACCTTGTGCTCTCTTTGCATTTTCTCGGAAACTGGTAAAATTTCCCTTTAAAATAATACAAATGAGCATGTAAATATTGAAACTTAATTTGGCCTTTTGATAGTAATTAAGACTGAGGTAATTGTGCACTTTTTAAAATTTTAGGGTTAATGCCTATGAAGGTGCACATGATGAACATGTGTAGTGAAAACTTCTGATTAAGTATGCTGTAGCAGACCTGTGAAAACAGCAGTCAGCTGGTGTTGTGATGGCAAATCCTTTAAAATTGTTAAATCAAAAATTAAGTGTTCTTGATTGTCTTGCAGCTGTTGGGTAACAAGGATTGTAGATAAGTCCAGAGGCTCCAAGCGTACAGAGACCTCTGGCCTTTGATTAGAGAATTCAGATTTCCTAAGAAAGGTAGAAGATTAAGAATGGAAACATCAGCTTAAATACATTCCCTCTTCTAGTCTTTTTTTTTTTTTTCCTTTTAAATAAAGCACATGCATGGACTTAATCTTGACATAGCACATAATTTGCCTTGAAGATAATTTTCTGCGTTGAAGCTGGGCTGTCTTTAGCATTGAGGGTTTATATAAGTGGTTGGAAAATGTTTAAGTTGCTGCTTATGCCCACAGCACTTCTGCCCTTATTCCATCACTGTAGGATCCATTTTTATATAATGAATTTTAGTTGGGTGACAAAGGGGAAAATTAGGGATAATCAGTGCTTGATTTGGGGGAGAGAATATGGCAAGATTTATGATGCAAATACTGGTAACTTAGTATTCAGAAATGCTTTGAGCTAGTTAAGAGAAATCTTTAGAAAGTAAATATAAAGAGGAAAAACAATCACATCTAACTGACAATCTGATGAGATGACTGCAAGTTGAACATAGTTTCAACTACTTGGTCGATTTCGAAGTTTAAAGCAAAGCAGAGGACAGTTGTTAAGATAGAAAAGCCTGTTACTTAGTGCTGATTTATTTTGTAAAGTTTGTGTGTGTTAAATGATTTCTATGGGGTCCTCTGCTTTTCACAAGCAGAGGATTTGATTTGATAGTAGTTAGCTGTTCACTGATGGTTATGTAACTGTTACATGCTTAATGTTTGAAATTCATTATTTTGTTTCTAAATTTAGAAACAGTCTAACACGTAAATATTTAAGAAACACCCTTCCTTTAATGTTGCTGCTAATGTTTGATGATTTTTAACTTTATTTTTTAGGGCTATATTTAAGTTTTCCTAATCATGTGGCTTGTACAAATTAATCTTCTGCCAGCATAAGAGAATATGAAGCAAACTGTGCTAAATTATTTAAAATTTAAAGTTTAATGTTCATAATGTTCATTGATGATGTACCTAGGGTTTTTTTCAGGGAAAGAATTTTCCTAATTCTTGATTCAACTGTTTTGCCCACTTTTCAAATGTTTTTAGGCTAATTTTTACTAATTTACAGTATTTACTCTGCAGCAAGTTTAACTTTATCCATCTGGGAAATAACTCCTGCTGATATATTCTATTTCTGTCTGTTGTCAACATTTTGCATTATGGCATCTTTGCATTTCCAGGTTCCACATAAGGCTCTTAATGTGGAAAAGGGCAGTTGTAGTGCTGGGGAGCAGGCAGCCAGGCTTAAGTGCAAGTTTTTGACAAGTGACAATTGAATAAGCAATGGCTGTGAAAAGAAGGGTTTGGATTTAAACTAACAAGAGGTGTAATTGAAATGTAAAGTAAAAACAAGCTGAAAATAAGAATGTCCACTCTATCAGTACTCATTTGACTGAAAATACAAGATGAAATTGATTTTCTATACAGTTTACTTTAAGCAGTGGCAAAAATAACTGTTGGAGCTTTTGCAATTGCTCATCATATAATGGATATAAGGATGACAGTTGGGAGCAGACTAAGTGAAATACTGAAGAAATTAGCTGCTGAATGTCTTTCTGCTCAGTATTTTTGAGTGATGCATCTTGCAGAACCAACATTTCTGGGAGAGTAACACAAATTGATAACTGCTGTAGATCTCATGTAGAACTGCAGTACTGGAAAAGTGACAATGAGACACATCAATTAGAAAACTGTTTAATAAAGAAAATAAAATGCACTATGGCTTAGGCAGATATAAATTACTCGGATTCAGTGTTGGCTTGTAATGACTAATTGTAATTTAAATGAGTTGGGATTTAAACTTTTTCTCAGACTTCCGTGTATGTGGGAGAGGGTGAGTATCCAAGTATCTGGAGTTGGAGCTCAGGGTGGATATGAATGGAAAATAGCAAGTTTACAAAAACTTCATCATGTGAATCATAACACAAAGCTTTTAAAAATGTTCCTTGTACTGTACAAAGGCGTGCTTTTGCCATGCTGTACTCAAGTGAAATGCTTTCAGCTGAGAGATGACTTAAAGGGTGAGTTCCCAGTGTTTGCTACAAAGATTTTACATGCCGGTTGAGCTAGATCTCATGGTTTTTAGTATAGTTTCAGATGCCTAGCAAATTACTAAAACTTTTTTTGTGTTCAGTTAATACTAGTCTGTTCCAAACTGATAAAATTAAGGACATCTGTGAGAAATGGTTATTGGAGTGAAGAAAGTGTACTGCGTAATTTATTTGTAGACAAATATTACTAAAAGTTTTTGGTGTATCTGGAATACTAACATGTGGAAGAATTCAAGTGACATTTGACTGAAAACATAGGAAGCTTTTTATAAAAATTGCTGAATCTCAAAGGTTTCAAATATTCATTCAAAAGTTCAAATAGACATAGCTCGAACTGCTTCTTTTAAGAATGTATGCATTGGAGGGGAGATTGGGCCATTTTATGTTTTTATTTTTTTAGATGGGAAAGAAAGCAACTTGGGAAAACATTTTGGTTGTTACAGTTTGAGACAATATGTAACATTAGGCTTGGCAAATATTTGCCTTCATTTTGGAAAGGAACTGGCATTTATGTTGTGTTTGTTTTTTGCCACAGTGTAAAGCCATCCCCGGCTGAAGGAGTCAAGTCCAATCCATCCAAGAGACACAGGGACCGCTTGAATGCGGAGCTGGACCGCTTGGCGAGCCTACTGCCTTTCCCTCAGGATGTCATCGCCAAATTGGATAAGCTGTCTGTGCTTAGGCTTAGCGTCAGTTACCTGAGAGCTAAAAGTTTTTTCGATGGTAAGCATTGGGAATTTATTTGGGTTTGAACTGCTTTTAAAATTCACTTTATGCTGTATGTTGATTTCAGCTGGTTAAGTACTTAAAACTGTTAAATTTATCTGTATTTTAATGGAACCTCCAGTTGTGTGAATATATACAAATGTAACTGTGTAAAGTAAGCTTTCCACTTCCTTGAAACCAAATGTAACTACTTATATTTCACTTAGGTCACCAGTCATTCAAAGCCTTGCATTTGGAAGTAATATTGCCCTTAATGAGTCCTCCAATCCTTTTCATCAGACTGTCAAAGATACCCAAGAGATTTCTCTTTTCCCCCTGTGAAAATTGCCTTAGTAAAACTATTAGTGTTTCAAAATATGTCATATGACCTCCCACCCAGCTGTATTTTGCTTAATGGTGCATCAAAAAGGACTTTACTTTGATATGAAGTAATTGATAGTGCCCTTTCCTACAGTTTGGTGCAAAGGTGACTTGTAAAGAATAGAGACAAAATCTTTCCTATGTCCAAGCCCTGATTAATGCATGACAGGAGGCATTAAAACGACAGCTAAGGTTCTCCAGCTATGTGGGCAGGTGTGCACTGCCCCCAGTCCTGGCAAGGGTAATACAGCAGCACTCAGGGTAGTCATGGGGTCAGAAGTGTGTGTCCTTGGTCACCTCTGAGCTGGCAAAGGAGTCCTGTCCCTCTCTCTCCTTCTCTACCTGAGCTGCTCTGTAGGGTGGGATGCAGTGGTTGGCTTCATGCCCCTTTCTTCAAAGGCAGGAATAGTCTCATCCTATTCATTGCAGGAATAAAGCAAGAAGCTTGTATTTAATTAATGGTCCTTTTCTTTTAGCAGTCACTGAGATTTTACAGTTATTATATTGAAGAGAAATCTTATTGATTAGCTGTGGCTAAAAAATCTTGATTGCAATGGAGTTGATATTAAATTTCAAGTTGTTTTTAAACTTTCTTTGACATTAAAATAACCTCTGTCCTCATCAGTTTAAGATTCTCAGCCTCCAAAACATGGATGAGGGGATTCAAAAAACCTGTCTAAAATAGTTCCACTTTTTTCTGTGGGAATACAGGATGTTTATTTTCATTTATTGTGTCAACTGGCTTCAGTTTATTAGTGCTTATGAATGTATATTGTTTTATTGCTTGAAGAATATATTCAGAGTATCTTGATTTCTATGCTTGTTCAGGACAATTCTTAGTATGAAGTCTAAGCTCTAAGACTAGAGCTGGCCAAAAATTCTATCGGTGCTTTTGTCGCGTGCAAATATTTTCTCCCATCAAATGAGAGTTCTCTTCACTTCATGAAAATCTTTGCAAGATGTTATCTTGGGTAGCCCACTGTAAAAGAAATTATTTTGCTTGTCTGTGCTCTCTTGGTAAATTGAAGAAGTTCTAGTCTCAGTGAAATGTGGTTTTTTTGTGGTTGTTTTAATTATGTTGTCTGAAATAATTCCAAGATTGTAAGTTTTTGTCTTACTTGGGATGGAGTGAAAATAATTTCTGATCTCAATTTCTCATGCAATGGAACTGCTTGATTTTTATTCTTCCTGCCTCTTCCCCCCACTTTGCTCTTGAAGGTCCTGAAATAATGTTCAAGGCTATGATTTAGAGTTAAGGTTATAATTTCTCTACAGGGGAAAAAAAATGTAATACCTTCAGCAGAAGTTGTCTTAACAGGTGTATTTAGCAGAAGAAGGTTTTTTTGCTACTTCTTTTCAGGCCTTTGTGTTGTAGGACTACAAATCATATTAGTATCAGTCTCCATCTGAAGGTATTTGAAGACTAACATCGATGACTTAAGTGAAGATAAAAAAAAGTAACCAATTTATGATTGACAGAAGAGTGAAAATTAGATCTTTATACTATTTTAGTTGTCTTAAATAACATGGAATCTATTTTAGTAAAATTCACCTTCTGAAAGAAAAATTAGTACTTTGAAGAACAGAATTAGGAAAAAAAACCCTAGGTTTGATTTTCATGCTCTGCTTCTCAGAATGGTTTTTTTGAAAGACTGTTTTGTGTCATTCGATATGTGAGGAAAACCCTGTAGAATAAATCTGACAGATGCAAGAGGGAGCACTGATTGTCACCTTGAGTGCCTGGACTGAGCCAGTGCTCCACTTCATTAACGCAGCATGCTGAAGTAAAGGGAAACGCTCCATGAATAACAGGATGCTAATGGGGGGTGTGTAAATTCCTGCGGAAAGTAAAATATAAACGCGTAATCATATGATCTTGCTTGAAAGGAAACCCAAGTTTTTGCTGTAACAATAGATATTTTTTTCAAAGAAAACACTTGCATTTTTCCAAGTTTAAATAATCTAAAGTGAATGTCTGTTTTCTGAAGCGGAAGTCTGGGGGGAGAAAAAGACCTGTTTCATGAAAGGCATCTCAAAAAGTTTCATCAATTTGAATCAGTGTGCCTCACTTAAATGTCTATAAGGTATTTTTGGTATTATTTGAAAGCTAAGTATACACACACACACATATATATATGTATATATAAAATAAAAGAACACCTTCATTTGACCCTAGTTATTAAGGTGGTAGAGTGATACAGAATGTTCTCTGGAGCTAAAGACATGAGTTTTTCTGTAGGGTCTACTGAAATATGGTAGACCTCTGCATGCTTGTCACATTTCAGGTTGTAGGAAATGGGTGTATACATTTTACTCTTCCACAGCCTCAAAAGATCATAGTGTTGGTGACTGTATTCTGTTAAGCAGTTGCTTTTGATTGCTTTTTTTTGTTAATGAAGTTATTGTGCTGCTAAGTGACCCTTTACATACACTATGGTTTAGTGTGACCAGGTTAGTCTCAAGTCCACATATGTCAGAAGGCTTTCTCTATGCCCATGTCAAGTACTCTGGCATGCTTTTATATGTACAAATTTGACCTTGACTCAAGAAGGAAATTGTGGTAGTGGATTAAAATAGTGAGTCTCAAGTCTGTTTCTTTATAAAGTCTTGTGTGGCAAATCAAAGCTAAAAAGTGTTTTAGGGTGGTGTCACTTTTCAGCTGTGCACTTCTGCCTGCAGTACTGAAGTGGATTAGCAGTCCTCAAAGTCAAGTAGGTTAGCTTAAATCACTGCTGGAGTGTTTATTTTGTGCATGTAAGATACTTTCTGAAAGTGGCTTAAGGCAAGCTTTTTATTTTTAAGAGACTAGGATGAATCAGGCAGGTGTCTGCTGGCAATCGGTAAAGACTTTGTACCTTTGTGTGTTGCCCTGGTATTATTTCAGTTCATTCTGCTGTTAAGTGCCCATGCGTGTGTGCATTCAGGAGTGAGAAATATAAAGTAGGATGTGGGACAACAGCTCTTTGTATGGATGCAGGTTAGTGTGAGCTCAGCATCTGGAGCACAACTGGACAGTCATTTAGGCATGTGCTCTCCATGTATGCTAAAGGAAAAAGCCCTTTTGCCTCTATCTTTGGTCCTTATATGATGAATTGATAATCACTTAAATACTTTACTATGGTAAAGAAAAACATTCATAATTGTTCTTCTTGGGATTTTGGTGAAACAGATTAAAGGGTTAAAAGTAGAGTTTGTATGACTGATCACTTTTTTAATGTCAGGGGCATGATTTTTCTTTTTAAAGGTGTACTGAGAATAAAGCAGAGGCTGGCAGAATCTAAAATGAAGTAGCTGTATTATGTGTGCGCATCAATACATTAGAAACAAAATTCAGAATGTTGCTTATTAATTGTCCTTTTATCCATTTCACTAAGAATTCCTGTGGTTTAAAGTATGTGGGCTTTTTTTCCCCCTCTTGCATATTGGGCAGTATTCTGCATTTATAGAAGAAAGTTTCCGCTCAAAATTAGTTTAGAATTGGTTTCTTATGTGGGATGCTAGTGATTCTGGCAAGCACAGCAATAACAAAATAATTAAGATTTTCTTTTTCCACTAAGTTTGCATTGCCTTTTTTCTTTGACTTTGTAATAGAATTAACACACATTCCTTGGCGTCGTATGGCTTAAATTTGCAGTGCAGCCATTGTCATCACATAAAATATATTTTTTGATAATATATTTTTCCTGTCATGCCCACTGTTCTATCATACTGTGTGCTGGAGAGAATAGACTGCATGTGGTTCCTGTTCTGGAGAATATGACTAAGATGTAGAAATGGGAAAGACAGACAAAGTGCATTTATTCTGTCACACTGAGAAGGGTAGCTATCCAGTCTAGCACATACAGATAGCCTTTCTGCCAAGTGTCAGGTGACAGTCTGGAACAGAAACCTGAAAGTACAAAAATTATTAAAACGCAGCCCAATAAGACCAGGATAATACAGTAGCTCTGTCCTAACTTGCTCTTATTTTAGACAGTTATCTTTGCCTGCCGTGTCTACCTAATGCAGTTTTCCTCATGTATTTTTTGAAAGTGTGACTTCCCTTTCACGTTGCCTCCTTTCCCTGCTCCTGTTGCTGCATACCTAGATATTCGACCTCCACACCAGAGAAGCAAAAGCCCTATAGAGCAGTGGAGTTAGGCTGCACTTAATGCTTTTGAGTGTTTGTGTGGATGCTGCATAGGAATTTGCTGTCACCAGGATCTTCTAGTGGACCTGGCTAGTATTGCTTGATTCATGACTGTCTTGAGCTGTTTTTCTACACCCAAAGTAGAAAATACCCCATAGTTTGATTGTTCTCCAATTACCTTTTCTGTATCTGGTATTTTATACCATGCACATGTATTAATTTTCACAGTTTTGAATGAAATACTTTGAATCTTGTCTGAGAGGTGGAGGAGAAAAAAAATAGTTGGAAAAAAACTCCCAACCCAGACAAACCAACTCTGTTTCCTTTTGTGCTGTCTTTCCCCCAGCCCAAATCCAAAATTAATATAAAATGTGAACCTTGGAATTGTATAGTTATTTCAGTATCAGAGTACCATACCATTCAAGTTATTTCCTAATCCATGCTTGTTCTTTCACTGCTTGTCTCCTTTTTTTTTTTTTCCCTCCAAACCTCCCCCCTTGCCCCCAATCCCCTGAGATTCACACTGACCATTTGGGACTGTCTGCTACAGACTATTTTAGCCTGTATTTTACGTAACAGACGATAAGTAGGGATTTAAGCTTTGAAGTCCTAAATTCTGATCTTCAAAAATGATGATTAGAGCCATGTAGCTGTGACATCACTCTAAATCTCAAAATGTGTATGTTTCCACAATCTTAGCTTTTATTTTTGGGGAGTGCTGTGTCACTAAGCATCTGATGCAGCTGGGTAGCTCTATACCCCAACGGATTGATGCAATTTAATATAACCCAAACTGAACATCTAAAATTGAAAATTCTGTTTATATTAGAAAGTAAGAACTTAAAATGTTAATGTATTTGTAGTATAAGAGGAAAAACCAAGTACAAATGCTAACAGTTAATGTGTTCATTGGATTTTCTTTTCCTGTTACGTTCTGGTATTTCAGTGATTGATGTTAATCATTGTTAGAACTCCCTTTGCAAGGAAGAGAAATGAAAGGTTATCTCTTCTTCTCTGCCCTATGTGTATTATTTAATCAAAGGCATATGAAGAGTAAGCCTAGGAGCCTCTTATGTTCCACAAAGCTGTTGTAAAATTTCTTGAAAAACCTGTCCCAGTATGCAGAGCATTTGTTTTTTCTCTGTAGGCTTTGTTATAGGGAGATTAGTTTTAAGCATACTGTTCTGGGCTTTGCTCTGGATTCCTGACTCTGGTTTGCAAGATCAGAGTCTAAAATATAATTTGTCCTGTTCTAACGACATCAGTGTTCTGGAGATTGACACCTTTGTATGATGTTCAAACCTAGAACAGGTAGCGAGATAAAAAGCTTAGCCTCAGGAAGTACCACTGCTTCTCTGGCCTTGTGTATGCCAAGTCTTGTAATCTTTGCTAACGTTATTGCTGTACTTTAGCACCTAAAGATCATGTGATTTGGAGCTTTTTGGTTTTGTTATATGAATCACCACAACTGTTCCTCCCTGCTCCAATGACAGTTTGAGTGGAGAATTATATGTAGAGCTTGCACTGGGCTCTTAACATCTGTCTTCCATGGGCTTCATGATTCATCCATCTGAATTTGTAGAAGTATGGTTTGCTTAACAGTGACCTTAGAAATATGTCCTAGTTATTTAAGGCTTCAGTTTGAATTCACATTAAAAATGTGTACAAATAATCTACTTATACTGGAATATTTTTTGCTGCTGTCTTTGCTGTTTATGACTCAGCAGTTTTCCTCCTCTGTGTGCTTGCCAATGGGAGAAATGCCCTAGTTTTGCCTTATCAGAATACAGATAAAATCAAACAGGAAATAAGACTTGTGTGATTGAGCTCTGTAGATGTTTACAGTTCTAGCCAGTTATAACACTGTTTGTTTTTCCTGAGTAAACAAAAACTTCATCTCTGTTAGAACAGCTTCTGCTGCTTACGTGCTTTCATAAACTACTTACTTAAAGAATGATTGCTTTGTGAATTGTCTTGGAGATCCAGCTAGATAACTAGAAGCTTATTCTATTTACCAGAACTTGGTCATTGTAATTGTTTAATGTATTAGTTACCTCTTTTTAAAGAGGTAGAAAATAATGAATTTCAAATGTGCTCTTCAAAGTTTCAGGTAATGTATTGATAAATGTTTCCTGGGAAAAGTCTCTTGGGAGTTCCTGCTCATCAGTGCTGTGTTCAATCTGTATGTTTAACAAGGCATTATGTTAATGATGAAACTTAACTGTAGTTACTCTAGAAATTTAAATGAACTAAACTGTAAGAACTAGAATGAATAGTTATCTGAGACTGCCTTAAGAAAATGTAGGTTTGCTGCCTGCCAGCTGTGAACATTAAAGGGGACCTACAAGTAGGAATTAGTTGCCCTTAGTGATGAATGCTGAACTCTGTTTTTAATTGAACAAAAAGATGCTCATTTTTTTCCACTGAATAATTGCCTCTTGAAATTCAACCCATGTGCCTTTTGAATTGAACAGTACTGCACACTTTATGCATGGCCTTGTATAACATCTAATATGCTGAAATATATACATACTTGGCCCCTCAAGACCAACTCTAACTGATTGTATAAAGTAGGCATTACTGGAGTAAGGCCACTGCCTGACTGGTCAAATAGTCTGACTTCCCCATCAAACTCTGTTGTCACATCTTCAGCAGTACAATTCCTGTGGGCCGCCAGAAGACTAGCTTTGTGAGCGAATTCCCCTTTTCCTCTTGATGTCTCCATCTGAGCTACAAACTGAAGGATGGTGTCTTTCCTTTATTGATCCCTTTGTTTATGCCAGATTTTTTAATATGCTGTATTTTACTTATTTGGAGGAAAAAAATGAGGCTAGCCCTCAGTTTCCTCCTTGCTTATGCCATTTGCTATTTGGTTTACTTTTACCAGACAATGATGAGACATGCCTAGAACAAAACAGAGTGTCTTTCTTGCTTGTCCTCACAGCTGGTCTGAATTTTGCTTTGATACTGTCATGCTCTCTATGGCGCTGTGTGTTATATCTTACCAGAGACCAGGCTGTTGATTTGATTGCATTAAGGGATGTTGAAATGCATCTGGTCTCATACAGCACATTGATAATGAAGGCTTTTGCTAATATGCTTTCTTGACCTAGTTAAAGGGAACTTTGTAGACAGGTGAAGTCTATTAATAGGTCAGATGATCAGTTACCTAATTGTGTGGCTTGTAGCTGATCCTTCAGAGGGATAGCAATGCCAATGTGAATTCCTGGTCAGTATGTCATCAGGTGGCGTAAATGCTAATGAGCTATACCTAGTCAGGTAGAAGGGAAAAAAAAAGTTCCCCCTCTTCATGCACCCTGCCATCATTTGAAGGTAAAACTCAAGGCTTAATGCAGGAAGGGCTTGAGCCCCATGACTAAGAGTTTTTAGGAATGTATTAGCCTATGTGTTTCTGAAGTGTCACCCTTCCCTCTGTCTTGTTCTATATTAGCTGACTGTAAGCCCTGTGTAGGAACCCTTGCAATTAATTACCTTCAGCATTAGGAGCATCAGCTACACTGAATCCCTCAGTGCTTCTTGTAACATGGCTGCACTGCTGTGGAAAAACTACTGCCTTGCTTAAGTGAAGAAATTCTTGCTCAGCTTTTATCTGGTGATACTACATGTCTCATTTATAGACAAATCATGCCTGACAAACAGGCTGCCTTTTATGAAGGGCACCTGGTTTTGTGGACAGCAGGAGAGCAGTTAATACTGTTTCCCTTGAGTTTTATGGGGTCTTCAGTTGTTTTTGTATGACCAAGCTGGTGAGTTAACATCTCTCCAGAGAATCTCTTCAGTTCTGTCCCAAGTGATCTATTCCACTTCCCCCTGTGTAGTACGACAGAGGTCTCACTGTCAGTCTCAACGGCAACCTGTGAAGTTCAGGAGTGACTAGAAGTTTCTGCAAAGGACAAGGAAGGAATCATCTTTCAGATCGAGGACGTGCATGTGGGTTTTAACAAGATGAGCCCATGGGCTCTGGCAGTGAAATAAGGAGAGAGTAACTCCTATATCCCAAGTAGAGAAAAGACAGTCTTGGTCTGGAAAGGAAGCAATCCTCCAAAAGCCCACTTGATTCCCTTGCCATAATTCAGTCATTTCAGAAAGCCTTCTGTAAAATTGCTGAGAAGTTATGAATTGGTATAAAAATACAACTTCATCTCTTTTGGTGAAATGTATGTTTTTCTCCCTCAATTTAAATAAGAGATATTTCTGTTAGAAAGTTCTTATTCATTGATATTTTTATATAGCAGGGGTTGGAATTGAATGGTCCTGTAAAGAAACCTTCCAAACCCACTTCCATACCCTTTTAATGTAGTAGTTGCAAAATTCAACATTGCCTTTTACTAGTAGAATAAACTGTCCTCTTTCATGTATAGAATATAATTGACAGTTTCTGGTTTTTTCAGTTAAAATGGTAGAGAAATTCCCCAGGCAAAAATCCTATGAAGTTGCTGTTGAGCTGTCAGTTCAGCAAAGATAAAGTTAAGGCAGTGCTTCAGTAGAAAGAAAAAAAAAAGAATTTGAGTTAATGTTTGAGTACCAGGTACAAGTTTGCGTGAAGCGAGTTCCCTAATGAAACTGATGGATAAGAAAATAGCTGGGAACTGTGGAGGGAATTTAAAAGCCACTTTTGATTCCTAGGCTTTATAATAAAAATTAATACCGATGTATAAAAAGGAACAGTTATTTTAATATGATTTTTTTTATTAAGCGAAGAGTTTAACCATTTCAGAATTAGTGATTTATTAAAAAAAATAAAACCTATGGTATTTGTCATTTTCTAGTTGCTATTAACTTACTGTCTTTTTTACAAACCAAAGGCCTAACAAATGGCAGTTTAAACGATATGTGATGTTTTATTAGCTTTTGCTTTGTTGTAACGTATTGAAAAATTGTCATAGGAAGAGAAAACTTTTAGGAACCAAAGATTTTAGGAACAAAAGACTCAAAAGTAGGAGACTGTTAATCTAGGTTCAACTTCCCATAGATCTCATTCCACAAGGAATTAAATTACTTCACTTTCTTCTTTTTTTTTTTTATGCCTCACCTCAAAAAATTTAGAAAGTCTTTTTTTTCTTCCTCCTCTTTTTGTGGCTAAAGCAGTATCACATTAATGGATCTGATGATAAGTTGCAATTTACCAGCATGCATCTCTTGCTGACCTTTTTTTTCTGAAGAGGCAAAGAAGATGTACCAAGAAGCAACTGAATGGGAAATAGCTCAGAAGAAATGTGTGCATGCCAGGATATGGGTTTGGTGATTCAGCAGGTGACTGTCATCTCTGTGATAGTTAGGGGACAAGAGTTCATTGCCTCTAAGTCTTGAAACCACAAGCAGTATACAGTTTGGTATGTGGTTGTTAAGCTTCAAAGCCCAAGTTAGAGATTATAAATTTGAACAACTGTATGTTTCCTGAGATTTACTTTTCTGTTTCTAAGTACAGGATAAAAGCAAAAGTGAAGTTTTATTCATTATGTGTGTTTAAAAATAAAATCTGAACTAAAATTTTATCAGGTGACTAGGTGCAACTGGCTAACCATGAAAACACTGCACACTAATTGCTGTTCTGCTGCATTATACATGTCATGTGCAGTCATTCTTGAGGCTTGTTTTTTTTCTCAACTCTGCTTTGAGGAGAACTACCACTGATGAAGCTTAGAAATTCCCACCCACCTTTGACCCTTTCTGACAAAGACATAATAGTCTATTCCGGATCCTACACTTACAAGGTCCTGTAACCTTCTGCCCACTTCTTGCTCTTAAAAATGGCAAACTGCCTTTCAGCTCCCATATAAATCTCATTTTACTTTCCTTTTACATTCTCTGAATTTGGGAGCCTGATGGGGGTATTTTGAACAAGATGCACAGACATGCTTTTAGGCTTTAAGGGAATGAGCATTTATGGCATAGTGGTTGCAACTACTTATGACTCCGTTTTTATTTTTGTATTCTTTTTTATTTGTTTTCATTCTCACACCCAAACCAGGAGCAGTGGCTCCTAATGCATAGCATGGTTTGGGAACATCTGCTATAGGAAGTGCAACTGTTTGTGTGAGCAAAGACTTGAGTCTTTCAAATGCAGTGACTGAACTCTCGTTTTTGTAGGCATGTTGACTTAGTGTGGTGTTTCTGGAATGATTAATTATCATGCTGTGAAATAAGTTCAGTATCAGTCACTTCAGTAAAAAAACCGCAACTTGGTTGTTGATTTTACCTTCTACTTAAGAAAACACGATTGTGTTAAGTACCGCTTTGTAGCAACTGAGGATATGTCCCCCATTTCAGGGAGACTACTGCATAAACACTTAACATTCCACACTTAATAATGCTGTTAACTCTTTCTTTAAAAAGCAACATTAAAAAGGCTAAAGCATATTAAAACCTGAGTTCAGTTACCTGTATAGCAGAGCTTGAGTTGGTTTTAATCAGTGTTGTGAGCCATGAAGGGGTGTAATGGTTTTTCAGATCTTTAACAGCAGATATTTAATTTTCTTTAATCTTTTTAAAAGAAAGTATACTGTGAAAGTTGAGGAAAATCATCCCATACACAATGTGGTTAAACTTCAAGTTCTTGGGTTAGGTGAATGTTTTAAAAAAGACTATGGTATATAAGTTAGGCAAATCTAGTAAAATCCAGTGTCTTCATTCTGTAAAATGTTTCTAAAACCAGTAAATGTATTGCTTCAATGTTATTACTTCAGCCAAATTTAAGAATGTCATAGCTACTGTTAATGCTTTTAACAGAAACATGTTCTATTGGGGTGTGATATTGTAGGGAAAAGGGTTCAATCGCTGTACAATATTTTGCAAAGTATTTTACTCTAAGCATGCAGCAGGCTTTTTTTAGTCATTACTTTTATTAATAATTTTTCTGTAGCTGGTAATGCAAATGTACTGTTTGTTAGTAGTAAATTTTTTTAATAAACAGTAGGGGCTGTGACTTGAAGAGTGAGATTTAGCCAATATTTTGTACATTTGTCTGGGTGGCAGGAGAAAAGGACATTAAGAGCTCAGGCATTAAACTACTAATGTTCATGCTAGCTTTCCATTTTAGTAGGTCTAGCACTAGAATGTGATCTTTCAGACATGACATTTCTAGCACCTCAGAAGTCATCAAGAGATCATCAAGATTTTTTTTGAGGATAAGCTGCTGATGTTACGAGATTTGCATGTTTGAGCTGAATTAGGAGTAGTTTAGCAGAACACTATGAATGAATTTACAATCGCATTTAGTCTGATTTGTAAATTTTGAAAACATTTTAAAACCACTGCTTACGTATTCAACTCACTTCAGAATTCAAGAGCAAAATAGACTTTTGCTTCTCTGAAACCCCATTGGAAGAAAAGGTTGCTAGGCAGTTTCAGTTCAAGGTAAGGTTGGGTGTTTCTGTTGCTGATTTAATGTTTTTGCATTAGTGATACAGAAAGGAATATGGATTGATAAATGTTAAAAAAAAGATGGTTGATTGTCTGGACTTTTGAGTATTATGCTGTGCTAGGTGCTTTCCTTCTCAGGCACAACTTCTGTTTACTTAATTAAAAGTAAACAATTTTACTATACTACTTGCTATAGTGAGAATAGGCTTAAAAAAGAAAGTCTGGTTTTGCTGGACAGGCCAAGTAATTAGGCTAAATTTTGAAAACAATAAAAAGGCTTGATTGTAAAAAAACCAAAATTCTGAGTGGGCCTGTTTGTGCAAGCATATCTCTCTTCACCAAATTGTTCTGAGCTGCCTACTCATCATAATGTGTGATTTAGGATATATTAGAAGTCAAAAGTTGTGGCAAACTTTCAAGAAGTCATGAATGCATGATATGGATCAGTTGTATTTTTGACCTCTTCCTGAATCATTTTCCCAAGAAAATATGGAGTGTAAAAAAAAAAATTGCCTGCAAGACTGGATGAAAATAGAGAACACTTACAAAGTCATTAGGATGAGTATCAGAGAATTAAATGAGACAGACATCTCATAAAAGAGAGAAAAAGCTATAAAATCAGTGTGCAAAAATGTGAAGTCAAAAAGCATAGTTAAAATAGCAAAGAAGAACATTTAACATTAAGCAATAAGAAATCCAGGATAATGGTAGAATGTTGTAATAAATGTTATAAACTACATAGGAAAAAATAATTCAGGCAAATGATTGGATTACTAACAATATAAAGAATGTAATGGGTCTTATAGTGCCTCTGGTAACTAAAGAGAAGAAAGCACTTGAGATCCTAATGACAGAATTGGCTTCACAGAATTAGGTTCTACCTGTTGTGTGCAAGAATGCTTGTTCAGTGTTAAAAGGTTGTTTCATGCAGGATTTGAATCCATCTGAATAAGCCCAAGAAGAATGCAAAAACACCTTGTGCAAAATCAAGAAACCGTGGCTGTGTTTGAGAGGAACCTTAGCAAGTGTTTTCATTCCATGCCTTGCAACTTCAAATTACTTTGCCATCTTTTTATGTCACCTGTAACATCCATGCCAGTCTGTTTGTATAATGCAAAGGAGCTGTGTTTCTTTTATTTATTCTGTTACATATTTGCTTACATTCCCATACATTGGATCAAGTAGCAGTGCTGAGGGGCAGCTAACACTGAAATGAATGCATCTTCTCTCTGGAATACTATGGATCAAGTGAGCCACTACATCTGTGCACAATGACATGTTTTTAGAAGGGCACCCACCCTTGCCCTTCAAATAGTGTCTGTCTCCACTGAGAGACAGCAAACTAACTGCTGTCCTTTTGTGCCTTCCTTTAACCGAGGATATCAGACTGTTAGTGACTAAGCTGGTCAGACTAACCTAAATAGCTGAGACTGTCCTTCAGTTTCAACCCTTTGCCTTATTTTCTTAGTTTAAGCTCCTAAGTATCCTAGACAAGATTCATTTTTGCCTCTTCTCTCCCAGGAAACCCATATGTAAATTATTTTATAATCTCTTGGAGAGGATTTGTCTGATTAAGGAACATGAATGGGAAGGGTTGGCAGTATCAAGTGGAAGGGGACAGATTCAAATGATATTATATTAGATGTTTAGAACTGTTCAGAAAACCCTTCTGCTCTGAACCCATCTGAGAGAAAATGACTGGTGCAGACTCTTTCAGTGCCATGTGGTTCTTGAAACTCTTGTCGTAATGAAATCATACAGGAAAAGATCTGTCTCCCTTTGCATTTGGTAATGGCCCCCAAACTCGTGTTGATAAAGTGGGTCATGTTTTCATTCAAGATGAAAATAAAACACAGGGATTTACACTGTATGTAAATGTTTTTATACTTGAGGTATCTTTCAAGTATCCTGAAGATTCTTTGTCTGCATTAGCTAACCCCACTCTATAACCATATTAAAGTAGATGACAAAGTACAGACATGTTAAATTAAATGGAAAAGATTTTTGGAGAAATTGCATCAAATTTTTTTTTTTTTTGAGAAGGTACAACAATGAGAATACACTTACATTTCAGACATTTTCAGCTATTCTGACTTGGAGTTTCATGATGGCACTGTCTGCTCAGCTACGTGATTCTTATAGGGGTCCTTCTAGGACTCCCTGGTGGAAATTCCTGCCTTTATAGAGGTGTTTACTGACTTTTATATGTCATGACCAAATTCTCTCCTTTCTGGTTGCCTTCTCTGATGGAAGAACCTAGTAGGTGCTATTAAGAAGCTTCTTCACATCAAGAATTTGAACTCTGCATTCAAGGAACTTTTAAAATCTGAAACATACTATTGAATATGCACAGATATACTTGAGGCTTACAGGTATATGGAGGGATCTCTGGAAGATATGTAGTCTAGATTATCACTTTCGAAGATATAACACTGGATGATTTAATCTCCTGTAATTAGAAACTTAATACTTAACAGGATGTAGCTCATATGGCAGCATCTGAGAGATGTTTAGGGAATCAGCTCTGTATTTTAATAGCTTTATGGTTTTCCTTCTGATATTGATCATTGTAATCAGTAGGAGCCAAGGCACGAACAAGTTTTCCCAAAATGACACTTCCTTTTGTAAAAACAACCTAGGAAATAAAAAAAAAAAAATCCATGTAATGGGATATCTACTTCATTTAGATTATATTAAGGCCACTGAACTCTCTTCCTCTTAAGACATTGATAATAGCCTGAAGCAATTTGCACTTAAATGATAATTGTGCAATTTCTAGTATCTCAAAAATTAATCTCACCTTGTAAATTGTTAGCTGATGCAGTAAGTTCAAATAGAACATCACCTTTTCTATGTACATCTCTGAAAATAAATATTGCTGTTTACTTTT
The DNA here is from genome assembly GCA_008694505.1 of Cyanoderma ruficeps. Taxonomy (NCBI): domain Eukaryota; kingdom Metazoa; phylum Chordata; class Aves; order Passeriformes; family Timaliidae; genus Cyanoderma; species Cyanoderma ruficeps. The sequence continues at coordinate 22,263,976 of VZDJ01000782.1, read as the reverse complement.
TGAATGTGATAATGGACTGCATGTTACTCTAATTTAAGGATTGTCACCTCACTTAAAGATTCTGTATAAGAAAGTTACATGCATAAGAGAAATGGAACTAAAAGATGCAAATAATAAATTGTTTTATAAAAACTGATTATTTTTGTATTTTTATGCCATGCAACAGTGAAAGTTGCAATCAGTTCTGATTCTTTTGTTTATGTTATGAGCAGGATGAATTGCTTATAGCAGAAGCTTTTGCTGTTTTGCTGGCAGAGTGCATTGATTCCAGATTGGATGTAAAGTATTTGTTACTTGAATTTATTCTGCAGGGCTGGCAGTTATATATTTATGTATGCAAAATGTAATACTGCTAAATGCTTGGAATGAAATAGTAGATTTTTGTTGGCACTAGGATCTAAGGATGGAAATGCCATTTGGTACATAAAAGCAAAAACCTGTAAATTACTACAGCACTAACTAGACTAAACATCCATAGTTCCTTTCATAAGAAATACATTACCGATTTATGTATAGTTTATTTTTAATTCACCCCTAAATTATGCCAGTTATGTTTGAGGAGAGAGACAAGTACCAATAGTTTTCACAGCCTGCATAAAGAGCAGGAAAATAAGTCTGATACATAAGATACTACTTTTTTAATAACTTCTTTGCTAGATCCAGAGGTAGACTAGGAAAGCCCAAAGTATTACCTTTTTATCTTCCCTGCAAAGCCAAGCTGTCCTGAAGAATGAATGCTTGGCAGTTTTGTGTGTCTTTTTTTGGGACTGGACAAGATCAGTTAAATCTCAGAAGTTGTATATGTCCTTTGTGCAAAACAGACCATGTCTATCCCACCTGTTATTTTATCTTTGTACAGGTCAGTACCTTCCTCTGCTCATACATTAGTATAGTCATCACCAGTAATATGCCTTTTTAATTTCCTCTTGCACTTGAATTTTTCAATTTAAACATACCTGAGAAACCACTTATGCTTTTAGCAGGGTGAATTTCGTTTTGCTTTTCTGAGTTGTTTATACATATGTACCACAAAGCTGAAACAGTATAGACTCATTTGACTTTTCCTAAATGGATAAAATAACATAAATCATGAGCTTTTCCAATAGCCTTGCACAGCCTTGTTGTTTTAGTTGAATGTTTGGGTCAGAGAGAGTTAAGAACTGGTTATGGAATATCAAAATTTGTAGTGAAAAGTAATGGTAGTTTTCTACCCTTTGTTAAATGTAATTTTGGATTCAGTGACATTTAATAATTGGCCATTTCATGTGCAAATATTTGATGCAAAGGAGGCTTATAAAATTGTGAGGTTGCAGCTGTTTGTGTTACTAGATATGTTCTGCTAAACTTTATTTGTGCTCTGGCCTTGCATTAGCTGTTGAGCTCTGCAGTCCTGGTTGAAGCTGAGCAGTGGTGAACGTTGAGCTGTGGTGATTTACTACTCACTGTGTTGAAGAATTATCACTGGGTTTGTTTTACTTGAGCACTCTATGCTGTGAGCTGTGTCATAACTTAAGAGCAAATATGTTCCCTGCTAAAACTATCCAAGCTGTGGAGTGAACCACGTCCACTCTCAGGTTGGAAAGCAACCTGGGGGAAAGTGTTTGAGGGCTGTCTCACCTTTCTAAATCACACTCCTCAGTTCTTGGAATATTGCATTTCTTGCCATCTTATTACTTGTGTTTTGTTACAAGAATGAGGATCGTTTAACTTTATATTAATTTGGAATGCAGATATCTGAAGCTGAACTGCAGAATTAGTATACTGTATACAGAATATGTTTGTACGCAGGCTCTTCTCCAACAGATGTGAAAAATGCTTAGAAATAGAAACATACCTCTATGTCCTTTTATAAATTTATGTGATGTGTTAAATGTAATGGTAAAATTAAATCCTTAAATTATGATAGACAGTAGTCTTACAAAAACGGTGATGTGCAAGGCAGTAAGGGGGATGTGTATAGCTTTTGCCAAAAATTCTCATGTTGCTCTTGCTTCTTTTGTTCTGTAAGGTCAGGGAAATTAATATGAAGTTGTCCCTGGAATCAATCTGGACTTATTTCTACAAAAGAGTTCATAGCAGCGGTATATTTGAAAAAAAAAGTTATTATCAGAATATGCCCTAATTTATAAACTCTAATTAAAACACTCTTGGTGAGTTCAGCATCCTCCTGCACGAAGGGCTGGGATGCAGGAAGGAAGTGGGGTTCCTCTCACTAACAGTCACCATCTGAATCCTGCAGAGAGCTCTCTGTCATCTTTTCATCCGTCCTATATGCATCTCCCTCCCTAGCATATTAAAACTAATAATAGATCCTCATTCTGGTTTATCAAAGCTAATCTTCAATTTGATGGATTGGTTTTAGAACTAAAGCAAATGTCTTAAATATGGAAGCAAAACTTAGTTTCTATTAAAAGATTAAACAAATATGGTGAATAGTTGCAACTGGATTATTTTATATAAAAATATATCTTGTCCTTAATGACAGTTGTCAAAGGAACATATTTGTAAACGTCAATAATTCAAATGACTTAGTAAAGTAGATGGAGTCAATTGAGTGAAATTGTCACTACAGTATTTTTGCACTATTTTAGCTTACATTTTAAATTGTTAAGCTGAATGCATATATTTCTGTAACTGTTGGGTTTTTTCTGATGAACATAGTAAGAGAAATAGTTAATGTAAATCTTTTTACTTAAGAGTCAACTGCACAAGGATAACTTGATGTGTATTTTGGGGAGGAACTGCTCAACTAAGAAGTGATTTTGCTTTTCTTGTTGGCTAAATCCCAAATATTCTAAGCATATGGAACAATTTAGCGGAAAATACGTAATTATCAAACAGATCTGTCTTTGCCACCTTGAAAATTATTTCTTGTGGCAGGGTAAATGAAACCTCATGTTTAGATTTTATTTCATTTGATCTTTCACTGCTTTGGCAGCAGAATACAAAAAAAATGACAGATGGCACCATTAAAATATGAGTTGATTTGTGCTTACTCTAATATGAATCTGAATATGCTTGATAAAGGCATGGCACAAACTTCTAACTCAAATTTTGAAGCAAAGTACATTTATCTTGGTAACAACATGAACAATCTGTGTAACTGTAAAAACAAATTTAATATCATGCAGGTGTTCACAAGAAAATATGTGCACATTATTCCTTCTATTATAAATAAAACTGCAATCAAATTTTGGCCCTAAGCTTGTTTCTGTTTCTTTTTTCTATGTAGAGGCCAGTATCAGTGATTGCAAATTCTGTATTTCAGTGTTCACTCTTGGGCAGATATCCTCATGGATGTTGTAGCCTTACCTATTAAAAAAACTTTTGCAACATAAAAAATGTTCTGTCAAGATTAATTGAGTATGTTCTCTTTTACGTGACTTCTCATTTTTCTTTATTACCTTACTAGATCTGAGTTTTCTGGACTAGATTATGCATTTCCCATTAAACACTCATCCCATAACAGAGTGGTCCCTTTTCAATAGGAGCTGGGTCAGGGACTGATGTTGTTTCTTTTGGTCAGTGTCCCAGATGGAACATGCTTTCTGATTTGATCTTTCAGGCTTGAGAAACTTTTTTTTTTCTTTTCTATATGGTAGATATTTTTCAACAGGAATTGTAGGTATTACCTGTATCCCCAGCTTTCAGACCTCTTTTGCAGTGGAAAAGGAAGGAGTGGAAACCACCTCTAGCAGAGGAGTGAATAAAACCTGGGTTTACATCCTGATACTGCAAAAAAGAGCTATGTAATTTTCTTCAGACCTGTAAAAGAATCAGTGGCTACCAGCTGTCAGAAGAACCTGGGTTTATGCCATCTGGGAAAGAGTCAGGAGAAATACAGTTTCTGCACCATGCTTAGGGTCAGGGTGAAGTTGATGCCAAGCCACCCATCCATTCTTGTCCATCCAGAGGGAGATACAGCAGCTGTGCACGGTGGGACTTAGCAAACTGAAGTACACGTGATATTTAAATTGGGAGTTTTCTATATAGTATGTTGGGTGTAGGACCCCAAATTTCATGTATCAGGTCCTTTGTATGGATCTGGCCTTCTGGAGTTGTACAGTGCTCTGGCCTATAGCCGTATCCCTTCCTATTGCAATTATCCACCTTAAAACAATGTTTCCTGTTATGTAACTATTTTCAGAAGTCTGAGAGCCAGAGAGTAACTGGCTAAACTAGGATATTAAGAGTGTTTTTCATTTCAGTAGCTGCAGTTAATAAATACTTACAAGTATTTTTTGTAAACTTGTAGTTGTTCTCATCTGGTGGGACTAAAACAAGTGATGTGAAAGACTTTATTACATTGGACTTAGTTGTCTTTTGTTTCTCTCTTCTGAAGATTTTGGTAGGTTCTCTTGAAGCAGTCTTGGAGGTAGTGTTGAAGGGTAGATTCCTGTAGAGCAGGGTTACTCCATTTATCAAACAGTTTAAAACAACTGAGATTCTCCAGAAGATCTGAGAGATGTCATTCAGTTTGTCAAATCAAGTTAGGGTCTTCTAAATATCACAGGGACAAAGAAGCCCTGGAGAGTATACATATTACAGGAGATGGCTCTGTTTGTCATGTTTAGCATGGCAGAATGCAGGCTAGGGGTTATGATTGCTGTCTGTGAATATACCAAGTAGGGTGATACCAAAAAAACAAAAGGGAGAAGAGCTGTTGAAGTTAATGGGCAGTGTTATCACAGGAGGACATTAGCTGGACATGATAAAATGGTCACTGGGGATTTCAGAATTTCTAAGAAAATAAGCAAAATAACCCTTACTAGAATCTCAGTGAGGGGAGAAAGAAAAAAGGAAAAAAAAGAGGAAGAACTAAGTATTATTGTGATTTAACTAAATATTTACTGTGATGATGTGGTGTAACAGCAGTTATTGTCTGAAAATGTTGCTTTATCCCCTTTAAGACATTGCATCTTCCAATTTAGCTTTTTAATGGCATTTCAGGTGCAGTGAAAGTTGAGCATGCTTCAAAAAGCATTTTGTAAGGAAGTGGTAATTATTTATGTACAGCCTTTCCAGTTTCTTTAGAAATAAAAATTTAAGGAATTCCCAAACAAGAAAGGAATGCGTGTGAAATGAAGAGTTAGTGAAAGAGGCTGTTCTTTCTGAGCACCTAGCAAAGTCCCATGTTTACTGCAACGCTGTGGAACCAAGTTATGTGGAAGCAGGTGGAAATCCCTTTTAAATTGTGCTGTAGTATCGTCAGATTCAGAGATATAACATATTGCAACAACAGACCATGGGTACCTATGAGCTCTGGGGCCAGGTAGTGTCACAACTCCAGAGATCCCTTTTGCTGTCAGATTCTCAGAACAATCTTTGTATTTCTAGGCAGTTTCAAAACAAACAAAATTTCCCCACAGCACAAACAGAAAACAAACAAAAATCCCCCAAACCCTCAACACCCCCAACCCCACCCCTCCCCTCCCCAACCAAAAAAATTCTGCCAGTCCACACAAGCCACATAGTTCTTCTAAACTATGAAAGTGCAACAAGAAACTGAAATCTTGATACTATCCTATCACTCATCTTTCTTTGTGTGTGTGGTTGCCCTCCAGGGCAGTCTCAACAAGGCAGGAGCTTTCTGTGTTTATGGGTATCTCTGGGTCTATTAAGTGGTGATGTATAATGAATAGCATTTAAGTATCTGTCTTGATTTCCGAAGCAGTTTATTAAAAGTAGAATGGAAGCATTAAAATATTAAGAAAATGTTGTGTACCTTTCGGTTTACTGAAAAGCTTATGCTATGAAAGGGTTGTATAATTTCTGTGTTTAGAATTATTGGGAATAGAACCTTAATTGGAGTGAATTTTTTAGATAATAAGTAAAATTATATATATTAATTTTAGAATCTTAAAAACGTAAAATATGTTTAAATATTTTATGGTATTGAAGAAAAGGTTCTGTCTATGAGAACTGGTAGATTCAGCTGGTAACATATTAAAGAAAATATCATTTTGCTTTAGATTTACTGTTCATACATGTCTGACTCAATTAAGCAGTTGTTTCTCAAAGATGAGTAAATAAGTTGTTTCAGTAGTATGTTTTTGTTAATACTTGTCTCCACAGCGTGATTTAATATTTAAAGTTTTAGATATTTAAAATATTTATTATATAAAATCCTCTAATGCTAGAATTATTGGAATAAGCATTGCAAACTTACACCCATGGTTTGTCTGTGGTTTTTTCAGACTTCTTTTATCAAGTTTGCTTATGGACAGACTAGAACAGGCCCTCCATGAAATGAATCCCTGTGGGAGAGACCAGATGAAAGAGGCACAGGTTCCTGTTACCCCAAGTCCTCTTCTTCCAGAATTTGTCTGTGTGCTCCAATTCCCCTTCTTTGCAGCATTCCTTGCCTTTCTCTTTCCCTCCTCCTTGGGGTTGTAATGAATAAAATATAGTTTTCCTTTGCGTCACAGCCTAACCCTTAGCAACAACATAAGTTATATAATGCTCGCTGTTGCTATTTCTGTTTTCTGATGCTAGATCAGAAATACAGACCTCTGTCCTGTGCGGCCTCCAAAGCACAGTCTTCAATAAAAGTGTCTGGGATAAAATCCAGTCTGACCTTTTTTTCTTTTTTCTTCTTTCTATATAGGAAGCCATTGTAATTTTTACCTTGTTTGTTATATGGAGGCTATAACCATTTGTAGGTCTTTAATTCATAAACTTTATAGTTCAACATAGCAAACCAAAATTGTAAGGAAAAATGATATTGAAATACTGTGCAATTATAACCTTTGAGCTTTGTGTAATCTAATGTGTTTTTCATATGGAGCACTGAAATCTCTCTCAGTTAGAGAATCTGAACTTCCAAATCTTTACTGGATTTATCCTTGCAGTGCTGGTGGAGCTGAAGTGCTTCTGTTCTGGTTTCATGGTTAAGGAAATGAAGTGCACAGTGCCTGTATGATTTCCACCACAACGCACAGGAAGACAATGTCAGAACCACAAAACCATTCTTCCTCTCAACTTTTAGGCATATTTTTGATAACTTCCTCATGCCTTCAGCCTCTCAATCTTTCTCTTTCTTGCCTGCCCACCCCCCAGCCATGCCTAGTGTATCTTATAATACTATATTTACTTGAAAAGTATAATAGTGACTGTTAGTGTGGAAAATATAGCTAAGCCACAGATTCTGCACTGTTTGTCGCCTTCCTCAATTTTGGATGCAGAGTTCTGCTGTCTTAAAGTGCTGCCATGACTGAAGCTGTGGGGAAAGACAGCTGCCACTTTTGCAGGCTGCTGCAGTTAAAACATCGTTCTTTTAGGATGTTTAACCATTAAGTTTTGGATATTTCTCCAAAATAACTGTGGAGACACAGTATCTTGTCCAAATTCTAGCTCAGGAAGTTGCTATACATTTACTCATAAACTCATTAGGTAGGATCTAATTCCTGTCCTGTTTACCTGCTGTTACCTATTCAGCTTTCCATAGGAGACTGAGGTTAGGGTTCATTTCTTCTAAGAGGCTTTTAGCCAGTATAAAAATAATGCCAGGAAGAGTTAGAGATGTTTCATACAGGCTTTCCCATATTTCAGGTGCTAGAAAGAAAGAATTTATAGTTTTCTTTCTCCAGTTTAGTATTTACACACATGGTCTGCATTTAGCAGAACAATAACTTTTCAGTACAACCAACTATTAAAATATATCTCTTTGTTTTATTATAAATGAGTTTTAAGAGTTAAACTGTGGTCCACTAAACACACAACTTGTAAAACAGCAAGTAAGTTACCAGCTTGCTGGTTCACCTTTTGTAACTTCAAGATATTTTGAAAAGTAGCTGATACAGGCTTGTAATTTTTTTTCTATATATGTAGTTCAATAATTATTTAAATGAAAAAAGTTACATATTTAAATTAAAATCTTAGTGTTTAGAAGGTACATATTCAAATAATATGTTCAAGTATCAAATATCATAAAATAAGGGGAATTAAAATACTACACTACAGTATTTCTGGGATATGGCGGTTTATCAACAAAAGCCATAGGATTTAGAAACTTTTTGAAAGGTTTTTTTCTGCTTTTGTTTGTTGTTAGTGTTGGTAAATTTTACTGAGCAGCAAAATTAGATTTAGAGAAAAGATTATTTCTTTTTTTCTCCTCCCAGTAGAACAAATGAGTGTACTCATTTACTATCTTATAAGTAATCTTGTGATTCAGAAATGTGATTTTGGCAAATTTGTGGCTCCCTTTGAGTCTTGGCCAATGAAATTGGATTGAAGTTTAAGTAGAAAAAAGGGTGGTACTCCTGCCAAGTTTTTGTCAGTTTTATGATTTATAACTCTGAACATTGGAAATGTATCCTTGCCATAGACCTGGAAACGAAGTAGAACTGATCTGAACTCCAGACATGTCAATTTTGAAAGGGCAAGCAACACACTTCCTTATGCCAAAAATAGCTTTCATGCTAAATTATTTAAGCATATATTATTTGCTCACAGGTAAATGAAAAATACTATTTTTCACTTTGGACCTTTCTTTGTACAGTGAGGGAAACACAAGGTCATTTTAAATTTAGATGGGTTTTGTTAGGTGAATCTGAAATATCACACATTCAAAAATCATGGTACTTGGTATTGAGAAAAACGTTGTGTGCTACTTTTATTCCTCACGTGTATTCGTTATATATTGATTGCAATGAAGAGACTGTTTTAGACTCTTGCAGCAGTTGAAGTAATGTGTACCACTTCTGTGCTTTTCTCTTGTTGAGTGTAAAATATGTATGAAGACATGTCTGAAGTGTAAGTACAGCGGGGCCCTTGGGAGGTTCTGGAGCTGTACCTTGAGTAATTTTAGTCCAGTGCTGCCAATACTGGTTTATTTTTGGTTTGTAGGTCTGTTTTTATATATTCAAGTATGAACATTCTGAAATGTTCAAGGAGGATTCTTAGTAGAATCTTAATATTGAAATTTCTTCATCTTGATTATGCCAGAAGTATAAATATTTCCCCATAATTTAGCAAATACATATGGCTGTACTGTAGTAGGTGCTTTGCTGGCAGTCACTATAGGTTTCTAACAGCTTTTATTGAAACATTTTGTATTAAGGCACTTTAAACTTTTGGAATCATCTGCTTGCGAGATGAGAATTTCCTTTTCCTGTTCTTAGCCTAAGCATTATTGGCCAAGTCCTACATTTCTTCCTTCCTTAAATAAAATTTGTTTTATACTTGAACATCCTCGCAGATGGTAGACTGGTGCTCTTTCTGCCGTGTCTGATTGTATAGCTGATGAGTGTGCATTTTACTTGGTTTGAATTTGGGCTAAAAAGAAAATACTGGATGATTGGAAATGGAGGGGTACACGTGCACAGAACTTGTAGTGTGTCCAGTGCAGGTCTGTGGCACTGCTGGGCTCTGGTTGCAGTCGCAAAGGCACACCTGGAAATATTTGATTTCTCGAGATTTGTTACATCAGTAAGCAATTTGTATGTGTACAGCAGTTAAGCTATTGACTCTCAAAAGCCTGGGAAATTCCCAGAACCTGACCATTTACCCTTATTCTGTTCTTTTTTAAATATTGGAAATAATTTTTCAGGCTTTTTTTTTTTTTTTCCCTCTCTCTTGTTACAACTTACTCTGGTAGAAGTTTTATTCCCCCTCAGTATCTTTTTTTTCTTCTTTCACCAACTATAACCTACTAACATTTCTTTGAAAGTATTTATGGTGGTATGATTTATCCTCTTGTGATAGCTGCTTGATGGCATTTTCTCTCTCTTGAACCATGAATAATTTCTTTGAGGCCAAATCAAGAAATACCTGTCTTCTGTGGCTTATTGGTTCTCTCAGTAGCTTTTCCTAAATATGTAGATATATTTATATGTTTCCACATTAGCTGAAAATATGTTTATGAATCAATGTACCATGTCTTCTGGGGGTGAAGGTTGGTTGTTACTAGTTTTTAAACTATATTTGGCTTTTTTATGGAAGGTAAAGGCAGCTCCTGGGCATTTTTTATTGGTAATTTTTCTGCCTTAAAATATATTATTTGAAAAGAGTTCCAGTACTGTCATAATTAGGTGCATTCATTGATGCTTAAGGGGAAAAATGTATCCTTTAATACTAATCACTACCAAATGTACAATTTGATCCTCATTTTGCTTATATTTACAAAATCTGGTTAGTCAACTTCCATTACTACTTTTGTAGAAGGTGTTTTCTTCTGATACTGCTCTGAAATCTTCTGATGCTGCTCTGCACATCAGAAAAGTGAAGTATTTTTTACATTTTTTTTAATGTATTTACATTTTGGAGTTTCAGTAGTAATGGAGGACACATGTTTTTATACATTGCTCCATCCACCTACAATTTACTGTAATTTAGAAGCTGCACTTTAATTTATAATTCAGTTTGCCAGGAAGACTGCTCTTGAATTATTTCATCTTCAGACATGAAGGGAAGAAGACCCACTGTAAATCTATCTTGACAATTATTCAGAATCATAAATGTGAAAGTTGGAAATGGAAAATTCAAGCATGCAAAAGACAGTGAAAACCTTTTCCCCCCGTGTGTAATGAGTTTTGCTTGTAAGTGCAGCCTACACAGAAGTCAATCTTGCCTCATGTAACTTAACTATGACTTTAGAACTAGTTATGATAATTCTGAATTTTATTTATTTTCTCTTGTATCTCTGAATACTGACCAATCCTTCTCAAGTTTTATTACTAAAATGTACATTTTGCTATCTAGAAGTGTAGCTGTTTACATAATACGAAGTCAATGCATCTTTTATCTTCCTAGAAAAATAATTAATTACATTTTTTCCTTGTGTTACTTAATTTTCATGAACATTTTTGCCTTGACAGTGTCAGAGATTGCAGGTGCAAAATGTTTTATATAATCTTAAGTAATGAAAATAGATAAAGTTGCATGTATCTACGTACGTGGGTGTGTATATATAATACTTTTTCCCACTTAAAATGAATCTTTCACCAGTATAAACAGTTTAGCTTATGTTAATGATTTAGGCAAGAGTTTAATATTAAACTACTGTTTTCTCAGTAGTGCCCTCCTTGTCTGGTGTTAGCTGGTGACCTTGGTGTTGAAGCTTAGCATTTGTTGCTGGAGCAGGACCACCCCGCTCAAGAGAGCTGTTGTTTTTGTACAGTAATCTAGAACAGACAAGTAGAATTTATAAATCTACTGAAAAGGTTATGAAACGGTCTCAATTGGCTTTGACTGCAAACTTTGACCTGTTTGGCCGGATTTTGGAAACTGTGCCAAGATTTGATTTAAAGCAGTTCTGGGAAGCTCTTTAAGATTAAATTCCAGGGCTGCATGACTGATGTGCTAGTGATATACTTGCAATATTAGACAAGCGTTGCTTCAATACAGTTTTAGGCTTGAACAGATCATTCACCTAAAAGTAAAAATTGTCTCAAGTCTGATTCAAAGAAATTTGTTGCCTCTCAATATGATTTCAAAAGGTCTGTTTAAGTTTTGGCATCTTGATATTCTGTTCTCTGCAACTCTCAGTAGTGAACTACCCTGACTCCTCTAAAACAATTTGCTATGCTTTTTCCTTGGGGAAGAAAAGGTAGGAAAAGGTTACAAACACATCAAACTGTAGTATGGTTTCTATGAAGCTTTTCAGCCAGCGGTTGCTGAAATGATTTTATTCAGCACTCTAATAACACGTGGCTGGATTAGATGAATTTTGAGATGGAAAGCTTAACCATACATTTTTTCACTCCTTTGATAATAAGAGACATTTGGTATGTGAATGCTCAGGTTTCAGTGGAGAAAAAAATCTCTCCGGACTTCACAGCTGAGCACCAGCAAATGTGCATTTATGTCAGAAAAGCTTCCTCTTTCACTCAACACAGAAAAATTACTTTTATTTGTTTTTCTCATTTACTTTGTTCGTTCTGGTGATTTGAAAAAAAGAAAGTACTTTTTTCCAAATTTTGTCGTTTCTAGATTTGAGGAAAACAGTATGAGAAACTTGGTTTGGCTGAGGTGAATATTGACAGTGTCCTGATACCCACTGATAGATGCTACTCTGTTGTTCTATGGTCAGACAACTGATTATTACGTAAGATATGTCACATTGAGGTTAAAAGCATTTTTGTTAGATTTCGTTGTTACTGATATTTCTTTTGAATATTTGTAGAAGTGTTGTAGGTGTGTCACTTCTTTCATGAATAGGGGAAGTGGAATAGTCTTTTTAATGCCTTTGTCTTTAAGTAATTTAACTATCTGTATTGTGTTCTTAAAGTAATATTCAACTTAATTCTTAAAGTAATACAGTAAATTCAACAGTTCAAGTATGTTTGTGTTAAATCAGGCTTCTATGTGAATACTCATCAGAAACTTGGCTAGATAGTTTTTAGGATGTATACCTTATGATGAATTATTCTCTGCATCTCCATTAACTTTATTAACTTTGCAACAATTAGTACAGGTAGGCCCCTCTCAAGTACATCAGCTAGAGTCTATTTGCACTTGCTCTGTGATAATTTTCTGATTCTCTGCTGTTTGCAAAGAGAATAAGGAGTCATCATTTACAGGATTCCTGCTGATGGTGCTCTAGTAGCTACAGATGGCTGCCTGGTCATTGATTTTGCAAACTGAAGTGTTTGAAATAGTGGAGTTGGGACTTCAGAGCAGTGGCCTGTCAGGTGAGGGAGGTCATGGCAAAGGTTCTCATTGAGAGCAGGAGTGACAGCCTGGAAGGAAGAGGACTCTGGTTGTGGGTTGAAGTTTGATGCCTACCAGGTATAAACCCTAGAGATCAGGTGTTTGAATATGAAAAAGACCTTTTTCATCTTGGACTAGAGTCTCTCTTGAAGGACAACATAGAGATTAAATGAGGTGGTGGATAGACTTATTTTTTCATATTAGATTACCCTCTGAATATCTCAGCAGATAATTAATGAAATTAATCTATCATGAATTATTAGTTGATTCAGCAAGCTGCTTATAACTCATGCAGTTTCTTATACTGACTGTTGGTCCCTGGAAAGAAGGAAGATCACCTAATATTATCTGTTGTCCTTGCATATTGAAAGTAATTTTTTAATTAATACTTACATGGTTTTAAAATGAAAAATGGCTTTTGACAGTAGTTAGAATTCAATTGCTAGAATTCTGTTTCAGGCCTGAAGTAGTTGTATGTTAAACATTCCCCCNCCCCCCCCCCCACTCCATACTGTTAGTCTAATAAAATCAACTACATCTCTAAATAAGTCTCTTATCACCTGGATGTAACACTTAAAGTCAGAGATAAGAAGCTGGTAAATAATGATGTAACCATTGTTGTTTAATTTATCTTTGTAGATGTAATGTAAAAGCAACTGTCTTTTACATTTGCTGCCTTGGGTGCTAAAGCATTTCACAATCATAAAACAAATGTATCAGAGAATATATATATATATTTCGTCTAGAAAAATGTATTAAATGTCACTGTCTAGTTGTTTTTGAGATTCAGTACTTCAAATCAGAGAAATCTAGGCAATGGAAATGATGCTTATTGCTGGACACAGGATTAAATGACAGTCATTAACCTACTTGGAAAGCAGGTGCTTACAGTCCAACCCTCCTGCTAAAATTGTGTAACATGTTTTTTGGTTTGGGGTTTTTTTTGTTTGCTCATTTGATTTTGGGGGGTTTTTTTACAAGTATCAGCAAGTTTGCTTTATTTTTGATGTTTTAAAATGATTAATGGGAAATTCTGAAAAGTAATTTGATAGTGAATATATTCTAGATTGTGTGTACAGATTTTTCCTCTTTACTCTGTGGGAGTATTCATGTTTTAATTTCCTGTGTAGGAAAATTGAGAGGGGTTAGCCCACAATGAATTCTGTTTAATTCAGAGATTCAAAGACTCTAAAGTAATGAACTATTGAGATTATTTTGTCTGATGACATGAGTAAAATAGACTATGAGAATGATCAGAACACACATGGCTGGTTTTAAACTAGGTGATGTTGACTGTAATATTACTTCTGGATGAGTTATGCTTTTTGAGATTTAGTTCTCCTTTCCATTACCTATTATTATATCTCTAGCTGGTGTTTCTGAGGCCACATCGTTGTGTGGCTAAGTCTGTTCAGAATTGCTGCTTAACAAGCGGTCCTCCCGTGCTATAAGGTTCTTTGGTTTTGGTAGCCTTCAATTTGACAGTATAGAAGCACACATTACAAGTGTGCATCCTGGTATTTGGGGTTGTTCAGGGACTTGAGTGGCACTAACAGGCCTGTGATTTATCTGTCATAGAAAGGTAAATTCGGATTTGTTACTTTTTTTTCAGGAGTTGTATACCAAATTATGGATATACAACTCTAATTTCCACTGTATCTTCCATTTTTACTAATCCAGATTGTGTGCAATTTTCCATGTGCCTTGGTTGTAAACAGCTTGATTCCATCCACATTCTGATTTCTGCTCAGTTCTGATTTCTGTACAAGCTGTAGATTCCAGTTCAGGAAAATGTTTAACTTCACACGTACCTCTTGTACAGCTTGAAAGTTTGGAGGAATATAGCCACCAATGCATCAGCTACATTTGAGCTCAGAGCTCTGATAGATTTTATCTCTCTGACAGTATTTTGTCCTATCAGACACTATAAAAGAAAAAAACCCACTTGTGTTTAATGATATACAGTATTTTGCAGAATGGCAAGGATGATTAGGCATCTTTACTCGCAGCTTTCACTGAATGTGGATTTTTTCAATAATCATAAAATATAAATTTTAAAACATTTTCTTCTATTGCCTATTTGTTTCGAGGATGTTTAGTGAATATTCTATAGAGCCTTTTGAAATAATGCTAGAAAAAAATCGACTACATAACCTATTCACATGAATTTGTGACTACCTCTGTGTGGCCTGTTGCAGGACATTTTGACTGCCTTGTAGGAAGAACAGCATTAGGGTTTTAATTTCAAAGCAAATCTTTAGATACATTCTGGTATGATTAATCAGTTAATGTCTCTTTAGAGCACATTTTTCCTCTGTGGTGCCTTTGAGGTATATTTTAATGAAAACTGTCTGGCTTGAAAGTTCTTATCTTCCATGATAGCTTAAAAAATGGGAAAGGCATCATTTATCTTTCAGTTAATATATATGAAGTGTAAAATATCATTTAACGTAATTTAAAGGTGAGTGAACAGAAGTTGTTCAGGATTCTTGATTAAAGTTCTGAACAGTGGAAAAATGAAGGTTTTCAGCAGGTTGAAAAATTATTTGAAATTATTAGGCTGAATATCCCATCATTATGAGAAACTTGTATTTACAAAAGTGCAGTTGTTTTTATAGGTTTTATTCTATTACAAATTTCTCTTGCTTTGCAGCATAGAAATTTTGGGGTTGGGAGATGGTGGCCTTCAGTTTTATGGCAAAGATTTAAGGTACTATTGTTTAAGTAATTTTAAGCTGTTTAGATACTACAGGCTAATTTCAGATTTGAAGACTTCATTTTTTCTCCTCTATTTTGGAGCAGTGAAAAGTAGGTAAATTCTGAGTAATGGATGATCTTTGAATATGTAGTTTTATTTTATAGCATCTTGTTTATTAGATGGATGCAGAGATGAGAATGTCTTTTGGGAACTTCATAGCAATATGATTTGATTCTTTATTTCTTAGTCACTGGGTAATTTTTTATTTCAATTAGAAATATTTGTGGTATGAATAATGATGTTTTATTGTTATACTATTTTTTAAAAGAAGTTGGAAAGAGTGCCTAGTTGTTTAAAATAAAAGGTTTAAATTTAACTATGACAGAAAACACCTACACCTTTTTGTTTGAAATACTTTTCTTTGTTTTCTTGGGATTTTTTGCTATTTAGCATGCATTTAGGGTTCATGTTTCTTTCCATCCTTTCCCTGAATGGAGCTTTAGGTTTAGAGCAGGCTTACCTGTCTGATGAATCATAGTTCGATGTCTGAAATTAGGAGGGATAGGAATAAGTGAAGTGTTTTCCTACCTTAGCACAGAGTTGCTGTCGTTATAGGAGGGCGATCTATGAAAACAAAAGTGCCCTTTGTTTATCGCAAGAGTGACAAACTAGAAGTGAGTCTTGAAGGAGAAAAAGAAAAAAAAGTCTAAAATAATAAGGCTTGGGTTGTTTGCAATAATAATGATATTGTTGCGAAAGTATTTTATATAGAAAAGAAAAAGATGACAAAATTGGGGGGTTCACTCTAAAAGTAAGGAAAAATTTTAACATAGAAACAAAAATCTATATTTAAACAACAAAAATCTATATTTAAATACATTTTCTTTTCTTACACAAAATAGCAGATCATTACCTAAATTTCTAGTGAGAACCTTTCAAAGATTGCTCAGTTTTTGGTTTTTTCTTTTTCTTTTATTCTAGTTGCATTAAAATCATCTAGCTCTACCAGACCAGAAAGAAATGGCATTCAGGAAACCTCTAGAACAGGAAAGTGTGGAGAAGGGATGCAGATCCTGGAAGGAGAACTCCTATTGCAGGTATGTTTGCAATAGATGTATTGTACAAAGATTTAAATTTTAAAAAAATAAACACCTGTCTTTAGCATACTAGATTCTCAGTAATGAGACAGAAAAAGCTTTCTTATTGTGAAATTCTTTCCTCATTTTTTTAGGGTAATATTAAACAACTCTTGAATTTTTTTTGGTAGTAGGAACTTTAGAGTGGATGTTAGAATATGGGCTCCTCTTCTATGTTTCTAAGTAATTTATGGGGGGATCCCATCTCTTTGCATCTGTTGATAATAAAGATGTTAATATAAAGGAACAGTTTTTATAAGGGGTAGGTAAGTTACTAATTTACTGTAAATTTGGTGACTAATTGTCTGAAAGTAACAAATTCTCCTTCAAAGGCTTTGGGCTTGCTGAAATATCTTGTTTTCTCAGTGGTTTGAAAGAACTCAGCATTCATAGTGTAGATTCAGGACAAATTTAAAAATGCTTTGAATAACTTTTACATGAACTAATGAAAAATATTAATTTAAAAAGTGTGGGATTTTTTTTTTAATTGCGTATCCTGTTTTAATGTCTTAGAGTGTCAAAGCATATGGATAATTATATACTACTGAGTCCTGATTAAACACAAGAAATTAGAAATGTAGGTATTAATTACAGTGTTCTAACTTGTTTCACAAAGTAGATTTTAGGAGACCTGCAGCTCCATTTGAAATATGCTGGTAGTCAGTCTTCTACACAGGTTTCACACTGATGTATCTACCAAAAGTGGCAAATCGTTGAGTCAGAGCCAATTGTTTGCTTAGAAAAAAATTAATTTCAGTGTCCAAAGACTAGAAATGAAAACAGACTCTAAGAATCACACAAACCAGTTATTTTTAATTGATGCTAATTGAAAATGGTTTTCTAACCAAGTAAAAAGACTAGGACATGTATTTTATTTTCTAACCTTAATAAAGTATGACAAAAAACTGTTGTGGAGTTACTGCCAGTGAACAGCTCTCTTTTAAACAGAAAAAAACCTAAAAAGCCGAAATATATGGTTTATATTGAGGCATCTATTTCAACTGAAATATGGGGGGGGTTTTATGACTTCTGAGTGGAAGTTATATAAGGAAACTCTTTTCCAGTATGAAAATTAAGTGGATGATATAGTTATTACCAAAAATTCTGCCCCTCTTGGGAAGTAAGTAAATTAACTGAATTTCTTAAATGAATTTTTTTTGTAAATATTTTATATATGTGAAAAAATTTATGAGAATGAATATGCAGATAGAGTTTTCTTAGGTTATGTAACAACTCATGAGTGTGATGAAATTGGGAATTTTCTAGAAGATGGTGGGAATCAGTAAGTTGTAAATATTGATTAAGTCCTTCCCTCCCACTTAGACTCAGAAGTCTTTTGTGTTACACAGGTGAATAACTTATAACTGATGATGAACATTTTCTTTTCATTATCTCCCTGCTTTTTTTGGTTTTGCCAAGGTGAAATGAAAAAAACCTGTATTTGCTTTTATTTGTTCATCAGTTGTTTTTGCTTGGTTCTTAACAAACAGAAAATTGTCTTTAATTTCCAACACAGAATCTGTCTTGCCAATTCAATATATTGTGGATGCAGAGATCAAATACATAAATGTGCCTTTCTTAAAAGCAAGCTAAATTTCCTTTAAAATTATTTAAATTACTTCAAATTCTAATTTTAAATACAAAATCTATTACAACCCAAGCAAGCTTATGATAAAAAGTGCAAGACAAATGATGACCTCTAAGAAATTTTTAAAACTTAATTCTCAACAATGATGAACAATTTTGTAATGACCTCTTTATTAGGAGCATTGAGGGTTATTTTTAGAGGCACAAATATCATCATCAGTTCTCCAGAATAATAAACTCACTGAGAAATTTCATTATGTGTTTTAAGGTAATTATTCTTGGATTGCATTTTGCAAAAACCTCCATCAGAATGCATCTCCCACTTATTGGTATATCCAGATATGTGCATTTTACAGAATTTTTGGCTTAAATAATGCATCTGACTATCTTAGTAACAATCCTGGTTTGAGATGAGCTGTGGACCAGGGCCAGTGCAAAATGTGATTGAATTCCAGGTACAGAAGGTGTTGGTAGCTCAGTATGAAATGGACCAGAATAACCAATTTTAACATTTGAGACAAAGTTAGATGTTGTGCAGCTTGCAGATTTTTTATGTCAACCAGCTGAGGTGAAATGCCCTGCAGAACAGGGTCAGCAGAGGACACGAGCACCTGCCACTGCGGCATTCTGCTCCCGTGAAATTGCTGCAAGCTTAATCAAAAACAAGGATTCTGTGCAACCACTTGAGATTTCTTGGATTTCCTATGCTATTTCATTTCAGTTTGTTATTGATTTTTTAGCTTATTCTTTATTCACATAAAATTTACTAAGCTAATAAGGGGTTTTTATAGAGCTAACAACTGTTTATGAGAGTAGATTAAATAATATCTATGCATTAAATTGGAGTGGTTCACAGCATTTAAAGACCAGTCATTTAATCAGATATTTCATTTATATGTTATTTCTTTGTTGCAGTAAAGTATAGGATGTCCTTCACTTTACATTTTCTATGTACACTAATTCTGCATATATACAGAGGTTTTTTTTTTTTTTAAAGTGTTTTCAGTATGTTGGCCAAATTTGCCTTTGAATGCAGCTGCGGAAATTAAGTGGCACAATATACTCAATCCAGCCCCTGGAGACTGCCTTTTGTTAAATCTTGACTGAAATCCACAGAAGTAGATCGGCACCTTTCAGATGAGCTGCCAAGTCACAAATGTACTGTTTGCTATCACAACAATTGCCATGGACCATATTGATTGGGAGTTCAGATAAATGCCCTTTGCGTGACTTGGAGTGTGGAGCCGCCTGGTCTGCTGCTCCGTGGAGGGGGAAATCTCTTCAAAAACATTGTTTACTTGCAACAGTCCACTTTTGCAGAGGTTTTCTATTTTAAGTAAACTATAAAATGTTTTCTTGGGCTGTATAGGGGATCTTGATTTCCTGTCCACAGTGGCCTGTCTGTACTATGAATAGAATGGATTTTGAGACTGGGTTTGTGACATGGCTCTCATTTGTGCTGTGGGCAGCTGGGGATATCCAAGGCTTGAGCCACACAAGCATTGTCAACTGTGGTTGATATTAGATAAACTTATAGTTCTTCATACTACTGTCCCTCATCTTGTACAACCAAGAAAAGTCATCAACATAGTTTGACTTCTCCACTGAATAAAAAAGAAGTTTAGGGTTTTTTTTTTCATTAGATCCAGTTTTCTTCATTTTAACACCTATACTGTAGAGAGGTGCAATGGGGAATCCTGTTTGTGCTGCAGATAATGATGTGCTTTTGCGTGCTTCACATTTTGTTGGGGGACTAGAGTGTAGTAGACCTAGAGACACAATAATTTTCTGGAATTTTATCTCTGAAGCTGACAGTTTGCTGTGTTTCTTCCCCAGGCATTAAATGGATTTGTTTTAGTTGTTACAGCAGATGCTCTGGTCTTTTATGTTTCTTCTACTATCCAAGACTACTTGGGATTCCAACAAGTAAGTTTATTTCTTCTTCTGTTTTTTTCAGAGGTTTTGCCTAATTTTTTAAATTCATATTTAGGGTCTTAAATTTTTTTTGTGATAAAAATCTCAGGTACTTTAGGTTGAATTACTTTGAAACCATATTACTTTTCTATTAGCTTACATAGCCAGGATGTCAGGCCAAGCACAACAGGAATATAATTTCCAAAGTTGAGTTAGGCAAGATAGGAAATTTTCACACTTAATTATTCTTTACTGGAACAACTGTTTGAAATTTATACTGTGGTGTTACCCATTTTATGATGCTGAGTGAGACACAATTCAATGGCAAGGTAATTATTTTAATAGAAACCTTTCATGAAAAATTATTTCCATATGCCTTGAGATTTATAAATATCAAGTGAGTGATTTTGGTATTTTTAGAATTTGTTCTCTTGCTCTTGGTTATTTATTTAATTTTTAATTTCAAAACAAGCATTTGTTTTTTTTTACTATTTGTGGTGCCGATCGATTACAGCTGACTTCATTGGGCTTGAAAACCAGGTGCCCAAGTACTAAAGCCTGGGGCATAGCAGGCAAATTCTGCCTTTGCTAGAAAACTCCTGGGGTTACTTTATGTGAAGATGATAGAATGAAGATGATAGTTGTAGTTCTCAATGTGTATCTGTGGATACTGCATAGTGATAGATTCAACTGCTGTCTAAAAATAGTGAGAAACCTTGCTTGGTCTGCAGTTTCAGGTAACTGCTAAGAGATTGGGGAAAATTTGTGTAAAACAAAATATTTCAAAAAAACCCCATTGTTATTCCTGGGGTTACGTATTCCTTCAGTGTTGGGGAATGAAAAAAGAAAAAAGCTTGGAAAACAAATTGGGTATAACATTTGAAGTATTGCCATCAAATCAAGTGCATGATATAGGAGTGAGATCCTAAAGTTACAAAAATTAGCATTTCTGGCAATTTATTCTGGAAAACGGTGATTGTTTTATGAAATTCGTCATAGCAAAATTTGACGTAGACTTCTGCTTTTGCCAGTTCATCTCAATTACATCAGATCTATGTTTTATTTAAATATTTTCTGATTATATAATGGTTGGGTTTTTGAAACATGCCAAAAACGGGGATCTTAACTCTTAGTTTTTTCTTGAACATTTTGAGTGGGATTTTTTTTCCCCTTAAATTCCTTTAAGCACTGAGCCTTTGCCATTTAGATCATATTCCTAACCACACAATTGGTAGTGGAATAAGGGCTTAATAATTACATGTTTTAGCACATCCTTAAGAAGTGACAAAGCTTTCAGGCAAACAAATCCACCGTTTGTAATCTGCACTTAGTTTTGGCAGTTTGGTTCAGGATCTTTAGCTTTTTCTGTGTTCCTGTAGCACCTATGGTGGGTCAAGTCAAGTACTAGCTGGCAAGTACTTTATTTACCAGTACATAAAAATAAATAATTTAAACAGAACCTAAGCACAGCACTTCCAGGCATTCTTAGGTAAAAGCAACTAAAAAATAGTTCGCATAATGTAACTTTTTTTTCTAAGGCAATATTTTTTATTATTGTTTCCCATGTTTACAGTCATGTGCGTAACTGAGCTGTTCCCTGTGCTACTAAAATTTGTTTAATGAAGCTTTGCCACCTGCATGTGATTGTATGTATTTATCCCTGAGCAAAATGGATTTTGTTATATCCATAACAGCATTGTCAATCAGACAGCTTGTATCATATTGTCATATGATTTTCTTATTGTTGTTCTTTCTCACCTTTCTCCTTTTGTTCCCAGTCGGATATTATACACCAGAGCGTATTTGAACTGATTCATACAGAAGACAGACCCGAGTTTCAACGACAGCTACATTGGGCATTAAATCCTGCCCAGTCAGGAGATTCTGGACCAAGTGTACAAGGTGAAAACAGAATTTATTATTTGCCTGTCAGATTAGTTGGGGTTTTTTTTTAGGCTTTTTAAATTTGTCTGTGTAAAAAAGTTTAGATAATTTTAGATGAATAAAGGAAGAAATGGCGGTTTTCAAATTTATTTGAATTTTATGGACACATTTAACCAACAGTGAGAATTACTATTTTTTGCACTTTAAATAAGCACTGTTATTCATAGCACAGCACCATTAAAATACTAATTATGCTTTAAATTGGAAGACTTTAATTTTGAGTATAGGTGACAATGTTTCTTAGACTGATGCGTCTAAGAATGTGCTAGTTACAGTGTTACTTTGGGAATAGTGCAGTCATTGCCACATAGACCAGTACTTCTCTTGGAGATAAAAGGGGAAGAGAAATAAAAGATAAAATAGATGAGCCTTTAAGATCAAGTAAGATGCATGTTAGAGCAGAGTTGTCACATGTTACTGGCTGATGCTTAAGTGAGCTGCTATACTGAGAAACAACTAAGGAGAAACACACTGTATGTGTATCAGAGCAGAGATGTGTAGGTGCAGGGAGTTATGTGTAATACTGGAAGTATGCGCCTGCATCATAATGACAACAAAGCCATTGAAACAATTGCTCCATTTTAATGCTCCCTTTGCACAACAGTTGTTTAAACATGTAAAATCTTTTTCATTGACTTGATTACAGGGGGTTTATTAATCTATAAAAAGTCAATTTCCTTAATAAACCTTTAATTAATTAAAAAAAAAATAGAGTATGGAAATGCCGTGATTTGGTAGAGAAAAGTTACTATGTTTGTAACACACCTCAGTGTATTTCAGTTTTTCATTCAGCAGTCAGTGTTATTATATCATCTCTAGATCAGTCTCTGCTAGTTAAGCTAATACACAGCTAGTTAATAGGAGAGTTCAGTACAGCAAAGAGTACAGTCCTCCGAAACCAGATGTTCATCCTGTTTGCTTTAGAGTAAAATTGTGTTCTGTGAACCTTAAGCAAATGCATATGAATTTAGAAAAGGTTGTTTGAGAAGTATGACACCAGGTTGGATTGGCCTCAGATTTGACTGAAGGACAGGAAGTGCTGAGTAGGATTACAAACAATTATTTGTTTTGTATCTTGTGTTTCTAGCTTGCTAAAAACTGCTAATTGTGCCCCATTCCTGAAAACATTCAGGATCTAGCTGGATGTGGCTTTGAGCAACCTGGTCTAGTGAAAGGTGTCCCTGTCCATGGCAGGGGGTTCGGAATTAGGTGATCTCCAAGATCCGTTCTATCCCAAACGATTCTATGATTCAATAATGACTTTTGAGCCTCAAGTAGCATAAAAAGTTTGAATGTTGAGGATTTTTAGATGAATTCAGATTTATAGCAGAGGATAATTCTATGACCATAAGGATCCCCTCCATTTTTGCAGATGTAATCCATTTCTGTTTTAATACATTCAGCTAGCATTATGTAGATATTTATAGATATAATTATGCTCAAGCACAGATTCCGTCCTGGATCTGGGAACTGATTCTGCTTTAGTTAGCCTGGACTGGTTATTTCTCACTCAATACTCTGGTATGCTACTAGACCACTGGTTTCCTCAGCTCTTACTGTGCTTCCCAAACATGCGTCCCAGTCCTTGTCTTGTTCCCGGAGAAGTTTGCAAAATTCTGATTTCTCAGGCCCAAATATCTGCTTTGGGGCATTAAGTCTGGATTATCCTTTGAACTTCAAATGTTTCATAACCATATGATCTTGAGTTTAAAGACAAGCACTTAATGCGCTGTGTGTTCTGCACATTGCTCCATGGTATTGATGAGATCCAGTGTGGGCTTCATGAGGAGTATGAGTTCTAACCCCTGTAGTGTTAACATGTAGTTTTGCTCCAGGGACTGTAGATGCTCTGTAAGATTCTCTGCCTTCTTACAGTGAGTCACTTCAAGATCCTGGCAGTAAAACCTTCCCGCCTTCTGTCTGCCTGGAAAAGTGCAGCAGTGTTGCTTTCACAAATGTAGGAGGCTCAGTTTTGAAGCCCATTGCCTCCTGTTTTGAGTTCTGTTCCCCTCCTGTTGGGAGCCACTTCTTTCACCACAGCTTTGCTCACTCTTGGGAAGTGTGCATTTTACTATGGAACTTGTCAAACTCCACGGGATCCAGCTGGACTTGCTGAACCTTCAAATTTCAGCTACATATTTACCAAAAGAATAACACTGACTTTCTCCTGTGGCAGAAATGCTGAAGGACACACCTACCAGTGCTGGCAGAAACCCTGGCACTGCTTTTTGGGTACTAGATCTGCACCCAGTCAGAGTTGGCTTTTTTGAAATATTTTTTAGGGTTTGCAAGGTGTTTATTTGATGTTCTTTCTTTATAATCGTGGTTTCTTCAGAGAGCTTCTTAGAGAAGCACCATCTCAGAAGTGTTGAAAATTCTCACCATCAATTAAGCAATTTATAATAAAAAAATCTGCAGCAGCAGCAAGTAGGGAAGTTTGCTTTGTCTGTTGAGAATCATTTATATGACGAGTGTGGGAATTTCTTATTTTCTAATTTCAAAGTTATATGGTAACTATCTTGGGCTAAAACCACCTGAATTTGTCTGCCTGTGGGATCTGCTCATAATGGTGACTGGCCAATGCAGTTCTTCAGATGGCTGTAATGTTAGATTATCCCTTTTCATCCCACTACCAGCTAGGACAGAAAAAGGTTTCTTTTTCTCCATATCTTGAAGTTTATTCAACAAAACCTGACCTTGCATAGCAGTTATCTCCTGATTTTTGTCTGGAGAGCTGGATAACTCAGCATACATGTAGGATTTAGATGACCTTAGGTTGCAAGGCCTATTGGTAAGACATCAGCAATCTCATTTGGCTCCAAGACAGTCACTTGAATTCACAGGAGATTAAATTGAACTGGCTTTTGGTAATGATTTGTTTACCTTTGGGTTTGTTTTGCCAGTGTACTAACCTGTGAGCCTATCTGTAAGTTTTTCCAGCTGTTCATGAGACATAATTATTTTTTCAGAAAATATAATGTGGTGTCTTATTAAGTGACATGCTCTCCCTGACCTCATCTCCATGTGTGGAAGGTCAATATGGGTTATTAAAATCTGTGTTATGCTTTTGCCATACTTGATAATCAATCCTCTAGGAGCACATGGACTATTTTTTACATTAAAGATTATTTTATCATAAAATGTCCTTTTAAGCTGGATTTTTCTTAATTTTCTGCATGTATGAATAGGGAATGACTGGTTTTTTAATATATATTGCAAACAAGATTGCTTTGCTAAATTTGCTGTGAGTAGTCATGCTCTGGTATCTCTGTATATGTATTCTCATATAAAACATATGTATTCTGTCAGAAGTTTATTGATTTACCTTCTGGTTTTACTTTATATTCCAGATGTTTAAGTCTGTTTTGTAAATGCCACTTAGCAGCAAATGCTTGTCCTGATGAGGCGGAAGGATACCGTGTTGTTATCCTAGTTAACAATCATGGTTTTAAGTGGTTTTAAAACAAACAACCCCAAAACCACAAGTACTCCAGGTATACCTGGAGAGATAAATATGGATTTTTGATCAGCAGAGCCCAGAAATATTTTCACTATTTAGTAGGGTGATTTTGCCGTAATTGGAGAAAAATGCTGATTTTTTTGTGGTGTGGTGGGTTCTTAAAGTTGCTAATTTTTATTATTGCTGCTGCTTTCACCTGGTTGTCTGGAAAGTAAGTTTCACAGTTTGATACCATTGCTGAGTTTTTGAATACTCGGTTCCTGTAGTTGCTGTGCCTTTTTGCAGATCCTGCCATTGTAGGAACATAGGTATGTTCTCTACTGAGAACTCTGCTCTTTGCAACTGGTCCAGAATCTAGGCTGTTGGCAAACATAATGAATAAATTAAAAACCCTAACAAACAAAAGTCCCAAAGGAAAAAAACCCAAACTTAAAAATAAGTTGCATTGAATTTTCAAATACCACAGCCTGTAAAACATAATCCCATCAGGAGAATTGATACTTAGCCTCAGTGTTACAATCATTACAGGTTCTGAGGATGTTTCCAGTTTACATTGTTCTTGCTCAGGTCGTGACCTAACGCTTTGTTTATGAGATGGAAGATCGTTTGTTATAGATAGCCTTCACTAGGTGTTCTTCTAAAAATAATCCTTATAAATAATCCTTTCCTGCAGGAGATAATGGCTTTTCACAGCCAGCAACCTATTATAACCCAGACCAACTTCCTCCGGAGAATTCTTCCTTTATGGAAAGGAATTTCATCTGCAGGTTACGCTGTCTCCTGGATAATTCATCTGGATTCCTGGTGAGTATGGAGTTACGCAAAAGCTTACATGTATGCTTAAAAGTTGGAAATCTGCATTATCCTGACAAGGGGTGGAGTAACTTGCTTTATTTGTTAAGCCTGTGTTAAGATATGTGATCTGTTTGAACCACAATGTTTCAGTTAGTGACACTGAATGTGTCCCCTTTAAGATGTTGTCACAACCAGGTGCAAGTTCTCTCATTTCTCATAGCCTAGTTTCCTCAGTGAAATGCAAATAACCAACTGGTTTTGTAAAGTGCTGTGTCATTTGCAGATCAAAGAGCATTATAAGAGTATTTTCTTGTATCAAGTTGAGTATCTTGAGATGCAATAAGTTATAGTAATTAAGAGGACCATAGTTTTTCCTTGTTTGGAAAATTTATGCTTGCTCTTTTTAACACATTTTATTGTTAGTCCATTATTTAGATTTTAAAACAAGTATGAGTTTATCAACCTCTTTGTGATATCTTACAAAATATAATTCTTTACAATTGCAAAATTGAACATACAAATTTGCAAGAGAAATAATGATATAATTATATGCATGTATGTTCATTAAATTATTAGAAGCCCAGTTGATATTTGATACTACATGATTGGTTTTTTTTGGTTTAGTTTTTNGCTACACCCCTGCAGCCACCATCTATCCTTGAGATACGAACCAAAAACTTCATTTTCAGAACTAAACACAAACTGGATTTCACACCTACTGGCTGTGATGCAAAGTAGGTTAAACCATTCTGTGGGATTGTCTAATAATTTGCTGATGAAATAGGTTTCAAGTATGTATTTGAAATATAAATCAGGCTACTCTTTTGGTATATAAACTGCTTCAGTGATGATTGCTTAGAAGCTGTTGAGGTTTTTCTCTCCAGGCCTGGTATCAAGTAAAGAGAAATGGGTTTGCCATAGTCCATGTCCTTGAAATGGCATACTGATGTCTGACTCTCAATTGTTAGAAAAACAAAGCAAAAACCCACAAAAACCAACGTAAAATAGAAAAAAACCCAAAAAACAGCATATTAATGAATTAGGGAAGAAGAAAACTTTCATGTTAAATCTGG
This sequence comes from Cyanoderma ruficeps, assembly GCA_008694505.1. Taxonomy (NCBI): domain Eukaryota; kingdom Metazoa; phylum Chordata; class Aves; order Passeriformes; family Timaliidae; genus Cyanoderma; species Cyanoderma ruficeps. The sequence continues at coordinate 22,236,718 of VZDJ01000782.1, read as the reverse complement.
TTTGAAATTTGGTTTTAGAACTGATACTTGGTATTTTGTCTACTGTTTCATTTCTCTAAGCTGATTCAGTTAAAAGTTAACAAAATGTTAACACAAGTGTTTCTTTCCTCTGTTTGATATTTTTACTCACTGGAATCTTTCAGGTTTTGTCATATTTTACAGTTGATGTATGTTGTTCCTTATCCCTGCTCTCCCCTTTTTTTTACCTTTTGTCTTTGAATTTCCATTTCTTTGTTTCAAATTTTGTTTGGGTCTCTTTTTGACTATGTCTTTTTATCATGTATCACACAGAGATCACATGAATTCTGTTAAGTGTTTCATCTCCCCAGCCTCTAGTAAAGTACTCTAATTTTAGCTGCCAGGGTCAAACATGACTCTTGCTAGTGGTTCTCTGAGTCACATCTTGTTTAAATGCAAACACAGGGGTCCCAAACCACTCAATAGCAAAAGAGATGTAGTTCTGAGATACATCTGGGTTTAAACTTTAAGCTACTAAAAATTCTAATTTAGGCGAGAAGTTTTAGATAACTAAGGTTAAACCCCTACTTAATTCTACACACAAGCACCTACAGGTAAATGATAAGAAACAAGGCTGAGAAAAAAATGTCTTTCTTTGGAACTAATGGGAACTGCCTGCTAGGAGTGAATATGTTCAGTAGTATGGAATTGAGAGTTAGGCTGTAGGCATTCACTTTTTTTTATGATCTGATGGTTTTGTGAACCCAGTCCTAGTCACTGAAGGCAACCTGGCAGACTAGTTAAAATTTTATGATTTGTTGACTCTGTTTTTTATTAGAGCTGTTCTGCTTCTGCGTGCAATTGATGTAGGAACAAACTTGCATCAGAAAGGATCTAGCCATAATTAACTTGCTTTTCATTCATTTTGTGAGTTGGTTCATCAGCAGGGTTGCAATTTTTTGGTTTTGCCTTACAGAGGAAAGATTGTCCTGGGATATACTGAAGCAGAGCTGTGCATGAGAGGAACAGGATACCAGTTTATTCATGCAGCTGATATGCTTTATTGTGCTGAAAATCACATCCGAAGTAAGTTTCATTCTCTAAGAAAGGCTGAAAAATCAAAGCATGGAGTATTTTTTCAGTATAAAGGCAATATGAATTACAAAAAAAAAAAAAGAGGTTGTTAACAAAAAGAACACTGTTCATTTCATATGTTCTATCTGTTCTAAAAACTTACACTGGTAGAAGAAATGTTTAATATTCCTATTTAGGTCCTTTTAGGATAAATATTCCAGTTTCTGTCACATCTTGCTCTTCTCACTTCCTTCTCTGCTCAATCCAACTTCTGCTATTTCAACAACTTTCTTTGGGCAAGGAGACTGCCAAAGATAGCTTTCCTGTTAGCAAGTTAAATAAAGCATTTTCTTTTGATATTGGTGTAAGATTTTTACCAGAAATTAATCTCTGATTTAACATGCTAGCGTTCAAACATTTCTGGGTTTGATTCTTGGCAGTTTGAGTTGGTTTAAGTAACAATTACGGAGAAAAGGATACTGTTAAGGAAATAAACATCAGCGATCTGATGTATAACTGTTTAGGGGACTGTCTTTTACTTTTGTCATTAGTTATGACGTAGTTGTCTTTGGAACTTACAGAATCATCTTCAGAATATTATGGTGCTTCTATTCTACTGAATTCTCTTGAAAAGTTAATTTTTTTTCTTTTATCCCCTCATGGACAACTAGATAATGCCCCTAAGCAAGTTGTTCTCAACCTATTTAAACACATTTTTGGTTTCAGGTGTAGCTCAGTCACTGTTGCTTATCAGTGGTTTTGTTTCTTTCATAAAGAAAAATAGATAATTCCAGAGTAGAAGGGGATGAAACTTGAATTGTTCAAAACTTTGTCTTAAAACTGGTTTTGCTACATTTTTGATGCTACGATTAAAATAAAGAAAAGAAGTTTTTAGCAAGGATTTACCACCTTTACTTAGAACAACAAAATCAGCCAAAATAAACTAAAGCTTCCCACACAAAAACCAGGATAACTTCATCGCAACACGGAACAAAATTGGAAAATTTGCACAAATTCCACTGCCTGTCCTTTCACCACAATTACAAGACTTCCCCATGCTAATTCTACTTTGTAACATGGTTCAGTACTTGTTTTGCCTGTTACCTCTCCCAGTTACTATCCTTGTCTAAAAATCCTTGTGATCATCCTGGGTTTCAGCACCACAACGACTGTAGTGGGTTGACCCTGGCTGCACACTGGGCACCCACCAAAGCCTCCCTGTCTCTGCCCTCCACAACTGGACAATGGAGAGAAAATATAATGAAGGGTTCATGGGTTGAGATAAGGACCAGGAGAGATCAATCCCCAAATACCGTCACAGGCAAAACAGACTTGATCTGGGCATATTAATTGAATTGATTATTAACAAAACCAGAGCAGGATATCAAGAAGTAAAATAAGACCTTAAAAACAGCTTCCACCAGGCAACCTGCTCCAGCATGGGCTCCTCTCTCCATGAGTCTGCAAGTCTGTGCTGGGAGCCTGTTGCAGCATGGGCCTCCCATGGGTACACAGCCTCCTGTAAGGTATCCACCTGCTCCAGCATGGGTCTCCTCCATGCACTGCAGGTGGATCTCTGCATTCCTGTGGTTCTGCATGGGCTCAGCCGCTTCACCATGGTCTGCACCACGGGCTGCAGGGGAATCTCAGCTCTTGCACCTCCTGCCCTTCCTTCCTTCCTACCTCACTGACCTTGATGTCTGCAGAGTTGTTCCTCTCACATAATTCTCATCCTGCTCTTCTCCAGCCACAATTACATCTGCACAATAACTGTTTTTTTCTTAAATGTTATCACAGAGGTATTACCACAATTTCGAATTGTCCCAGTCTTGTCCAGCACCATGTCCACCTTGGGCCTGCCGGGGATTTGCTCTGCTGGAAATAGAGGAAGCTTCTAGCAGCTTCTCACAGAAGCCACCCCATAGCGCTCCCTGCCACTACCAAAACCTGGCCACACAAACCCAATACAGAAATATGCTGTAAAAATTGAGTATGTTTATCAAGCATTGCTGGTGGTAGTTGGAATGAAACATAAGATTTTTAAGTACCTTTGTATAAACCAGTCAAAACATGAAAGATTTGGATTCAGAACTAATGTGTTTTCTAATTGTTAAAGTAATAGTTGCTTTTTGAAGGCAAAGAAGAAACTTGGGCTTTTGTCATTTAAATGTTCTAGTATTTATTAATTGCTGTTATTGAAGAAATAATGGACAAAGCCCCATATAGAATGCTGCCAATCTGTAGCAGATATCTTGCAGTTTTGACTTTTATTTTGAGTAAATTAGACATCTTGAAGAGATCAATCCTCCTGATTCACTGGGAATACATTAGTGCCACAAAAAATTGGGTGGTTGAGGACATGAGATTTGTAAAATTTCTCTACAGATGGGATTCCTTTCATGACATACAGGTTTTCATGATTTTTTTTTGCTGGACAATAAACAGTATGCTTACTCTTTAGTGATGAAGACAGGTGAGAGTGGAATGACTGTATTTAGGCTTCTAACCAAAGAGAATCGATGGGCTTGGGTACAGGCAAATGCACGTCTCGTCTACAAAAATGGAAGACCAGATTACATCATTGCCACACAAAGACCTCTTACGTAAGTCATGATTTCATAAGATTTCATGCTTTAAAAACTGAAAACTAGTTTGAGGCTCTTTATATTCACAAAGGAGTTTTTGGTTTTGAATTGTTACCCTTTATATTCCAGATACCCAAAATTCTTTCAGTTTGCTTACAGACATGTAAAGAATTCTGATATTTCAGAACTTGTGGCATAGTCCTTTTGCATAAAACTTTAGACATACTGATTTCTTGTAAGAACAAGATCAGCAGCAGAAGCATGAAGTTATTCCATCCACTGTATTCAATCCCAATGAGCAAAAAGTGTGAAATGCAATGGCAGTTGTGTAGAAGGAACAAAAAATAACAAGGAACAACAAATAACAAAGAAATTCAGTCCTGAATTTTACTTCAGAACCAAGTTCTGCATAATATAAAATTCAGCCTTGTTAAATAGATTAAATAATTTTTGCTAAGGAGTCTGTAAAATGGAGGAAGAAAGATATTTCAAGTATTGATTTACTTGCTATTCCAAGAAAAGCTTAATACATGGAACAAAGCCCACTTATTTTCACCTCAACCCATAATGCAGAGAAAATGGTGTATGCTATCTAGATTTAATTACAAATGTAATATGTAAATGTGGTATTACAGTCATAAGCTCCTTATTTCATAATCTGCCTCTTGGTTTAACTCAGCCAAGTTGAGCTGGAATAGGTAGGAATTCGAAAAATGCCTACAAATAGAATAGTTCATTTTTTTAATGTTAATTCCAGGGGACAAAAAGATTGGAGTAACTGTTTAGTACTGCTGTACCATGCTATATATCTGGTTTATTTTCAGAGATGAAGAAGGGGCAGAACATCTACGGAAGCGTAACATGAAGTTGCCCTTCATGTTTGCCACTGGTGAGGCTGTGTTATATGAGGTATCTTTCCCTATGTCAAGCCTTATGGACCCCTCTCAACCAAAGAGTAAAAGCACAGTGGGAAAAGGAGGCAAAGCAGCGCTACACGATGAGTCTGTGGACCCAAACTCCCTCCTGGGTGTCATGTTAAGGCAAGACGAGTCTGTTTATCTCTGCCCTCCAGCATCACATAAACTTTCTTTTGAGCGGAACTTCTTTGGCGACAGTAGGGATGAACTGGGTGGTGTTGTTAGCAGTGGCTGGACAGACAATCTCCTACCTGCTGGAAATCACAACATTCTCAAACGGGAGCTGATGGAGGATAGTACTGTTCCACTTCCTGAAGACAGTGCAGCACTCTTTCAGGATAACAAAAGCAGTGATTTGTACAGCATCATGAAAAGTCTGGGTATTGACTTTGAAGATCTAAAGTGTATTCAGCAGGATGAGGAGTTTTTTAAAGCTGAATTATCTGATGTGGATGATATTGCGGACATCAACATAACTGATGAAATCCTGACTTATGTTCAGGATTCCTTAAATAAATCTGACTTCTTATATTCAGACTGTAACCAGCAGCAGCCCTTGGTCCAGAATGAAGGTTGCATGGTACAGCAAGACTTAGATCTGCATCAGCTTCATCAGCACCAGAAACAGCTTGTGGAACAGCAACAACAGCAGCAGCAACAGCAGCTCTGTCAAAAGATGAAACATATGCAAGTCAATGGGATGTTCACAAATTGGAGCTCTGGCATGCCTCTTAGCTGCTCACAGCAGCAGCCCCAGCAATACATGTTCCCTGGCATGCATGCCAGTACATCTGAGTTCTCCTACAAATCAGAAGTTAACACTTCCCCTTACGAGTGTAGGCAAGACTTCGTTCCTTACAAGCAACCCACAGCGATGATGCCACAGCTTTCCAATTTTGCTCAAATGGATTTTCCTGCAGCAGGTTTTGATGTATCGAACTATTCTGCTTCTTCCAACTTTGAGGATTTTCTCGGTTGTTTGCAGCAAGTCCCTGAAAACCTGGAGTGTGGGATAAACTCTGAGTCAGCTATGCTCACTCCTCAAACATGCTATGCAGGCGCTGTTTCTATGTACCCGTGCACGCAGGAGGCACAGCCCAGCTGCGTGGATCAAATGCAATATGATCCTATAATGACAAATCAACAGCACCAGACATTGGGGAACAAGGTATGGTAAACAGCATTACTGCATTGCTTGCGTTTTGAATTGAATTTATATTTTGAGTGACTGCTGGGGGGCAGAGTTTGTCATGATTGAATTGCTGAGTTTGAAATGGATGGGTTAGCAGTGTGTGGATGTCTTTGCTTTATTTGTTCATTAGAGTGAAAAGGGTTGCATTTGGTAAAGTTTTTATATATACCTGCAGCCTGATAGCTCTCTCTGGCAGTATTAATCAAGAGTGAATGAACTAGTCTGTGGTACTATACCAGTAATTTTCCTGATAGGAGCAAAAGAAAAGTAGGTTGGTCCAAGTCTTGGAATTTGCTATGAGACCCTTTAGAGAGGAGTTGAGTTTGCTTGGCACACTCATTTTCATTAAATAGGGTCAAAAAAATTTTTTTTGAAGTGTGAGTATTTTCTACCTACTCAGATTCCTCAATGATTTTAGGATTAGTGAAAGTATTATAGTATCATAAAAATGGCCTGAAATATGAACTATATTTCAGTCCTATACACAATGTTACTGCAAAAAAAGTTCTTATATATTGCTATAAGTGAAAGCCAGCCTGTTCTTCAAGCTGCTGTCTAAATTAACTGCTGAATAAAAAAAGAATTGGAAAAAGTTATAGTCACAGTAAACTAAGCTGGTCCTTTTTCACCAAGGAGAATGCACAATAAAAGCCATAGGAGAGAGGATCTTGGCTGTAGCACAGACTACAGTTGTAAACACTGTTTTTCGTTGGCAAAATTAACTTAGAAATATAATTCAACTACTAGTTCCTGATTCTGAATCACCTTTGTTGGAGTACTTTCTGTTGTACCCTTTATTTCTCTTAATGCTGCTAAACTATAGAGCCGAAATTCTTTTTATCTCAATGAGTTAATGTTCTAAAGTACTGACCCTGAAAATGCTTATGCACATGCATAAGCATTTACAGAATTAAAGTATTAATTGGCATTTAACCTATGCGAGATAAAGGTGAGGAGTACAATTAGAACATACCCATTTTTTACATGCTTAATACAAGTATGAAACATTCCCTTTTTAAAACTGCTTCACTGCTGAAAAGCAATTGCAGAAATTTACCTAAAATATAACAGTTCAGCTAGATGAACGGCTTCTCCCTGAGTGCCCAGCGCTGAAATTGCATGAAGTGACTTTGAGAAACTGCACTGTGCAAACCTGAGCATGGCTTGGCTGTGGGTTGCCTGGCTGTGCTCTGTGTTTACTCTTTCAGAGTGCTTCTTAATAGGGTTCCAGAGCAGCTCCAGGGCCATCCAAGTTTGTCTCCATGAAAACAAAGAATTACTCTTTTTCACAAAAGTTGTACTAAAGTGATGCATCAGTTTTGAACAGCTGTTGCATTTGCAATTCCATTTCTTTATTTTTAATGGCTGGTTTCAGTTGCATTTATTTTGCCAATTATTTTGTTGTCATACTTCCTTAATTTTTGTTATGATCTCTATTTTTTAAATTTTCTTCCTTGCATTTTCTTCACATCTGTCTATAAAAAGTTTAATGACTAAGACAGCAACTCTGAAAAAATTCTGTCTCTTGCTTCACATTTACTAGAATGCTGTGCTGCAATAATAATAGGGCATTTAGTATGTTGTCGTGAAAAAATGAACAAAGGCCACTTTGTGAAAAATTGTCCTTACTTAAGTTGTTCAGGGGCAAATTCAGCCCCTTTTGTTAGGGTATTCCTGTGCTGCATGGGGCTGAGTAGCATTGCATAAGCAGAAGCCTCATGTGAGTAAGCAGATAGGATACCGCTGTCTGAGCCCACATTCACACAGCCAAACCAAAGTAGGGCAGCCTTGGTGGCTGGGTTTAGCACACTGACATCCCTGTCAGTGGTGAGAGGACAGATGTAGCTATACACGCCATGACTGGTATCTTTTCACGCTTCTAACTCCCATTGATTTCTGCATGAAAAGACGACAGAATTAGAAAGGTCTATTGTGCTCGTGCACCTTGACTTTCTGCCTATCTTATAATTGTGGTAGGAGCATAGCCCGTGTAGTCTAAAATCACTTTCAGTGATGGAGGAGGACAGGAAAGCCTGTGAATGTTTGGCTGCTTGTTTAGGATCAGTATTCCTTTATTAAGCAGGAGAAACCTTCCTAAGTACTTGATTGTATGTTGAGAGCATTCCTAAAAAATTTAATGAGCATGGTCATCTTTCTAATGAAGAATATTGAAATAACCTGATTCTGTCAGAAATAATCCTTGTGTATACTCTTAAAAGTGTGTCAGGTTTGATTAAAAACATAATTCACATGGCTATGGTCTTGTTAAAAAGTTAGAAGACTTGTGTGCAGTTAGTCAAATTTCAATGTTTGCATAGAAGGAAAAAAAGAACTAATACCCAGCATAATTTGATAGATGAATGGATGAATGAATGTATAAGACATGTTCTTAAAGACAAACCTTGAAGGAATGAGTACTTGCGATATAATCTACTCCTAAAGAGATGATGGAAATGTTGAAAATACTTTGTTGTATTTTCTTTGCATGACTGGATGGAGTAAGTGTTTTGTAGATAAAGTCCATACCATGACAGGAAGCATTACATTAGGTGATTAAAATAATCCTGTGAACAATTATGTTAAGACTGATGAAAGCCATTCATTGCTCTTACTTGGCATTGTCAATATGAAGACTGTCAAAAAAAGCCCACCCTGCAACATTTCAGCCTGTGGATTGCACACAGTATGCTTCAGCTTATGGATAGGACTGCCTGTGCATTCCTGGAGGAGCTGTTATGTCTGGATCCCACTGCAGTCATGGAAAGATGTAAATAGGTTGCTTTTAAAATGTAACAGCTGGATGTGACAATTAGGAGTTCTCAGACTGCACTTTCTAGAAATGGAAACTCTATTGCGCTTTATTTAATAGAATTATTTCTTCACTCAGCCGTAAGTAGGGCCCCCATTGACTTCAACGTGGGTAAGATTCACTGATGATTCAGTCCCTATTTTAATGCAAATTAAATTCTCATTAATCATCATTTAAAAAAACAATTAAAGCTAGCCAATGTATATTAAGATTATTTCATCCGATGTGTCTTTACGAGGATTTTTAAGTACTTATAAATAAATTGGTTTCCTGTACTAACCATCTATATTTTTTTTTCCTGCCAGTTTCAAAATGGTTTCAGTGGAGGAAATGTAAATGAATCATATCCCTCTCAGTTAGATGTGATCAGTAATGCACAGACTGCCGCACATCTTCAGCCTCTTCATCATCCAAAAGAACCCAGATCCTTCTCAGATTTGGCATCTAGTGGATTTATGTGATTCAGATCTAGAGCTCCATCTGTGATTTTGTCTGGGTGTCAGGTTGCTCTGAGGAAAAGCTTGATGAGTCTCTCTCTGAGCGTCAGACTTTACCAGCTAAATTACATTTTGAGAATATGAGGTTGGTTGCACTATATACGGGTGGACATGTAATTCAAGACCTGGCTGTTTAGAATGACAGGTGGAATGAGATCTTCCGGTTGAAAGTATGCATGTGCTGTTTTCCATCAGGCTGACCGTGTCCTTGCAGTATGGATTGCATACATACTACAGACTGTGTCATGCTGTACAACATAAGATAAGGCAAATGGTTTTGTTGTTTAGAAAATAATTGGGCACTTTACAAATGGCATTGATGGCACAAGGAAGGTGATTTCACACGTGGATTATTTCCAGACTTTATTTTTGAAAAGCTATTAAAAAGCTCTAAATTCTTGAGAATCAAAAGCACTTAATTTTAATGCATACTAAGCTCTGTAATCACTTATTTTATATTTGAATCCTTTTGTTTTAAGTCTCCATTTTCAGCACTTTAATAGAAGGCTTAATACAAGGATATGATATGCAACTTCAGGTTTTCTATGAAACAGACCCCTTGCATTCCTCCTTTTCATGTCAACCTTAAGTGCCTCACAATTTAGCTATCTTGTTTCTGATGGGAGTTTATTTTAGCAAAACTCACTATAAATGTCATCTCTAGTATGTGAACTTTTAGCTAACAGTGCTACTGGCTGTGTCCTTTTTTTCTTTCCCTCTAACAATTATTTGTTTAGAGAGAGACTTAATTCATCTGTGGATTTATTACACTATTATCAGGAGTTGTTAATGTTCTCAGTTTAGTTCGGCTAAAGAATTTGAGTTTATTCTATACTGCTTTTCTGCTTTCTTCAGGTAATACAGGGTATATTAAAAAAGCAGATTTTGCTGAGGGGGAGGAGCAGATCCTCAGGATTAGTTTTAGATTATTAATGCTGAAAAACATGTGCCTTATCTTGTGTTAAAACGCTCATAATGTTCTTTAGAAATAATACAAGGCTGCTCTATGCAAATATTTTCATTTAAATGGATATTGAAAAGGATTGCATTTTCAATGAAAGGGGTAAAGGAGTCTCAATAATGATTGGCATTGACATTATTTTGACAGCAATTTTCAATGTTAATAGTGGGGAAAGGGTCAATTTGGTTTCAGTTTTATCCCTGGCAAATTGCACTGCAGAGAACAGAGACGTTATTCTTCTTGTGTATGTTGATCCATTTGGAAAGCTTTGTGCAAAATACGAAGTTGGGGAAAGAAAAAGAATCATTAGAGAAATTCTCCTTGCAATAGGTTTTATTTTGAGGGAAAGCCTCAAACTAAACATATCCACTAAACATTCTGGGGTTTTGTTTTACTTTTTTCTGAGGACTGTAAAATTGCAAACACCAATGTTTGGTGCAAAATAATAATCTACATGAAAAATATAGAAATGTGTATATGTTCAAAATATTTCATACTCTTGTGTGTTGTATAGTTCATATATAATAAAATGTCTTTGTAAAATATTTTAAACAGTTAATTTTAAAGTATTACATCATTATATGTTAAGAACAATTTTATTACATTTGTTATATATAATGTAAAATGGCAATTTAGCCAGTTTGTTTGAAACAGGCAAAAGAAAATTGGCTCCCTCCAGATAGTTGTTAATATTGTTTAATAAATGACAATCACTTAAAATCAGAATCCTTTCATAGCTGAAACATGCTTTCTTTGAAGAAGAGCATATTTTCTTCCATTCTGTGTGATGTGATACATTAGGCCAAACTTCTAACTCAGAACTTTTCAGAATAATAAGTTCAGCAGTTCATTTAAGTGAAATTAGCGAGTATGAAAGGGACATTAAGGAAGCAATTACTATGCAGGAAAAGCCCATAAAGGCATTGTGGGGTTTATTATAAGGTTGCTTTTTTTTTTTTTTTTGCTTTTTTCCACGTTTCAGATTTTGTTTTCAGCACAAGACAATAGTAGCAAATTCACTTACTATCATTTGAATTAATCCTTTATTTTTTTTTAATTGAAGGTGATGTTTTAAGCCAATATCTGAAACGTCTTCCATATCTAGCGAGTGTGTCATGTTTGCATTTGAACTGGAAAATTAGAAAAATGCTGTAAAACCAGAAGGTTGAAAGGGATAATGTATGTGTTCCATCTTACAAACCATAATATATCCTGTTTATGAATTTAGTTAAACCAAATACATGTTGTCCTATCACTAAGTGCCAAGGATGCAGTACTACAACTGTGCTGCCCTACTTAATGTAAACAAGTTAGTTGTTTATATGCATATCAGCGTATTTTGTGCATTATCTTATGTGTACAACGTTGACTGTATTAGTGCACTCTTGATCTGCACCAAACTGTACCTACAGTGCACAGGTGTTTCTGGATTGGATCTCTATTAGCCCTTCAGGTCTGTTATAAGTAAGATTATAACCCAGTGTTAGTCAGTATTACTGTCCATTTTGTACAAGTTTTCTTACCTTGTTTTCCTTTCCAGTTCTCTCTCCTTCGCTATGCCTGCACATACCATGCAATGCACCTCTTGCGTTAAGGTATGGTTCTGTAGCGCTCTTGCTCATCTCCACTAAAGTTTGTAAGACATAATACATGGTAATAAAATATTCACTTGAATGTAGCTGAAATGTATGTTCTTTTACTACAAAAATGTTTGATTTCAGCGGTATACAAAAAAAAAATACGTTATCATGTGGTTACTAATATCTTTTGAGAGCTTGTCATCTAAAATAGTTTACAAAACTTGTTATTTACGTCACTGTGGACTTTGCACTTCTCTGAATATTAGATGCAAATACAATGTATATAATTTAGAGTGGTGAACAAATGTGTATTTGTCCATGGAATTAGTATTTTATACTTGCATGAAAATGAGTTTATAAATAAAGTTTGTAAATAGCAAGCCACAATTAGTAGTTGAAAGGCTCTTATATTCATTGCTTAGTCACAGTAAATTCACAGTTGAACAGTACAGAGGCATAAACAGATTTCTGCATTGATGCTGCTGAAAAGAACCATGTTTTCTTTTGTGATCTGTAGCTGGCCACTGGTACTTACATTATATTGGTATTTACTGTTTATTACTAGTTCATAGAGACATTAAGTTAAGAAAACAATTCGTCTATTTCTAATAATATTTGCAAATATTACTGTTTCCTGTGTGCTCTCTTGGCTTTGCATGATAATCTTTTAAATTTTAATGCTAAATCAAATGTTTCACTGTAATTCCCCATGCAGTTTACCAAATTTACAATAGTTCTTCTGTTTAGTGCCATGATGGACAATAATTTAATTGACTGGAACTACACCATTGTCCTGTAAAATGTATTAAGACAAATGTCTTATCTGGAGTCAGTGCTAGGCTATGAACTCTTTATGCCAGACCTATTGTTTACTCTCCTTGCTCTGCGCAAAAGACATGCTAAGGTACAAGTATAATTCAACAGGACTGCAAATCTATAATGTAACATCTGGAAATAATCAAGCAATAATATAAGCAACACTGGCCATCCTTTTCTTTGTAGTCTCTTGCATTCATTAAAAGTACACCTTCAAGCCACATATGAACCTGTTCCCAGAAGCTTGGGACCTTACTGTCCAGTTTTGTTTGAAGGAAGGAGATACTTTCATCTGGAGAAAGCTGTTTTCTTTATCATATATTAAGTTTTTTCTTCTTTTCCCTAATTCAGCATGAAAGTTAAGAACCATGGTGATACCAAACCAGCAGTAAGGCACTGCATCTAAAGCTCAGGCAGTTTGTTGGTAGAAGTCGTCATCTTACTCAAGGCTTTGTCAGATGGAAGTTTTTCCAAATAGTTGTTTTGGAGATCTTCCTAGTGAGGAACCATGTCTTCCATTTACACACTTAAACTGAGAGCTGTTTTATTCTCAGGTGAATTTGTTTATCTGAAAACTGAATTTTTAGGTAGAGTTACTTCTACTATCTAGAGTAAGAGCCTGATTCTACTTCTAGTATTTTTATTGTGTCATTGATTAATTTGCTAAATTATCTTCCTGCCTTCTTTCTTCTCTGCCCAGCTATCCTTCCCTACTACCTGACACTTGTACTTCTAACTAAGTAATACAAGATCAAAACATCTTTAGACATCCAAAATATAAGTTGACATTTTAAACTAAAAATTAAATTCCCCCATTGTATACTTTGCACAATCTAAACACATAATTTCCAGCATGGGGCACTGTTCAGTTTCACCCATTTCATTCCTGTTCCCTCTGGGAAGTAATGCTGTCTTTGATTGCTTTTCAATCAATCTGAGCCAGGTCTACAGAGAGACATCCATTTTTTCAGTCTAACAAGTTCTGGTGCATTGATTTCTCTGGTGAACCCACATTCTGTAAATCCTCTTATCTCTTGAAGTTTGTCTTCCTGACAAGTGAAGAAGAACTATAGTATTAAGTATCTAAGATAAAAAAATTCAAAGATTCAACCAAATATGTGAAATCAAAGATCAGTCTTATGAGATAATGAGTTTTCCTCTTAATAACCTGACTTTTCTATTCAATATCCAACACACAATGTTATTAGTATTAAATAAAGCTATATACACTTAGTCTCCTTTGAGAAAAGGAGAGGTCTCTCAACCTTAAACTTTTTTGATTTATGCTGAAGCTAACAGGCTCTTATCTTCTCTTGAATCTGGCCTGGATGCAAATAAAAGTATAGGCAACACTGCTTATAACTTTTATTAATTTCTAAATTAACTTCAACAGATATTGTAACATATTTTGAAGGCTGTATATGATCCTAATCATCTGGATATCTGAAATTTATAAAAATAAGTTTGAGAAGTTTCATTATTAAAAAAATATAAAAACAGTTGAGGATGCCTAAGGGGTGTTTGGGCTGATTGGAATCCTTCATGCTGCATAATAGGAATAATAAAAATAATAAATGTAAAAGTTCCTCTTATTCTTACAGAACGAAATTTTTCGATCAAATTCTCTCCTTTTTGCTGGTTATGGACAGTCAGACTTCCCACAACACAGACTAGTGGGCATCTGTTGGCACATGGTATGAACTAGAAGAACTCAACTCTTTGTTAGTAAAAGTAAGAGCTAAGTTAGAAGAAACTATGAAATTAATTCGTGACACTTGTCAGTAATGTTTTGAGGGGGAGGTGTAGGAAGAGAAAGGATGGTGTCACTCTCAGTGGACTTCAAAGATGTTTGAAGGTATTTGTATTCTTTTCTAGTTTCTAAATCATAATCTGAGCTTTTTTAAAGAGCAAAATTTAAATCATCAGTCTTTACTTGACTGCCTTGATTATTCCATAACTGCTGAGATCCTGGCAATACTGAGCTACTTGGCTACCAAGCCCTTAAAGCTGCATGTCAGGTGTTTCCTGCATCTCTATGGGGCCCAAACCAGTAAGTGTTTTCAGAACATACCGAGAAAATTTGTCCAACAGAAAGCAGTCAGAAAGTCTGAAATGCAGAAAGCTTTCAAAAGGTGCTAATGTGTAAGCAAAACAAGTTAGGTCCGTTCTCTACCTTGTTTGGAGTTTGGATGTGAAAGAAATGGTCTCCATCGTGGTTTGTAGGATATCCTGAAATGAAAAAGTCTCTCCTTTTAAGTAATTCCACTTGGAACAAGTAGTTCATGAATAAAGGAAAGAGTGAAAGTGCAAGGATGTGTTGGTCTAGGATCTAGGACATGCACTTAAGACAATTGGATTCTTCAGGAGGAGGTGCTGGATTCCCAGGATACTCTATGGCCCAGCAATTAGGACATTCATTCAGCTCTTCATCAGCATCTTTTTCATGCTCTTGAGGGAAGAAATGTAATCAATTTTGGATGGAGATTTAGACATAAGAGCCTGCAAACAAAATCAAAAGCTATCATGACCTTTGTACTTCGTATTACATCTGCAGTAGATGAAGGATCTCTGCAGCTGAAATATGTTACAAATGGCCTCATTGGAGAGTTTGTTCTCTTTGATTTTAGCTGTCCATACTGACATACATGTTTAAAGCACAAACATTGAAAGTTCTCATCAACATTATGTTCATAACTGTCTCGGAGGTGTTTTTCTACAGAAGGTGCAAGTTGCTCTTTCAAGATATAAACGAAACTGTAGAGTAGGTGCAGGATGACTTCCTGCCGGTAGAGCTCCACATACAATGCCAAAACCTGGTCAGGACTTCACAGTACTGCCAATAGCTATAAAAAATAGAACAGTTCTTTGCAGAAGTACCTAAAATTACTGAACAAAATGGTGTAGCATTTGTGAGTCCCTGGTGGGTGGTGGTAGCAGTGCTGTGTAACGTGCATGTGCAGGCACACAGAGCAGCCTGTGATCATGAAGGCACATGATTGTGTGCCAGAGAATGTTTTAATTATACTGGCATCTAATCAAAACTTGAAAGGCTAATAAGAGCCTGTGACACCTCGTTCAGTATAAAGAAGGATCTGCATTTAACTTCAGACCCAGACTTATAATCAGTACATAAACTTTTATGTACTTAGCTTTATGGCTCCAATCTACTTTCAGCCCCTCAATTGTTCTTAAAATAAATAAAAGGAAGTTCTCAGGCAAAGAAAAGTTTTGCTAACTTTATATTTCAATTTTAATATTGCAAAGTAAAATAACAATCATAGGACCTTGTGACCAAGAATCATCTTATTAAGCAGCAAAAATGTGGAAATGATCAGTTGAAAGAATGTAGATAAACCTCATCAAAAGCTTCTAAGCTCTGACTTTTCCCCTTAAATACAACTGTGTGAAGTGACTTTGTCAACTTTGTTCCATTCCTTCCCTTTTTTGCAGATATCTAAAACCAGCATTTAAAATGTTTCTTGCTACAGATGAGAAAGATACGGATTTTCTGACTCAGCTGTGACTTCAAAACTTGTGGAATTTCAAAGTGCTTTGAAGTCAGCATGCCCATTGCTAGAATCTGGACAAAAGTGAAATATGTGGCAAAAGATCCAGATCTGAGTGGATGTACCACTGGAACATTTTTCATTGCTTTCATTTTATTCATTTTTAGAACTAGAGTATTTCTGTATTAATGGACACGCCTGCCCACTCTCAGGGGTCATATAAATCTTACAGGACCTTCTTCAATAGATAGCAGTAGAATGAGACCAATTTGAACTTATTTAGATATTATCAGTGTAGTTTTTAGTCTCTGCTGCTTCTGAATGAAGACAACAGTGTAGTTTCTGCAGTACGGGCTGAAGTATACTGTGAGAATGCCTTGAAATCGCTTTGACACATGGCAAAGGCAGATGAAGAATTTAGCCTGTGGGAGTCACTGGAGTAAGAACAGTTGCTTCACGGTTGGAGCAGTTGCCTGTTTCGTCAGGGAACAAGGTATCCAGACTCCTGCAGCAGCACTGCACAGTAGCTGAAGTCAATAAGAGGACATACAAAGGACAAATATGGCTCAGAATTGCTGCCAAGACACTTAACTCCTGTACAGGCACTGCAGGGAGATCCACAGTGCTAAGTGCTCTTCACACCACAGGGCCTGGAGCCAACTGTAAACTCCTAGACCAGACTTGTCTGACTGGTGACTCCCTCTTATGCAACAGCCTTGTGGTTCCAGCACAAGCCTTCTGCCAGGGCTCACCTGGCAGCAGGAAGGACTGCATTCAAATGTGGATCTTTGCAACAAAGACACCAGCAGAGCTTCTACCCAGGAACTTGGAGTAACTGATCTGAATTATTCAATGCTCCAGATGAGCTGACTCCCAGGCTTGCAGACACAGACCATCTAGCATTTGTTATTTAAAGGGGAAGCGGGACAAGGGGTGAAAAAGAAAATTCCTGTAAGTTGGTTAAACAGGATGATTTATAACACCTAACGCCTAAAGCAAATACCACACTATTTTAGAATCTGCTTTCCTCTGATGTGGCAACTGCTAGGTCAACTCTCATGCACTTCGAGATACCACTTAAGCAGCAGCCCTCAATCGATAAAATCTATTGGGTAACATGACCCAATTTGAACAGCTGCAAAGTTGCTTATCTGCTTGTTGTAGCTTTTACAAACTTCTTTGCTACCATTTTTTGCAACTTCTCATTGTTCTCTGTTCCTTGCTCTGGCAGCTGCTATCTTTACCCATGGCACGTTGGTGAGTGGTTCCTGCTACAGCAGCCCAGAGCACTGAAAATAACAGATAACTAACATACATGTTTGCGTGTGTTAACTTAAACAGCTTTTCCTGCTTTGCAGCATAAAGGGATTGTTGCATATCTGCCCTCTATTCTGCTTTAGAGGAGAGATTTCTTTTTTATCTCTTTTTTTGGTTTGGTTTTTTGTTTGTTTGTTTTTTGGGGTGGTTTTTTTTTTTTTAGGCCTAAACCATCAGTCTTAGAGCAGACTTGGTAAGTAGAATACCTATCTTTGGACTGTCCCTTGTCATCACTCTTCCTCCTCTGCCCCCTGCCTGCTGAATACCTGGCAATAGTTTTGCTCTCTCTTCTCCAGTTTCTTCTGAGTCACATCTTTGCTCAAAGCAATATTTCACAACATTTTGGGCTGTCAATCTTCATGCAGCCCCGAGTCAGTTCTCCTGCCCAGGAGAAATCAAGCCACTGCCAGCAGTGAGAGGTAGGTAGCAATTCTCTGGCTAAGATAAACGTACCCCGCCAGGTATTACAGCCCACTCATGTTTTCTTGTCTCTCCCCACATTAGAGGAATTATGTCTTTGGAGCCTTTTATAACTTCCTAGTTGTAATCTATAACTTGAGAAATGCTTTAAAAATTGCAGGCAATGAATGATGAAGGACCCTTCTTCCATCCCTCAAGAGCTAGTATTTGACCTTTAATTTACCATACTATATTTTTACTGGTATAATTTCAGATACAATTATCTACACTCAGCTTCTTAAGTCATGCATGAAATGCTTTTTCAGTGCCACTTTAACAACTAGCTGCTCAGCTTTCTGGAATTAGAAACCAGATATGTTGTTCTATTTACAATAAAAAATCAGACTGTGGTTTTGGTGTAGATTGCTATAATAAAGACGAAAGGTCCCTTTGGTGTTCTTTAATTTATGACACACTGTAAAATGTCCAGGCACATCTTGCCTAGTAGCAGAAGGAGAAAAAATAGTAACTCTTGGCTGGAGATTAAAAAAGTCTCACACACCATTAATGTATTTTGAGATCCTGCACATTTGGGAGCAAATCAGCTACTTATCTGCTTCTGGGATCATACGCATTTGTAACCACAGTGCAGGCTCTGTGGCTTTCAAGATTTTTTTTGTTAGTCTGCCTAAATAAAATCATTCACATCAGATGAATGTCAGTACAGTGCCATTAAGATCACATTAAAGACATCTTTAGGCTAACATTTTTGGCCTTGCAAGATAAATTACATCCTGCTCTGGTTTTTTTTATTCTTTACGTATCAAAGCCTGCTTTTTAAGCACTAGAAACTAAAAATAGTCAAGTGCTGTGAATTACAGCTATATTGTTCTCTTTACCCTGCTCATGGGAAGTCTTGTTATCATTCTGCTGAGTGTTTCCTGGGGACCTGCATAAATAACTATGACCTATAGTTTTCTATAGTTTTTGGTCAAACTGTTCAATCTCTGCTTATCAGTCAGGAACCTTCAAAATGACTAGTTCACTGCAGAGCTTGTAGTAGAAATACATCATCTGATTAACTTCAATCAACTGCATCAGTAAACAGAAACATTGCCAATGGATCACAGAATGATGCAAAGATCTCTTACATCATCTCTCCTCACAGAATAGGATTATCATAGTAGAAAAGCTTCAACTGTCTGACTAGGGTGACTGTGGTACCTCCTATTCATGCAAGAACCCACCAGGCCTGTAAAAGCTCTTCCTGTGAGAAGGATTTCCCTTAATTTGTCCTATATTTTTCTCCTCTTCCTTTCTTCCTTCTAGTCTCTCTATATAGTTATCTCAAGAAACTGCCTTCCAGAGAGGCAGACAAAATATTTCTTGATGATAACCCTTAGTCAATTTGAACACTACGTATTCAGTGACTGGTATTTCCATACACCATGCCATAAAATAGTATGTATGAAGAGAAAAGTAAAAAGAAATAGAATGATCCAGCAGAAGTGGCAGGTGACCAGCTATTATTTTTTTCTTGACAAGATAGTTCTTCAATAAAAACCTCCCCTTGTAACACAAGCCCATTGTTTTTATTGTATTTTTAAATCCTTTTCATTCAAAAAGCTGGGTTTTTAGGGGGCTTGGGGTTTTTAGGAGGTTCAGGGGTTTTGTTTTGTTTTGTTTTTTCTCAGAGTGAATGTAGTCCATTACATCAGTGCTGGAAAAAGAGACATTAGTTGAATTGATTGTTCATTATATTAGAGGCATACATACATGGGAAAATCTCTTGCCTCCTTCTGTATATGAGGTAATTCCTTATGAAGCCAGATTGATGTTGGTTTTATTTTGCTGAACATTATGTTGAAAACTCATGTCAAATGAGTTTTCCATTTGTCTCTATCCAATATCTCTTTCTCCACCACTAATAATTCCTTGTTTTCTTCATACTTTCAAAGAGTTGACATTTCCGAACAATTGAGATAAAAAGGTAAGGGAGATCTGGTCTGACTGAAGAGGATGCAACAGGGTTGCATCCAGTTGGCTGGATAAAACTGGAAGACCAAAATATTAAGGAAGTTTGGGGAGTAATAGGACATCCAGTGATGGTCCCTTGGGAGTTAGAGGTGCCATTGTGCTGGACACTCAGACCTAGAGTGCTAGATCTTGTACTTGCTTGTATTCTGCAAACAATTTGTATGACTTACTGGATTTCTCCCATCTTTCATTCATGACTCTGCTTGGTCCGTGACTGGGGCCTTTCATTCTGTGGGAAAAATATGTGCACAGCTCAAGAGTGGATGCTTGCTTGTGTGCTTTTAAAGGGCTCATAGCTGCCTGCCAAAATGCTTTTTCTTTTCGGTTTCATGTATTTTTGAAATTCATACAAAACCTTTGGAAATGACTCACACAAACATTTCAAAACCCATCCAGAAGAATTGGAAAAGGAAGGTGTTTACACCCTAGCTGACAGCCTTTGTATGTCATATCTTAGCCTGCAGCAGGTGTTCTCAGCTACCATCAAGATGCTTTCACAGCAGCTGAGCATACATATTCCTTTGCTCAGGATATTCTTTTACCTTATGGAACTTGCCAAATTGCAGCATAAGTTATCTGAGCTTCTTTGGGAAGCTCAGGGAAATCCTATATTTGCCACTTCTAAATATTTCTTACAATGTTTTGTGGAATCCTTTTGGCCTATGAGAGAAACAAACAAAGACATTAATATAGATGTACCCACTCACTTTCTGTCTTCCCCTCTATCCCTGTTTGTGTCTGTACCTTGACTGTTCTTCCTCACCTGAAGGCGCAGTCACAGTGGATTTAGTTCAGTCTGCAAAGTAAGAAAATTACCTTTTTTAAAGTTGACAGGTGAGTTTAGAAGTGGCCTACCTTACTTAGGAACTCTGTGCCTCAGGATAGAGATCACTTCTGCCTGTTCATGTAGAAAAATACAGAACATATTTGGAAAAATAACTGTACTATCCATATACACCTAAAACATTCTGGCAGTCTCTGGCTCTGAATGTCACCTCTGGGTCTCCTAACTCTTTTCCCATCCCAGCAGGAATGGTTACTGCCTCTGAAGCTGGAGGTGATTGTCATTCATGCAAAACAGAGAAAAGCTCTTATGCCTATGACTTCAAAAACACTGACTGTGGGGTTTTTTTAACCTTAATTTTCTGACCCGTGCTACAACTATTCTGGCATCAAAGAAGTGAAGGTAGGAAACAATGACAATAGAACAAAACCACAGATCTTTCCACATTTCAGTCCTGCCACTAATTGGCAGATATTTTTCATAAATGATGATATACTATTTGAAGAGGTTGAGGCAATAGAACAAAAATGTAGGTTATTTTCTGAACACCTTTGGAAGATTATCTTTTCTACAGGTGGAGAAATCACCTTTTGTGTTGTACCTCATTTCTGTTTTATTTCTTCCTCAGCCATTCAGTCTCTCCTCAGCATCTGTGTAGTTCTAAAGAATGTTATCCCTGCCCTTCACTGAGAAATCGAAACCTTTGCAATCTACTGACACAGCAATTAGCAATCGACTGACACAGTCTTACTGGTATGCATCTTTTCCTCCTCGCTCAGCGATAATGTCATCATACATTTTGCTCTTAGCTCAGAGTAATGAAAAGTGACTATTTGAAATACTTCACTGCTGGAAATGGAACAGATGTGTTACCAAATGTAATGCTAGCTGTAGCTTTCTTCTGTATTTTACAGAATATCAAAAGCATGACTAAAGTATAAGGTCAAGATCAGCCATTTAATTACTCTGGGTATATACAGCTGGTGGTTGCACAAATAAATCTTGAAATCCTGACCTCTTAAATTCAATCTCCTATGCACATTGATAAGTGACACACTGGAAGATATTCAAGGGCTGAAACACAGACATCTAGTGCCATTTTAGCTATAGGCTATCCAAAATATCTACATAAGCAATTCGACAACTTTTACAGAAGCAGCTGGCAGGCCACAGGGGATTGGTGCCTGTTCCTGATGGAGGAATCACCACCACATTGGGGCATCTGCATGCTGTTGAGAAACACTTAGGAGGAAAAAAGTTAATAAATAATTACATTCCTTTTACATTCTGACATGATCAGCATGTGGATTTGTTTAGCATGTTAATAGGCAATCAGTTTGATTTACATACCATCTCACAGGCATGGAAATCAGGGGGAGGGCGAAACTGAATTTAGCAATTTCTTGTCTTTCTGACCCACCCCCAGGTCACAGTCCTTTTGTGCTCTTAACTGGTCAATGTTGCTGCAATAAAACTTTTTAAAATTGGAAAGACTTAATTGTATCACCACAGCATCTGGAATGCAGAAGCAATTTATATTTTTACATACAAGAAACTGCCAATCTCATCTCGCTAAGGAAAACACAGAACTTATGTCCAAATGTGACCCCATTACAGCGCCTTTGTTCTGGCCTCTGGTGCTCAGCCTTCAATATAAACTCATTTTATCAATTATCCAACACACTCAGCAAAGTTGCGTCCTGCCTATAAACATTCTGTGAGCAGAAGTCCTTGGGAATCGTCCATTTATTGGTACCAGTGGCATCTTGAGCATTCCCATCTCTGTGACAGGGGATATGAAAGTTGACCAGAAAGCTTTTTACAGTGACAGGGATGCCAGCTGTCTGCCAGTACCAGTGGGTGTTACAGCAGTCAGTGCAGGCTGCCTTAGGCAGGCATGAAAGCCAGATACAGTGATCCCAGTGCTTCAGCTCTGCTGGAACTGCTGGCACTCAGCTTAGTTTTCAATGCTTACTCTTTTTTTCTTCATATCTCTGGCCTGGTGAGGAGGAAAAACATTTTTAAGAGGTGTTTTTCAAGCAAAGTCTTTAAAACCTGATTGTGATCCCTTAAGAATATGTCTTGCATGATTCTGGGTAGTATTAGCTAGCTGGGACAGGGCTGGATATTTTTCACAGATGGTCCATCCACTTCTCCAATAGAAGCTCTGCCATAACTGTTCCCCTCTTATCTCCTGTTTCTGATTCTGAAGAGACTTTCTGTTTGCAGATGAGGTAATAGGCTAAAGACAAGCTTGCTGACCAGGCCAAAAATTCTGTGGACAATTCTTCACAGTTTTACAAACTAACTGATCTATGACTCAAAAAATTCCAAGAACTATGTGAAAAGACTCACCTGGGACATGTGCAGAATGTAAACTCTCATATTAGCTGTTGCAAGTTCAGACTGTCTATCCAAGAGAAGACTTGACTTTAAACAAATCTGAAATATCAGCAGAGAGATTTCAAAGAGTGTGCTGAGAATCTCTGCTATGAATAAGGCTGAGAACTATCTTTTACCAAGATCTGGGCTAATAGGGGGGGGAGCCAGGCAGTGATAGATAGATAGATAGATAGATAGATAGATAGATAGATAGATAGATGGATAGATAGATACACACATACATACATACATAGATACGTACAAACCAAATTACCACTGAAATCGTCTTGTTAGAATAGTTGCAGTAAGAATCAGCAACAGATAAAAATTTGTGTGTTATGGAGTTCTAATCTTTAGAAAACCTTCCTATCACTTCTTCCAATAAATCTGTTCCTTTTATAGATTTAATCCTGGCCAAATGTCTGTATTGTCAATGAAAGAGGTATTTTATTTTTAAAACACATGCAATTTACTTGATGCTTTAAATTGCCTTTGAAAAAGTTTGGCTTCAAAGAAGCACATAAAAATTATCCCACACCCATGAAGCGAATAATAACTTCACTTTCTCTGAAAAGCAATGTACAGCATTTTTCCTTGGCTTTTTGCCAAATGCAGAGGCATTCATTAAGGTTTTACTGCATTTTTTCTTTATAAACACTGTCTGATTTACCTGAAATATTAACATGATCTTTTCCAGAAAGGTCATTTACTTAAGGGATTTTTTTTCTGTACAACATACTTCGCTTGGGGATGACTGTCATTTGATGTCATAGAGCCACTGTGCCAGACTCTAAACATCACATAACATTGTAGATATGTTCTGACATCTGGGTCCCTACAAATGTCAGGTATGGTCAGGTCTTCTGACTCCTTCTTTGTATTTAGTCTAATTATAGCATAATATTTTGCTTTATTCCCTTGACCCATTCAGTAGTCTTTCCCTATTGCTTTGATTAGTTTTGGGGAAGCCCCCTTTCCTACTTGAATCTATGTTTATCATGATTTATTATGTTTAATTGGATTCTGCTGTATGCTGAAAGACACTGAATTACGCTGAGGAAGAAAAGAGTATACACAATGTCACATCAGACAAAGTGCTAGTATGATTTAATTTAGTTTCATAGTCTTCTTTTAGGTACCAGAAAGGGAACTAGAATGAATGGTCACTTCCTCTGCTTTCTGCAGTGGAAGAAGTGTACTTTGTACACAAACAGGAAAAATGAAGTCTTAGGGTATAACATGATCCTTATGGGCCCCTTCCCACTTGAGATATTGTATGATCTCCTGCATCCAAATAATTTTCAGTCCCAGGCTAAAATAAAATATAAAGTAATAAATGTAAATTAGCTAGGGGTCCCATTACCTATATTTCATTTTGCTATACATTTCCTGTTTTTTCTCTTTGCAAATATGCCAAAATAGATTCAGAGAAATGTAACCTCTTTGATGTACTCACAGAAGAAGCTCCAGTCCATTTTTCTCTGACACAGTCAGGTGCAGTCACAGAAGTTGCTGGAGATGGACCTTTCTGATTTGAGCATGGAGAATAAGTGGGCTGCCATGGAAAAGGTTACTTGTTTTCTTTTGTTGCCTTTGCAGTGGCAGATTTTGTTTCAAAGTGATCCATTCACCTTCTCCCATAAGTATGACTAGATCTTGATGGAAATGGAGAACCTGCACTCTTGGTTGCTCACTTGGGAAGACTGAGTCATGTAACGGGGCTGACCCAAAGCAGGGGAGATTACCCCAGTGATAAAATGTAATTCCTCTCTAGATTCCCTGCTTAAATATGCATCCCTTTCATTTAATTAAAGTTGAGTTAAAAAAAAAAGTTTTCATATTCTATGTATGCAGATCTCAGCATATGATACTATTTTATTGAGCATTAAAAATTTCTTTTGATTTACAGATTCATGGATGAATCAGAATGATCAGTGCCAGCTAGTCTGCATGACTGTAGTTCTGTCTTGACTATCACAATTGAAAAAGTGCTACAGAAACAACAGCAGAGTGAAAGGGTGTGGAGTCAGCACCAGCCTAATTTTAGAATCTACTTGTGAGCCTGATGTTAGTACTTCAATTATTATTATCAGCAAAGATCTCAACCTACAGTCAAGTGAAGTCTGGAGAGTGATTCAGACACTGGAGTCTGGTCTAGTGTAAACAGAAAGGCTCTCTGGTGTCAGTTGAGAAGGACTTCCAGGTCACCAGCACTAGATCTTTGGTGGTAAAGGAATATGGTCATATCATCCCACACACAAAGTTATCAAGCACCACTGCATTTTTCTGATAGTTAGGACAAATTTTCTAATTACTGGCCTAACTGTGGCTGGACAATGATAATTTATCCTCCAAGGCAGGGGAATCTAGATCACACAGCGACAGAACAACAGGACCTAAGGGCCTGCTCCTTGACCATGCAATCCCATAATCCCAGATCAGTTCTGTTTTGGCTGCTACTGATGTTTCAGGCTCTTACCTGACATTTGTTCTGGATGAGTTCCTGCTGCAGTATTATTGCCTTGCACTGCATGGAGCAAGAATACATTCTTCATCAAAACAGTGGAAAACTGCACTGTTGACTTGTATTTACTTTCACCTCGTTGCTTCATCCTTTGAACTTCCTTTGCGCTGCCCGGTGACCATAATAACCATGTATGTTCCCTTATGCTTTAGATAATGTTTGCACAATTATAAAGCTTGTGTAACATTATGATCATCATCACATCTATGTTGCTTGTCTGACAGTTCCAGATATTTAGATTTACTTCTGTGTAAAAACAGGTTACAGACTTGTTTTGGAAAACACTTGTGAACACCATGCTTTTTTGTTTGCTTTGGGTTTTCTTTTTATTTTGTTATGGAAGTCCCATTCCATAAATCAACCTGGCAATTTTTGTAAACCCATCTATTTGTAAAGCCTAGAAAAATTTTCCTGAAAATCTGAAGTTCTGTAATTTTTTCCTTAGTGTTTTAACTAATAACTTCCTTGTGAGAAAAAAAATGCACAGAACACGTCCAGCACTTTTCATGTTGCAGAAGATAAGTATATCTTCCAAATATAACAACAATTTTACTATTTTAGTATCTCTAAAGCAGGAATAAAGTGAAAGTTTTGAATCAATCTTTTCAGTGACAGCTGAAGATGGCCAACTGTCAAAATGGAAAATAAAATAAAGGGAACATGACCAAGACCATTCTGAAACATTCTTTCAAGGTGCATTTTTGCCATTATTCTGTTTCATTCTCTTTGTGTTTTCATACCTTGAAATATAATACTGGTTGTTTTATTCTTAAAGAAGATATTTGAAGAATGGTTCACAGTCCATTTATTGTTATTCTGTACAGAGATGTGATGAAATCTATGTACTCTGCACTGCAGGCATAATGTAAAGCAGATGGTTTTTCCTCAAGCAATGAGTACATTAAAATCAAAACTATAATGCAATGTATATAGTGCTTCTGAATTAAAGCTCTTGCCTGCCAGATTTGTAGCTTTGATTCTTTCTGATTTTAGTGCTTAGTAGGATTTATCCCAGTGACTCTGCCCTTGGGCCAAAGTGAATCAGCTTTTATCTAGGATGATCATATATTGGCTAAGCCTTGTAGCTTTTGTTTTAATAAACATGTAACTTTTACCTACCATTATATGTACATGAAACATTGCAACTCAAGCTTGCACACAACACTATGGACAAACCAGAATCCATCAGAGTTCAAAATGTGGTTCTTTTGCAGCAAGAACAGTTCTAATTTGTGTCCTTTTAATTTTTCTGATTGCCTTTTAGTCATATTTCTTACAATCAAATTCATGCTTGCCCAAGGTTAAGTTCATTGTGGGCAAAATAAAAAAGCATCTTCAGACTCCTGCCTTCAGATTGAAAAGTCTTCATCAATTTCCAGTTCTTGCTAGAAAGTGACATGGTCTTGTGTGCAAAGTGACTCTCTGATTTTCTTATCTTTTTTGGTAGCACGAGATGCAACTTCCAAAAGGTTTTCTGAATCAGTTTGGCTTATTTTCTTAAACTTCTTTGTTTCTCAAGACTTCCAGAGCTTTGCTTATATTCCAAAAGATTACATTTCTTGAACCTGGAGTTATTCTTTCCCAACTCTCCAAAAATACATTTTGAACTTTGAAAGTAGTCAAGTAGATCCTCTTGTCCAAAATGTTCTTTTACTACTGTTCAAGGGCAAAAGTCAAAATCTGTCTCTAAGGTTCCTACCTGTGACACTTGCAAGATGTATATTATTTACAGAATTAACTTCATAGCCAACCCCAGCCCCCCACGTTCCTTTAGTCATCAGGGCACATGGTGTGACAGAGACAAAAGCAAAAGGGCAAGTTGCAGTCTGTTCTAGAACATACTGATTTTCTCAGCACATGGGAAAATCTTGCAGGGTCATATTCAGACTGAAGTTGGAGGGCAGAAGGTCATAAAGCAGTCCTTTCCACAAGTGATGTTTTTCAGTAATTCTTTGAAAGCATCCCAAGATCTGTGGGAATACAGGCTTGTTTTGTTTGGGAAGATATTTACAGAAACTGAAACTAGAAGAGAATGAGGATCAGAACATGCAGTCCAAAAATTTAATTGATTAGTTCCAGAACAATTAGAAAATAATTCTCTCTCACTCCAAATTGATTTTATATATCTTTTTGTCTAGACTACTTAAAGAGGCAGGCTGAGTCTGACCCGCAGTCTCTCTGTGGCATTGACTATATGCTTCAGTTTCACAGGTTTAACTCATTAACTCAGCTATTGCCTGACCAGTCCCACAGAGAAGCTCTCAGTAGGAGGAATGACATAGGCCTGGGCCATTCAAGATTGCCAGGCTGAGAAAATTGTTTCAGTCAGTCCACCATGTTGAGGACTATATTTTACTGAGGCAGGAGTCCTGTACCTGTTTGCACTGGGATGTGCACTGGTCCTGCCCTTCAACCATCCTTCTCTTTGCCACCAGCTTTGTAGATCTGCTTAGATTCACTGCAGGGTGTCATTTCCAAAACTGAAACATCACCGAAATGAGACTGCCTCAAGCACTGTGCTAAAGAGATATGCTATCATTCATACAAACAAATTAGAGGGGTTTTCCCTACTGCCTTTTTCTTCTGCATGTAAAGCACAGGCCTATTTATCATTTCCTGTATGTCTGGCAGCTCTTGACTCAGAGCAAAATAATTTACACTAATAAAGAAAGAAAGAGAGGCTTTCTCTCTAAATATAGCACAGACTTTTTCCTGAGTGGTTCAAATTCAGACACAAGCACTATAAGGTTGTCACTGAGTGTTAACATAACTCTCACAGAACACCAACCAATAAAAAGAGTGCAGAAGGTGCAGAGCAAGCAGTGTCTTCCTACGCTTTGCAGTTTGATACTAAGATCATGCAGCACGTGACTTAGAGTAAGCACATTTTCTGCAGCCTCTAAAGATGCTCCGCAGGTCTGCAGCAGGTCTGTCGCAGGTGTCAACATGTCAAATAAAAAGTACAAGTATTTGAAACAATTTGTATCTTTTACATGTTAATTTAGCCTGGGTGACTTTTATACTGCCTGTTCCTTCAGACATTCCCACAGCAAGCTCTTCCAACCTGTCCTTCAGGTGAACATTCCTAGGGGTGAGACCTAAATTCACAGTTCCAAATGCTGAATTCCTGCTAGTGTGCTGAGACAGCCCACAAAGACCCTGATGGCAGTGGGAGCTGTACTGGCACATGGAACTGAAACTGTTGCTTCATTTTGCCAAGAAAACAGACCAGTAGATCTTTATTCAGGACAATAAAACTTTTGGGTTACTGGGGTGCCTCCAGCCAGCTACAAAAAGATGAAAGATGCTGTCTTGCAGTACTTAGCTACTGAAACCTTCCAGCTCTGGATTGAAATATGATCGGTTTTAATACCATATTGTTAGAACTTGTTCGCCCTGTCACAATTAGTGCGATGAGAATGCATTTGCACAGCAAATTGTTTGATCATTATTTCATTTTAAATGGGGGATATAAAATTACTGCAGTGCAGATCCTCCCTTTTTTTTATTGAAGAACTCATTGTTCTTCATGAAATAAACTATGACACTCCCGTATTTTGTCAACTTTTTTTCCTCCTATTAGAAAGCAGTGTTTTCTGTGACTGTTAAGAATTTTACCAATCTACAGTGGGCATTTAGTTTCAAAGGAATAATAACAGCTCAGGTAAATGTCTGATATCTGCCTGCAATAATAAATCCCATGTCTAATGTTATTTTAGCCAAAAAGTATTCTCTTTCTAATGTACGCTTCTTTGTTCACTTTGTTACGCTTTCTAATGTTCACTTCACGCAGAGATTTCTCCCAAATTTTAAAATCTAAGGTAAAATGTGGGACTGTCTATTTTGACCTTGTTTGGAGAGGTTTTTTTGTGCCATGTACAGTTCGTTTCCAAACAATTCAGAAATATGAATTTTTAGACATAATTATCTGTTTGGTTCAAAACTATACTACATAATAAATATTTCTCTACTTTTGAAAATTTTAACAGCTGTTGAAATTAGCTCAGTCATCCTTCCCACAGAAGAATAAGTTTTCAAAGAAAAAAATCAAAACAAAGTAAAGCTCTCAATATAAGAAGAAAAAAAAATGGAAAACATGCTTGTTACAGAGGTCACATATGAGACTATGATGGGCTGATTGTCTGTAAGTGGTAGGTATGCCTTTTCTCATTCAGATTGGTATAAATCAAAGGTGATCATTGTGTAAACAAGGATATTCTAAAGAATATAGTTCAAGTGGTATTAGCCAATTTTGTGTTATACATATATATCTATATATACATCTATAAATATATTTATATAGTCGTGGTTGTCATTTTGCTGAAAAACATTCATGGAGGTTGTTTTCATTTTATCCCACTACACAGGCAATGTAATGATTCTGTGGGGTATCATTTGGAAATATGCTGTGGTTTAGTGCTGAGTTCACTTGCTTTTTGTTCAAATTCCCTTTTCATTTTTTCGCTATGTAGTTATACATATATTTGAATTACAGAACAGTTTCATTATGGTGGCTTCTATACTCAGAGAAAACAAGGATAAATAAAGCTCTAAATAAAATAAAACCATATGCCAAGTATGAATGCTTTGAACCTTTGCAACAACAGAGGAAGTTAAATGTGAATTCTTTCCCGTGACAACATTTGGGGAAAGTACGAAATCTGGGAACTGGCTGGGTTCTGCACCCTGTTTGTTTACCAGAGCAAACACATAATTGCACCAGGTTACGCAATGTCGTGTGTTAGCTGTGGGCCCCTTCACAGAGAAGACTTTCAGGACGGGGGTAATGAAAAAATAAATAAAAATTTTACAATTCACACATAAAATCATCCTTTTTTTATGGAAACTAAAGTTTGCCCCATAGTTTTGGTGAAGAGCAGCTGTTGTCACTGGGACTGGAAGATAATAGAAGGATCTTGATTGCAGTCTTAGAGAAAATAGGGAGATGTTTGGGGAACAATCTGAGACAGACCAGCCACAGGTGTGGTGCCTGGCCAGAGCCAGGAGAGGCCCTGGAGAGGGAGACTGAGAGAAAAACCTGGGTTTGGACAAGGTGCTTGCAGGACAGTCTGGGACCTGTCAGGATGGGTCCAGACCTGCAGGTCAAAAGAGGAGGGCCAGTTTAGAGGCCAGGTGAAGGGTTGGAGTCAACAAGAAGTGAAACAAAGGAAGATAAACAGACAGAGAAGAAAAGACCCATTTTAGAAAGTAGGGATTACACTGTGCACCAGTTCATGCACCCCAAGTGGGGCAGATCCAGACCCTGGATTCACACTGGGGGTCTCAAGCAGAATTTGAGTGGTGAATGCAGCACTGAGGCACCAAATATGAGCACACAGCTGCTGCAGAAGCCTGTGGACACATAAACACCAGAGATACTTTCCTCTTTTGCCACAATTCCCTGGGGCCAGGGTTCACATCTCAGCACATCACCAGGACGGGCCCATTTCTGACAGGGCTGAGCAGCTGAGAGCTGGGGATACAGGCATTCCTCTCCCTAAATCCCCGACGGGCCGTGGCTGGACAGGCATTTGCAAAGCACGCTGAAGGCACTCGTGACTGACACGTCCCTTTGAACACTGCCACAGCAGAGGGGCCCCTTGGCAGCACTCTCCTGCTCTCTGACCTGCCTAAAGCACTTCCCTGAGCTGCAGAAAAGCACCTCTGTTTCCCCAGCAGTTATCTTCAGGATCTGGGAACCCAGCCTAGACCTACACTTACCTTCTCTAGTCAGGCCAGCAGGAAAACTATGTTTCCTGGAAAAGGTGCTGGAATTGAGTTTGCATCCAGTTTGCACCCAGTATGTGGGCCCCACCTGGACCAGTGTGTGGTAGAGATTTGGATGGAGACAGGGAGGAGGATGCTCTTGTTGAATAGAGGGTGAGCCAGCCTGGCAGCATGGCCTACAAGCACTGCTGCGAGGTCATCTTCTGCCAGGGTTTTGCTGGCCCCCACGCACAGCCAGGGGCCCCCCACCCTGGTGCAGGTGCCAGGGCACTGGAAGACAGATTAACATAAAATGGAGACCTTTAGTGAGTCAGAGCACAGTTGTGTTGGCAGGGGCAGACCTTGGCAGCGACGGCAAAAGTGCTGTTTTGTGCCCTACCTGCTACTCTGTCCCATGCAAGCCAGTTCCTACTCTCATGTATTTTTGCAGTAAAAGCACTAAATAAATCTGACCAGCACTTTGCACAAGGTTGATTTATAGCTTCAGCCTTTAAGACTAATTTGCTTTTTTACCTCTTTCACATTGATTTTACTCCCTTCAGTGGCATGTCATAAACGAGAGCATCCTAATATTTATTACCCCCACATATCTTTGTTATACATCAATGCATGGCTACAGGTAACAGAAGGCAATAAAAAAGAAATAATGTGAGAACCACTGTGTATACAATCACTGCAATAGCTGCTTGATCATGTTATAAAGTAGTGCTTCCCTTCATCACATATAAATGCAGTCTGTATTTCACCACATGTTGTCACCTTTAAGAACATGTATCCTCATGTTGATTCTTCTAGCTCTGAATTTCTGTACATGTCTTGGATCAGGCTTTTCTTCATGGCCAGACTCCTCTCCATGTGCCATGTGCCTGCAGATGTGGCCCCAGGCATACCCAGAGCCCATAATCTGGGTTGCCTGCCTCATTGTGCTTGGGGTTGAACAATGCCAGGCAGAGCCAGGCAAGTCTCCTGGGAGACGTGGCTCTGGTGGGGAGAGGCTGGCACCTGGGCACCACTCAGCCTCTGCTCACTGTCCTGACTGTCTTGGAGATAGTATTTTTCCAGTAGAAAAACATAAACTTTCCCATGCTTCCTCTCAACTCACATATTGGACCATACAAAATGGAACATCTCTTTGGCAAGCACTTTAATAAGTTAGTAATTTATTTCCTTGTACTTCTATCAGCCTTTCTGTCTTGAGATAAAAGTGAACAGAGAAAGAAATTTTTATCCCTTTTAAAAGCTGCTAATTCAGCTCAAGCTGCTCTTCCCCTGATAGTGATATACAAGTGAGAGGTGAAAGGATGAAAAGGACACTGAGATGGATTTACACAGTAGTTTGCCATTTTATTGGTAAAAGGGAGAAAACACAGAAATCTCTGTGAAACTTTCCTCAAACTAAATGTATGTATTTATATTAATAATTACCAATGGGACTATGTTGGGAAACCAGGAGATCTGGCTCGTGGATGCCTCACAGAGTTTTCATCTCTGCTGTAACCTTTGGACAGAAACATTGCCTTTTTACCCTGATAATCCTTGAAATCTCACCACACTTGGTTTCATTTTCAGCGAAATAGGGGAAGATTCTCTCCATCTCCACCTAGCACAGTGGGTGCAGGAACAATCCTGATTTACAGATGAGGGGTAACTACAACAGAACTGTAAGAACTGAAAGTTCTGGTGAGAACGACGTCTGCAATCCATGAACACTCCAGCAGTAGCCTCAGGCTACCTTTCAGGTCTCCAGGTAAAGCAGGTCTCTGGTACAACTCTGATGACCCAAGTGGCCCTGTGTGAAAAGCTACTCAACAGACTTCTCAATTCCAACTAAATGTTAAGCACCACCTCTATCCTGATGCTGCCCCTCATATCTCTCTCCACATGCAGTGTCCTCAAAAAATAACCTAAGCCATAAACACTGTGATCCTTCTCAATATAAAACCAAGTTCTGTTGTTGCTGTTGCAATCCCACAGAATCAGCACCAATCACACCCTCCTGACATCATTTCCCCTCTAATTCCTTTTCTTTATTCACCTATATCTCCATTTACTACTTCTGTGTGTGTCCTAGCATCAGACAGACACAATAAAAAAAAAAAAACCTCTGGAATTCCATTCTCTTTTATTTATTCAATAAGCTTCAGAAAGGGAAGTATTTTTATAGGTAGGAAACCTTCCTTAAGGAAAGATAAAATGAATAAAGATTCAGTTAGCAAGTAAGAAATCAAAATCTGTTACAATAACCCATAAAAACCAACAACTTCTAGGCTGGTGTAACACATTTTTATTGTATTTACTATGGTATAACAGCAACTCTTTTAATACCATAGGAGTGACTCAAATTAAATTGTGTGGAGAGTCCACCTACACATTTTAAGGGTCTTTGAAAAGGTACATAAAAGCCTAACTGTATGAGACGTCTGCAATCCATTGACAAAACAAAAATACAGCGAAAGTGTGTGCCTGTGAGAAATACTGTATACGCTCTGCAAGCAGCTTCCAAACCACAATATCTTAGCGGCTTTCCGTTTCCAAAACAAAAAGCAATAAACTATATAATGCACTGTTACAGTGCCAAAATAGTTTTAACCATGGTTTATGGTTAGATAAGCACAAATACAGCCAAAATCAATAAGGTTTGTGACTTTTTCTCTCTGTGTGTATACTTTAGAACAGCCATATGCATTTTTGTCTTATCCAAGAGAAATTATTGGCGTAGTCTAGTGCACCACGAGTAGGGTTTACAGCCAAAAACTTAGTCCATTGTATTGCAACTAAACTAGTTCTGTTTTGGCTATTAGGTTTTGTTTTGTGGGGTTTTTTCATCTCAAGAAAAATAATAGAGCTAGCCAGTTTCTCATTTGAGGCATGTCAAAGATTTATTACTTGGTTTGAAAGTAAATGGAAAGAGAGAGGTGTCAGTTCAATTTGAAACATGATCTGAAGTGAGAGTGTGTATGTTAACCATTCTGGAGGTTGCCAAGAGTGATCTAAATACGTGTCTAAAACACTGGTTGTGCCTATTCGTTCTTTCAATCAGTAACACAGACCAGACCAGATCATAAGGTGCTACTGCTAGCAGATCCTTGTCATCTGGACCGGACCTCCAAGTTAATGCTCTATAATTATTAGTTACAGCTAAAAAAAGTCCATTTTATGGGAGAGTATGGGCTGAATAATACCATAAGATTACATATGACATCCTAGTGAACCTAAAGCACCAAATTTAATGTAGTAAGCAATGCATTGCACAGCTTGCCCACCTCAAAAATTTTTATACTAAGTGGCTGTGGGAAAACTCATCCCACACTCCTGCCTATGATCACCAAATGTATTCTCCCATGGAAGTAATTTTACCTCTCTACTTCAGATCCCCATATTTAACTGGAATGTTGCCTGACCTTGAACTTCCCTAAACACTCTTTCTTCTTGGCTATCCAGAATTCAGAGGAACAATTGGAAAAGCACCTTTGTTCTTTTAGTCTTGTCCATCCATGTGCGTTGCTAGCAATAATCAGGTTCCAGACCTAGCATCTCCCACTCTCCTGTCCATCACGGTTTAGGAGAATGACGTTTTAGAGCTTTGAATGGCACCACAAACTGCTGTGCAGAAGGCTGTTGCAGTAACATTCCAGATAGAAATGCCACAGATTGATTTTCTAAAACAGGCTAAAATTCATATCAAGAAACACCTTCTTTTTTAAAAATACCTGAGGTACAGGATTGCACGGTGCCATGTTTTCAGCTGAAAGCAACACTTCAAGGGAAAGCTTGAGGATTCATAAGGGCATGTCAAATGAAAAAAGAAAATTGAAGGCCTTTCAATTTACACATTACCTCAAGTTTAAACTACTAATTTTCTCATTTCCATCTCATCCCAAGGTTTTGTTGAGGCAGTTCTTGGTGGATGGGAGAAATACCAGTAACGTGTTCTAAGAACTGGTACTATCACACCATTATTGAGGTGGCAGAAGCTGACATGTTCACCCACTGACCATTACCTTGAGGTTTCATCTTCTTTGCTCTCCTTGCTCTGCTCGTATTTGCCTGTGATTTATTAAGACAGTGTGATGTGAAACAGGGAGATTATCACTGACACATGATATTTCTTCACATTGTCATGCCTGGATTTTATTTATTTTTTTTTAATGGGTGGTGGTTGGAGGTCCAGAAAGGCGAGCAACATGCACTTCTCATGTTCTTGCCTACAGCAGAGGTCTTAGGTCAAAACTTAACTAATAGTTACCACTACAAGCTATAAAGAGGTAACTCCATAACAAAACATCTTTTAGTCATAATGTAAATAAGCTTTAGGAGCTTTAGGTGTCTACATTCCACTGCAAGCTGGGTCTTTAAATCCCCTAAGTTCTTCAAAAATCCTAGGCTTTGTTCATGCAAGAATCAACGTCATCACTGTCCTTCAAAAATTTGCAACTAACTAAACCACTTAATTCTGGAATTAGCTCTCAATAATGCAAATGAAGACAGTAGAGAATCTGATAAAATTTAAATCTGTGCCATGTGATAAATTCACAAATGATCTTTAATTGTTTATCAGAAGACTGTTCCTGGATTTCTTAGAAATGGTATCCAGTTATTAAGAGTAAGCATTAATTTCCCACAAAAATTACATTAGTTTAAAAGCCAAAATGTTGGTTTCTAAGAACAAGAACAATGTGGTTCCAATAAATTTTATGTTCTTTAAAATCGCTTGATCTCAGGCTTGGTATTGCAAGTCCTAGAAATAACTACATGTTTGAAGCTCTTTCTTCAACTATTAAAGCATGGGAAAATTCAAACACACTTATACATTTGTATTTATTTAATCCTTCTGTTTTCTTAAAAAAATAAATTGTATTTATGGGCCCAAAAAAATCAGTACATATTGGTTACCTGCATTAAAGTTCTGTAAATTAAGATGTTATGAATTCCTAATGCAGACAAAAAGGTGTAAATATTGACATTTACCAGCGGGACAAGCTGAGACCTACTCTTCCTTTATTTTACAGAAGAACATGTAAATATACACTCACAATATGGACCCCAATGCACGATTACAGAAAATAATAATTCGCACAGTCTAGCAATCCAGTTCATTCTTCCAGGCAAATCCATAAGTTCCTTTGGAAAACACATGGCAAATTGCTCAAAACTAGTTACCAATTGCATTTGGAATGGAGTTCTCAATTCTGTAGAATAGAAATTTTTGTAGCCTTTTGCTCAGTCATAGGGTTTTGGTGTGTGACACCTTTTGCACTGTCTATTTACCATGTATCGAGGGCTAGATTGATATGAAAAAAAAATTTCTCATATCTTTGACAAACTAGGAAAATTTTGTTATTTTGGAACTGCTGATATAAGAGAAGTAGTACAAACACAAAGGATGGAGAGTAGTTGACATAAAGAAATTAGGGAGTTTAGAAAAAACATCTGCTCTTTGTACAGACTTCCATATGATGACACTTCAAAGAAAAAAGACAACCCAGTTAGTGGTCACAACAGGTTTAATATTGCATTTTTATGGCCTGGAAGAGGGTGATGCTGATCTGCTGAAGGGATTTGACTCCCAGAACACGGAAGAGAGTTCCAAATTTCTGAATGACTTTCCACAGATAACTACGACTCCACGGAGACTCCACTATCTGTATTTGGCAGCAAACACCATATAACCCACATATATATGTAGACAAATAAAAACCAAATAGACATAAAGATCTTGAAAATTATGCAAACAAATCTAGACAGAATATTCTCATTCCAAAGTTTATCCTAGGGCTCCAGATGACAAAAACATTGAAACATTTGTTTCAAAAGGATTAAAATTATCATGAATTCTGCTCAAGCATCAACCTGCATCATGTTTTTGTTGGAAACAGAGCAAAGTCAGGGAGAGGTCACAGTCTCTGCTTATTTATCTACTTGTATATTTTTGGAGGTAAGGAGGAGGTTGGGAAAGGGATTGCAAAAAAAAATGGCAAAGAATGATACACACAAAAGGAGCAAAGGGGTAGCTAACTTGCCATTGAAAGGACAAGAGGATGAGTTTAGGGAAAGACTGTAAAGACACCATGGGCAAGAGGAATTCTGAAGTTCCTGAAATCTTCCAGTGGATTGCTAGCAATTTTCTGCAATTACCTGCAATTTGTTCCTCTTCACATTTGATACAGTTTCTAACTCTTGACTCAAAAGTGTCAATGTCTTACCCTTTCTGGTGGATCAGGACTGAATTTCTGCTGCATTCCAACCAAATAAGTTAGACTTGAGAAAGCCCACAGGCTCTCATGGAGGGCAACTGTGGCAAGGAGATCAACAGATGGGCAGCAGACAGCAAGGAAGAATTTGTTCATAGATCAAAGTACTCAGAGTGGCAGCACTAACTCCAAGTTATGACCCTTTGGTATGAGAGAGGGAGGTTTTAACAAGTGTTTGACGCATGATTTGCAAGGAGTGTGCATTTAACTTAAAATGCTGAAGTCACACGTGACTCAACAATATTTAAGTGTATCTCTTTGCATATGCAATATGTGTTGTGGATATTTTGAAAACACTGATGTTCCTGTGCCTATAAAAAGCTAGCACAGGAAAAAGCATATCCCAACTATACTGAGTAGGGTTATCCTTGAAGGTTTCTTTTTTGAGATTTGCTTTCATGGGACAAGACATCAAATATGTCATCAAACATAGCTATGAGAACACATGATAGAACTTTGTCCAAATTAAAATGAAACATGATTTCTCATAAATAGTCATGTTTTTGAAAGAAATCTCTATACTGCATGAAAAGCACCACATGTCAATTTTATATTCCTGCAAAGCTTAATTTCCTAAAGGCAGTCATTGACTGAAGATCTATAGAGAAGAGGGTTTTTTTCTATGTTTTCAGAGAGATGAAATATTTTCCCTTGGAAACTTACAGGCACCATAATGTCTTCAGAAAAGTCTTAAAAACTTGTTTCCGCTTGGTGGCAAATTTATCACGAAGGCTCATCATGAAAGCATGTGACCAGCTAACAAGTGATCCTGCTGCTGCTGGAGAGGAACAGGTGGATAACACACAGCTGATTTGATGAGTTTAAATAAGCATGTTGCAGACAGGCACTTCTCTGCAAAAGATACATAGGCCAGCAATAGCAGATGGGCCTGAGGTGATGTGGGCATTCTTCAAGCCAAACTTAAGAAGCCTCTACTTCACATCTGCACTACTGATGCATCTCTCATGTCCCCCAATTTCTGCCCACTCCCTATCCCAAGTCCCCCTTCCTCAAACCAATTCAGTCATGCACCATCTGTAAACTGCTTGCTCTTTATACACCTGCAACACAATCTTATTTCTGTCCAATCACGATTTTCAAGCCCCTCTTGAGATGCAAAACAATACAAACACAGACTCAAATACTGTTTCTGTGGGCAGGCTATGACAGAAGAACTTACTAGGACTGAATGAGACAGACTAAACAATCCTGGAGCTCTCAAACACAGGAGACCTATTCAGCCATTTAAACTGCTTGAGCTTTAGCCCTGCTTTGTGTCACCATTTCAGTTTTCTCACAGAACAGATGCTTGTTTTATGTTGTATCTTCCATATTCTCTCAGTTTTGAGCATTTCACAATTAACTCCATCCATGACGAATAAATCCTGACAGAATTCAGTGCATGGGAGACAGATGTAAATGAGCAGCGTTGCTTTGACCAGCTGTATCTGGCTGAGCCTCAGCAGCAAGCAGCCTGTCAAACTCTGCCATTAAAAGACAAACCCTCACATCTTGTGAGCTGGTGTGTGTGCTTGTGTGTGCTGCAGAGGCCTGAGCTGGAATAGAGATCATGCTAAATGGGGAAGAAGAGAGCCTGTGGTGGAGCAGCTGCTGCAACTCAGCACAGCTTCATTTAGATTTTCCCCCCTCCCACAGCAAATGCTAAATCTACCCTGCTAGAGAGGAGTTCAGACCATGAAGATATTCTGCACTGAAGAGGATTATAAAGCCCTGTGATGAGCCTGGAATGAAATTAAATATAGCCTGTGAAATGAATGTACTTTTCTTATTTTGCTCTGGGAGGTTCCATGAAGGAGATTTTGCCTCTCAAAGAACTGTGTAATCTCTCATGGATAGATCCCAAACTGTCCACTAAATGTGTGATGAATTTAGATGGCTGTTAAAAAGGAATGCACTTGCCCTATCTGGGGTCTTTTTTTGTGTTTTTGGGCGAGGGGAGTATGTGTGTGCTTGTGAGTATGTGTGTAGGAAAAGGAGGGCTCAGCCAGTTGATCAGATTTCATTAGGTTTCTAACTGCCAGCTTTAGGCTAGTGGGTTTGGAATATTACTTGGGATCATTTCAAGTATTTTCAGCTTTGAAAAGCAAGTTGTTGTAGTTTCTAATTAAAAGAGAGGAAAAAAGGCCCCTTTGTCAGTTAATAAATAATGGTCATTGACACTTCAGTTCAAAAAAACAGGAAACTCTGGGGCTTTCCTTTCTCCCATCTCAGCTAAGGGCTCTTGGCAAGAGGCAGTGTCCCCAGCAGAGGACCACCTGCAGCTCGGGAGCAGCCAAGTTCTCAAGCTGAGATAGAGGAATTTTTTACATGACCATGATGTCCACTTCCACTCCAGGCCATCTTGAGGCCAGATGCATCCAGATACAGAAGTGCAGGGTGCCAGATTTACAGTATAAAACACCTTCTTTTAGCATTACTCAGTCTATGGGATCCCTGGCTGCTTATTTTATCCCTCATAATATTAGAAAAGAATATGGATCCTGCCAAGTTTAGTAGTTTCATGTAAAGCAATGACAAATAACCTTAAATGGTAATTTCTCTAGGAGCTCTCTTATGTCTGCAAAGTACCACGAACACTCCTGCTGAAATATGCATATATTTATATGTATATGTAGGATAGGGAAAAGGTATTAGCATTTCTTCTTGCCTCGTTCATGTCACTTATTTCACCTTGCTGTGACGATTCTTATCCTTGCCTAATAACCTCAGAATTATTTCATGCAGCTGTTTTAGTATCTTCAGAAACTTTGGAAAACATTTTGATATCTTCTCCAGATACATGGAGTTTGAGATCCTACCCACTTGTGCTCAACCAAAGCTACAGATAAGACTCTTCTTGGGGCTACTCAAGGGAAGAGGAAGTTGATAGGACTTAGGTGTCCATTATGCTAGTGCTACACATTATCCTAGAAATCGTTATATGTAGATGACTGGAAGTTTTATGTGTAGAGATCTTCAGACACTATAGGTGAAATTAAAATCTAGCTCCAAAATTAATCATGTCCAGAGAACACCACACTCCTTGGTATTTCTGTGGCTCATGTGAGTGTAAGGATGGCCAAGAACAGCTAAGCTGAACCTTATACCTCAATATGAGGAAGGTGGGTTGGTAAAAATTCCTTTGGCCTCACAGAAACTTTTGTTCTTGATTCTGTTTCTGTGATAATGATCCAAAAAATTTTGGAAAGGTCCTTTCATAGAAGTTTTACATGACATCAGCTTTCCTTGTGACCAGCTCAAGAAACAACTGTAAGAGGTATATATGGAAACAATAAAGACCTACTGTTTTCATGGAAGTGTAATGCCATCCGAATAAAAACCACCATCTATGGAAACTTTCATTAAAAACATAACTCTGAAAGGCTCACTACTAGTAATTCAACAAAAAGAACCCTTGTTTTCTAATATAAATGAGAGACCTGTAATGCCAGGTTTATCAGAGAAAAAAAAGAGCTGTTCACAAACACATCAGAGAGAAGTCTGCATGTGAAGATAATGAAGGACACATGTTATCTCATCTGAGATAAAGATCAGATGCTGACCTTAGGATATTATGCAATAGTTGCTCAAGAATAGGTGTTTTATGCACCATATGCCATTGAAATTTATTTTCATTATTTTTGCTTTTATGCCTGGACTTTACAGGGGACACAGAACTCCTTGGTCAAGATCAAGATTTCCATCAGCTGCTGACAATGTGATAAACTGTCCTCAGTCTATTTTTCTCTGTCTGAACATCTTTCAGTTCCCTGTGCCCATTCCTCTGCCAGTCCCAGAGCACATACACCTGTGTAAAGAAATACTTATGTAACTTAGTCCCACATCTAAAGGGTTACAAATATTGTAGAAGAGACTCTGACAACTCCTAGGACAGCAGTAAAGTGAAATTAAATGAGTCTGATCCCTCATGCATGCCCTGTGTCTGTCCACTGTGTTTAAACTACTCTTTTGTATCTCAAACACATGGAGAATTAAGCTCAATTCATCAGACATATATATGTACAAAGATATGATTGCTGAATGATTGGTTTTTTCTCAGGTGGCTGAGAAAAATCATGGAGTAGCGTATAAATAATCAAATACCCTTTGAGAACTATTTTTAAGGTAATGAGTTAATATTAATTCAACAAAAGGGCAACAGCATAATTGGTAAAGTTCTATCATGAGTAGGGATTTGGTTATAAAGCAAGAATAAATAGTCAGCTTTTAACACGTAAAGTGATTATTAATGACTACTTTTAATAAATTGAAAAAAACACTAGAGTGTATAAAAAATAAGTGTCCTGGTATAAATTTGATCAGAATTAAACTGTCCAACTGAGAATCAATGTTGGCTTGCATTCATTTTAGATTGCTAACTTCCTTTTTTTAAATTTTTTTAAATTATTTTATTGAAGCAAACATTTTTCTTTTAGTTTGATGGAATAAATATAAT
Source organism: Cyanoderma ruficeps (assembly GCA_008694505.1). NCBI lineage: Eukaryota > Metazoa > Chordata > Aves > Passeriformes > Timaliidae > Cyanoderma > Cyanoderma ruficeps. The sequence goes on along the minus strand of VZDJ01000782.1, from coordinate 22,194,946 downwards.
GTTCACCGTGCTTTTAATTGATTTTACATCTCATAAAGCATTATCTTTGATGCTTTTCAGTGCCCAAACCAGATAAAAACATATCTGTGACATACTATCTGATGACATTATTTTTTACTTTTTTTATACTGGAAGGGAACCCTGTGAAAGAGTATTTAAAACATTTAACAGAGCTTTAGATAACTAAGTTAGAGAATATGGTTATCATGGAAACCTTCAGTACTTATTTTGTACTTACTGTAATTGCTTGTTCTTGCAGACTGCAGAGTAATCCAGAAAAAATTCCATAGTCACTCTACGTTAACACAGAACATGAGAGGTTGCAATGTGTACATTCCGTCTCTGATAAGGCAGGCATAACAAAAGAAATTAGATAGGTGTGCCACCAACCTGTTTATTTCCCACAACACAGGCTGGTTGTTTCAAAGCAGAGACATCAGACATACTTGTGTGGAACACAGCCCTGGAGCAGCAAGTACAGCAAGTTCAGACAGGTACAGATAATAGTAAAATATTTTTTCTGCATTTCAGGTGCAACAGCTGAAAGCTGAATGTTGACACACCCTGGTTCTTTTCAAGACTGTTACAGAATAAGGCTGAAATATATTTTGGCCTGAACAAGGTATTATCAGTTTTAATAGTTTGGGGAAGTGGGGATGGAGTGTGTCATTTATCTGCATTTTCTTTAACATATGTCCATTTATGAGTTCATTTGTTTAATCTGTGCGTGGCATTTTATCAAAAACTAATCTTTTTTTCATAAATAATTTCTCTTAGTTCTCATTATGTAAGCAAAGTTCTTACATTTGCCTATGGAAGGGAAACAGGATTTATTTGAGGAGAATGAATCATTGTTAGCATTGCTTACTGATGTCGTACATTTATCAACTTTTAAAGTTCCAAGTCAGATTCTCAGAAAGATTAGGTGTGACCTGCTATTGATTCTTAATTTGTTAATTAGAAAATGTTAGTTTCATGTATCCCTTGGCAATAGTCTTCCCTGTGATATATTTACAGATCATAAAGCAAACATAAACCAGGAAGGAAAATAAGGAAAGCCTGTGCAATATAAGCATGGATGAAATCCCACCAGAAACTCAGCTGCAAAAAATAATCCAGTTAATCGCATGCTTACAATTTACTCCATCCCAAAACATTTTTATGCTTTGAAGGATGACTAACAATCATAATCAAAGAAAGACACTTTTTCACCCATATCCGTAGTATCTACACAGAACAAAACATTCATGGACTCGGGACATGGCTGTGCTTGCAGTTGTGCCATGAACAGCACACTAGATTTGCCATCCCTTATTTTGCCAGTGATCACCATAAAAGATGCAAGACATAAATGATGGGTCAGCAAATTGTTTTGAGAAGACTTAATTGCACTGGTTCAGGTGTATTGCTGTCTTCCTGCTGTACTGTGGTGGGGAGCTTCCCTGGGGCAAGACACATGAGACACATTCCTCTCACTCTTTAAATAAAGGGAGTGAGAAATAGCAAATGAAACAGGGACATAATATCCTGACAGACTTTACCTGGGTTGAGTTGCAGGTTTCATATGGAAAATTAGGAGACCACATTTTATTATGGGAATGTTAAGAGACAGGAACAGGAGAGGAAACTGTGAACAGGAGAGGAAACAGTTCTGAGGATCCAAATTATTTTCACTAGATTTATCAAGTGCAAGAAATTCTGGAAGTCTCACTCCATTTCTTAAAATCCAGCCTTCTAAAATGAGAATATTGCAAGTGTACCAATCTGATAGCGGTTAACCATAACATTGCTAACAATTACTTCATCCCTCAAACCTTTGCCAAGGGTTTCTGTTTGCACAGAAAAAGGCTGGCAGTACCCACAGCCTCTGCTTCAGGCAAAGCATCTCAGGTTGTTCTCCATGTTTTTCATCTTTCTAAATGCAGTCTTTTTTATAAGGTTCCCTGGTTTCATTTTTTCCATATGTTTTCTCCTTGGCTTTTGCACAAGCACCTAAAGTTTCAAGGCTGGGTTCTATCCCAACTGGTATCACAGAGAGAGGTGGGCTGTGCCCACCCTCTGGCCTAGGGCCCACAGGAACTTTCCCAGTGTCTCCAGGATCTCCACCCCACCAAGAGGGCAGTGTCACCCTTGCTGTCCCCACAACCTTCAACAAGCCCCCAGAGCCATTGCCCTTCCTCCTGTTTGGCCTGAGCACACACGGAAATGGATCCCAGTTGCACAAATGGGCAATTCTCAACAGCCAAATTAGTGCCCGACAACTGATAGAGTGCATTTAAATATCTGAAGCCAGGAGGCTCAGAAAAAACACCCAGATGCATGTGAGGTAACTTAAATTGGCCAACAGGGGATTCCCAGCCAAGAGCAGGGTTTAGTTCTTTCTTAAAAGGTAGTTCTTTGACAGATGTTTGAATAGAGGTGCAGAGGATTCTGTTAACATATACTTCACAGCTACAAATCAATTCCAGAAGTAGAGTAAAAGTGCAAAAGTGATGTTAAAAAAAGCCAAAAGAGGACGTCTGTTATCCCAGCTGAATTCAAAGCAGTGAATCCTAAAATTCTAGTCCCCATAAATTTTATTTAGAGCAAGGCCTTGAAATAAAATTTCTTTCCCCCCAAGAGAGCTGCCTTACACTTAGAATAAGCTGAGGAAAGTCTGTGTTTGTTGAAGGTGATACACTTGACACACACATCAGTAGCTGTATGAGCAGAGATTGTGATCTAAATATAGTAATTTTAACACTCTGTCTAAGCTCAATGAATAATTAAGTATTTTTGCACAGTAGGACAAGAGAGACTGAGGGGATATCAGAACTGAACACCTCTAGCTTTGCTTTGCAGTGGTTAGATGACCTAGGTTTAAATCGTACACACAGATCAGACATAGGAAAGATCTGTAGCTGTATATCCCACCCTGTCTAAGCCCTCCCAACACTGATTTCTCAGTGGTGAATGATAGGGACTTGAATCAGTGTGCTTTGTTTGAAAAGAATCACATATGGTCCTAAAATCATTTGAGATGGAAGGCAAACCAAGATATTTCTGTAACATGCTAGAGCTTAGTAATGAGTTAGACACTAATTTTATGATGCCAAGATTTAGACTCAAATATGCAAGAACTTAAGCCCTGGAAATTGTAAGTATCAAAGGCAAGTCAGGGAGTATAAAGTGAATGGACAGAAAGGTAAGTTTAATCAATCTCTCCAAACTTTCCCAGCTTGAATATGTAGCAGAAAAAGACATCTTGATTTAGACTATTGTTCTCTAGTGAGAAATTATCACTGAGACTAGAAGAAACCATGGCAAAAGCCCTTGAACGTTTCAATGAAGAGAAAAATTCTCAACAGGTTTATAGAAAGGCTGGATCTGCTCATTTGAATTCTTTGGCTGCTCTATAGTAAAACTATAAACGCACAGCCTATCGTGAAAAACCACAATATTAAAAGCTAGATAATTCAGAAGTTAGGAATTAGACTTAAGGGCTATCTTTGTGACAGCAATCAAGCTTTTTTGTGCATATGCTTCAAGATAAGACCCTAGACCACCCTTGTGCTGTCTTATGCTTGGGATGCAGAGGAAGTAGATTTATAAAAATGAATTTCTTCTGTGTTGAATGTGTGATCGCCAGTGTTTTTACCCTAAACTGTTTAAATGCTATTCAAGACAGAATTGATTTTTCCTCTTGTTTTTTTTTTTGTACTCCTTAGGACCACAGTGTCTATGTGGGATACTTCTGTATATTTCCCAGCTCAGTGGAAGCAGGAGCACACAGTCGGCTCTGTGCCTCTAAGTCTCAATTGACAGGATATTGGAGGATCTGGACTTCAGCAGAGCTGTTTCACTGCCATCCTGTACACTTGACAAGTCATCAGTTCTTGGAAGCAATTAACTAGTTAGGTTAAATCCCTATTGCCATATATACACAGCGAGGATGTGTGTGTTTTAAATTATTCTTTTGCATGATTCATTTGGTGTCCTTAATAACATCACCACTCAGTAATTTTCTAGCTTGCTTGTTGTTCAAGACAAAACTTTGAGACACAATAACCCCATGCAGCACTACAGGCTGCGAGCAGAGTGGTTGGAAAGTGGCTCAGTGGAGAAGGACCTGGGGATGCTGGTAGAGAGAATCTGAACATGAGCCAGTGTGTGCCCAGGTGGCCAGTCTCATCCTGACTTGTACCAGGAATAGTGTGGCCAGCAGGACTGGGAAAGTGATTCTTCCCCTGTACTCAGCACTGGTGAGGCCACAGCTCAGGTGCTGAATCCAGTTCTGGGCCCTCAGTTCAGGAAGGACATTGAGGTACTGAAGGGCAATGAAGCTGGGGAAGGTCTGAAGCACAAGTCTGATGACAAGTAGTTGAGGGAATTTGGGTTGTTTAGCCTGGAAAAAAGGAGGCTCAAGAGATGACCTTATCACTCTCTACAACTTCCTGAAAAGAGAGTGTAGCCAGGTGGGGGTTGGCCTATTCTCTCAGGTAACCAGCAACAGAAAGAGACGACATTAGGTTGCACCAGAGGAGGTTTTGGTTGGATATTGGAAGTAATTTCTTCACAGAAAGAGTGACTGGACATTGGAATGGGCTTCCCAGGGAGGTGGTGGAGTCACCATCCCTAGAGGTCTAAGGAAAGCCTGAATGTGGCACTCAGGACCATGGTCTAGTGGGCATGGTGGTGTTTGGTCATAGATTGGGCTTGATGATCTTAGAGGCCTTTTCCAACCTAATTTATTCTGTGATGCTTTGATTATGTGTAATAGAAGATTCAGGATGATGGCTTCCTTTAGTTATTTGAGGGTCATTTTAGGACAATTTTCAATGCCAAGGTCCCTCAATGTGGAGAGGTCTCCACACTTTCCCTTGGATAATAATGCTTTTAAAATTCACTCTACCATGTGCTGACTACAGCAATGGGCCAGACTCTCTGATTCGCAGAATCATAGAATGGTTTGATTTGGAAGGAGACCTTAAAAATGATCGATTTCAACCCCTCTGCTGTGAGCAGGGGCACCTTCAACCAGACCAGTTTGCTCGAAGCCCATCCAACCTGGCCTTGAACACTTCCAGGGATAGGGCATTCACAGCTTCTCTGGACAAACTGTTCATGTATCTCACCATACTCATAATGAAGACTTTTTCTAATAACTAATCTTAATTTACTCTCTGCACATCAAAGGCCCAGAATTTTTTTCTCTCTTTATGAAGATATTTGGGTTTACAAAGCTTGAAAAAAAGAGTGGAATGGTATGCTGCATCTCATTTAAAAACAGAAGTTTGTTTGTTATTCCTTAGAGTTTTCTCAAAAAAAAAACATTAAAAGAACTTGTTTCCTCAGAGCAGAAGAACTCAGAGTACCCCTAGAGAGGCATTGTGGGGTTTTATATCTCCTCTGTTCCTGTTTTTAATACATGATCAAACTTAAGACAAAAGCACAGGGAATATTCCTTTGCAAATTACTTTTGTTTGTGCAGTGACAGTGTGGTCTGAAGAAGTGTTGATAGTGTGGCCTAACCAGAGATGCTTTCTCATTACAGTTCTGTCTGTCTTCTGGCCTGAACTCAGGAATCACAGAGTGTGTAGGAGTTATTAGGATGGGTTTGGAAGATTTCAGTGTTATTTTCTTCAGGTTAAGGAGTTTGCCTATTAACTCAACTTTTCTGTGGAAACTCTTGTGCCAGTGATTTACAGAACAGACAGTAAGTGAAGGGACAGATTAAAAGAAATATAAAAGCATAACTGTTTGTTATGTACCTGTGCTCTCCTTTTCCACAACAATTAATGCTTTTGTAATGGAAACAACAGCCAGACTCACATAGAAGAAGATCAGTCCCCTCCTTCCATGTGAGAAGAAAATCAGGTACACTTAGAGGTTTCTGTTGCCTGCCTCAAATCTCAGCTCTACACTGGTAGATTGTTGGTGCACAACTTGGTTTCCATTTATTATGAATTCCGTCTTCTGTGCCCTACCGTGTATCAGATGGACCAGCCTAAAGCACTGACAATTGCACCCAGTTGGTTTCTGCATCTGACTGAAGTCACTCTGAAGGCTGAGTTCTTTTTTCCCTTCTTTCACTGAAGCCCTGAACACTTGGAGAAGTTTACCACCCTTACAGACGCTTTCCTGAGAGCTGCCATGACGGGAAAGAACATTTCCTGAGGGTCTAGGCCTACAAACCTTGTTGGTTATCTGTGTTCAGTGTAAATCACTCCTTAGTGCTACAAATTACTGACAACTAAAGCTAGAGTCCTGAGTATCCTTACTTCTTGCTATTTATATCTAATGAAAAATCAAGCCATGTTTCCTTGCAAATGGACAGAGAATGCAAAACCAAGCCAGATTGTGAGACTGCAACAACTGTGTGCTACAACAGTTTTGGGAACCTTGTCTTAATCTGTAATTTTCCCCACAGTAATTCAAATTATTTTTCTAAGTGACCTCAATGACCTTTTTGTGGCAACGCTTATATTGCTATGGCAAGGCTTGTATTAATATTAAAAGGTGCTCTCAAACCACAAGCCTCCACTGAGACACACAAATGCTTTAAGGTGGGAAATCTGCCAAGATATTCTCTCTACACAGTTAGGGAAAGGAATGTATGGTTAATCATTGTTTTATTCAAAAGCAAGCAAAGAGAGATACATTTGTACCTTACATATCCACCATTTCTCCACATTGGAAGAAAGTAAGGCCCAAAACTTCACAGAGTTGTTTGCAAATATTGCAAAAACATTTGAATATACAAACAGTTTAACAGGAATTTTTCATAATCATGATTGTCTATGTTTATTCTCAAAAGAGAAATCATGACCAAGCTCAAAAAGATATCAGTTATAACTGAGAAACTTCATTGACTTCACTGGGCTTTCAGAAATGTTGGAAGTATGTCAAAAAACCTATGAAAGCAGAAGATTAAGAAAAACCTCATGGCCATTTTTATAATAGGTTATAAAAGGTTCTTTGCAACATTTCAGGATCAAATTCGGCTTTTTTAACTCTTTCTGTCTTCCCATATGTAGGAAGAAATGTTTTTCAGCACTACAGCTCTTAATCTGAGCATTTTCTACACTCTAATTGCTTTGATTTTCATGAATATCAGTCAATACATGTGATTTCGTTCATCTGTGGACACATTTCGTACAAGATCCGTAAGCAATAAAGGGTTAAAAAAATACTTGTTTCAGTTAATTGTTTTTGAGGGTCACAAAACCTGATTTTGTGTTTGGCCTGTAGACATATCTCTGGGTACTGCCCAGACCAGTGGTGTGATGGATGGCAAACACTTCTGTATTTACTGTGGCACAGTGCCCAGCCTTTATATTGTTGCTTCCTCCTCTTTGCAGCCCATGAGGTCTTCAGTTATTTTTTCAAAACTGCAGTCCTTGAACGATGCCAGAATTCCAGACTATAACTGAGACATACATGTCTCCAGCATTCCCTCTTTTTCTATGAGAAATGTCAGTCTCTACCTAATGAGTCCAAATAAGCTATAATTAGCAGAAAGCCTCTTTATACCCCTGGTAACAGAATGGTCAATTGTAAATCGGTGGATGAGGTCATTATTTTCAATCAGACTCTTCCGTCAAACACCAAAATTTCATAGTTAGGAAAGCAGAGACTTCTTACAAACCCACTAATCCTCATTCACTTCATAAGTAGCTTAGCAGAGTTCACATGAACATATGAATCACTGTTTATCTTTTTACATTTATTTATGACTTTAAAAAAGGAAGTTCCAAAGAAAACTTTTATAACAGCAATTTATAGTGTACTAAAACTTCCCAGCATATATTCATACTGTTATTGTTGCAAAAATAAGATTTCTTTTTTCTTCTTTTCTTCTTATTCTTTTTGAGGAAGTGAGTATTTGGATTGTGAATATTTCAGTCCCATTAGCAATAAAGTTCAGAATTGCTTTGGCTAATTCGGTGAACAATCCAGCAACTTTACGAACCAGAAGTTTCTGCAGACTATATTTATATTTGGGTGGAGACACAGATGCAGATAAAGGGAGCAAACCAATTTGGTGTTTAGATAACAAACTTTCGCCATTTCTAACATGGAGAGAGGAATTTTTATGCCTAGAAAGTGCATGTCTACACACATAATATCACGGTAACAGCATTAACATCAGAGTTTAAGTCACTTCTAAAACAATAATTTTTGGTTACCTATAGACTGAGAGGAATACAATGCTTTTCATAACTTACAAGGAGATTTAGTGTGTGATAATTACTTCTAATATGTATGTGAGGTGCAGGTTTGCAGCAGGATTTTCAATTGCTGATTAATAATAGTGTTATTCAAAAAAATCATTAAAATTACTTCTGCTTGCAAACTCTATTCAACTTAAATAAATTTCATTGTACTTTTATATTTCTGTAATGGTGGAGGAAGCAAGCTTACAAATTATTTGTTTTAAATAAGAACAACAATAAAACTAATATGCAGCAGCTCTTTAAACTTTCACTTAAGAACTATTTTTAAATTATATACAAAACATCTGTTACAGATATTAAAATATCTGGGACTGTCTTCCAGATGTGAAATAATGTTTATCAAAAGATGGAACAAAAAGCAGCTATCACTGAAGTAGGTCAAGAGGGAGGTCTCTGGATTACACAGTTCTACCAGCGCTTTACAATAGGCAAGGGGTTATGAAACAAACACGTGGTCATAGTCAATATAACTTTATTTGCTTTATGAATAGGGCACTTAACAGGACACAAGCTGAGATTCAGAGAAGTACACTGTAAATAACAAGCAGCCTTATCCATACAATTAGTGTTGTGAGTATGTTTAACTTAAAGAGTATCTGTCATGTTAAGACAGAGATTAATTATTGTGCTTAGGCACAGCTCCATCTTAAGTTATACCTTCCCTGAAGGAGTTTGGAGAGATTAAAATACTTCCCACGACTCTGGAGCTTGTGGTGTGAACTTGGAGTGTGCACCAGCTGCAAACCTGTTCTGTTTGCCTCTTTGTGGGCTGGTCCCTTCTCAGTGACACCATCAACACCTTCCGTGAGCAGAAATCAGTAGATCCCAAGACTGAACACAGGTCCTACTTTATAGCCATGCTAACTAATGTCACGCTTTCTACAAAGGCTTTCTCTTATAATTTGGGCTTCCAGCCATGTCTTTAAACTGCCTGTGTATCCTGTCGTCTAAAATTGACTCTTGCCCTTTATTTCCTGATTTACTCATGCATCTGTTTCTTCTGTGTTGCTTTTGTGAACTTTCAAGTCATACAATATATGTAATTTTCTCATACTGTTTGTGCATTTATTTTTCTACCATTGTTATGGAGTTTATTTCTCCTAATAAATGGAAGTCAGAATTTTAGGAGGCCCATTGCATCAGAGACATTTTGGTATTCTGAGATCATCCTCGTTTGATCTTTTCCTGTTCAGAAGATAGTGCAGACTTGGGCCACCAACAGACCCATGAAGCTCACAAACCTTTCATAATGTATTGGTGGTCCCAAAAGTCCTGTGAATCTGTAAAAATGTCATGGTTTCAGTGTAACCTTCACTGATCTTGAAATCCAATGTGAAAGCTAAATGAAAATATCAGGAGTGATGAGGTGAAGGCTCCCTTTGCCAAAGTTAAAAAAAGGGTTTGTGGCATCCTGAGAGGGAAACTTCTGACCATGCACTGCTTAGCAGTGCGCCACAGTAATGAAGAATGGTAGAATGTTGCATTCCAATCAAAACCACTTTGATTTTTGCTTGCAAGCAGAGATATTATGTGTCCAGATACATAAAATTGAGGTTGTACTAGAATTCCTGTTACACTCCTCCAAACTTTCTCTGTCTGCATTGTAAACCTCTAAATACAAGGGTCAGCCTCCTGGAATTGCTCACCGTTTGACAGCTTCGCATAAACTGAATATTCAAATGCCTCTTCTTTGCAGTAAGATACTTTATAATGGAATGTCTAAGTGATATAAATCAAAAAGATGAGAGAAAAATAGTTATAAACTGTCCATCTGATGGATTAATAGATAATGTGCTCATTTTTCCAGTTTGAGGTTTCAAGCTTTACCGCTTCCACCTGTGTTACCAGGGCTTTTGATCTGAATGAATTTCATTACAGCATGGTATCTTTAGTCCTACTTGCCATGGTATTTTAGTAAATCCACTCCATGATTTGGCAGGGCAGGATGATTAGGTATTGTTGGTATATTGAAGCAGCAAGCAGAGCTGGTTTTAATGCCTGAACAAGTCTGCTTTGGCAGAAGGCCAAAGAAAAAGGGAAGGAAACAAGCTCATGACCTCCAGGCAATTGCTGGCAGCTCTTTGGGGAGGCTGCTGGATCATGATAGCAAAAAAAGTCATCACCATGCATTGTGGCATCTTGACGCTGAGAAAAAATTGTATTTTCCATTTATTAAATTGTTTTATATATAACAAGAATTCAGTTGTACTTCTAAATAGACTTGTAAAATAAGTCTTGATACAAAGAGCAGATATCATCTATATGCCAATACTTCCCATGCAGTGATCATGTGATCCAGTGATCTGAATAGAAGTACAGGATATTGCTTCAAATCAAAATGTATGCTGCTTTTTCTTATACAATTGTTGACCTTTTAAAGATGACTGCTGGACTGTGAAAACACATTCTTGCAAAACAGAATCTGTGTACCTTTGCATATAATTAGATAAGCCAAACTCTTATTTGCCCAAGGAGAAAAAAAAACAATTCCCAAAAATGCCCTCCCTCCTGGTTCAAATGAGTCATATGATTTCTAGCAACATCCTGGTTTTATTCAATGTTCCATCTGTGTTGACTGAGGCAACAAGAGGTCAAGTGACTTCAAGGGTGGTTTTCCCATAAAGACAGATCCAGCAGCTGTCTAATGGAGAAAACATAAAAGCAGCATAATATTGGTTGACACTGTAGCATTTAAATAATTGCAGGCTGGGGGGAGACGGCATTTTCCCATTTCCCTGGAGCAGCTAAGGCACTACAGAAGTTGCTAGTGAGATGACTACAAGCAGTGGGCTTTTCACTGAGCTGGCAGCAGCGTTCCCTAGCACTGATCTCTGATCTCTAGGCAATGCAGTTACATCCATAAACATTTACCTGGCCTTGACCTACTCTCCTGATGACAAAATAACTTTTAAATCAGTTTCAAGATGATGATAAGCTCATCACTCCTTATAAAGTATATAATTCGCACATAAAATGCAAAAAATAACAAGACTGTGTTACAAACTTATATTTAGACTTATTTTCTCTTTGATTCTTAGGAGTGGGCCTAGGCACAAAAAGTCAGTTATTTGCCAGCACCTACTCAGTGGCAGTGTGGGGTAAATCGTAACCCCTTTACTCTGAACAGGGGTATAATCTCTGTGTGAGTGGTAACCTACAGAAGGTGTTGAATAAATCTTAAGTGCTTAAGTCCTAGTTGGAAGGCCTGGGCTCCTGGTGGGTACAGAGAGACACTGGCAGTGCTGCTCACATGGAAACTGCCCTTCTTCCGTGCCAAATGGCTTGCTATTGACACAAATTCCAAAGGAGTGCAGTGCCTTCATCAACACCACTGGTCTAGTTACCACCTGAGAGCTGAGAAAAACTCTTTCTCATGTATCTTGACCTGATTATGCTTTTTTTATTATGTCAACCAGCTGTGGGACACATTCTGCTGTGTAACCAAGACGCAGCTGGGAAGCCCAGCAAATCCTGGGTGGGGACGTGCTCTTGGTGCAAAGGTACCTCAAATGTCCCCTCCAATAAACCTGTCCTTGTCAGCCAAAATGTCTGATGCTATCCTGAGTTATGCAACCAGTTTGAACAAACTAGGGAAGGATGAAATCAACTGTTAGTATCTCTCACAAAGTGGACTGGTACTGCCATGCAAAATGTCCCCTTCCTCCTCATTCAGATGAGACATCGTGCCAGAGCTCAGCACAGCTCCCTCTGCTCCCTGGCTGAACCAGCTGCACTTCTGTCAACTCTGCAAAAACAAAACTTCATAATCTGTCTCAATTTCAATAGAATTCTAGAGAGACCGGGGTGGGTTTTTTGCTTCATTTTTTTCTTTCCATTTTGGCCTTCCGTGCACTCCATGGCCAGGCCTCTGTCCAGCACCAATATCCGAGGCACAGCATGAGGCAAGCAAGAACTCAGATCCCGATGAAAGAAATTTCCCCTTGTAAAACAAAGATAATGATGTCAATTTATTCAATGGCAACAATACTCAGAAATTCCCATTAATTCCTGCAATTATTGACAACATACATAGGCATCAGTCCAAGACTAATACTTTTGTTCTGAACAGTTTCACTTTTAGGGGTCAAGAAGGATAAAAGTATTAAGCAGGACAAAGTGGGTCTTTGAAGCAATGCATGAGAAAGAAACTACATTATATTCCTTGGCTTTTCTAACACTTGTTCTCTGGCTGTCCTGTTCTGAGCCCATTTATATAATTAAGATAAAGAACAACTTTCTGACAAAAAAAATTGAACTCAACTCTTTTGTTTGCTGGAAATATGTCTTTATACAGCTATTGCCTTAAGAGGAAAGTTTTCTTGGGTCAATGGACTCCTCTAACAATATGGATCAATGGACTCCTCTAACAATATGGAGTGAACAAGGTCAGGGAGGGAGTCCAAAAATGTCTTAGGGAGCTTGTATAGTTGAAGAGGGATGTTCATAAGAAGAAAAGGACTTAAATTTTTAAAGGAGACATAGACAGAGTTTCAGGATCTGTACCCAAGATTGCAACCTAGAAACGTCCAGATAAACTTGCTCTAAATCCGCAACTCCTTTACTCTTTAATTTTAACATTTTTGCGTACCCAAAATCCAAATTGCTCTGCTTTGAAGAGTGTTTTGTCTAATTTCTCCTCAAATTAATTAGAGAGATTTTTTAATTTAAGGTTCCTGAGAATAATAATTTCCCAGATCCCCTCTGGCAAGACCAGACTTCAAAAATAGTGATGATGTTGCCCAATACTAGTTTAGAATGTTTCTCTAAGAAATGGAAGGAAAGGTTTAAATTTGTTCACAGCTTGAGGCATGTTAAATCTGTATCTTCTACCTCTTATAAAAAGGCTGTATAGCAACTGCAGAACTTTTTAGGCAAGTGCATTAAGGAAAAGTGAAACCATCATTTGTTTATACTCATGCTAGACTGAAAAGTAACATTTTAGTTCATATGGTGAAATATTCTAGTGAAGTGCATTGGGAGGAAATAATTCATTTTTGAATCCAGTCAGTGTTTATAATATTTGGTTCAAAGATACTCATTCCTCAAACATAATCTTGGAAACAACAGTGGTTTATGCACATTGAATATTTTACCTTATAAAATGCAGATATATGGGATCCAAAGTTAAGATTCAGTACTTAAATGCTTTTGCTCTTCTTCTCTCCATATGAAACTGCAATCCTTTCCTGACATTACCAGAGCATAAAACCAGGAAGTTCCCTCACCCAGAATATCCCGTATCTGGTTGCAAAGTTGCTCTCCTGATATGTGGTTTCGAAATCTTTCATCCAGATGAAAGGTCTGATTTAGTTCAGCTCTTAGTTTCTGTTTGTATGCTTTAGATATGGGGTCATTTAGCAGGTCATACATACCCATTTGTCTTTCAAAGAGTACTTTCACTGCCACATTTTTTGGTGTCTGCATCCTTTATTAGACTTAACATAGAATTTTTAACATGTAAGTCAACTACTATTGATGCAACTTTCCATCTGCCATTTCCCTTACCCTCTCTAAGAGAGCTTTCTTGCTCTGTCTGTTAACTAGTTTTGCTTAAAATAGATCCATTAGCCTGTGCCAGGCAGATGTTTACAATGTGAGGTATTCTGAGCAAGAACTGTATGAAAGCTCTGATTTTCACTAAATTGTTCCAGTTTAATTCATTTTATATCTGCTAAATTCATAAAAAGATCTGGAAAGCAGTACTGGAATATTTAAATGAGCATTTTAAATAGTCTAGGATAGACACTGGAGTTAAACACTCAAAACGCTTATGAATATGTTTTATGGTATCACACATATACAGAAAGTATGGGCATTGAGAACAGGCTTTTCTAATTCCCTCCTGCATTCTATTGCTGTTTGTATCTGCAGAGGAAGCTTCCCCTCATTTAGAGTTTACTATATATGAGACTGACATACAGTAACCAAGTATTAAATAAATACACGTATCTGGGGAGATGGGGTAGGTTTGTCAATTCAGAATTTGCTTGAAAATTTTTGTGATTTTTTTTTCTTTTGGTTTGGTTTGAGTTTTTGACTGAAATCACTGAATAAGGGACACTCAGTGAGTAAAATTTCATAATTCCACAACCATTCTTCCTTAATCTGAATGCATCTGTTTCTCAGAGGTTATAAAAATTTAAGTTTCTTTAATTTTTAGAAATTTGTGAAATGATTTAATTCAAAATACCGGTAAGCTCAAATAGTGGTGAACAGATGTGGTATTAACAGTTGCGATTGTTACAAGATATGCAGTGTGGTCTGTCACCAGGGAAAGGGTTAAATGACATTCAAAATCAAAGTTTTATTGGTTTCTGGTCTGGTTAAATCACCGTAAATGTCTCCATTTAACAGCACCACAAGACAATGAGATCTGAGTATCAGCTGGTGTCTGTGCTTCACCTTCCATATGATGGAAGCACACCCCAGAAAACATTTTAGACCATACTGCATATGGAGAGACAGAAGTGACATGGGGTTCCAATTATAGTAAAATGAACCATATGTCTAATTAAATATATATGTTTTCTATTGATCTCCACACTAATTGCTGAAAACAGATGCACATGTTTCATCTAAACAGCAATTAGCTATGGGTAGCTATAATCTGTGATTCTACCCTATACATCTTTTTTCTCACCTGCTGCTCATCTTACCCATTATGGATATATTATTTTTTTTGGCTATAGGTTTCCTTTAACTTGGAATATGCATGAGTTCTCATGCTTATTCATATGTCACATATAATTTGCTTTCCCTGAAACAAATAAGCAAATATTTTAGAAAGTAATGATATGATATTTCTCCAGTTTTATGTGAGACATCTTAAAAGATTTCCTGAGGGTGGTGCTAAGAACATTATGAAAATCACCCCTGCAAGAACTGCCAAATTAGGAATATGCAGAACTGCTGCAGATGTTTGAATGGAATTAATTTTCTTGGTTATTTCTTGATGAGAAAGATTTCTATAAAATTATTTCCCTTAAACTGCACAGAAGTAGGAGCAATAAAACTTTTCAATGTGTTTCCAGTTTTAGCAAAACACACATAAAATTATCATCTAAATAAATTGTCCTTTTTTCAAGAAAAGTGAAAACAGAGCTGCAATTCTTTTCATTATACTAATCTAGAAAAAGTTATATCTCATTGTTAGGCGCAAAATCAATGAAAAAAACTTTTCAGAAAGAAATTCCTGAAGTAAGGATGCAATTTACAAAATTTTTATGAAGTTTAGATGAAGGCTGAAATCATCCTGTCCAGCTGCAGTCCTAAATGCATTCAGTTCTGCAAAGAGGACTTTAACAACAAAGTAAATTGTATTCTGAATAGTATAACATCTGTAGCTGCAGAACTCCAGCTTGAAGCAAAGATAACTTATCAGAGTTTTTCTGCGTTTAAACATGACAGCACATGAATGATTCGTCACATAAAGTTTTTCCCCAGAAATTTTAAGATAATCCTTGTAGGCATTATGCTGTTTAACATGCTCATTCTCTGAAAACATTCAAAAAGACATACAGCATAAATAAGTAAATTCTTTTTAAAATTTCCCATAAAATTTTCAGTGAGGTCTTTTTATGAGGAAAAAAAAAAGCTCTTTGGAAAAATTTTCACAATGAAAGAATTCTCTTTTAGTGGACTATGAGAAAGATTTGTCAATTCTTAATGGTGTATTTTTCCAAGGGGATTGTGCTGCGTTTTTTTTTTATACTGGTTGTTAACAATAAAAGTAAGTATTTTCATAGCAAAGGAGAATTGTGTCATTTTAGGTGTGTTTCAGCAACCTGAGAAGATTTTTTTCTCTTCATAGTTGAAGGGAGAAGGATGAAAGCTTTCAAAGGGGAGGGAGGGGAAAAGGGGAAGGATGAGGATTGGTACCTGTTAGGTGTCTGAAATGGTTGAATTGCTGACAGTGTTCAACATGATGTCGACTGCAAATACCCCAAGTAGGCAATACTAAGGTGAAACGCAGATTGAAAATCAATTTAAGTTTATTATGAACATATTGTGCTCAAAAAAAAAAAGCAGTTTATGAAAGCCTGCAAATTCGCAGGTGGCTTGCACGTTTGTTGAGAAGGTTCCTGACATTTCAGAAGAGATCAAAATGTCTGGGAATGATTCACAAACACAGTAATGACTTCACTTGGTGAGTAATCTATATAAACGGGTGTTGGTTGGTTGTAAGTTTTCCTTGTCTCTCTTTCAAAGTCCACACGTTCTTTTGCCAGTCTAGGCGGAGGAGAGCTACACTGGGTTAGCCCTGCTTGGAATGCAGTCCTTCATGCAGTTCAGCTGCCATTGTGTTTCTGGACTTTGAGTTAGTCTGTTTTTTGGCAATTAACATCTTTGTAAAACCTCTGTCAGCATTGATTAAAAGAAACAAAAGCCTCCAAAATATTATTTATTCCACCCCACACAGCCATTCCCCATTGATAACCAGAATTGTTTGGGGATTTTCCAAGAAGAAATGAAATCGACACACATCATTATCAGGAAAAGTAGTCACATACATTTCATCTGGTGTATTCATACAGAAAGACATTTGTAAAATGAGTAGCGAGTAGTCATTAATTTGCTAAACTGGATTCTTTAAAATTACATTTTAATGGACTAAACTAATTTGGTAATACATATTAATTTCCCCTGAAGAATCTTTTATTACAGATCTGAGAGACAGAATTTGGGAAAGATTGTTATATTTACCCTTAAAAGAAAGACTTGAATTAAATCCTGCACTCCAATTAACACTTTTTCCCCGAAAGTTAGTTTCCTGCTTTATATAATGCAACGAATTAGGACATGTATTTCAGAACCATTTCATTCTATTTTACCCAAATTTCATAGTGGAATTTCCATAATGAAAATAGATCAGATCACTTTGTTATTGTACCCTGATGAACGCTTCCTTTTCTGAAGCAGTCAACCCTCTCTTGTTCTGTTTACCTTCGTGGGTCACGTTGAGTTGTGCCATCTGCTGGCAGATATATGGACAAGTGAGTCACAGTGCAAAAGCCAGGGTGGGAGATAGGATATACTCATGTTAAAGAAAGACTAATGGCAAAAGAACTCACCTTTTGTCAAGTTCTGAAGCTGATATTTACGAAAAGGATGCATGAAAACTGTAAGAATGTAGGTCTCATGTATCTGCGAGATGTCTGTCTTCGAGACACTTAATATGTTTAGTAGTCTGTGATGGATTTTTCTTTCAAAATTCTTCTGTAAAATAAATCTTTATGATTTAGCTAAATCTGGTAGCAATTGAGGATTCAGTACCGAGTGCATCTTGTCTTACTGAGTACCACACTGTAATCATATGTGTGAAAAATAATGTCTTTAACCAGTTTTACATCTATTATCTTTGAGTGTCCCCACCCCATCCTTTCTTATGAAAAACTGTTAATAATTTACTGCTCAATCATTCATGAATCTCCAGAACATATGTAAAACTTTTCACCAACTAGAATTTATATTCATATTAAAAAAATCTTCCAGGTCCTTCCAAAGGATAGGAACTCTTAAGACTACAAAGTCACTACTGATCAAAACTGCCCTTTTTCCTCATGCTAAGAGAAAATCCTACTCACTTCTCTGCTATTGGTGGTCTGCTCAAAATGTAACAGCAATAATGTGAGAAGGATGAGGTAAAAAGCAAGTTCAGTAAAACTGAAGATTTTTTTTCCCCAGGTCTTTATGAAAATTCTTCATCACATATGCAGAGTTTTTTAGCAGCGGTTGCCTTATCTCTAACTAGATGTGCAGTCTTGCATAAGTAAAACAGCAGAGTTTTGGTTGATAACATCTGACCTTAAAAGAGTGGTTGGGGCTTTTATTGATTTTTCTGCCAAGACTGCATTTACAGTTGGGATGATTAATTAATGAATTTTGAGTTTCAGAGAGATTATTGCTACTTAAACTGATTAGCTAGCACAGAAGTATTTTATGGCTTTCCAGGAATTAATCTTTATAGCTAAACTGACGTAGGAGTATCTTTTTCGGTGTAGCATTTCTAGTTCATGTAGAAAAGAGTCCAGAAACAGTAATTGACTGTTACTTGTATCAACAAAACAAAAATACGGTTAAAAAAAAAATGCAGCGTGAGAATGTCACCAGACAAGTCTATCATTTAGTAACAGGAAAACATATTAAAGGCACTGTGAGTTAAATATGGACCTCTTTGTCATATCCTGTACAGATACAACTTTGTGCACAGTGTGGTGTAGAGAGGATGGTCACTTGCTGCACTTAACTAAGCTCAAACACAACCTCCTCAGGGTCGAGAAAAATTCCATTGACTGCTGGTAGCAATAGAGAAAAAGAATATTTTCAAGAAAAGTAAGTTATTTGGCTCCTGAGAAATAAGAGAAAAAAGAAAAATGGGAAAGAGCAATTGGCATTGAAATGTTGCCAGGTTTGGTTTGAATAATCATGACTTGCTGCAGTGCTGTGTTATATATACAAATTAAATGTACATTACACAACATTGTTTGTAGGAACCATGCTATATTGGATAACATCTCTGCATTTAAGAAAGAACAAAAAATTCTAAAAGGCTCTGCCCTTGGGAAACTGCCTCACACTGACCTAATTACTTTATTAAGCTTGGATTGAATGGTTGATCCCAAAGTAGATAAAGCTGGAAGCAGGAAAACAGAAAATTCTCCCTTTCTCCCTCTGTCTGTCTCTTCCTCTGGGAAGAAATATCATTAGGATGATGCTTCGTATACATTAAAAAATTCTTACTGTGTCTCTGTTCAGGAAATTTGCCTAGGTAGCAAATGCATTACACTGCAGAGCTGCAATAATTCATGAAAAAAAGAAATTGCTATAATCTTCACTTTGGAGAAGGTGCTGCAAACAGGAAGGTTTTTGGTTGTTTTTTTTTTTTTTGTGGGGTGTNTTTTTTTTTTTTTGTGGGGTGTTTTGTTCTCCAAGTACAAAGGAAAACATATGGAAAAGGGGAAAGTTGAAACAGGAGAAAGACAAGGTAGGAGGAAGTGTTTGGGCTGTCAAAAAATGTGTAGTGTGAAGGAATATGTGAGGGAACGTAGAGCTTTCAAGAGAAAAAAACACTAAAATTTTAATCTCATCATAAATTACATAGAAAACAGTGAACAAATCTGATAAGAAAAACAAAATTCCCTCCTTTAGAGACAAAAGTTCAAGAAGAAAGCAAGGGAAGAACATGGTATTTCTGCTGTCACTAACTATAATGTAAACCAGTCCCAGGTGAAAACAAATTCTTTCTGTGATCACTCCAGTATCCCCAGAGTGATCTGAAATCCCTGGACGATTTTGGATTAGCAGAATAGCAAAGGCTGTCCTCGGCTTTTCTCAGTGTGCCTGCAAAGAACCCAGGGGACTTTGGGTGCAGTATGAGGATGCACAAAGAGAGTGCAGAATGTCTTTCAAGGCAATTTCCAAATTTCTTTTAAAATATTTCTGGGACTGCATCAAAACGAACTTGTGCCAGTGAAATAATTAGTCTTAACTACAAGTTTCTTCACCTTATCTTTGAATTGTTCATGCTTCTCCTTGCAGCCATGTGACCTTGATAAGCTTTCGCCAGCTGTACTGGAGATCCCCTTAGTGTAAAAGCCTGTTTTTCACAGATATATGTAACTGAATGAACTCTTAACCTCTGCTTTGAACTAAATCAATAGATTGCTATGATTATGGCCCTCACAAGAAGCACTTTTCTGGACTCTGTCTCCCAAGATATATAAACATGAAGGTTATGCCACTGCAGTCCTAATCTTACTAACCACAGCAACTTGGGATTCTTGTGTCCATATGTCCTTGTCTCCTCTCTTACCTACGGTGTTGGAGTGAAAGTCAACATACAGATGTCTTTTTTTCTTGTTTTCTAGTACATCACGTCAAAGTTTGGGATTTTTATGTTATGAGAAACTTCGAAGTTCCATAATTTTTGTTCAAAAATCAAAGCCTCATGAGAAAATACCAAAAATAAGTTTTCACAAGGGTGATTTTAGAATAAAGATTCTTTTTGAGATCTCTAAACTTCATCTCAAATATGATTTTTCTTTCTGTACTGAGAAAAATATTTTAACTTCACCCCATACCATACTGTGTATCTTACAGTCAGGGCTCACCACCTTTAATACTGAGATGTTGAAGATAACACCATATAATAGTTGAAATAATCTGTTCTATTTTTAAAACCACTAAAGACAGCTGTTATTCAGTGCTGATTGAAACATTTTATCTCCTTTTATAGATCAAAGCATATACTGTGACACAGTGACACAGTATATGACATAGTGTGGCATTTGGGCATTTTAAGTAGATGGTCTTCAGATGTTCTCTAGGGATCTCAGATTTAAATTGCACTGGGAAGAAAATCACACAATTTTGAGTTTTTTGAGTTTTCAAATAATTGTAGCACTCCTATCAGATAGGACCTTCCCAGGAAATGTGAAACATTCTAATGTAAGGGCTTCCTAGCACAAATTAAATTTTTAGTGGTAGCTGGAGAGCCCAGTGAAATAACACCTTGTACACAGCCCTGCAGAAAGCTTTCAAATGTGGAATAAAAATGGACACTAAAATAAAAAGAGGCTGTATCAGTGGCTGAATTTGCATGTAGAGGGCTTTCAAATATAATCCTCAGGCTGGACAAAAGCTGCCTTGACTGAATTTCCCCTGTAAGGGTGGTACTTTCTAAAGGTCCAGTAAAGTTAAAAATAATTAAGTTCTACGTGTGGAGAATAAGCTTCAGTTTTGCTTCCAAGTAAAATTGACATTTGAAACAGAGGCTGCATTTAGAAAAGTCCATGGGCTGAAAAATTGAAGGAATATCAAAATACCTTCAAACCATTGCCATGCTAGGCAACTTTTTANATATATATATATATAAAAGGACACAGAAAACTCAAGGTAAAATGGACTTTAAATTACATTTCTTACATCTGAAATGGAAGTGAAAAGGAATAATACTATATTTTAACCTTTTTATTCAGGAGTTTGCTCAGGGATCTGGTTAAGAATAACCAGTCACCAGACTCCAGCCTGGCTGGGCATAATATTATTGCAAAGGGCTGATGGCTGCAAATGCTCCGGAAGAATGTGAGTAAACAACCATATTAATTCAACTTGTATAACTGTATATTCAGGATCCAGATGCTTGAGAGTGAACTATTAATGGCCAACTTGGCTTGTATATTCAATTGTATGTTGGATGTTCCATTCTCTGTACTCTGCTATCCGTTCGAGGCACAAACAAAAATGGGATAGTTATTTTAAATGTAATAAATGGAGACAGTGAATAACAAACATACTACAGTCTCCAGCTTCCCCACTGTTTTCCAAGAACAGAAGCCCCTGAGAGTAGGACACTTTTCCCTAATTTTCTAATCAGCCACATTTTTGGTTAGTTGAACTGTTTCCATTTGCTACCCTTTATTTTTATTATTCTTGTCCTCCCACAGAAGAGAGAAATTCTGGGGACAGGAGGGTGGGGAGAGAAAGACAGGGTGGAGAGACAGATAGACAAAAAAAGTAGACAATATCATATTGCAGAAATCCTGGCACCCCGATGTCACAGGTTAATCTCCAAACTAGTGCCATATCCTGAAAACAGACCTTTTTTTACTGTGTGAGCAGAATAAGGATTTTAGCTCCGTTGACAAATAAAAAGCTTTCCACTGTGGCAAGGATTAATACTTCTTTGAAGTATGCCCACTGTGTCCAATGTTACTTCATCACATAAAGACGGTGTCATCGCCACAAGATTTTGTTTCAAAAGCCAAAGAACCGCTCTGAAGTCTGTTTTAAAAATATGCTTCACAATATTTAGCCACAATAAAACACCTAATTGCATTACTTCAACACAAAAGACATTAGCCAATGTACTCTCTAGTACTGTGTGTGGACATGGACATTTGCAACTCCATAACATCGCATTTACTCTTGTAGAATTGAGTAGATTTTGGATGATCCTTGTATAACTATTTTAGCATTCCGTAGGTAGCAAACATCATAAATAGATAGCTGTGGAAAATTGGTTAGATACAGGCTGCAACGGAGTCATTTGTACTTGTCGGGGTGCGTGCCAAAGTCACTTTACATTTGTTTCCTCTAAAACTTTACGTTCATTTTATCTACTAAGTTATTTTGGGGATGAGAAGCTGCTTTTGGGGATGATTGCCTGCTTACAGAAGTTCTCATGCCAGAGGCATGCAGTAGTTATTAGAAAAAACTTCTGAGAGTTTGGGATCCAGCCAGCAGGGACTAATAGGTAACTGAAAAAGAGAAAATAAATACATTTGCTGAGTCAACTGTGTGCTAAGAATAGTTCTCCCTGCTCTAGGAGTTTATCCCTTGCTTTGCATGTATTTCTGGTTAGGCTTGGATAACACAGAAACTCAAATTTCATGACCCATGTATATTATGATAGTGTCTGAGAAGACACTATCATAATGAATTTCTAGTTAAGGATCAGCATCCAAATTACCTAGGAATCACTGACAAAATTATAGGTACATAAATAAGGAGATTGTTGATGGTTTGACTGGTTGGACACAGCTGTGTCAGAGTACCCAGAAGAAATTCACACAAACACCCACTACATATACATATAAATACCACAGAAGTCTGAACATGAGTTCTTTGAGGCAGCAAACCTATTTGAGGTGGCAAAAAAAGAGGGATGCATAGCCTGGAGGAGTTTGGGAGGGCAAGAGTAATGAAGAATTTATATTTTGTCCTCAAAGAATGTCAGTCACAATTGATACAACTCAAATAGTGCTGTAGTTGTAAGAAGTTGTTGAGTTGTAGCTCAAATAGTGCTTCATGTTGTAAGATGCACAGTACTCATCTTTGTAAACAAAGAGTGCAATTCGGCCATGTTACAAAAAAATCTTGGAATATAAATGCAGATCTAAAGAATATTTAAGACATCTCTTACATCTAAGGAGTACTGAACGGAGGCAGATGTTGGTGGGGCATAGGGTTGTGGTGTCTGAGAGACAAATACTGAACCAAGTTCAGCTGATTACTGTTATGACATCATTACTGTTTTCATTCCAGCTGCTACTATGCAGACAATTACACAGAGTTTATTAAACAGTTTTCCAAGTCAATCCAATGGTATTAGGATAAATGCTTTCATTTACATTCTTTTAGCTTTAATATGGTTCAAAGCAAAACTTTGTGATCTAAAAAAAACAACAGCTCTCAAAGAGTGTCAGAAATTCAGTTGTTGATATCTTGAGTGAGTGGTGGTACACAATAGTGATTTATCTTTTCATTTTTCATAGGGTAGTATGGTCATTGTGAAAGCTCTAACCTTGAAATGAAACTAAGACAGATAGTATTTCATGCCATCCTGCTTTTTTTAAAACATGCTACTGTGAAAATTCTTTGATGGTCCCACAGTCCCTCGTCCCTCCATGCATAGCAAAGATTGCAGTGTATCAGAATACTATCAGGATTCCAGCTGGCAAGACATCTTCTGTGTAACTCTGTGCACATCACTTCAACCCACTGATTTCTTTCTTCATGACTGAATTTAGACTGAAGGCACTGAGACAGGAATTGTTTAATCATGAGGTCCTGATTTCTATTGGAACTCCAGGAATTACTGCACCCTAGAAAGTCTCTGCACGAAGCACAACTTAGCTGATAAAAAGGACCTTTTTCTGTAAAGAAAAGCAAATTAGATTTTAATATAATGTGTATTTGAAGACATACATTACATGTAGTGTTCATGTCAGCTATTGCTCTGCCATTTTCTAGAGACAGGATAAGGAGGTTGGTATGTTTTGTAAGCGTGGCTTTTTCTTTATGGATCTTAGCCTTGTAATCTCAGACAAGTGTTGAGATAGCATGATGTTTTAAGCCCTCCACACTTGCTGGAAAACTAGAAAACATTTTTATAGGTACTAAGATCATGAGGAAATGTTTGTGTCATCTAAAATATATGATAACACAAGTCCCCAACTGTAATTCAATAGTTGTTCCAAACATTGTATTTCTATATCTCCATTGTCTGTGTCAAACTGTATTTGATAAAATATTATGCTTATTGTTTGAAGTATGTAAAATCCTTTAACAGACATGCAGTTTTGTCTTGAAGAAAGAAAATTGTGGCTATTCTACATTTCAGGGTAATTTAATCCAGAAATATTATGACAGACAGAGGGGAAGGGAGAGGCTCTGTTTTAAATTCAGGTTGGTCTTCTGTAGGTTTCCATTTCTACTGGATGGTGCAACAGCTTTCCTAAGGTACCTAAGTGACAATGCAAATATCTGAACTACATTTTATTCTGAAATACAGGCATAATCCCTTGTAGTGGGCTGTAGCTTAGCTGTCTAATATACAGTTTTTACTGGCTACTGTCACTCATTATTTATTTATCTGTGCTTCTTTTATGCCATATTCTTCAGCAAAACTCAGAATTCTGTGTCCTAAATGTACTCTTAGAGCTGACTAAAATGCAAGCCACTCTTTCTGTAAAAGTTATGAGTTTGCACCTTTTCTACATGAGTTCAAGTGACATTAGGGTCTTGTAAAGGACTCATTGACTGCCAGCATTAGGAAATAGCACAGACTGAAGGGAGTGGGTCTGTGGGTCTGCTGAGTAACTGCTCCCCTATCCGGTGACATGGACCTGATGCCCATGTTAAATGTTTTGAGATCTTTTATTTCAGGTTATCTCTGGTTTGTTTCAATGGACTGAATACCCAGGGATGGCTGGATCACATCAGCTCTGCTCCTGAGGCACATCATTGTTTTGCGTCATCCAAAAAGTGTCCAGTTTCAGAAGTCCTAAAACGTTGCTCACCAAAGTACAGCAAGAGGGGGCAATCAGGAGACTGGCTTCAATACTCTTAATCTGAGTAAAAAATTACTCTGTAAATATCATTGTTTTCACATACTAAGAAAAAAACAAACCCAAACCAAACTACCCTACCTTCTGAAAATCTTTGCTGGTAAGAGCAATGCTGAGAGAATTGCAATAAATCAACTCTCTGTACTAAAGAAACAAAATAACCTTTTCCAACATCCAAAAAGGCAGACAGCTTTCTGTGTCACTTACTTGTTTGCTTTGAAGAAGAAATAAACAAAGCATTAAACCAGACTACCAGCTTCCCCAAAAGGTCATACCTGCCAGCAACATATCTCGGGGGGTGAATTTCACAGCAGATCATAAGCAAACCTGTGCTGTAAACATCAAAGTCCCTTCAGATGTTAAAACCAAAAATTGTTGTGGATTTTGTGGAATTATGAACACCTAACAAGAATGTGGATTTCACGCCTGGCAGGTTAACAGTGCATCATGGTAGTGAGTCCCAGTAATGCTGTTCTAAGTGTGCTTCCTCTCGTGTACCCCTAAAATTCCAAAGATTTTAAGCTAAGCCCACTCCCTCCTGGTCTGCAGCTTGTTTATGCAGGCTGCTTGAGAATTCCCATACCACCCTTGCCTGTGATGCTCCTACATTAAGAAGCAGCATCTGGCAGGGCCATGTTTGCAAGAAAAATGTAGGAGTGAGTAGATGGATTGCTGCTGGAGACCTTAGACAGCAGGCAGGAAACCTGCATTCATCCTCTTCTTCTGCCAAAGTGGTTCATGTGGGTCCTGGATCCAAAATATCAAAGACAAGATTTCTTTCATCTTCATGCTAGACCTTTCTTCTCTTCTTGAAGAAAAGACCTCACCTACATTAACATTCTCTGGTAGAAATATGGAAGCATAAAAGCTGTGAACAATTCATTTTTGAGGACTATTGAACATCGCTCTTCCCTAGGAGTTCCTTTGTATCTCTCCAGCTTGTCTTAGATACTTACTGTCTTTTTCAGAGCAGATTTTAAGCTGTCAAGCTGTCACTCTGGTAACTCTTGATTTTAGAAACTTTGAACACATTTTTCTACAGAATTATTGGTGTAATTTGTTCATTTGGCTTATTTACATCTCAGCAGCGCTGCGCCTACTGGTAGCTGAGTCATTACAAGACACTCCAGGTTCCTTGAAATCTTTGAGGAAATTCTCCTTACAGAGACCATACTGACAACGAGGAGCAAGACTAGAAAAGACATCCGAGTTTTCAAAGAGTGACAGAGTCAATATAAACCCATGAAAGGAAAGGATGTATCAGTTATCAAAACTCCATTATCTAAACCACCTCTTTCTAAGCTAATGTTAAAGATTTTATCTTGACCAGCAGCTAAATAGTTACTTTATAAAAAGTCTAACTCTTGGTTTGGCTCAGAAAACTAAAACTTTGTTTATTTTTCCATCCAAATTTCTCATAGTAAGAAGTTAATGTAATTTACTTTCTTCAGTCATATAGAAGAAAATACTCAAAGACACTCAGACAATTGCCACTTTTCTCAGTGTCTTGAGGATATGTGCAGTTTGCTAGGCACGTGGTGAAAGAAATTATGCAAAAATCTTATCATAAAGCTAGAAGCAGTAGCTTTTCTAGTCAGAGTGACTAACCAATAGCTGTTTTTCCTGGGATGTTTCAATTAGGAGAAAAAATTGTGCTAGACTTGAAACAGTGCTAGTGTCTTTGAGGGAGCCCTAGTTAGAACAGAAACAATTCTGCTAAATTCTAGCAGTGAAAAGCACAAGTGCAATAGAAGTATTGCACCTCTAATGTGGTTGGAACAGCAAAAGAAGTCCTTGCCCCCTACCAAGTTCTGAGGCTGACACAATCATCAAAAAATGTAGAAAATCCTTCTCTCTTGGATATACAGTGAAAAAAACCTACTTAGTCTGAAGCCAACACCTCCACCCCAAAGCCCACAGTATCCAAGACAGGCCTCTACTTTTCTGAAGCTCCTTCCTTTATCTACTCCACTATTCTCCAACTGAGAAGCTTCTTTACTGCACATACAGTTTAGCAAAACAGTTTTAAGCCACATCTTTTCACACAGATCATCTGAATTTTATTTGGGTTTTTATTTCTGGAAGCCTTAGATCTCTCTTTCAGCTACCTCAAAAAAAGCCAGGGCTCCTTAGTTCTGGCAACAGACAAACCCAGCGCAGTTATGTACTTTTGTTCCAGTAGTCCTAAATGGGACAAACCTAAATCATCTATCCAAACAACAAGAGAGAGAAATAATTTGATAGACTATCAATGCTGAAAAAACCCCATCTGATGTATATATATCTATATACATACAATCTTTTTTGGAAGTGTTTCACATTGTCAAAATTCAGTTCCTGTCCACATCACTTTCTTGAGTGTGTTCCAAGCCCCATGGTAGTTTTTCTTTCAGGTACCAAGAGCAGGCCATGATCACATAGCCCTGATGAAACACTACAATTTCTGTAAAAATTGCAAGCTGGAAGGTATTCTTTACCATTCACTATTTTATTACACTTTCTCTCTTTACTAGAAAATCCTGCACAGTATTTTCAATTTTTCATGGAAAAGAGGAAAAAAAGAAAAAGATGTCAAGATGCAATATCCTACAAGATTCTTAAATTTGGGGTTTTTTTTATTTAGAGATTTTCCAGAAGGAAAAATGAGACAGATATTTTTAGCATATGCCCAGACGTAAATACTGGCGTATCCTCTCATACATATGCCTATAGATTATCTAGAAAAAAAGAGCATAGCACTTAATAGACAGTAAAAACTAAGATCATGGTTAGTATTTCCACTATTCAAGCAAAGCCTTGAAAATCCAGGATCCATAAAACCTCACAGTTTTCAGATCTGTGCTTAAATTTAACTGGCATGACAACCTCTGCAGATTTCATTTAACAGTGCCAATTCCAATTCCACAGCGTTTTGGTATCTGAATGGATAAGTAGCAGCCAATATTTGCATGTAGCTGCAGTCCAGCATGCCCCTTCTCAAAAAGACCTTTGCACTTTGATAACTGCATATTGTAATAAAACTTAAAAAGGCACTGTATATGGGCCCACCTCCCTTAAACCATACTGTCTTTTCAACACAACTACTGCCCTTCCTGCACCTATAGCTCTAGCCTGTTTGGCTTCAAACCCTATAGATATCACAGAATATTCTGAATTGGCAGGGACCCACATTATCATTGAGTCCAGCTCAAGCGAATGGCCCATTTAAGGATTGCACCCACAACTTGGTGTTTTCAGCATCATGTTCTAACTGAGCTAATCCCAGTCCATATTTTTCCTTTTGGGGGGTAAGGCTTTATTTATCTAGAAATACTGAAATGTTTTAGAGCCATTCTATCGAGGTTATCAATTTTCAGCTTCTCATGTACAACAGCCAGCTGGTCTGTCTGACTCTTAGCTACTTTTGCCTCATTCCTTATAAAGTTTCTTTAACTCATATTTCCCCCAGAAAATCCTGGGGGAACATTTCCACCCCGAGATCCTGATGGGATGCTGAGCTTGATGGCAACACCTGAACCAAGAAATTTGCTAGGCTCTCACAGTCTAATTAATTATTTCAGTTTCTTTACATTTATGTAGGAAAAAAATCCATTTCCTGATATAAGTGCTCTGTCAGATAACCTTAGATGCAATTCTGATTGCAGAGGTGATGGGACCAGTCATAGGTTGCAGCCAAGTACTATCATCATACTACAACTTGACAGTACTTAATTGAGCACTGGCTTTTATCACTCTGTGAAAGCAGCATAAAATACAAATCAAATCAGGTGTATCTAGGAGTAGCCTTAGATCAGAGTTTGAATTTTCAAGGACATCTAAAGAAAACAGCTGCAAAAGCAAGGACATCTGTGAAGTAGATTAGCTGGCTTAGCATGGGGTGCCTAAACACAAACCTTTCTGACATCCGTACCAGCCATCTGTTCCTCAGCCCTTCTAGCCTGCTCCTGACCGTCACACACAAAGCTGGAGGGCAGCCAGCTCTATTTAATCATGCCTTATATCATAAACCTTCTGATCCAACCTTTTCCCATCTCTGCTAGGGCTTCATAACATACCACCCTTGCATGTGTGCTGTGAGCATTTAACAGTCAGCACTGCAGAGAAAGTCCCAGACTACCATTCAACATGGATCCATCCAGCTCACCCAGAGTGCCCCAGGATATCAGTGAAATCTCACTGTTAACAGGAATGGTCTTCATTAGTGGCAACTAACTTATAAGTTTGTTCAGTAGCAAATATAAACCTTCTGATCTTAACCTGCCACACATGCACTCTGGCAAATAAGTCGTGCCAAGACTGTTGTAGAGCCTACGCTCAATTCCTTTGTGGTCCTCTTAATACGGACGACAACAAATTAAAAGTCTGTCTCAGCAAGACATACATTAAGCCGAAAAGAAGACAAAAGTTGCTTGAGATCACACCAAACCAGCTTTAGCATCCTATGGAAGATACAAAATTGAATTTATACAGACACAGCAACCAGTTTCCATTTTCTTTATTAAAGACTGCTTTTGCTTCCAACGCACTGCTACAGGAGCACAGGTTCTGGACAATGGTCTGAACTATCTTTGCAAGCTCTTTGATCTTCAATCTCAGTTATAGCAGTGCCATTACACTAATGGGGACTGGTAACAAGAAAGCATTAAAGCAGATAAAATGTTTATATTATAAAGCAGTTAAATGTTTATATTAATACAATGAAGAAAAGTTCAATTGCAGTGAATGTAAATGTTACCCACTAGTTAGTCTGATTATCATATACTGGATATAATTCTTACTTGTGAGGTAAATTCCTTTACCTTAGAGGTAAATTCCTTACTAGGAAATCACCTCTAAATTCCTATTATCTAGTAGGGATCTCAAAAAACAATTATAATAAAATTGTGATTTCATGTGCATTATTTAACAAGGATTTAGGAGAAGTATCACATAAAGCCATTAGCAGTTAGTAAAGTATTAACAAGACAGTACAAGACAAATATATTTAGACCTTGTATATTTGTATATAGTTCTGTTGCCTACATGGCTGTTGCTGTGTACATCCTCAGGTGCCACAAGCCTGTCCCTGATTTCAGGGTAAGCCAAAGAACTGAACTGCCTGTATAGGGCTGACATGAAGATTTAATGTGCTTCCCAAATCCATGAGTTATGATGCTAGACTTGATATAAAGATGCATACCATCTGCACCCAGAGAAAGAGGGAAATAAAACCCAGAAAGATTTAACCAATTTATACATTTCTGGGAAATAATTCTCTGTCCTCAAGGTAAGAGCCTCAATTAGCCCTTACAGTAATAATTTGGAGTTATCATTTAATTTCATAGTAAGGCAGCCAAGTTAAGTCTGTAAACAAAATTAATGTGCAGTGTCAAATGAGCCTTCTCGGATTCAGGAATGTTGAAAAAGCATCCCAGTATCATGTTACAATAATGTTAAATCTTTTGTAAAATAATCTGGAGAGGAGAGACATTTCAGGAGAGATGCTTCAGAAGGTTGCAGATAGAATGCTATTTTCTGCCAATTAGGTCTGCAGATCTGTTCAGCCCTCCTGCACACATTCGCAAACTGCATGACAACTGGCACAATTTCCTTCCTTTGACAATTCCTCCTCCTCACATACTGCCCTTCCCTGACCAAGAGACACCGGTGATCCCACCAGTGATCTCTCCAGCAATTTGGTGGGCAGGGAAAGGAGAGGTGAGGGAGGCAGTGGGCATGTGAGGTCTACCTTGAAGTAGTGAGCAATGTGAATCCTGTTATTACTCTGGGTTAGGGGCAGTGGAGACTGGAGTATTGCAGGCTGCTGGGACTCAGGTCAGGGCTCTTCTGAAGCAACTGGAGAGCTGGTATCAGTGAGTTTCCAGGTGGAACAATTGTGGTAGAACTGCCACCTTAAATTTCTCCCTTTTCACTACTCTCAATGCTGACGTTCCACCAAACATAGTGCATTCTTAATTCATTTTGCCTCCCTTCCATTCATTACAGCCCACAAACAGACTACATATTTATGGATTTGATTGCAAAGGACTGCAACCACGGCTGAGCATTACAGGAGCCTTTGCACTTCATCTTGTCCTCAGAAACAGGAAAAGATCTCTGATGGGTGGGTAACTCTACTTTAAGAAGTGTCTTTATAAATCTACCCTAAAGACACAGAGATGCAGTCGGACTGCTGATTAGACCTTTGACAGACACTGAAAGAACATTTGCTGCATACGAAGATTAGATAAGATGTTCTTTGTCAAGTTTTTTTCTTTTCTATATAAGTGGATAGGATGAAAGACAGGAAGTTTCTCTAGTCTTATGTTTTCATACCATAGATTAGAGACGAGTTAGTTCCGAATTTCCACTTAAAATGTCTCTTGGAATGCATAGCTAATTTCCTGCAGACATGATTCTCAGGCTTTTATGTAGAGTTCCAATAAATCTCTCAAAAATCTGTCCAAATAACTTTCAGGCATAGGATTTTTTTTCCTTCCTTTTCTTTTTTTTATGTTCTCTTTTTGAATATAGGCATCAAGGTAAATTCACAATGAGCAACTTACTGTTTTGTTCTAGATAATCACTTTTTACAGAGATTTTCTGAAGAATGCTACACAAGTAAAAATGCAGTCAATAGAATATAGAAGATCTCCGTAACAGCAGTCATTTGTACCGAATTTATGAGAAAAATAGATGAGCTCACATACTAAACAACTGCATTAGAATGTTGAGAGGGCTGTGGTTCCAGACATGCTTATTTTGACCTGGAAAACCATAATGGAATAGAGCTACAATATGGAAGTCTCCTGACCCATCTACACAGCTTCACTGTGTGGCTCCCATGATAATGCTTTCATGGGATTCTCCAGATTGTATTCCTGTGAAACATTATGGTCAGTCAAACTGAGTTGAAATCACAGTGAGAGGAGAATCAGACACCTGATAATGGGGCCTCTTTCTGTGGTATACACTTTCTGTGTCTCTCCAGCATTCAGAATTGTTGCAATCTCTCCCTACTTTTCCTTTGGTATCCACTTCCCTTTGTAGTTTCCTACTCTGGATTGTCCTTGCACTGTAAAATTTGGTGAAGAACAGTTCCCCATTTTGTTTATCTGCAGTGATGTGTTTTAGGGGTTTACCAGCTTTTTATATGCAGCTGTTTGATACTGTTTCACAATGGTTTTTTCCATGTACCCCATGTTTTACCTCATTATGGTTTACCCCAGTTATTGTTATTAATCAATCATCATTTATGGGACACCTGGGTCCTGTCTGTCACTTCAAGGCCTCACCCTGATGTCTAGAAAATTCTGGTGAGGACTCCGAGTGATTGGCAGGGTCTGGGTTCCCTTTTCCCCTTTGTTCCTTGATTTGTTCTATGGGTTGTCAGTTGGGTTCGGGGTCACCCCCTTCCCATTCTGGATTGGTTCCAAGCTGTATCCTCCCCACTCCCCCACCCCCATATTTAAGGTGAAACCCCGGGAGTTCAGTGGGCTTTGGTGGGCTGACTCCTGGGTGGAAGGAAGTCGTGTGAATCTAATAAAACCCAGTTGAAGTTCCCCACTGGAGTTCCATCCCTTTATTCCTCACATTGTTCACACTTCTGCCGAGGCAAAGACCCACAGGATCTGAACTGCATTCCAGAATACAGGACTGTACCTTTTTGCAATGCTGGTGCCAGAGCTAGCCAGGAAGAGCGGGCGAAAGCCCCGAGAGAGGCACCGCACCATCTCATTTATCTACCCTCTTCATAACTGTGTAAGTTTTTGTCATATCTCACTGCACTGCAGCATTCAGCTCTGCAGGGTGGAATCCCAGCTGGTTTAATCCCTCTACAAAAGACAGATGCTATATGCCTGAAGTGTTTTTAGTTGAAGGCAGCACCTTGGCTTTACTGTCTCAGGGTACTGAAGATCAGAACTGCACAGAAAAATTTTTAAAAAAGGGCATACATGATTTTCTACAATGTAAAAATTATTTCTCCATATTTATGCCATTCCTCAACAAAACCTTCTTGTCTTTTTTGTCTGCAATTTTAAATGGAGCAAAAATTGCTGAGGATTTGAAGTGTTGACATTTTGCAGTTGCTATTTCCTTCATTTGACAAGATATCCAATTCTTACATGCTGAAATTTCTACCATGATATCCTTCTTTTCTTTCCCATGAGGGCCTCAATGTTTAATTGGCTTTTATTTTTGGATGAGTTTGATTTCCTCTTTAATTATGGCACATGTTTTACCTGGCCTTATGTAGAAATATAGCCCTACTATAAGCAGAGGTCCAGTAGAAGAAAAAGTAAAAGAGAAGGAAAAACATTTAGAATGTTAACATATTTCCTGCAACACAGGCTTTCTTTAAATACCAAATAGCAACATATTTATTTCTCAGTTCACAGATTTAGAAGACAAATATGTCTTCATACAGAAATAAGTTAAAAAACAACAGTTCATCTGGCAGGCATATTAAATTTGTTTTATTTTCTGCTAAGTTGTTATCTACAATAAAACTATATAATTTTCTGCAGGTTAAAGACCATTTCTTTTTATTTTACTAGTGATAACTCTGATACTAAATAAGACAGCAATACACAAATATGAAAAATTGAGGAATTTATTAGAAAAACAAAAGTTGTCACACTATTTTTAATGAAAAAATAGTCTTTCTTAAGTATTCCAAAGAGTCCAGGTATGGTAACATAGAGTAAAGCCCTTCGTCATTCTATAAATGTATTGGATATTTTGACAATAATGCAAGTTTTTATTTCCACACATACATTTGCTTTTTAGCATTTTATTTCATATTTTTGACCAGTAGGTGTGAAGCAGACTCTTAAAGCTCCTGTAAAAGCCACTTGTCATAGAATTTCAGGTTACATGCTCACAGCTCAGAGACTCCTAGTGCCTGAGCCTAGTGAATATGGTTGGTGATACATATTCCATACACCTTTAAAGATATGTGCCTGCTATATGGTTATAACCATTACTATGCAGAATTTGGTGTTTAATGGCCTCTTGACATGACCCCTAAATGGCAAAGCTGCTAAAGCTGTACATGTCCAAATTGCTGAACTATAACCTGTTCAATATGTCTGTTGGTGTCCTGTGGTGGGGATGTAGCAAACATCCAAAAAGTACCCAGCTGTTGAACCTTTGTCGTGTGCTTCACTAATTACTTGCTTCATTCATGGGCAAATATGTTATATTTTCTTGTAGACATTTGCTAATCTGGGCCTCACTGAGGTGTGAGCTATCTCCAAAATATAAAACAACTGAATTGCTGTTATCAATCATCTTTACTTGATAGATTGGTTGGTTAAAAATGCTGATTTTCCACAGATCAAATAAGGAACAGGCAGAGGTATTAGTGGTTGGTTTATGAATTAATTTATTGTTTGTTTTTTACATGCAGTGATGGTGATATGAGAGTGACAGTGACAAAATTTATTCCAGTTGTGTTTGACTTCAAAGGAAAATTTGGAAATATCCTATTTACCTTCCCAGGTCTCCAAGAGGTCAACACATTGCTTCTCAGATAACAAAGTATTTTCTCACCTCAACAGTCGCTAGGTACTAATAAAAAGTAACTTTGAGTCACAAGCAGCTGATTAAATTTGTCAGGAAGGGGCAGTTTCATGCAGATGTAAACTGAAATGAAGTGGACAGACTTGGAGAGATTCTGCCCTTGATAAACTTCCAGAATTATCACAGTTCCTTTCAAAGCCATAGCTTATCTCCTTGTCCTAAATTTTTGGAGTGTCTGTGGGAACCATCTCATGCTGCTCTGCCTTTTGCCTAGGATATTCCCCAAATGGGTTGCTACTCTTGTATATCAGATATAGCTGCATACTGCTCTGCAATGTTTTGAGAACTCTATCTTCTCTCTCTGTCCAGGCTGAATTCCTATTACAAATCAACAAATTTTAGAGATAAGTTAATTACTTGAAAAGTAAATGTGGTCCTCATGTGGCCTCACAGGAATTCATTAATATTCCCTACTATAAGCTTATGCCTGAAATGATAAATAATTCAACGTAGTCTTAGAGATGTATGATTCACAGATGGAACATACCGGTGCTGAACAGAAAAAATCTGCAATTCCATGAAATGTCCTTTTTCGACAACTTAGAACAATTGATGTGATACACTGATAACATGGTGTCTCTATGAAACACACAGTAAACTTGACAGCCATTTACCTTGCTATGTTTTTTTGAATTTCTTTGTTGGCATGCAGAAACTTGCAATATCCTCCTTTAAGTAAAAATAAGAGAAAAAATACTCTTAAAAGCAAAAAGCCAGGAACTTTACCCTTTACTGGTGACCTTTAAAGACAGAACTAATAAGCAGTTCTGAAAGAGCAGCACTCAGGTAACCTCAGTGATCCTTTCTCTTAAATGTCATTTGAAGCAAAAAAAATCACACTGTATTTCCAGGTTTATAGAATAAAGCTACCTCTAGTACTATGTTCGGATTTATTTGCTGTTACACCGTACTGCTGTTGTTAAATACATGCCTGATTCCAGAGGCCCTTTGTGTTTTCTAACTTAGAGGCATCTTCTTCTATATATGCTCACTCAGAGCAAATGCTTCTATCTTGGAGAATTTAAATGTTATTTAATTTCTTTGTATAAAAATGCTGATTTGATGCTCAGATGGCCAGTTTGTAGCAACTTCCTGTAGATTAGACATTTGAGTTGTATGATTTTTACATTAACAGTCTAAATATTCACCTGTACTGCCCAGGGGGACCAGGAAGTGAAATTTGGATTTTTATGATGTGCTGGCTGCTCTGAAAATGACAATGAGTTGACTTCTCACGTATGTAACAACCACACTTTTTGGGGCTTTATTTCAATCTGGACTTAAACCATGACATGAAGTCAGTTGTCCTTGTATCCTTAAATCCTTCAGAACTAGACCTAGGATTGTATTGATTTGCTTTTCCATTTAGGATCTTCTCTGCATAAATACATTTCAGTCAAAGAGTTGCCAATTAACTCTTTAATATTCATTATTTGAAGGTTGGACTTGCGACTAAAGCTACTGCAAATGATGATCTAGTTCAGTTTAGATTACAAATGCACTTATAAAATTACTCATTCAGTTTTGTATTTTTTTTTGTGGTTTGGTTCACAGATCAAATTGGGCTCAGAGTACTTGAGCTGAATGAAGTTTATTAATGAAGTTTAAATAGAAGTTGATGCAGGTGCACAGGAAATGCAGGCTGGCTGTAACATATGAAGTGCATAGAGAGGCACATTTTATTTTTCTTCCACAAATTTCCCAGGAAGTACAGAGGTGTACAATATTTTGGGCACTTTGGCCTTCTCTTGGGTCCTCCAAGTAATATGTAAAAGTCACCATGAAATATGCCCAATAGAAGCCAGTGATGGAGATGTAGGGTAGATAATAGGATTTTTCCAACATTTTAGTAGCTGGGGAAGAAAACAGAACAGCCTCTCTACCCACCTTATGTTCTACAAGTATCAAGGCCACAAATCCTTTAGCCTTGGAGCTGTAACCATCAAAGAAATCTCAGACACATTGGTGAAGAGTAAATAAAATGCTTTTGTTTGGCAGCAAGGTCCCTGCTTTAAGTGAACAGAAAAACTTGTATTGTTTGTAAAAATTTTTGGCATGAATTGCTTTTGTTTTAAGGGAATAAGTAGCCCCTCGAGTAAAAGATGCGATAAGAGACTAAATTTGGATCCTCAATTGCAGACAGCTGTTAAATAAGTCACAAGTGAAATGACTTTGGCATTGTTAACTCTCGAAAACAGATACAAGCTGAACATTCAACATGGCTGACTTCAGCACTTAATTTTTCACTACTCCATCTCTGTTTTCTGAGTCCTTAAACAGAACAACTTCAATTTTAAATCTATGGTCTCCTGCCAAGAATTGATTGAAAAAATATGGTTTAAAAATAATGATCTCTAGGTATATTTTTAATAGTAGAAAGTAACCTTATAGTAGAGCAACTATTATAGCATGAAATAAATTTTAATAGAATTCCTCTGAATATTTTTGAAAACTAGCATCTTTGTAACCTGTGAAAATTATTTTCTCCTAAATTGCTTATTATCTATATCCCCTATTAGATATATTTTGATGATTTCTAAGTGGCAAAATTTCCAATTTTAGGACCACACAAGGTAAAATATAAGTGCTTGCAAATAAAATTATACTCACACATACATAATTTTTTAATTTAGGTACCTTGAATTGCTGCTGGAGCACAGACTGGGAGCTGAACACCACCACCACTATTGGCTTATTTGGATTTTCATCCTTCCTTTGTTTCCATCTTTGGTCTTGCTGGCCTTGAATGCTACAGTTGCATGTGAGGCTGAGTAGCTCCATTCACTTTCAAGTTCATCTTGACCGAATCTTTCAGTGCCAATCTGACAGAAGGCAGTTGAGTGTGCAGGGAATTTACTTAGGATCTCAGAGATCTCTGTTCTGCTCATTACTCTACCCAAGATGGCCACTGGAAAAATTGCTTGTTCCCAGTATGAGAAACAAGGACAGTAACCCTTCTTGCACACCAGTGGACATGCAGGCAGGGAAGATATCCAAAGACAGTTGCCTACCCAAACCCAGCTTAGAGTCCTTTACCCAAAATAATCACAACCAGCTGTGGTCATGAGTGGGAACAGATAACCCATGCTGCAGAGGACAAGATCTAGGGAATCAATGTCTTTGGAAGGTCAAAATATATTCCCAAACCATAAAAAGTATAGTTTTTACCCTTTCAGAAGAGGTGAATTTTAGGACAGTGGCACAAATTCAGCCAGTGGAGTGGCAGTCTATCCTCTGAGGAGGGGCCTTTCAGAGCGAGGGAATAACACCCCTGACAGTGGTTTTACACGAGAAGACAGAAGTGGCCAGATGCCTTTTCTGAGTGAAACCCACTGAGGAGCTGGAAGCCTTATCTGCTTCAGTTGTGCCCACTTGACTCCTTCTTGTCAATGAATCCATTTCCCTTATCAAACTTGTCTCATCTTTCAGGGGATTTGACCTTTCTGAATTATACACAGAGCTCTTGTGTAACAGGCCTTATATCAGTGTGTTTACCATCTGTTCTCCTTTTCTGAATGCAGACATGTGTTACTGTTTATCCACTATGTGTCACCAGTTTACTACAACAAATTCAGTCAAGTGGAAATCAGGTCAAGGTGAAATTTATTTCAGGCACTTTTGTTCCACTTCATTTTACAGGTTGCCACATGCTAATAATATGAATTCTGAACAAGGATCAAAAAAACCAAATAAAATTATGCTCTGGCTTCTGACTGACATTTTCAATGGATTGTTTCATCCACCTTTTGGAAAACCTCATCCTGTACTTGGCTTCACTGGAAAACGTAGCTGCTGGAAATTTTAGCAGATTGTTGGACAATATGGAAGGTGAAAGCTGAACACTTCATGCAAAGCTAAAAAAAAGAAGCTATATTTGTCTTTTAACACTGTATAGTGGGCAAGGAAGTTGTGTAATTCCTATCCTTTCCTTGTGTGTACTGGATGTGAGGAACATAATGAAAAATCCTGAAAAAAATGTCCACACCCACTGTATAAGAACTTGCCACCACCCCAACGTTTAAGCAGATTTTAATTTGATTCCCTAGAAATCAGTCTGCATTTCACCTTTGTGTTATTGAGCAATACAATATTATTACATAGAATAATTATTACTGATTATAATTTTGTGAGAATGGGGAATGAATATGGGTTCAGAAGGGAGATGA
This sequence comes from Cyanoderma ruficeps, assembly GCA_008694505.1. NCBI lineage: Eukaryota > Metazoa > Chordata > Aves > Passeriformes > Timaliidae > Cyanoderma > Cyanoderma ruficeps. Next base: position 22,156,150 of record VZDJ01000782.1, on the reverse strand, counting down.
CTTCAAAGGAAGTGTAAGAATAGACACTGATTACCCTGGGCCTCCATGGCTGCTTGCTGGTGGGATGAGGTATGTTGGGTGTACTCAGCCCTTTAGACCTCAGAGAATAAACCAAGACATTTACTTGGATTGTGCAAATTGGCCTTAGCTATGGAAATTTCATAAACTGCTTTCCCCAGAAAAAGCAATTTTACAGACCTCGAAGTACATACCAGAGCTATTACCACTGTGCTTGTGCAAAGAATCCCTTCCTCTTTACATAAACATAAATTACTTGTTTCTGTAGACCCCTGAGAAAGTTTAATCTAGTCAAGATTCAAGACATGGAAATATAGTGAGTGAACAAGCTTTTGCCTTAAAACATGCATTTCTTTCACATGATTATGTTTCCCGTATTAGCTTTTCTAAAGCAGTCCATTCTTATCGAGTTAAAAAAAGGATCCTTGCAAAATGTTTGCAATTTCTGTTCACTCATTTTATTACCATTTCAGATGTGTTTCATGACCTTTTATTAACAGTCATGTTCTAGTCTGCAGGTCAAAGAGCTTTTAGCAAATGAAAGTACGTGGTGCCAACCTCAATAACAGCAAACAAAGTCCTCAGCCACAAAGACAGATGCACTTTCCTATCTCCTTTTCTCCCTCTCTTCTCCATAAGCGGGCTGATCTATGGTAAGACTGAGTAAAGATTCACTTCTCTGAGTAAATCTATTGTCACAGATTAGGTCAGTGTCGAACACTATGGTTATAGAACGTGTTGATAAACTTACTGGGACAAAAGGTAAATTAATTGGAAATATGGGTTAATAATATTCATTCATATAGCACAAAGACTCCTAGTTTTTCTGATTTGCACAAGTGTTGAATACTTCCACAGAGCTATGTCCAGTTTATAGATGTGACCCATGATCCTGATCCCATGTTACCATTTTTTCAGAAACTGATAAAAAACCACATTCAGTTGAACATCATGACATGCTATAGTTGTTTTACTTGTGGCTAAATATTTATATTTCATTAATCTGGAAAAGAATCAGCTAGCATGGAGATCCACTGAGCTAGGTCATGCAAAATAGACAAAGGAATTGTTGGTTCTGGCCCATACGAGCACACAGTCTATCTTTATATGATGGGACCGTTGTAATTCCAATGAAGGAATGGAGGGTAACTGCAGCATTTGGGGTTTTCATGGTAATTCCATCCCAAAAAATTAAAATAAGTCTTGAAGTCAGCTGCTAATCTCAAGGGATTCACTGTGTCTGTCAGTGGAGATGAGGTCTCCTACAGGATGATGCAAAACAAGAGCCCACACATCCTCCCTTGATTTCAAGGTGACATCATCCAGATTTCCAGGTATATGTCTTCCATAGGAACTCAAATCTACTGCTGAGGAGGTTAAAAAAAAAGTGTAGGTGGTTCTGCAGTGAACAGGATTTTGCTATAATTCCAAGAAGGACAAAACTTCTGTGCAGGTTTTTTTCTGCTTCTTCCTGTGTTCATATATTCCATCATGACCTTCAGAGAAGCCTTGCCTGCCATAGTACTCTGTTTACTGCCTGTAAGTTGAGGATTCAAATACTTATTTCCTTTCTCTAGTCTGGATGCAACTTTTATGGGGTGACTTTTCTCTGAACTGGAGAGAAATGGGTAGAAGCTGGTAAACATATGTAACACATTTTTGGATCATGTGTTGGGTTTACCTTGACTGAACACCAGTTGCCCACAAAGCTGCTGTGTCATTCTCCTCATTAGGACAAGGCAGGGAGAAAATAAGATGGAAGAAAACATATGGGTCAAGATAAAAGGCAGTTTAATAAAGCAAAAGAAAACACTGCACATGCAGAAGCAAAGAAAACCAAATGATTTATTGTCTACTTTCAATCAGCAGACAATATCCAGCCATTCCCCGGGAAGCAGGGCCTCAGTACATGTAGCAATTGTTCTGGAAGACAAATGTCATAATAAAAAATGCCCCCCTCCCCTTAGCTTCTATTGCTAAGCAGACATCACATGGTATGGAATATCCCTGTGGGCAGTTTGGGTCAACTGTCCTGGATATGTTACCTCCAAAAACCATGTCTACTACCTGCCAACTACTGAGGGGAAAATGTCGAAGAGACCATGTTGAGGCTGTGTAAGTGCTTCTCAACAGCATCCAAAACACTGGTGTGTTATCAACACTTTTCTAGCTGCAAATACAAAGCACCAAAGCACAGCACTGTGAGGGCAGCTGTGGGAAAATTAACTCCACTTCAGCCAAACCCAATACAGTTAATTATGATATTAGTTCAATAATGTTTGATGGAGACCTGTGTTTTTATAACTAGACATTATCTGAATATGTGGTAGAGTCTCTACAGAGCACTGGAATTCCTGTAGATTTAAGAAATTTCTCTAATCTGAATAGAAAAAATGTGCCCACCACCAGGGAGTCCAGAGCAACTGCAATAACTGGAATTGATTCTTCCTTTTTTCCCTCAACACAGTGCACTGCAGTATAGATGTTTAGGTCACAATTCTGTTAGGTTGTTGAGTCAGGAATATGGCACACCTCGAGGCTATAGTATTATAGTCAAGAAACATAAAACATCCAATATCAAAGCACAGCAAAATATGTGCTTCTGCTTTTTCCTTATCAAAGCTGGATTCCTAGACTGCCTTCACACATGGAATAGAACTGTAAAAAGAGTACTACTAAACATTTGACCTTTGTAACCTGGCACCAGTCTCTCAGCTCAGTACAAAGGTTCACCTTCCCCTGCCTCACCCTGCTCTGCATGACTGAGATCAGCATCCCCCAACTCTGATCATGACTGCCATAAAGCTTAGCCCTGCCCTCTTCTAACCAGTCCCTCAATAATTTATCACCAACCAGGTACCTGGCAAAAGTGTTACTTGCAGTGTTGCCTTCCTTTTTAATATTCAAGCCTGAGATTTGTGGTACTGTGAATCATGCTAAGTTCCCTCATTAGATCCATTAAGGATTTACAAAACTAGTAAGTATTTTTCTTATGAGTATGTGTTAAAAATAACAGAAAACATAAGCAACTGTCTTAAAATTCAGACAGAGTTGTAAAATTTTCTGCAGCTCTTCTAAATATCTAGGTGACTTCTGTAAAATTGTGACAATTACAACTAAATAGAAGCTGTCTTAGCTCCACTCTGAAAAGCTAATATTGGCTCCTTTTGAATAACAAGAGAAAGAGTAACTTTGAACCATAAGCATAATTAATTTTAAAAAGCCCCAATAGCATAAAATTACAGGGTCTTTTCCACAACAGGAGTCCTTAGACTGGGCTTATACAAAACAGTCCACTGTACGAAAAATATTTAATTATTCTAATGAACAGAAAATTTAACAGTATCTATTTCATAGATAATTGTGAAAAATGCCTGCCATGTCCATGGCAATGTGAATAAAAAACCACTATGGCTCATGAAAAAAATTCATATCATAAGAAACAGAATGAATTATTTGTGAATTATTTTAAAATATGATAAAGAAATACCTTTAAAAAACTTGCCATTTATAGGATCACGTAACTTCTTATGTTTAACTTGTCATATTTATAAGATGGCTCACAGTAGTTTAGTGGTTTTTAGTAACTTTTTCAGCATTGTTTTTTTCATTGCGTACTGTCCAATTTATTAATTTTTTTCCATTACTGTTTATACAGAAGGTACTTCTCTGTAGTATAAAACAAATCAGATCCTATGAAACATGAGGAAAATACCTAATGGAGGAATTTATTCTGTTTCTGAAAAATAATAATATTCTGAAAAATGTTCCATCACTCTCTAGTCTGTTTCCCACTATTCACCTAACATTGCTGGAATTTTAAGTTGATCATTCCTCATCTTTTCCTTCTCTTACCTTCAAGAACACCTCATACAACATTTATGTATGCCAGATAATAACTGCAATTACTAATGAAAAAAATCTATTGAAAAAAAAAATTCTACATGTGAATTTAGTTTATTGATCATCACTACATAGAGACATTAATTGTAATAATTTTACTTGAGGAAAAACATGGCTATATGGGGAAGAAATATGGTAAAATATGTTGGCCCCATGATTTGGACCTTTCACATTTAATATGCTTCATTACTTTTACGTATGTACGTCAATCCCAGCTGTCTCACCTTCATTCACAGATTTCTCCTGCTTTAGCAAGATAGTCTCATCATGTGAATCCTTTCCTCCTTCTTTCGTCAAATTATCTGTGCAATCAATCCCATGAACAGGGTTTCATTTTTCCCTTTACAAAATGTGAAGGCATTTGTTCCAAATCCTGGGACATGACCCTGGAACAAGAGTAGAGCTCACCAAGTTAAGATGTCCCTGTAAGATTTACTGAGTCAAGTCTCTGGAACAGGCCTGAACAAATATTGGTCAAAACCAAAAGGTTCCTTTCATGTGCTTCAGTGACCTTCAGTTCAGGAGATTTGCAGGTCAGGAGGGATGCAGCAGAGGCTGTGCTTGTCCTCTAGGAGATGGGGTTTACCAACGTGTAGCTGGAGTGCAGAGCAGCACTTTAAGCAGATACAACAGCTACAACTCCCAGGAGGGATGTTCCCTGAGATCCTGAATGTGGTAGAACAGTTCCAGCACGTGGCACTGGAGCCATTCCCATGGCAATGCCAGAGCTCTGCTGTACAGGCTGCCCCAGGGTGTCTCCATGTCTATGCTGAGTGCCGTGTGCTCCTGCACAGGTGTCCCCATTTCCATATCTGCACTTGGAGACTGACTCCCAACTGCAGCAGCAGAGATGTACGTTAAGATTGATAAACTATCATGTGTGGAAGTGGACGCCTAAGGTAACATATGCAGAGTGATATTGTACTATTTTTGTGAAATAAAGTCACAAAAGGACTTGATAAAACTCAATATTGAAGAAAAGAACCCCACAAGTGAACTTAAATATACTCGATTTGAACAGCAGCTCTGAGCTTTGGGGTTTTTGTTTGCCAGAGTATAGTGTTCTGCGTATTTCAGAAAAACTTCAACCTACTTATAAAAGAGGAGAAATCAGGAAAGCTGAAAAGGTGAAAAAAAAAAAGGTGAAAGCTGAAAGCTGAAACTGCCAAAAGATCATTGATCAGTCCATGAAACAATGTAAAAATAAAGAAAAAAAGAATGCCTCCATATAGAAAAAGGCACACATAACAAAAATGTCTGTAACCATGGAGATAATACACTTTGAAGCAACCTGTCTATAATAAAGTTTCACTTACTGGATTACTGCAAATATTTAATAACTTGTAGTACTGCCAAAGCTCAGACTAAACTATAGTTATTTTCCCTGTCAAAAACTATTCAGCTGTGCAATGTCAAGCCACCAGAAGTCGTCTTTATTGCATCCATATGAGAAAAGCTAACCGCATTTCATTTTTCTAGAGTAACAGTTTTCTTTTTGTTAGCATGCTATGAATGTACTTGGAGATCAAAAAGCTGTTATTTAAACAAAATGTTAGAATGGTTCAAATTAAAATTAAATCATAATCATTTGTTGAATTGGCAAGACTATGAGGAATCTGGTCATGTGATTGCGATTAATACAGACTAATGACTTGACAAAAAGCCTTTCAAAATACAGGTGTATTTATAAAGGTTTGGTTTTAATGCATCCATTAATACTAACCTTTCAACTTTTGGTATGTCCCAAAGTCACTCAAATATTATGATAAATTGCTCACAGAGTAATATCATCTGCAAGTTTTGTTCCTTAGGTATGAACCTATCATTAGTTTGTGCCATCAGGTATTGTGGTCTAGGAATTGTACTGCCCAAAACAGTTCCTCCACCAAGACTCTCCCATATACACACTGGTTTCCCACTCCCCCTTCCAGCTGCACAGGGATGGAATTGAGAATTGGAGGCACAAAAGGTGAAGATCATGGGTTGAGACAAGAACAAGTTACTGGAAAGAGCAATGAAATCAGAAAATGAATATGAAAATATTAATAACAAAATTAGGCAAAAGAGAGAGTGATTCACATGCAAAAATGCTTGCTTCAGACCCCAACAATGAAAAATGGTGGATGGCTTCCTCCTTGTTTATGTATGCAAGTCTAAAACGCTTTCTAAAAAACCATAACGGGACAGACATGAATCCAATAGCTTTAATGCCCTTTATGTAACTATTAAACACCTTTATGCAACTATTAAACACCTTTAATTGTCAGCCATTGCTTAGTCTGTATTTTTGACAGAAATTCCACAGATGGTGGATTATATTCATCCAATCATAATTAGTATTTTTGCTGTACACAGTGTCCTGAGCAATAACAAAATACAGAAAGTGAGCTCTACGAAGCAAAAAAGGACAGAAAACACCTTAACAGACTGCAGGCAGAGGAGTGGAAGGACTTCAGTAATAAGGGAAGGTAGAGATATTGTTACTGAAAGGTAAAACAGAACAGGGAGTAGTCCATGTGTTGCCACACAAAACCACATGAAGAAGGCATCAAGTAAAAGCTAAGAGAAACATTTACAAGGAACACATGGATTGTAGGGAAGGCAAAACACAGAAGGGATGCAAAAACTGCTGAAGAAGCTCTAACAGCCCAGAAGTGAAAGGAAACTGCTGAAGGAGAAGATGCTACCACTGATATTTGTTGATAGCAAAAGACCTATCAATACATGGATTTTTAGGTGGAAAACACATCAAACCTTTTACTTCATTCACATGTAATGGAGTTCGCAAACAGAGTTATGTAGGCATGTATTATTCAGTGTTATTTATTAGGTTCTGTTACACTTGTTAAAAAAAAAAAAACATATAGTCCTCAGGTATCTGGATTTGCCATGAACTTCTTTCTGCATTAATATTAGACATCTCCTGCACAGTTCTCAATAACTGCTTTTTAAAATTCTACTCTACCTGAATTCAGTAGAGAAACTCACATCAATTTTAATGTAGGTGTTGGCTTTTTTTTCCTAATTAGGATGTTAGGATGTAAAAAAATGTCTTTTTCCAGTTCATCTTCTGGAATACATTTATTTTTAAAATGTGTTTCTGGAAGACTATTTTAAACACATGGGCAGCCTATCAGCTTTTTATCTTGCTGGGTTATTACCACAGAATTAGCAATAGAAAAACCATCCATTGCATATTCAGTATGCAGCACAGACTTTTGCTGAGCCCTAAGGGAATATAATCCAGCAAGGAAGGAAAAATATTCCTCTCTTCTTTTTCCACAGGGCTGTTTTCATTTCCTCCTGCCTTCCACTGGAAGACATCAGACCTTCCCGAGAGAGGCCAGCTTCAGAGTCTGACAGCCAAATGACCTAGAAGAGCAAGACCTCTGGCATTATTCTTGCTTTTTATATCTATTCTGCATGTAAAAGCTATATAAAGAAATGAAGGAGAAATATTTGTTAATTATTCAACTTAATCACAGGCAGAAGCTACACTGTGAGATCGTATTTATTTTATTGTGCATGAAGACTTGTGCAAATGAACCAAAATTAATGCAGGTAGACAGGAAACAAAGGCAACTAGCAGGTCAAAAGTGCAGTAGACTTGCCATGCCTGTCTGCATAGCTTGTCCTCTGCATGGAAGACAGGGAACTGTGCATCACTGGGAAGAAATGAGAGGAAGCAGCCAGCCCTTGAATATGATTATAAAATAGCCCATCTAAATGTTAGAACTAAGCTTTTGAATGTTTCAGGTAAATGTTTAGAATAGTTCTCTTTTTCCTCCCTGTTCTTTTGGATTTCTAGGGTACTATGCAACTTTTACTTCTACATCCCTATGTCGTGAAAGGTCACATTAGCAGTATAGGATTAATTGAATAGCACATTAAATCAAGTCATCACAAGTTATTTTTACATATGCTTTTATTATAATTTCAAAAATTGAATGTTTAAAAACATTACCAATGGCAATGCCATGGTCAGGGACAAAAATACAAATGCTCCATGAGAACACAGACAAGGAAAGTATGGTGCTATGGGATTACAATTCCTTTAATATTTTCTTAATAGAAAACAATTCTTTCACAGCTTCTGCCTTCAGAGCTTGCCATGGAGAACAAGATTTATCTTATGTATTTTTCATTATTTAAAAATTAACTTTTAGCTAAATTCACTGTCCTAATTAATAAAGATCCCCTTACCCCCACAGGATTGATTTAATCTCAGGGTAGGAGCCATAAACCACTAGTTCCAAAGGCAAAGTCATCCTACTCTTTTCTCCACTGACTACCTAGACATGACATCTAGATGTGTAGTTCAGAATACCCAACTTCTGGACGTCCAAAGTGAGATGAAACAAAACCCCTCATTTAAACACATAAATGCAGTTAAATGGCATGAAAATGCCTCTCTGATTTAATTGAGACTAGGGCTCATGTCAGCAGACATTAAAGATGTAACAGGGCATGTGATTCTCTGTGGCTCTTTACCTTTGGAGCAGATAATGGACTAGTTTGGTTTTTAAGGGCTGGGACTTTATAAAATCTGGGAAAAGGCCTATGGATACAATTTTGAAAAGCAGGTAAATTATTCTGAAATCTGGCCACAGCCAGGCGATTTTATTTCTAGCATCCAGTAAATGAGCTTACTTGTTGTTTCCCACAGAAGAAACTACCACCATGAGTGAAAAGTTTCAGAGCTTGTCTATGTACAGCTGCAAGAAAGAGATAGACAATTTAGAAATTATCATCCCCTCTGTGGCTGTGGTTTTTCAAACTGATAAGAGAAAAAGTTATATAGTAAAAGGCTAAAGGTATTCCCTCTCCATACAGGACAAGATACATTCCAGTTCTAGAAGTCTTTGACCTTCTTTAAGCTAGGTATGTCTGCTGCTAATGATCAGAAGTTTTTTCCTGTAAAGTGCTTTAAAGTTTATCTGTTTCTCAAGCCTCATTTTTGGGGAGAAAAACAGAGTTTAAGCAGATAGATTAGAGGCATTTCTGACAAGCCAAGGAAGCTGCTCATAGTTACATTACCACAAACCAGCATTTCCCATTTTATATTCAAAGACATGAATAATTTACCCAACACATTTTGATAGTTCTTTGGACTGTCAATTATTACCTGACCAATCCAGATCAGTATGTAAGGGTTTTTTAAAAGTATTTTGTTACTAAATTTAGCTACAGAAGTAATTGGGATCTCTTTTTGTTTCACAGAAGTGGTTTCTGCAGGGAGGAAGCATGCATATGAGAATTCACTCATGTGTATCATGGAGAAAAAATGTCTGGATAAAAGAGTTAATAGTACTGAAAAAACAGCATGGGCCCTTAGAGCAACAGAACTAGGAAATTACAGTGTGCCATAAAAATTTAGAGAATTTTTATTAATATCCACCATACTTTCAGTATTCATGGTGTTTTTAGTGTACAATTAAGAGCCATCAAACCATTAATAAACCGGAATTATAAGATATAAAAATTCAACCAAACCAAATAGAGTAATTGCTCATGTTTATGAAAATATTTCTGAATTCTCTAGGATGTCTTGAGCTGAGAACCAGTGAACAAACCTTCTTTTTACAGAGATTTTTGGCAAAGACATTTGATATTAAAATTTCTACTGTTTTTAAGCATCTTTGAAATGGATGGAAAGAGAGGAATGATGATGACCAAAATTGTAGGATTCATTTGACTTCTAGTTATGCTAAACCATACCTTGTGGGCCATTAAACCACTTGGTAAGTCTCTGCAATCAGGGGATAGTTGCCCCATAAACAGGAAATTACAGTCTGTAAGTCTAGGAAGTTGTATGGGTAAAGAATCCATAAGCAACTGTTACCTACAGCACACACAAGGAATGAGGATGTTGGCCAAGTGACCAAGTTAACTACATAATTTGACTATTCCTGAAATACTACACATAAAGCACACAAAGTAGGTGCATTTTTTGCATTCTCTAAATTACAAGAGTATTAAATATGTCAGAAAATTCTTTAGTAGTGGTTTCTGTCCCAAAACTATGTATGGTTGTATAATTCAAAGTGAAGTGTTTTACAAAGACTGTAATATGTATTTTTATAATATTGTTCATCAGATATCTGTAGATATGCACATATGATTTTACATATATATAGATGTGTGTACATATGTATATATATTTATGTATGTATGTATAGCACATAAATCTCTCTGTAACTATTGAAAATGTTCACTAATTCTTTTGTCACAAATATTTTGGATTCCATGCAAGCCATCCCAAAACAGCCCCATGGTTTGACATACTGGACATCCCGGAGTTTGTCAGGACAGCCAGTAGAGTCTGGAATTTGTCTGACATATCGTTATCAAATTTATAATAATATGTAACCTAAAAGAGTGAAAGTTTATGATACTGATCCCAGAATATGGTCTGGTAGAAACCAAGATCATTGGTAGACCCCATGATTTTACAGGGTGGACACAAGTTGGGTATACAACACTCTGCTTGGAACTTCATGCAAAGGTGTTTCTTCTAGTCAAGAAGGCTCAGAATTTTCTACATTATGTTAATGATATTCATCCATGAGGATTTTTATGGAAAGCACAAAAATTTAAGTAGCTTTTAGTGAGCTGTTGGAGGCCATCGTACACAGGAGTACACAGAACAAAGCACAGAGAGCAAGCACAAAGTCTGGACATTAAAGGAGCTGGAGCGGCTCAGCTGGTCTAAAACAGGCTTACTGACTTTATAGAAGGATTTCAGTTTGGACCAGATGAGATCAGACCTCTAATATTAAGAAATCTTTTAAAAAGGGTGAAGAGGAAATGCCACCTTCAGAAATTAAAAGAAGGAATCTGCAAACTTTACTCCTATATATAATGTTCTCAACAACATTCAGTTTTTGAACTTTAATGAGATTACTCACTAATCTTTCATTGAGTAGATCAGGACTAGTAGTGAATTTTAGACTAATAATTTCTATGATGTTTCCTATAGTCAGTCTGCAGCTCTCCAGCTAAATTTGTCCAAAGCTGCATAAATGAATGAACTCAGAAAATAAAATCTGTTCTCTGGCTAATGTAAATAAGAGAGGCAAAACCACAGATCACATATGGCAACAGAAGTGTAAGGAAATAATTAAAGATTTAAGGAACAGTATAATATGCAAAACACTTATTCTTCCAGGGACTATCTTCCAAGGACAACTCAAGGAAGCAAGATCTATTCTCAAAATAAATGTTAATTCCTTAGCCTGAAGCAGAGAAAAATATTAAAGAAGGAGACAGCCATTGGAATACCCCACATTTTCAGAATTACTGGTCTTGTCTGCCAGCAAAGTCATTGAAATTAATTATTAGTCATGACCAGGATGTAATTTTTAAACAGTAAGTCTTAGGATTCCATTTCTTTACCTTAGACAATGCATTATTCTGTTTTCTTCAAGAAAAACAATTCAGGCCAGTCCCTTAGCTTTTAGCAGTTTATCTTGGTTGTGAACAGAAGCAAATTAACATGAGCAAGACCAAAAAATCTTATTTTGATATGTCATTTAGGAAAATTCCATTATTTTCTTTTTCTGCACATAGGGCTTTATTGAGTTCCCAGTCACACATCCCAGGTTACTCTAAAAAATCCTACCCATCAAGGGCAGTGAAAGAATCAGTGGGAGAAGCCAAAGGAGAAATGTTATACCAATGGAATGTGCTGATGGCACCAGACTAAGCAGGTCGTCCAGAGCCTTGCCCTAACAGCTTTTCAAGACACCCACTACAGAAGACCAAGTACATAATTTCTGAGCAAACAGTGGAGCATCCTGAATAGAAGTCTTCCTCACAGGGTTCCCAGTCCCTGTTCCTAAATGTGTGTCATCTTGTAGAATAACTTAAATAATTTTTGACAGAAGAAAATCCAGATTTCCTTGTTCTCTGAATTTTGTGAGATTGAGCATCTTTTATAGCAGTCACTTTTGTGAGACCACAAATGTCCAATTGAAGCAAAACAGCCTCAACAAAACATTTCTATTCCTTTCAGCCATTGTCTGTCCCTTGCTCTGCAGTTATATACATTGATGGAATTATCACAAGCTCATTGCATTTGCTTGGAAGCTGGCAAAATCAGCAAGCAGTAGGAGGAAAGGAGTTTGGTTATCATACATTGTCGTATGAGTGTCCAAATCACTGAATTATTGAATTAAAGATGGGCAGTGTAGTATCATGACAGCCACCGCATAAGGAACAGGTACAAGAGAAAGGCTATCCAATAGTGATGCCCCCTCACCTTCAGGGGAGTTTTCCTTCATATCATAAATAGCCAGTTTTCCACTCCAAGCTTACTCCAGGTCCAGCAGTTCCACTGTTTCAGACGTAAAATCTACCATATTAATGAATTTTTGTATTTTCTTTTATATTTTCCTATAGATTATGGTGTAGACGTACTGTGAAGAGGTGACACAGCTCTTAGAAAATGTAGGTCCATGTTTTTACCAAGTAGAAGATGGCAAAACAGTTACAGCTTCAAAGAAAACAAAGACAGGCCCACTATCATCAGAAAATCCAGTTTTGAGGCTAAATAATTCAGGTATCACATCATGTTTATTGAGCTACATTCCTACTAGAACCCAAGCTGGTTACTAAGGATTGAGCAAGGTGTGGCACTATACCACAGATTCATACCAACTAGTATAGTCACAGTTTCAGCTTTGTAACATGGCATTGAATTATTTCCATCTAGCCATATCCTTGCTGATGTAAACAAGTACAAGAGACTGTGTTACTTGAGAATATTTTTGTCAAATTCATCATCTTTTGAGCAAGTCCCCAAAGCAAAATTTTGATCCTGTCATTGCAATTCTGGACTAAAAAATTGCATCTAAGTCCTGCATCATAAAACGTCACCTTCACTCAGCATAAGCAACAATTCATCCTATGATAAGATCACTGTAAAAATCAAATATTAAACAACTCCTCAGGATGTAAGTGTTTCAGAGAAATGCTGAAGATTTCAATTTGCCCTTTACACAAAGGGTTCAATTTTCAAGATGTACAGTTCCACTTACATAGAAATCAGCCTAAAAAATATACTGCACATATTTACAGTATGGCATGGGCCAATTTTGGAGTTAAAGGAGACCATACAGATTATCAAATCTAATCTCCTGCAGGGATTTTGGAAAAAATGTTTTTTTAATAAAGGCACACTTTGAACAACCTAAAGAAATTCAACTTTTGTTTCACACAGTGATATTAAGATCCAAGAATAAAGCTAAGAAAATTCATACTTAGGGTTTATAATTACAGCTTGTGGTTAATAGAAGACCAGAATGATGTCTCTCATGTAAACTTTTTTATATTTTTCCTAATTAAAATGGGTCTAGCTTTCTCATAACTCTCTGCTGGTGGTCTGGTAATGTGACCACAAACTCATTTTATCCTCTTACCTCATTGCTGTGAGTGCCAAGTAAAACTTGTTTGTAGGTCTTCTGGAATACATATTACATTTACTGCTGGACTGCACAGTTTTTTAGTGATTAAATAGATCCCACAAAGCTCACTAAACCTGGCTTTGCAGACAGAGGAAAAGTGAGTGGATGGCATGTAGCAGAAAATTAGAATGGCATGCAGGAGCCCAAAGAACACCATATAAATCTGGAATGGGGGCAAGGATAATGTTAGAAATGGAGAGAATATTCAGAACAGCAGCTGGAAGGAAGAGTAATCCTAAAAGACACAGAGCTAGCTGAAGGGGATGGAGATGCAAAACTCCTTACTCCTTGCTTTGAGGGATGTGTATGCCAGAGACGAGTCAGACACAAACCACCTCCATCTCACTAGGTGTTTAAAAGGTGCAATTCCAAAAGAAGAAATAGAGAGAGATCTGCAAGAAGGGGAGAGAAACCTGAAGTCTAAAAACAGTTAACTGTGATAGAATGGAACAACCCTGTTTCAGCTTAGTGCATGCAATATAGTATATAAAAAACTAAAATATATTATTGCTAATGTAACAGAAGGTAGTTCCATTTAGGAATGGAACTATCCACTGGGGGGGATTTTTTTTACTTTCTTTTTTTATTAAGTCACAGAAGTTTTGAACACATGGAAATTTGCAAAAAGGAAAGACACAAGTAACATGTTAATGATTATTATTAGAAGAATAACTATTAAACTATTAATAACTATATAAAGTGCAACATTAAATAAAAATTGGGAGCATTAAATGTAAACATACTTCCAGTAAAAATGTAGTTATTTTGACACAGAAGCAATGATTTAAAATGTAAAATAACTGCGTGAAGATGAAACATTGCATTTCTATGTTTCAATAGCTATTTGTAGACAGAAATGTTAACTATTTCTGGAGTTTATAGTAACAGGATCAGATACTATAGAAGAGCTCTTTTAGGAGATAATCACCAAGAAATATTTAGATCCAGTGGTTGAGATTAGGATCAGGTTATTTCTGATATTCAAATCCAAGACATTTGGCAGTTGCTTTCTAAGGTTCTCTTTGCAACTGTAAAGTGTTTATATTAAAAAATATTAACATGACAGACACTCCTGTGACACTGGTGAGTTTGCAGCAAGATATTTTTTAAAATGCAGTTTTTATCTTGTTAAATTTCACCTCACATTTAGAGCTCTGAAAAGGGAAAGAAAGTTTTCTGAAAGGGGAAGCAGATGAATCCTAAGGTCTGATCATCTCTGTCACCTTACACTTTCTGAAATGGCACTTGTTCAATAGGGTCTCAACAAAATGTTCTCTGACAAATATTGTAGCATTTACAACCAAGCTTGGTATCTCTATACCTCAAAAATTTGGTGCTTCTGTTTTTGCACTGGGAAGTGGGAGATAGAGATTTAATTAATTGTGTTTGCAAAAAACTTCAATGACAAAAAACCGGTATTTTTAGGTTTCTGCTATGTTGAAGCAAAACACAGCAGCACAATGTATGGTACTTCATAGGTCTGACCTCCTCAAAGGCTGCCCTGCTGTTTCCTGGAGCAGCAGTTCAGGGTTCTCAGCCACTCCCAAAAACAGATTTAATTTTCGTGCCTTGAATAGAGACTCCTCTATATCAAAACCTTATCTCGGCTCTCTGCAATCTTCATTGCTTTGTGTTGTCACCACTAAAGAAACAGCTTCTAGCTTTTGTGCTTAAAACAATTTAAATCTGATTTGGCTTCCTTAGAAGGCCTTTACTCTCTGCTGACACTCTGGGCACATTTACTTCATGGACATATTAAAAGGACAAATTTTAAACTCTTGAATTCCTAAACAAAACCACTCTCAGAGGAATTTTTAAGATGTTCACAGCCTTAGCAGTTAGGGAAGGATGGACCTCCCATCAGCTTCTCTCAAGTCTGAATCTCTCTCTGGCTTGGACACATGGGGGCCAGCTGGCTGTCCTTGACAGCAAGAGTTAGTTTTGCATCCACTTTCTATAATATTGTGTTAGATATTTGTCTGAAGGACATCTTGGCATCTGTAAGTAAACATCACATTCAGGAAGGCCTGTGTGTACACAGTCTTAGTCATTTATAGAAGAGCAGGATGCTTCTGAAGAAAATGCTAAATTTAGATTAAAAACTCTCATTCACCAAAAAAACCCCTATTCAAATTAAACTTTTTTTTCTTCTCCCCTACTCTTTTTAAATATTTCCTTTTAAGTTTACCAAACCTATATGATTTTCCCCTTCAGCATAATAACATTTTTTTTCATCCAGAACCAAGGAGAAGGTAAGCAGCAAATAGATATTTATTAAATTTTTTTTTCTCAGACAAGATGTGTCTTTGATTAAGTACTTTCAACTTTTCTATTGAATACTAAAGTGCCCAATGTTCTTTTAACTAACTTTGATATAGCTTTGATTGAGCTTTGGAAACAAAAACTTGCTTGCTAAACAACTCAATCTAATGCCAAACTATTAAAAACAACAAAAAAAAAGACATTAAATGTACTAGTAAATGTGCTTAGCTAACAAAGCAAAAATGTTAGTTTCTTTCAAGTGAGCTTGTGTTTTCATTTCCCTGCACCGAAATTTGTGTTCTTTTACAAAAAGCTTTATACTTGATGTAGAACTATAGTTATGTATTGTTATATTATGTGGTTAAATTATTATAATTAGATATAATATAGAATGTAAGCATAAGTGAGGACAGATCTCATGAGGAGAAACAGATTTTGGAACAACGGGGAGAGGATGGGACCAGGCTAAGTGGAAAGAACCTCTTTTACAGAGAGAGGGCTCTTTGGAAACACACTGTTCTGTCAGGAACTTTCACGTTTCAAGTCATTGGTTTTAAAATCATGCAAACTGTGGCATGCCACTGAAAATGTTAAATATTGGCTTCTATTGTTAGGCTGCAGCCCCACGTAAAGAATGCCAGTAGTGAGTTCAAGAAGATATGTGTGTCAAAAATCAGAAGAGGAAGCGAAGAAGAGAAGAGGAGGAGAACAGAAAACATTAGCCTTGAGGCTGTAATGGGGAAAGAGCTGTGTGCAACCACTATGACCAGGTTGTGTTAATGCTACTGTACAATGTTCTCCTCTTGCTGGACATGGCACATCCTAATTACCAACACAAAGTCCCTTCCTTGAGGTCCCTGCACAAACATGCAAAGCACAATAATTAGAGGAGTTTGCTGGACCTGTAAACAGAATATATTAGTCCTGAGAAGTTTCTGAGATTTTTTTTTTATCCCATTGCAGGTATCACAGGGAATTTTTATGTGTATCATAAGCAAGATTCTTTAAAGTCTGATTTTAAATAAAGAAACCATAGTAAAGTTAAAAATAATATTCCTCTGTCATATGACTTCTTTTTACAGATAATTTTCTCTAACTATATATATATTAAGATCTCTCAGCACCTGATTTGGCATTTCTCTTCTGAACAGTCAAGCCATCTGTATATTAATACCTTAGGCAGCAGCTTTAATTTCATTAGGCAAAAAATAATTTAGGTTTGCTGTCACCGATAGCTGAGAGCAATTCTAAAGAGAGTAAATAGACAAGCTGCCCTTTAATAAATGTATGGTTGTCCTGGAAAGGGTAGAATTAAGCTGCCAGATGATGTGAAAAATGCACTGATTTCTTTGGTTAGTGCAAAACCTTTGCCTCCCTGACTATTCCTAGTTACAATGTTCTGAATATTGTAAATAGTGACACTGCACCTTCTGTAACAACATTCCTTGGAGAAAAACTGTGGGTTTGTTGGGAAGTGAATAGGGAGGATGGTGCCCAAGTTTGCTTACAAACAAGGTGGAGATATAGAGGCAGTGGAACAGTGTGGTGCCAGAACAGTGGGGAGGGAAGGGTGGCAGGTTTTTCTGTACAAGCATTCTGTTATTGCCTGGTGTGGTCATAACCTGTTCAAATCTATTTGCCTTTGACATCAGAGCAGAGGGGCCAGGAGTGCTCTGGGCCTGGCTTTGTGGTGTGATGGGCCAGCAAAGAACTGCTTTGCCCTCGCCTTTCACCTTCCCATTTCTTGTACAAATAATTTAGAAATAACCTCATTTCTTCCTGGTTTTGTTCTCTTCCTCATCCTATTCAGTCACTATGAAAGAGATCTGCTTTGTGTTCTCAGAGATGATGAACATTTGTTAAATATAAAATATAAAAACATAAAAATAAAAACTTGAACACGATTATCTTAATACTAGTATGAACAATTGGTATCATTAAACATATTACAAAATTTCACAGGTTTTTTTGCTTCTGTTTTTTTGCACAGTCTTGATTCCAGTCCTTGAAGAAACGCTGCACTGTTTGAAGTTTGGGATGCTAGACTTTTAGAAAGGCCATTGTATAAAAGGCAGCTTTCTTTCTGCTTTCATTCCTGCAATAGGAATTTAACTCCTGAATCAGAAAGGCTTGCTGTAAGGCTGGCATTGCAAAATAAGATAATATTCCTGACAAAAAAAAAGTATTGCATCTGTCTGGTTTCACCACCTCTATCTAAGTCCTAGCCTGTATATGCATAAAATATATATGGCTGACAAAGACCCATGCTCTGTGCATTTTGCAGTGATAGAATGTAACTTCAGGCCCTTTCTAATCTGACACTACTCAGGAAGGAGGGACTAATATAAAGTTTAATTGCTGGTAAAGCCTACAGTAAATATTTGCAATGTTCTTTAACTCCCTTCCCAAAGCTCTGTACAACACACAAAACCTTGGCAACCTCAAGTTTCAAACCAGAAAACAAAAGCACTGTTGTTGAGATAAGTTAAATGTTATGTGTACCTAACATAGTATCACCAGGGTGAAATTCTCTGGTTTAGAGAGAGATGGCAAATTTTCAACTTATTCCTCTGTTATCAGAATCAGAATTTGCAATCCCAGTGGCTCTGAAGGGAGAAGAGTCCAGCTGTCCTGATTGATTCTCTATTATCTTGAGACCTGGCAAAAATGTAATCCTGAAGACCTCATATGAGATGCTTCAATCTTTGAAGAAACTATTCAGCGCCTTTAGAGTCAAACACAGACATGTTTTTTGGCAGCTAGATGGAGAAGCAGCACGTGTTAGGAACATATGGCCTTGGTGGGTTCATATTTAGCCATTTCTACTTCCCAAAAATATAGGATTAACTCTGAGCTGGTAGAGCAGTGAGTTGTTCTCTTTCTTTTTTTATTTTGACAGACGAGGTGATACCCATGTTCTTTACAGTCTGGAGGTATTTTTAGTTACACTTAGAAGCGCCAAGGAGACAGGAGTTTCACTCTAGACCAAGACATACAGTTAGATGTTGAAAAGGATATTCACATCACAGTCAAGGCCTGCAGTCCCGTGTCCACAGTCTGAAAATGTTTGTATGTGTGTTGCCACACTGAACTCAATGAGGCAGCTTACCTAAGCAACGTTATGGCCATGCATATGAGCATGACTCACCCCTCTGACAGAGAAGTAGGTGGGAAGAAAATGTCCTGCGTAGATAATTTCAAAGGCTTTAGAGTCAAAGGCTGCAGACCAGCCCATCCCCCAGGCCCTCCTTCCCTTTGAAAAGCTGTCATCATTAATTACAGAGGAGCACATGGAGCTCTGTTTGAACGGGCACGGCCCCTGACGTGGAGGGGGGGAATGGTACCTGGCAGGGCAGAGTGGGGATGTTGCAACTGTGTCAGTCATCAGGGAAGAAAGAATTGGTGAGTGGAAAAGGGAAGAGGCAGCATGAAGGCTTTTTGTGCTCTGTGTTTTGGGCATGCACATGGCTCTTTCAGTACATCAGTTAAAGTTATGCTCAGATTGCAATTTCACCTTTATAATCTCAAATACTTTTTAGGCTGAAACATCTCTGAATGCATTTCATTTAACAAATGCCACGACAATTATTAATTTCCTATTGGATTTTCTTGAGCTTTCCTAAATACCAGGAATGTGATTGAAAATGCTCACAAAAAGTTTTAAACCACACCTACACCAAAGCTTCCTTTGTTCATCAAAATATCATATGCCTTACTAAAAAGGAAAAAAAAACCATATAGTGGAGGATTTTTCAGGGGGAGATGTTAAGTGGTTGTGAAACAGTCTGTTTATGAATCCTTAATTTTCCTTTAAGTAAAGACACCCAATTTATATACACTGTACAGGAAAAGGAGATTCCTGTGGTGTTTTGTACTGAGTGGATTCTGGTTTTGTGGGTGTTTCCGTGGACACAATGCAGAAAACAAAGCTGTGATGATTTATTAAATGCTTTCTTGGTATGCACATCACTTGCCACTCCCTTCCTCTCCTTCCTCTGGCCAGGCAAAGGTCAGGAGGAAAGCAGGCATGTAGTGGAAGAAGGAACTGTGGCAGTATCGGCTGGATCCTCAAACAAAGGCAGAAACCCTGCAGCTGGCCTCAAAAGCCCTAAATAAAGTAAACTCCCCCTCAGATATGCTTCCTCAACACCCTCCATGCTAAGAGTGTTGTTCAGCCATGGTTTGCAGGACAGGAAGGGCACATATTTCACTAAGGAGAAGAAGAAGTTTCTTCACTTCCAAGGAAAAAGCTACTAAAAGTAACCCACCATTTTCTCACTGAGACCAGGAGAATGCGTCATTCCCACACCCAGGTTGCCCAGGTTGCCCAGGTTACCCATACACATACACATTCATGTCTGCCCCGTGATATTGTTAGATAATAGAAGGATGATAAAAACACAGTCAGACTAATCCCAGTTTAGCAAAGCAGCAGGTGTTTAACGCTCAGGCGATTAAGCCATCAAAGCAAAACAGGTGACATGAACAGCCTTCTGCAAGGTACAAGGAAAAGGTTTTGGTGGAAGCTATTAATTTCAGTCAAAACCTATATAATTCTTGGGATAAAAACAAACATCAAACAGTGATTCTACAGCTGAGATATGGGAAATAAAAGAAATAAAAGAAAAGCTAAGCTGTAATTATTCTTCCCTTTTCCCATGTGGCAGTTCAGCAGCCAGTGCAGCATGTTGCTTTCCCACAATAGGGAGCAGTCCCTCACGTATTTGCTGTACTGGAAGGTCACACAGCACTGCCAGAGAGGCAGCAATCTGTGCTGAAATGTGCTAGCTTTCAGGGATGGACATGTTCCACGCAGCCCATAATTGACTTTAGGGTACTGAGGGGGATGCATTCTCCTTTTGATGGGATACATGACAGCGTTCCTTCTCTAGCTGATAAGCTTCACAGACCAGCACAATGGAAGCTCTCCTGAGCTGTCATTTTGAAGAAAAATGGAAAGTTCATCAATGGCCCAGAAACGCTTTTTGTGGGCCACTGTTGTTTGTGTTGGGCTGTTCACTCCAGGAGTTATTTTGGAAAGTGCTTGCATTGGGGTTTGAGGTTTTCCAGAACCAAAACACTGGTTTATATTCATGTTTAAAATATATTTCTGCAGAAGAAAGGGTAGAATCCTTTGTTTTGGTACATTTATCCAAGATGCACTTTACTGTTAAATTTTTAGTTCCTTATCCTTCTGTCCTATATATTTTTGTTGAAGTCTTTGACCTAAAACATATGGTATAGGTCCCTGAGGGACTCTATTTGCCTTTTCCTACCTCACCTTCTGCGGCCCTTGTGCCCCTTGCCAAATAAATAAAAGGGAAGTTATTTTGTCTTGAGTAAAGGTCCAAATCTCAAGGAAATGACAGGATAATATGATAAAGCCCCAGCTACCTACAGAATTGGGTTGGATCGAAAGACTTTGGGAAACAGTGAATTCAAGAATCCAAATAATTTTCTTAGGTAAAGTAAGTTATTTTAAATACCATGAATACGTTTGCAACATTTAAAATAATAATGTCATTTACCCAAGAGCTTATGCATCCCACTTCTCCGGCAGTAAGGGAGCTGTTTAACCCATGGACTTAATTGTAGTTCTCTTAGTAAATAAATAGTAAGGGAGTCAGTGAACTTCAATACAAATTTGTGAGACTGTGTACCAACAATAAATAAGAAACTTCTTAGCCACTCTACAGCTTCTGATTCCCTGTGAAATAACTTTATCCCTAAATAAATTTCATTTACCAATGGAAACAAGATTTTAAGTCTAATACTCACGAATTAATATATGTAACTACTGTAAGTAAAAATATAAAACCAGATTTTATACTACTGGAACAATGAAAATAGTCTTAAGAGTAATTGGTAAGTAATTACAGGAGACTTATGATGAAATAACATCTCTACTGAATGCTTCACATTTCTACTTAAAAGATTAAAATTGAAAAAATGTGAGGGTTAAATCTGCTATACTACAGCTTCTGTAATATTTCTGGCGCTGCAAAGGATCAAAACCCCAGACAAAGAAGAAGGAGCACAATTCCTCAGTGCTGTCCTCTTGAGAGACCCGGTATAGAAGGTCTGCAATGATGATGCTCATGGTGGATCCAAAGTATATGGAGATTCCTCTGCTTCATTGTCATCTGGAGAAAACACAGTGAAGCAAAATTTAGCAGAGTCCTGAATAAAGTTGTACTTACCTATACTGTGGGCAAAATAAGATAGACTAAGAAGTAGAGAAGAATATTCTTTCTTTCTAAATCCTCCTCCACTTTTAGACAGAAAATAATTCGGCCAGAGCAGAGCATCAGGGTCAGTGTATGCTTTTATTTTGACACAAAACATCACAGCTCATTTAAGTTTAGGGGAAAGATATTGCATTCAGATGGATTTTTAGCACAGACCACAGAGAGGCTATTTTGTACTTTAAATTAAAAAGGACATGCATTCCAAATCATGCTCTGAACGGGATCTGGCTTTGGTGGGGAGAGGTTTGTTGCTCCCACAGTGAGGACTTATGAAACATTTTAATAAACAATAAGGCTTTGTCTGAAGAGAGAGCCTTGACATCCAGTGTGTAGAACTCAGATATATGAACAATTCATTCAAACTGAACCACTGTTGTATTCAGAAAAACCATGGCAGACTAGTGGATGAAATCCCTATTTGCACAATTGTGCACTTATTGAAGTGGCCTTTCCCAAAGTACTTTCACAGGGGGTTTAACTCCATGCCAGTCATGTTTTCTCCTGTCTTCTATCCTGACATGAGCATTTTTCACTCTCTGAGTAACAAGGGATCTTGTGTGGGAAAATGTTTTCCCTTTGTACCTTACAAAGAAAAGTCCTTTCACTTTGAAAAGTTATGTTGTTAATTGCATTAATCCCATGTTCTGTGTGTATGCTTATTGCAAGGAATACTCTCAAAATTTTATGGACCACAGTTTTTCTTTGTTCAGGTTACTGAAAAGCTACTTAGGAAAACATTTAGAGTATAAAGCTATGACTTTTGTTTCTAGTTCTTTTAATACAAGAGAAATCAATTTAGGCAACCATAGTTTTACCAGACCTCTGCACAATTCCAGGCTTTGAACACCCACATCTCTGGCCATACATGAGATACATCAGGCTCAAAAGGGCAGGAATGCAGAGTCAGAATTTTGGGTACAACAGCATGGGCCTTTGCTTAAGAGTTCACATATGTGGATGTACTACACACTGCTCTCTACCCCAGCACTGCTAGAAAAGAAAAAATTTAGTTCTGCTTTGTACGCTTGCATGGAGATTGAAGGACGTGGAGACTCTCTAGGAGTTTGATTCCAGATTTCATGACTCACTAATGGCAACGTTTTCATCTTGTTTTCCAAACTATCTCGTTGTTTACTTGCAGTGAAGTTGCGGGCAAAATTTCCATTGACTTCAGAGGAAGTCGGATGGCGCCAGTGAGGTTCTCATAGTTTTAGAAAGCCATCCAAATTTGTCACTAACTTTAAGAATTTGGTCTGAAAAGTCCTTTTATATGTGGGCTAATTACTGTGGGAATAAATACAGCCACAGTATGTACCAAGATATTTTAACTTCTCTTCATACTGTAATTATATATAATATCTTACATCACTAATTAAATCCAAATGTTCTTTTCTTAACCCCATCATTAATAAACTGTAAAAAATCTCTCCAGAACAAAACTAAATTAAAAATTCGCTATACAGACCACTTATAAGAGGATAATCTGGTTGGTTTTTTTTAACTACTGGGTTTCAGATACAGCCTCAGGGATTCCACATGGGTGGTCAAGTAATTCTGTCTGATGAGTAATAAACAAATAATTCTACACCCAATTCTGTTTTATTCCCACTGAGTGGTAGCTCCTTATGGAAGTAGTTCCACTTCAGTATTTTGGCATGCACTTAATCCCAGATTTATATGGCTAAACACCACTCCCTGAAACAAGGGATACAGTATTAAGCCATGTGTAAAAAAGCAGAAAATTGCCCAACAAAATGCAAAAAATCATATGTTGAAAAGACAGACATCATATTCAAGATTCAGACGTCAAATTATAATTTTCAGTTAAAGATAAAGTTTCTCAACACCATATCTTAATGCATTTTTTTTCCCAAAATTTGAGATGAGCATTCATAAGGTTTACATACCTGGGTTTTGAGTGGCAATGATTTTTTTAAAAGGTGGAATGTCCCTGCTGTCTTTATCTTTCACATAGCCATTGGTAATCAGGAGTTGTTTTGGTGCTAAGAATATTTCACTGACTGTCAAGGGTTGTTTTATATTATCTTTGAATAGCAGCTGTCATGTTTTGCAGTTTCAAGGGAAGAAGATTTTTTATTGGAAAAAGAGAAGAAGAAAAAAAAAAAGACATCACTGTACCTTCTGGGCACCCACACCAAAACTATTGTATGGAAAATACCGAACTATTTTCTTTATTAGTAGTTTAACTAAAAACAGACTTTGGCAGCTAATCTTCTAAACATCTAAACCTCATCAATTACTTTCCTCTGCTGTTGGAACAAAAGTATCCCATTCTTCAGAGAAAAATATTCAGGATATGGAATATGTACGCATACATTTTTGTATATGCATACTCCGACAAAGATTTCTTTAGAACAATGTCACTACAATTCAAGTTCAATAAAGAACTGAACAGTCCAGTCTATGAGTTTTATCTTTTAGTCTTTAGGGGTGAGATTCTGACCCCTTTATTCAAGCTAATAATCAGAACTTTCAGTGAGGTTTAGTCAGAGTTGGTGAGAGCTGCAGCTGCCAACAGAGGCCCGTGGATCGAAGCACCATGGAAAAAGGCCAGCTATCGTGTTTTTTTACCCTTGTACCCTTGCTGCGTTATAACTGCAGGTAGAAAACACGGTCAGCCTCACTGTCCATTAATATTTAAGCATCACAAAAAGTGCTACACCTGAGGATTGTTTCCAGACTCTTGCCCATTTCATAGCATAGGCAGGCATAACCTATACACAGTTACATGCTCATGTGCAGCGATACACAGGACAGACTCGAAAAGCCCTCCCACGTGTCTCCTTCTGTTTGGAACACATTTATCATTTTTTTTTTTTCAGATTCCAGTTCAGTCAAACTAAAGACGGTTTACTTAAGGAACAAAGAGCCTTAGTGACACTTCTGGCAGATTAGAGAACAGCACCTTAACCTCAGATTTCACAAACGGCATAAAGAATCTTGATTCAGGCAACTGCCTGTCTTGCTGAACTTCAGAGCCTACATTCTCCTCTGCCTATTCTCAAGCACTTTAAGAATTTAATTTGGAAAGGCTCATGCAGCTGTGCCTGGCACAGTTTTGCCCCTGCACTGTAAAGTTGAGTGCTACCATCTTGTCTTGGTTGCTTCAAATCAAAAAATTCCCAGAATAAATCTCAAAAAAGTGCCAGCAAGTACAATTTTAAAACAAAATATATAAAAGCAATGATATAAAAGGAAATTAAGTATGTTTTGCTGTGCTTTAAGGTATCTTTCCATCCATAAATTTTCCAATGGTCTTTTATGATTTAGGATGGCAAAAACTTACGCAAAATATATTATTCCTAATCTTAATAATTCATAACTATAATAATAAAAATATTAAAAATTGAGATTAGAAATGAAAATTTTATGTCAGATAGGAGAGGGATAATTCCTAGGATGTATATGCATTTGAGGAGAACTGCAGTAACTGGCACCTCTGCACTAGCTCTAGAGATGCCATATTTGCCACAAAAAAACACACGTTAAAGAATTAATGAAGAACGTGTTCAATATTAAAATAATAAGAGAGGGTAAACTAAACCTGTGACTCTCCATTGCTTCTGGACAGGCACTGCCTTTCTGTTGCACAATTCTACAGAAAGATACCTTCTTTGTCATCTGACAAACTACTTCAATGGAACATGGGAGAGCACAGCTAGAACCTCTGACACCAACAAGATAAATTCCCTGGTTTGGGATCTAGCCACCTTCAGCTCTTGTCCTGAGACTTCGGTAGTTCAGCTTACCCAGTGTGATTTTTATCGTATATTTAGTTGAAGCACAGACTGAATTGTCTTGGGGTGATTTTTTACTCTGAAGTGTGAACTGGAAATGGGCATGGCGAAAGCCTTTTCTTCTCCAGAGCTCTGTTTTCTTGCTGAATTTACTGGGAACAGCAAAAGTTCAGAAACAGTAAAAACAAGGCTCTGTTATTTATTCCACTTAAAGTTTTTCAACTCTGAATCTTGCTGTCAAAGTGCATTAATTGAAATTAACATAATAAATTGTATATTTGTGATTTGGCTCAAAAGAGCCTTTAAAGTCTATTTTGCCTATAGATTCCTCAGATGCTATTATTACAGTTTGTTTTCTGCAAATAGTCTATGAATAAAACAAGAATGGAGATTGTTTGACAGTTAGCAGAAGCATATAATTCAAAGCACTAAAAGTGCTCACATTCTCTCTCACCTCCACTAATGGTTTCTTCTTTGTTTTTTTTCCCTCACTCAAGAAAGAAATATTCTGGAGCCATCACTCACAGCCTTTCTTTAACTGCAGCTGTTGTTTCTTTTAGGACAGAGAACACAAAGGCTTTTTACCCAGATATAAGCATAAATCTCAGTAGAAGGCATCTGTTCCAGCTCACTGTGCCACAAGGCTGGTTTTTGCATTTCATCTGTTTCCTTGAAATCATCTGAGCAGGGAAGTGATATGGACATAGCTGTGCCCTGTGATGAATCTCCATTTTTCAGAGCTCTGAAGGTTCCCTCAAAGAATGTGAGAACCAGGCACGCCCCTCTTCTGTTCATTTCAGATGATGCTAATTCTTTTAAAGATGCTACTAACATCTTGACCATCTATTATTTTTCCTAAAGAAAAAGATGAAAGGCATGAAATTATCTGAATTTTGATATCCACCCCTGTTACACAGTGCTGCTGTCATCTCCAGTGGGCGTGGAACTGTTCTAACCACTCTGTTCTACACAAGACAGGTAACTGCTTGTTAATACTGAACACAAAGGCATGGCTGTACTAAAGAAATAATGACATACAGTCAAACCAAATCAGCATAGCTAAACAACAGGTACCATTGGAGCATTTTTATCTTCTGGAATTTCACTTGAAAATTACTCTGGAAACTTAAAACATGATATGGGTACTGATGGAACAGAATAAATGAGACCGGGAGACATGCACAGAACAAGCAAGGTAAAATCCATAGTCACCCAGCAAGTCAGGTGATCTATCATAATATCCTTCTTTAACAAACAGCAAAAGAACAGGATGCAGCACTTTACTAAGGACAATCCTGCTGTGTTGCCTGTCCTGGCAAGTGGAGGTGTACAGTGTTAAAAGATCCACTTAACTATTAACACAGCTTCTTAACACAAGATGTTATCCTTGCATAGAGATGCCCAAAAACAAAGATGAAGGAAACCTTTGTTCAGCCACTCAGGTTATCTGTATACTTGATAAGGAAATTACTTCACATAAATAACTAAATAAGCATAATGGCCTACCTCCTAAAATTCTGACAAAATTCTAAATATTTTATCCAAAAATATTTCAAAACAGGTGGTGTTACATCTAAAAATAAAACACATGGGGTTTTATTTCAATGAAACATAGAAACATAATTGAAAACATTAAAATTAAATGTAAAAAAATAATTTTGAGAATCTGGTTCAGCTAGAAAACCATCAAAGAGCTTATTACTGTATCTTGAGTTAAGTAAGCATGTTGTCACTCTAACAGACTGGTTTTAATTTGTTAAAACCACTCTGTTGGGATGATTTATATCCCAATATTTCTGGCAAACACATTTAGGAGAGTAAATTCTCCTTTCTGAGAGGCACAACAGGTTTTCGTTGACTCAACTGTGGTACAGAATATCAACATATAAATTCAAAAATCTTTGAACTGGCTGTTAAAATTGGGTATTCTAATTAAGCAACTCCAAATCAAAATCTACCACTTTCAGTTTAAAAAAAGGTTTTTTAACTTCCTTTTTTTATTATCTCCTAGGTCTGGGGGGCAATTTATGGGATGAAATTTATGGGGTGAAATGAGAGCCTTAGTGACCCAAAAGGAACCCTGCTGTGGTTCCCTACCCCTTCAACCACACCAAAACAGCCCTTTACGGGAAGGGGGATTGTGATTTGGGTTTTTCTGGGGAGGGTTGTTATGTTTTGCTCATTTCAGTAATTCAGCTCACTGAGTATGCTGCTATTCTTGTGCAATGCGGGTGAAGTTTCTCAACAGCTTAAGCCAACTTTGCCACCAACATCCCTGTCTTTTCCTTGCGATCTCCACCCCTCTGCTGCTGGCACTGGTGGTTCCCAGTGGCTCAGAGCTGGTTCAAAGGGCTTAAAAGAAAGTTACCAGCAATTACTGTAGCCTGGCACTCTCATGCCAGGAGTAGTACAAGAGAGGAGGGGAGAGAAACAGAACAAAGTATGAAGATGGAGCCATGACTGAGCTGACTAAGCTTTGTTTAATTCGTCACAGAAGTGTGACCTGAGGGTATGGTAAACACCAGCATGAAGGATACAAGGCACCAGGGCAGAGGGAGTGACTGGAAACTTCTAAAACCAACCTTTCCAGCAATGTCAATGTCTTGAGTAATTTCAGCCACAGGGCTGAGATTGGCATAGATGGACTCTGCGCTCACAGCACGTCCTGGCACAGCTGGGCCTCCTTAAGTCCTTGTGCTGCTGACTACTATAGGGGAGGGAGGGCTGGGAAGCAGAGAATCAGCAGATTTAACACAGCTAGGAGACTGTTCCCTGAAGGAAACATCTACAGGCCATATTCAGACAGCTTTCAAGTTCTTACTCTCTTTCAAGTAAAGTAGTTCTTAAATACACTGCTTGTAATATCACTTTGCAAGTTGTGTTGCTGCTTGTCTTTTTACTCTTCCACTCTTTGCATCTTCAGTATAAACAAGCATTAATAGCTCACCCTATTGCCTGAATTCCTTCTTGGGGTCACAATCAAGTCTGCAAGGATAATGTCACATCTGGTCAGTGGAGGAGGTCCATGCACTCCCCTTACACTCAGCCCTGTTAGAAGAGATGCATAAAGAGGTTTCTAAACCTTCTTCTAAGCATGTAAAAACAGAGATTGCACTGAATTTATGCCTTCAAGGGAGAGTGATCTGAGCCTTTTAGGATTGGAAGGGATTCTCAGAAACTTTCTATCCATCTTATCAGGGAGAAAATCATCAGCATCACTGAGGGATTCAATTGTGCTCCATATAAATTAAGCTAAAAGTATAGGGAAGACAAAGAAAAAGAAATATGGCACTTATAAGCTGTTTGTTTTGGCAAGCATCCTGGTTGATGCAATTCCATAGGAACTGCCAGAGAGTTTATGGAAGGTTCAACATTTTTATTCCAATCTTTTTGGCCCATTTCAAAGGACAGTGACCTGTGGGAAACATTATGCATGCTTGCTCAGAAAAATATCTGAAATACCACTGTAGACTCCAGCTGTTTGAATAAGAAGGAAGAATTATTTAACTGCGGGCCATGACCAAACTTGGATGACAATAGTTAATGTGGGATTCCCATCTCAGTAGACGTTTACTTCAGCATCTGCAACCTTCAACAATAGAAGGAAATAGTGGAAACCAATACCAGGATTTCCTTTGAAAATTCACTTTTATTCCTTCTTCCCTTAAATCCCTTTATTCTCTCCTAGTAAAAAATGTGTACATAATAGCAGCTGGAGGGAATGCAAGGTCAGGCCTCAAAACACTTCAATCCATCAGCAGAGAGGTGTGGCAGCTGGTCAGTCTGCTGTCTTGCAGGAAGGAAGCCGTAGCCTTCGCTTTGAGTCACGAGAAGCAGCCAAGGAGGGAAGCATCCATGCTTGGATGGTAGATGTGGCAGGGTCGAGCTCAGGAGGAAAGTTGTGCACAGAAAACACTATCAAGCAAAGCTGCTCTGTCATCAGTTTACAGCAGTGCCAATGTATATCTCTGTTCTCAACAAGGAACTGAGGTTTGTCTGTATCTGCCTTGGCAAGTGATGGATTGCAATAGGAGCAGACCTTTAGAAAACAAAGTTGTTCCTGAAGAGCTAGCTTCTCCACTTTGCTCAGTAGAGAGGATATTACAGCTGATTAGTTCTAGTGTGGCCCAGTTGGTCAGAAGGGGTGGATGTAAGCACATGAGGGGCCACCTGGATCTCTTCACATTGAAAGCTCTCCAGTTTGGTCAACAATGTAGTGTTGTCCTGGAGTGAACAAACTTCAGAAAGTGGGCATAACAGGAGACTTGTTTCAGAAGCAGTCTTACAGCAGCTGGTTTTCCTCTGCTTCACTAGTGAACAAGTTGTGAGATCAACATCCTGATAACAGAAAGGGGATGGAATGGAATTACCAGCAATGATCCTTGGAAGGACAGATCCTATCACTCCCCCTGGGGTCACATCAGAGGGATAACTTCTGGTCGGGAGTTCTGAGATCACAGCAGATCCACTGCTGAGAATACTCAAGCAGCTACTGCATAACACAAGCTCTCCATTGCAACCAAAATCAACTGTGTGAGAGGGTATGTAGTTAAATCACATGATAAATCTCCCTTGAAAGTCTCTCCTATCCGTCACCTTTACAAGCTTTTTGAAGTTTCTTAAGAATGAAGTATAAAAATATTTATCCAGACAAGAATATCACATTTAGAGCTGGTGAGCACTCCTTCTGGTCCTTTTCTTTTTCAGAGCTTGTTATGGTGCTATGTAGTAGCATAAGCTATGAACAACAATGAACAACACTTGGTTGCACAAGGTAGTTGAAGGATCCTGGATCAGCTGCCTGGCTTCCTCGGGGTTTGCAGCAGACTCCCAAGGAAATGCTTTGAGGAGTTCAGAAAGACCACTGTGAAGAAAATGATTGTATGCAATCGTTTCTTCTAACCACTTACACAGTAATAAGCACAAACCTTTGGAAATGCAAGTGATTTATCTTCAGAAGACTACAGGAGAAACTGTGTTTTTTGGAAGAAACATGGACAAACAACTTGGCAACCCTCATATTGTGCCCATTCTGCTGATACAGGGAACAAAAAGGAAGAGAGCACAGTCTTCTCATACTCTGACCTGGCTGTTTGACTACATGCTGTACAAAACATAGTCAAAGACACCAAAATGTTACAAAAAACAGTGTTAGTGTTCTTTCTTGTACATAAACAGGCAGACGAATTCAAGAATTATGGCTGAAACTCCAGCATCAACTCGTGCAGTCAAAGACTTGTGTAAAAAGACAGTGATGCTTATATATTTAGGAATATGCAGACCTAGATAAGAAATCCAATCTAAACCTGCATTTCCCTATTGAGCAAACTACTACAGTTACAGGTGTTTTTAATTTAATTTTTGAATAATGTTTCTTCCACTCACATTATCACCTGACTCCTCATCAGGAGATTTGCTACTGTCATAATTTCTTCAATGAATGCATGAAAAGACAATTTTAATTCTTCGTGCATCACACACTGGGGCTAGAAAAATAGGGAAAGAAAGAAACCAAGGATCAACTGAATTAATATAAATTTATATGAATTTATATGATTTTGCTGGAGCTGAGATAATCCACTGGTCTAACAACAGAGCAGGAAATGAGACCAGGTCTTTCTTTCAGTATTTTCTTTCTATCTTGTTGTGCCGATACCTTGCTATTTGACTCTGTTGCTAGTGTCTAATATGCTTTAACTAGCATGAGATTCATTACCATAAAAATCTTAATTTTAAGAGAACCTACTGATTGTTATTTTAATTATTACTTCAGCAAAAATCCATTTTGTACAAAATTTTATGATGGTTCCCTGGCCCTTGGCAATCCTTGAATGACCATTCTCCTCCATTTTTAGCAAGAAATCTTTCTCTGTAATGTCACAGCTCTTGCTTTTGATCATTTCCATAACTGATGACTTCTGAAAATTTCCAAAGTAAGATTAAGAAACAAACACAGTGAACTTTTGTGTTCGATATCGACTGAAAGACATGTCTCAATGTCTTAACAACTTCAATCTTTGGAACAGAACGTGATGTTGTTGGGTTGAGAAGAAAAGCACAGGGAAACAGCACACTGGGGCTGAAGTGGGGGTGTGAGCATTAAGCACACACTTCACTGTTAAGTCATCCTCTGCATTCTAAACTTGAGTCATGAAAACTGTTTTCTTCTACCAGTGATCAAAGCTCCCATTAAAACTAAGTGACTTATGTAAAATTGGATGAAATCACAATTCATAGCCTCAAAGGAAACCTCCAAAGGCATGTGTGTGTGCACACACTCACATGTATCACCACCTTCCAAAATGCTTCTAGCTTGCTGATCTCAGAGTATATCTGAGGGTATCTCAAATCTGGTATGATTGTTCTGAAATTGGACACTTCATAAAAGGGCTTAGAGTGAGCAAATGGAAACATGTGGCCTAACTCTCCTCTCACACTCAGAGCAAATTAAATCTAACACTGGATTAGTTTTTTTGACAAGCTGCAGAAGCTGTATGAAAGCTTCTGGGAAACCCAAGGCTTTTGCAAATTTGTGTTCAGCTTGACTGAACATTTCTGATAAGAAAGTATTTTTGGCATTTTGATGAGAAAATATTTTCATTTTGAAACTAATTTTTTAACATAAAGAAGTGTTAAATAAATCAAAAGTAAACTTAACATTTATGGATTGTTTCTTTACACTTTCTGCAAATGGGAAAATGTTACATGAAGTTGTCCTTTCCTTTTTTGTGGTGAAAAAAAGAAAGGCAAACAGTTTAATATTGTGCACAATTGAATTCAACATGTGACAGTACAAAAACTAATAATGCACCCTCCTTCCAAGGGTCAATTTTGCTCAAACAGTAAAATCAATTAAAATTTTCAGACTGCTTCATTACAGATCAGTAACGGTCTCCAGAAAATCTGATCAATTCCTTGAAGTTTTCTTGCATTTAACAGATGAAATTTAAAGGAGTTTTACAGAAAATTTATACTCCTTAGCCCCAATTAAAGACAACAGATTCCCACTTGCAGTGAGTACTCTTTTCACTGTTTGGAAAAAAGTAGCAGTGTAAGGTGTACTCAGTTCATTCCAATTTATCTTCACTTTAACTTTCCATGTCCCTCCTGGAAATGTTCTAAAGGGTCTTAACATAAGCTGTAAATCTAAGATATACCGACATAAAACTTCTTTCAATAATATGGTAATGAGAGTTTTGTAGCCCACAGAATTCAGAGCACTCAGCCAGACCCTACTGGCTCCAGCTTTGACACCACCTAATGTTTCACATCCGTCCAAAAAGGAGTTAAAATGGCAATCCTTGAGCTAACTCCCTGTGATTTGGAATGACAATGCCTCTTCTCTACTCAAGAGCAGAAGCAGATGATTGTACTGAAAACTGTGTTAGCTATCAGGGCAGGTTTTGTGATGGGTCTCTCTCTGCAACTACCTTACTACAGCAAACTCAGATTTTTTTATTCCGTGTTGACAACTTTCATAGCTTTTCAGTCTAAGCCTGATTTGAACTGCTAACAAAATTAAACTGTTGGGTATTTATTGTTTTTCCAACTAAGATTTTTGGAAACTTCATGAGACATTGTATGCATTTATGCCCGGTTTGCCTTGTGTAATCTTCAACATTTTTATGAATATTTACCAGTATCTTTTGACAGTCTAGATTGCATGATGTGGCCAGAGATGTGATCTAGTCTCCTCTACAGTCAAGAGAAATCTTCCCACTCTTTGAAGGCTTACTTCTTGATTTCTTTTATTCTTTGTTAAGTATTTGGAAGTTCATTTTCTATTCTTAGTCTTCACTGAAAGACAGAATTTTTACGGTTAGATACCACTATGAACAGTAACATGGACTGCTGTCTGGGATGTTTCGAAAGCCTCTAAAATAACTCCTTCATTTTCTTAGTTAGCTATCAATCCATCTATCTATGTGTTGCAGGGAAAGGGTTGAAAGGAGAAGATTTGGCAAGGAGGGAAAGAAGAGTTGTCTCCTCTCAAGATGGCCTTGCAGTTCGGGGATGCTAAGAATATCCAGTGTGGAAAATGTTGAGTATTGTGCTTGCTTTGGGTTGTTTTCTGTCTGTCTTGAGAGGTGGAGTTTTCGTAGAGGATAACAGAAAGCTGTCAAAGACTTGAGGTATCCTTCATGGACAGGCTTGTTAGAGAGATAAGGAACTGGGGGTCATGGAAAGCAAAGTGCTGAGAAGAACTGCACCTATCCCAGGCCCTTGGAGATGCTGAGGGTGTGCTCCCTCACAGTGTGAGAATGTGCTCCCAGAGTTTTGCCCCTGCTGACATGGACTAAGCTTAGCAGTGCATGTGTCCCCTCTTGTTTTTGGAATCCTCAAGCCAGCAGGGTGATGGAATAAATCTACTCTTTACACTTCAGCTGTGAGTCTTGCTGGCCTTGGTTACTTGCATCCCTCAAAGCACACACTGGGTTAGACTGATAGATAACTGTCCAGACAAGTACATGCCTAGGACAGAGAGAGGGAGGGAGTAATATTACCAGTTCAAGATGGATAAACTCTATTGATGGCATAATTTCTGGATAATTGTTTGTTTGGGGCACAGGATAACACTTCAAAATCTTCTCTGTCTTTGATGAGAAAATTGAAGAACGCACACAGCTTCAAGATGCACCTTGACTTTTACAAGGCAAAATGCCTTTTGAGTGTTGTTGTCACAGAGATAAGCTGCTGGGAAAAAGCAGGAGTGAAGTCATAAGGATGAGTCCTGTTGTGCCAACTCTCATAAGGAGGGAAAGGATATTGCCAGACCAGCACCATTAACAAGTTCTCAGACCTTTCCCACATGCTGTGAAGGACTAAGGCATTGTGTTGAAGCTGCAGTGCATTTCCTTCCCAAACCTGAGGCAGGAAACAGGAGTGCAAGGAAACAAAAGAAGAAAGAGAAGTCCAGAGATAGTTCCATTATAACCACATGTGATGCTGCAAAATACTTCCTCTCCTCCATTAAAAAAAAAAAAATCTAAATTAAACTGAGCTATGAACCTGGACAAAAAGTGGTCTTCAGTCCTCCTTGAAATTGCCCTATTTTACTCCATGTTCAGATTTGTTCACATGATTGGCATTACTTATTCATTCCTTTCCTGCCCAGCAAAAATTTCAAGTGCCTGACTAGTCAGCCAGGAAAAAGACACAGAGAGACTACTAAATTACCAGAAAACCCTCCTGATTATCTCCCTCTCAGTTTAAAGGGAGCAATTTTTTAAGCAATAGATTTATTGCTTAAAAATATAATCCTTTTTTGATTTTAATTACTTTTTTTCCCTCCTTTTCCCTGAACAAAATATTTCATTTTTTTCCTGGAAAGATATCCACTCTAGACTAGCAACTGGAAATTAATAAGTCACTGTTATTGCTAAATCAAAGGCACCGGAGGAATACTTGCACTCCAAGCTTTCATTGACTCCAGGAGACTTTGTACTGGGACCTCTAGGGGAAATATGAGACTAAACAGGTTTTCCAGTAATCACATTTATTCCTTCTTCCTAGTGCAATAAGATACACCCAAAGTTACTCCACATTAACCAATAATGTTTTTAGATTTCCAGATATATTTTGGGCTGTTAAATGCATAGATAAACAGCCTGAGGATCCAGTTTGATAGTTCCCCTCAGTATTAATCATCAAAACACACACACAAAAATATTATTCACACTTCCACTCATATAGCTAAATGCTCATATTTAAAAAGGGTCTTTCTATAACAGGATTGGGAATATTACCTCTGGGCTAATCCATACAGTAAAGGAAATTAAAAGAGGCTGCAAAGCAAAAGTAAAAGTAGAGCTGACCCTTACTGAAGTCAGTGACAAAATTCCTTTAAACTGCAGTAAGACAAGAACAAGCCCCAGCAGCCTGGATTGACTACAAAGCCAAGGGAGATTTTAAGACATGAGTAATAAGAAGAGGGAACAGAACAAAGATTATTAATACTAAGAAATTAGGAATCATGCCTTTTAATATTTAAAACACTTCTCCAAATACACATTTTAATTTGTCTTAAGGATTAGTACAATGTTATCAAAACAAAAGCAAGGATCTATCTTGGTTTTCCCTCCACAGTATACATGCAGTGTAAATGCATTCCCATTTCTGTATATCTTTACCATGTGTGCCTGCAGAGAGGGAAGGACCATAGTTACATGGGCAGGAAACAGAAATGTTGCATTTTCCGAGTTTATCCTTGCCTTCAAATCATTACAATGCCAGATTTTATCAGGAACGCTGCTTTAAAAAAATTAAAGAGAAGTTCAGTTCCAGATGGAGTCTACAGTGATGTTACAAAGATAATATAAGAAACAGAAAGTGGAAACAGATGTGTCATTTTTAAGGAGATGGATTATATTAGCCTAAAACTCTCCAAATGTTCTGTGAGATGTGACATCTGCAGCAGTATTTTTAAACCTGGGTTGTTCTCTCCCCTTCCCACTATGAGTTTCTAGGTTTGGATGATCTTTTCTTCCTTTGTAACTTCATACATTGTAAGGGACCATCTAGCCTGATCCTTTCACAGGCTGAAGGACATCCCACAATTAAGTCCAAAAAAACCCCTTGCCCTGAATTGCAGCAGTGGACAAACCATGACAATAGTTGCTCGCCATACTAATTAATTTTTTGTGGGTGGACAGGAAGACAGAAACCAAATGTCTCAGGACAGCCATCCTGTGATCCTGCTCACTGCATTGTCACCACTTTCCCTCAGTCATTATCTCCTCTGTTGCATTGCTGCAATCTTTCATACTTTGATGAATAACCTTCCCATACAAAAATAAATTATTCTGTTTCTTTCTGCATCAATACATCAGACAGGAACCACCTGTCCTCTGACAGCTGCCAGAAATTATTAAAATGTGAGCCATCACAATGAGGTTATAGTCTATGCTATATTACCAATTGCCCCTTTCATGTCTTAACCAGAATGTCAAATGAAAAAACACTTCAGTGCCATTATCTTTAATAACCAAACACACCTCAATTTATTCAAAACAAGATAGTAAAAGCTGTTGGCTGCAAATCGATGTCAATTTATGTTTACACTGGAACCTTCCTTTCAATTTTCATGTAGAGGTTCTTCAGCAGCTTCCCACAAATCCTCCACCCACAGCAGTTGCCACCTTGTTCCTTTAAAACACTAGTATGATGTTAATTTTTCCCATTTATAGATTAGAATAAATGTTTACAGTGAGGCTTATCAAACTAATTTGTTTTAAAATATCTAACTTGAATGGTATGTGTTTGATGTCCTTAAATACTGGATGGCATGATTACTTACAGAGGAGTTCTGCCTCTCTGGGTCATTATAGATAATAATAGCACTTTCTTTCAGCAATGGAACGATATAATTGCAACTTTTCTTAACATATTTTAAAACTTCCCTCATACACTCTACATGTTCTGGCTCTGTGTGGGTTTTTTTCCCCCTTAACAACTGTTGAATAATTCCTACATTCTTTAAGGTCTCTTCCAGTCCAAACTATTCTATGATTCTGACTTGTAGCACTTTCAAATTTGCCTTTCTTCTATTTTTATATAAATTTGCATTTTTCCTGGGTTTGTTTTGTTTGTTTGTTTCATATCTGTTTCCACTTTCCCTTTGAGTCAGAGTTTCATTTTGTTTTGTTTTGTTTGGGTGGTATTTTTTTAAAAAGCAACATGGCCTTCTCTCTCATTTGTGGTTTTTTAAGCATTTGGTAAAATATTCCTAAGCAGCTCCCAATTATCATTCACATTTTACTGTTTAAAAGCTTTTTCCCCAAAGATTAAGCTCTTAATTGTTTTCAGCTTTATGAAATTTCTCTTTTAAAGCACTAAGAGAGGGGGAAGGTGAAGTAGATTTTTACATTTGTTGCTAGTTTGAACACTCATTTGCTTTGATATGCCTAATATGATTTTGCTGAAAGTGTATGGCTAAGCATTAACAATAGCATTAATACTGGGTTTGAAGTTCCCTTTTACCTAACAAGATTGGTTCTGTAAAGGGCTCAGGGTTCCAGAAACATTTTCCGATTTAAGAAACAGGTAAAAAAGAAATTCCTGTAACTTTTTAAATGTTGAAAATAGTTATTTAAAGGACCAATTGTCATTGTGTGTTCTGTTACTTGGTGCTGCAATATTCTTGGAAGAGCAAAGTTAAAAGCAGGGTTTGATTCATCATTTGGTACCAGGTCAATAGATAAATATTCTTCCTGCAAGATTGGTCTGATCTTCTCAAGAGAGACACTCACCACTGCACTTCAGATTTTCACCATTCCTCTTAAATGTTCCTCAAGGGTCTTGACTTTTGCTGGATGCTTGGTGAAGAGGGATACAGACTTTTCAGTAGAAAAACCACCAGGAAACTGGGAGGGAATGGGGTTTCAGAGAGCAACAACACATCAGTTTCTATATTAAAAAGTAATGAAGTTTATATATTTGAAAGAATAATGCAGATAAAGTTTGAGCTTTGGAATGCACTAAGAACTGGACTACATCTATAAGCAGGTGTATAATTGCACTGTCATCCCCCTGAATTGGCAGATGCTTCCATTTGCTCAGAAGAATTACAACTGGATGAAAATATATATTTTTTAGAATGTATCCAATCCCAAATTTTTAAATTAATTCAGATGTTACATGAATAAAAATAAGAAACAGTGAAAGAGAACAGCATCCTTCTTCATACTTGTATTTAAGGTTAAATACATTTGAAACTGGTCTTCACCACTGACCCATTTCACTGCTGTAAAAGAATCACAGAAGTTTTTCGGCAGTGTTACAAAATTCAATTATGGGCTTTGTTTAATGATTCAGAGCAGAATTTAGATCATTTTTCCAATGAGCTCCTTAAAAATGTAATAATCACTAAATAATCACTATTCTCTTTTTAACAGGATTAAAAGATATATAATAACTCAGATGAATTACAAGAGCATTAGTGGCAGTAGTCATTTGAAGAGATCCAGTGTGAAATTGGCAGATGTAATGTGAATGCCAAGATCAATTTCCTTATTATTTTAAGAGAGCTTGTGCTTCCAAAACTAGTGGATTGAAAGACTGGGAAGATTATACTGCAAAATATTTTTAATAATTTAGCTGGAAGGGATGAGGGGTGGTCAATCACGGGAGAGATTGAAAGAGAAGTAGTCTTTCAGGTTTAGTAATGTATCAAATCTGTTTCCAGATAGCTTTTAGGTATGTGGTTTGGATTCTCATAATTTAATATAATCAGCTTCATCTCTCAGTGCTAACATGCTTTTTCTGTGTCTGGTCAGTGAGGAAGATCCAGAGGGGACCTGGGTAGTTGAGGGAGGGAGAGTGTTTTACAGTGTAGGCATGGAGATCTTTATTCTTAAGTGGCAAACACATTGACATATCAACCACGCTGCTGAATGTTCCCAGTTGAGAACTATTTCAAGAATAAGAGCAGACTCTGTCTGGTTAGCCATCTCTATTCTGTGAACCAGAAGAAAGGAACAGACTTTTTTCAAAGCAGTCAGTCTTTGCTTCACTTATTATATCCACAAAGTGAATGATTTAAGCAGGTAATCAGAAAAGTTTGATAACTGATTTGAATAAAACAAAACAGCACAGAATTATTATAAAGGGGAAAAAAAAGCTTTGTAAAGAAGATATCAGAGACTGAAAAAAATATTGATTTAGAGAGTATATCCTCCAAAGTGCCTGCAGTAAGAGTCTGAGAAACAAAAACCCTACATTTTAAATTATTAAAGTTTTCTCTTAATAACCGAATAAAAAAAAGTTTAAAACTGTAGGGACTTTGGTTCCATGTATTAAAGGGTTTTAAATCGATGTAATCTAGTTCCTGAATAAATATCTGAACAACCAGGTTATAGACTGGTTTTGAGGGTACTCTCAACCTCCTACTGCTTTTCCTCACTTTGTATTAAAACTCAATATTAATTGGAAATAATCACAGGTTTGAAATTTGTTTTCCAATCTCCCAGGGTAATGGACCAAATTATGATGCTGGAAAAAAATTTTTTTCTGTGCTCCAAAAAATATTCAGATAACTTGTATAAAGAAAAGCCCCACTGATAAAATGGGTCAGACTTTATCAGGATACTTAGACAAGCTCACTAGAGCACTGTTTTATGTGTACAGTCCTGTTAAAAACATTTAGAGTTGAAATCTAGATCTCCCAGGTTCTGATCTCTGGCTATTATTCAAAGGACTGCTCAGCACACACACCCCAATGTGTTAAGATGACTCCTATGTGATCACTATCTATTAGGAGCCTCAGAAATCACACAACTTAAAACAACATTTTCAGAGAACTAAGGCAAGAGCAAGTCTAATTTCTTGACCTCAAACTTCATTAAGCAGAAGGCAGGCTACTGACAGGAATTTACTGAAACCAGATGAGCTTCGGGTGCACACTCCAGTCACCAGCTTGAGAGACTGACATTGTCTTTTGCCAGTCGTTTCTGGGAGCTGTTGCATCAGGTATGCTCTCAGGAGCTGCATCATATTTCTAGTTCTCCATCCCCTACACATGTACCAAAATTGCAGCTTTGCTACTACTGCAAATCTTTACTTGCTTATTTACAGCTTTGAAGTTCAAAGTAAACTACCAGTTTCCGCAGGCACAGATGTGTTCAGAGAGGGCCAGTGAAGCCATTCAATACCCTCCCCCCCGGCTTCTGCTGGATTTCCATGCCCCAGGTGCCCACTGCTCTTCCACCTTATGCTAGTCTCTCTACAGCTGAGACCAAATACAATGTCTGGTGGTCTTCTCTTCCTCTGAAACTCAATTTATTAACACCAGCTCAGGAATTGTGCTTTACACTGTCCATTTCTATTTTATAGATATTACTGTCTGGTGAATTACCTTCCTTCCTTAGCAGCTGCATGATAGATGGAGGTACTAAGGAACTCAGTTTTTCAAATGAGAGGAGTAAAATTATGATCTTAAACATAAGTTTGAGGTTCCAGTCAGTTCCTCAGTATGAAGGAGCAGAAGCATGGACAAGAAAGGTGATAGGGGAGGGAAGGGAATTTAGACTTCCAATAATGGAGAGATACAAAGAGCAAAAGAAAAAAACATATACACACATACAGATATACATAAGAAAATAAAAATGGAAATCAATATGAAGACAAAAAAAACCTGCAGTAGAAGGAGAATTCTAAGAAATGGTGGTGGAAAAGAGAAAAAAAAAGAATAAAGTATAAAAGAAACCCCTTCAATCAACTATATTTTTATCAGCCAGGCTGAAATTAAATGTAAAAACCCAACCTTTTCAATTAAAAATTCTATTTAGAAAATGCTTTCATTGGGAAAAAAATTACATTATGAAATTTTATTTTTGTTGCACTTAAAAAACAATGTGTTTCTTTTTCTTCTACCTTTGTCAATGGGTATTACAGTCTATCTGTTGAGCCAAAAAAAAATTCTTAGCTCCAGTGAAGTGAACAGAAAAATTTCATATGACCATTTAAGTACAGAAATGCCATCCATGCTTTTACAAAAGATACAAGCAAAACGTTTCCAACCTGATCAGCCCACTAAACTTGAAAAGTTACAACCAAAAGGGAAAAAAAACCCCAACTGATTGAAAGAGTTTAATTAGGAGATCCTGCTGGATTGTGTCAGTTTTCTTCTGTTCACAATTTATTCTGGTGTAAATCTGAATCTGACATGGATAGAATAAAAACGATTAGCCCTTCTCACTTAATTCTCATCTATGTATTGTTATGTTATTCAGCTGGCTCTCAGACTGGTCAGAGGGAGAGATCTAAGAGAAGTAGCAACTCATCTGAATGCCAGCAGTTTTCCAGAAGAGGAAAATGCCTTTTCTTTACAAAAACTCAGCTGCTTCAACGTGGCATAAAAATGTCCGTGAGAAAAAAAATCTATGGTGATTACAGTTAGGAGACTGAAGTTTTGCAATTGTAAAAAGCTCCTTTCTAAATCAATAAGACTTAAGGAGATCTCTTTCCTCTGCTGATGATGGGCACAGACAGTGATGCAGTGGCACAGCTGCCCCTCTCCCCATGCCAGTGACAGCACTGATGCTGCTGACAAAAATGAGATTTCCCTGGGTGCACATAGTCTGTGAAAACCAAACAGGAAGGGACAGTGTCAATGAGTTTTTTCACTAATCATAGGAATGCTGAGGAGATTGTCAGGGAAATTAGGGTTACGAGGAGACAGACTGCGCTGAAGACAGAAGGTGATGTCTTGAAATTCTGAAGTCAAAGGCAAAACTTCTCCTGGCATCTACAGGGCCAGGAGCTCCTCCTCTGTATGTAAAACAGTGAATACAAAACTTAGTCAAGGGAACAAATTTCCACCTCAGAAAGAATTCTGTTAGGGAATCACTTTCCCTGATAAACATATCATGATGATTTAATAGCAAATCTTTACATTGCCTAAAAATGGTGATATAAATTAAACTTAAAAGGACCATGAGAAAGAAGTTTCTAAAATTATTGAATGCTTGATATGGCAGCATGTTGACTTGTGACAAGATTCACAAGACTTCTCCCAAGGCTGAATAATTTGGAATAAACTTCAGAGCACAGCAGAGGTATGTCAGTTCCGGTATGTCAAGGGAGTTACTTTGAAAACCTCTGTACACACCCAGGCACCAATATGGTTTTCCTAAGGTCCAACACAATTGAGTAATGTAGCTGTAGCCTAATACACGTGTTAATCATCTTATTTCACCTAGTAACAGGAGAAATGTTACTACTGAAATGAAACATTAGGCACACCAATGACCCAGAAGAGAATTAGCCAGGATGAGAAGCTTGCATCCTGGTTCCCAAAAGCTAAAATCTACCCCAGCTTCTCCTCTCTTTGCTCATTTTCCTCTGCTGAAAAGTGACAGTGATTGATATCTTCTCCCACACTAAGTATGCTGTGGTTATTTCTCCTTATGGTTAGAATTAAGCTAACAGCCCAGCTCAAACACTCACCCATTTAGATGAAGTATTTATTAGCCACGAATCCTTCTGTTCTTACACCACCTCAAAGTTCTTGTGTACGTCACTGAGGGACACAAAGGGAAGGATTCTGGCATTCAGTCGGAGGCTCCAGCACCAAACCCTCTAACAAGGCGAGCAGGCATGGAACGGCTCCGAAAGCCCAGATGTTTAAACCATATGAAGGTGCAGAAGAAAATGAAGAGCAGCTGAATTACAAAGGAGGGGAGGAGACAATGTTTGTGTATGGTTAAACTACTGTAAACTTTGAAATCTGTATTATGGAACTCATTAGGGAACCCATAACTTTGATTTAAAAGTAATAGTCGTAAGATTCTTACTTTGCCATTTTTTATGGTATAATGAGAAGGTACGTTACTAGAATCCCACAAACTAAGTAGATGGATTTCATTAAAACTGTCCCGATGAAGAGTAAAATCGAAGGAAAAAGGAAATAACAACTTTTATTTTATGCCAATTTATTTTCATAGGCTGCTTTGCACAGCAGAAACATAGGAAGATGAAAAGACAGGGAAAACTTTTCCCTCTCTTCCATAACAGAGAGAAACTTTTTAATGGTATTTGAAGGGCGGAAATGACCTACTTCCAGTTGCTTCTATATTAAGAATCTGGCTACATATCCAAGATTTGCCTGAAGAATCAAAGCAATGTACAAATTCAAATCAGGATTTATTTGTCAACACGTTGGTTAAATAGAAAATTTGTTGCTAAAGAATGTGCTATAAAAATGAATGCTTGAAAGTCTGCCGCAGGAGGGTCCTTCAGGGACATAATTCCAATATTTGCCTTGTCTCCCTCCCACTCTCTCCTGCTCTCCCTTCCTCTCTTCCCTCTGATGACTGTCCTGGGGAAACAGAAATCACAGGAGCATTATGGCTTTATGCCCACCTTTCAGCTCAGCGTTTTACTCCAAAGGACCCACAAATCAAGCCTGCACAAAGTGCAACCAGGACTGTTATAGTATCCATTGGGGGGTTTTTGCAGGGATCCCCCTCCCACTCAATGAAGCCCCAGGAGTTCACCAATCCCCCCCTGCCCCAAAACTGTTCCTGCCACAGGATTTGTTTCTCAAGACAGGCCTCCTCCAGGAAACCTGCCAAGACCAGAACAAAGTGGCTGTCATGGATTCCATTTTAAATAAGCAACTGGTGAAGTAGACTGGCAGAAGCCTGGAGGGCTGGTCTCTGTGCTGGTAAACCAGCACAGTGCCGAAATCTGTGCAGGGCATGCAGAGAAAGGCTGCTCTCCTCTTCCTCCTTCCCA
Source organism: Cyanoderma ruficeps (assembly GCA_008694505.1). NCBI lineage: Eukaryota > Metazoa > Chordata > Aves > Passeriformes > Timaliidae > Cyanoderma > Cyanoderma ruficeps. The sequence goes on along the minus strand of VZDJ01000782.1, from coordinate 22,112,263 downwards.
AGAACAATCCATAGAGGTTTATGCTTGGGATAGCATGAAATAGATGATAGTTCGCACAGTGTCACTTCTGGGCTGCACCCACCCCCTTGCTGGGAGGAAGAGGAATGAATGATCCAGCATTTGCATGTTATTATCCAGTGAGGAAACAGGAAGGACACAGGCAACTCCAGAATTGTCAACTTTAGTCTTGAGTTATAATTATAGACATCATATAATCTATAGTTAATTTTACAGTAATCAAAGGGTAATGTCCTCAAAATCTATTTATTTCTCTACTTTACAGCTCAAATGGCCACTATCCCTCAACTTGTCTGTGCTGCCACTTTCCTGCACCCCAGGCTGTGTTTCTGGCATGCTGCATTTGCCTTCCCAGGCATGCCAGTGCTCTTTCCATTTCAGCCCACACTCACCACCTCCCAAGGCAAAGAACTAGAGCTGGGTGCAACATTCTAGGCAAGTGCTCAGACAGCCTTAGGTCAGAGGCTAAAGGAGCTAAAACTCCTCCAGCTTCACTGGAAACTCTTCCCCTTGATTCTATGCCAAACTTACTTTTCATGACAGATTATATCAGGAGCCCATTAGATTCCAGTGTGACTTGAGCCTTCTTCTCATCTCTTCACTTGTAGCCTACAGACAAACTTTTGGCTTATCCTTCCTAAGTCTGAGCCTTTGAATTCCACTTCAGTACGTGTATCACCTTCAGATGGCTGGAACCCTCATGCTCCTCTAGTGTTGTAGTGCTACCCTCCAATCCTTCTACCCACAAGATTCATTTCCAAATCTGTCACCCACTCATTCTGTAAGGGCTCCCAATGTGTTATACTGAGCCCTCGAGCTGAGTGGAAGCTGAAATCTGCAAGAAAACCACATCTCATCAAATACCTGGAAAAACAGATATATTTGTTTCCAGCTTTTCCTTATGTAGTTGCATCCACATGTGCTTCTCAGATGTACCCCTGTGTGAACACACATAATATGATATTAAAGGAGCAGGCTTTAAAACTGCTCAGTCATTTTGGTAGTTTTGCTCTCTCAACTATTGAACTAATGGCCTGAGCAGCTGAATTTTGTTTGTGATGACATGTTTTCAAACAGGCTGTAAATTCAAACTATGAAGAAACTTTGATACTCCCAATTCTTGTTCTTATTCTAATGTTTTAAACTCTTCTTGTTGATTTATTAGGAGTTAAATAATCATTGCAAGAAAATTAGGGCCATTAAGCACTTCTCACTCATTTAATTTTAAATTTACAGACTTTTGACCATAACTGCCTTACAGTGACACCTTCTGGAAAATCTAGGAGAAGAGGGAAAGCTGCTCCATAAAGGGAGAGTGTGTAGGGGACAGATGTGGATCAACACAGATCATCTTTGGAGCATTTATTCCTAGCAGACTTTCAATGATCAAATACATGTACAGTGCTGTTACAGACACCCTATAGTTCAGCTCTCTCTAAGAAAACAAATCTATTGTTGTGGCATTAATCTGGTCACATTTGTTTTACTGCATAAAGTGGTGGTAAAGTGTAGGGTAGTCATAGTATCATTCTTAGCATCTCACAGAGATAAAAACAAAATAAAACTAGAAGCAGTTGGTTTTGCTGGTTTAACACTTATTCTGTTTGAAATACTGTCTAAAAATATTTCTATATGCTAAGAGAGACTTTTTTTTTTAATACTAAGTCTTTAAGGGACAACAGTATCTGCAGTACAGGGAAAAAATCCTCAACGTTCATTAGAGAGGACTAGCAGAAGATGTGAAAACAGTTTACACTTCTAGAGAGCAGTTCAGCTGCTGACAACCTACTGTCATGGCACAGCTCCCAGCTTCTGGGAGGCTCCCTCAATGTTTAACACACAAAGGAGTTACACTGGCATCGGCAGCAGTTTCTGAGACCACTCTCAATACACTGTCACAGGAGTGGCTCTGTTGTGTCCCACCAGACCCAGAGAAAAGGAAGGCTTTGGGGCTGGCTGCCATTTAAGCAAATGAAAGTTTTACAAGGAAGGTCTGGGATCTGGGGATGGCCACGTTCAGTTCATTAGCAGAGTGATGCTGATGAACAGCTTGTGCAAGAATGGTGTAGGAGTAGAGACGGTTTATTACAAAAAGCTGAATTCTAACCAAAAACAGAGCTGTTAGGCCCCCACAAAAAGTATGGCAGGGTGAGTTTCCAAATTTGCAACTACTGACGTCACAAGAACTGACTCCAAAATGTCTCAACATCCTTCCTCACGTTGTCATTGATGACCCTTGTACCATGAGTCTCCATCCATTTGTATAACAGTGCTGTAAATTTCCAGCTCATTAGTTACATATGCAAGCATGAAATCAAAACACCCATGATGATTTAAACCAGATGGGGGTTCACCTTTAATTTGGACACAGGATCATGTGGGAGAGGAAATTGTATTACATGGGAATGAGTCATTACAGCTATCAAAATAAAGCATCAGTCAGGTGAGTTTGGCTGTACTCACAGGAGACTGGCCCTTGTGCCCAAAGACACCAGGGTTGGCTGGCACTGGCTCAGCCCAGAGCAAAACACACCTGGCTGATGCAGTTGCCAAGCTCTCAGCTCTGAGAGATGGGGCAGGCTGGCACTTTGGTGGGACCTGCCACCCATGCAGACCTGCACCCTTTACCTGACAGGGGGACATCCCACATTTCCCATCTCCAAAACTAGTCAGACTGCCTAATTCATCTGTCTGATCCCAACGTGGTACCGGCACGTGGGCAAGACCTCCATTCATTCTCAAGAAACTGAAAATTGTCCCAGTGCTGCCAGCAAGAGAGGACTTCAGTCTTCATGAGTAGAAGGACTTTACAACAGAGATCTTTCCAATGCAGATTAGCCCAATTTTTCATTTATTTCCAAAGATTTTTGTTATCCTTTGTGTGTTGGTAGTTTCTTTATTTGATTACATCAGAAAGGGCATTTTACCATTCCCAAAAATAAATTGTGTTTAACATCGCAAAAAGGAGATTTTGCTATGGAGATCCAGTTTCCAATAGAGAAGAGGAGAAAATTCCACTAAGCAATTAAAAAAAAAATAAAAGTCATATATTCCGGACTGATCAATCCAAACAGATTTAGTTTAAAACCCATGAAGTTTCCAAACTTGTGACTACCAACCCTTAGAATTTATTCAGTTAAATCCTCCATCTTCACCCAGGTGAGGCCTTTAGGTAGACAAACCCTCAGCAGCTGGGGGTTTAGAAAACACCATGTACTGTAGGATTTTCAATAAAGAAAAGAATGAGTCAACCCTGACTGCATTTCTATATAAATCCAATCTCTTTTTGTCTCTCTTGTTATTCCAAAGGCTGTTCTCTTTTGTAGCAACCCACTACAAAGGAAGCCAGAAAGTGGCGCACAGTAGGTGCAATATGGAGAGAGCAGGATGAAAGGAAACAAAGCATGGGCTCACAGAACTCATGGGAGCAGAAAGGGAAAGAAGGAGTAGCGGCAAGTATGATCTATGCCTAGAGAAGTGACTTCACCACAGTGGAGTAATTTAAGGGGGCTTAGTGCTGGAATGCAAACCGGTGGCTCTTAAAATTTGATTTCTTTTTTTTAAAAAGGGAAGTCAAATGTCACAATGAGTTCAGAACTGCTTACAATAGCTGCCCCCACTGAGGCTCTAGAAACACCACTGCAATAGAAGCATGAGAAACTGCAAAAAGAAAAGAAACTTTGCTTTTGCAAGGAACAGCTTAAGACGGTGACTATGAGGTTTTCTTTTTCCTCAAGGTCTGCTGAATTGTAAAGGAAAATTATTCAAGATACAAAGGATGCATGCATTTTTCATTGATAACTATGAGAGTCATATAGCTATAATAAGAAGTTTATTTCAGCCTGGATGCAAACCATTGGTCTTGAAACCATGAAATGAAGGAGAAAGAGAGGGGGAGACTGAGACACAGAGAGTTAGAGCCTGTGTATTTGCAAAAGGACACAATATGCTGCCTGTTACTGCCAGGTGAAGGAAAAGGAGCCCTCCGTACTGTCAATGTAGTTACTGTAAACTGCCCCAAGAAAATACTTAAATGTAAGATTCTTTTCAAATCAAGAAAGAACCTTTTAACTTTAATAGTAATCCATGTTAATTTACTAAAACAATAACCAGAAGTCAGTTTGCCGGTTGATGTTTTGCTTTTTACTAAAAAGCTTGAAATGGAAACTGTGGCCTTGATGAAAACTGTAAAATTCCAGTAAATGGGATTAGTCATCCTTTTGTGTGCCCCAGTTCCACATATCAAATAACAAGCAGTGACACCCTCAGCTAGCAAGTGGAAGTAAATATACTTCAAAAAGGAAAAAAAAAGCCACAGAGAGGATGAGTAACATTTGACATTTTCATGTACGGAATTTCTGTAAATCTCTTTCTCCCACAGGAGAAATATCTTCCAAAATATTTAGTTCATTGTGGTATTTCTCTTTGATAGAGTACTGTGAAATCCAGTGTGGAAATCCTTAATTAAAACATCTTAATATTTAACTCTTTGCAACCTGGGATCATTCAAGGCTTTTCAAATCAGGACTAGTATAACAAATAGCAAAGGGGAACGGATTTCAATCTTTAAGATTCCTGTAGATTGTGGAAACCTTCACTGACTGATCTCTCTCCATCCAATGCTGGAGCCTTTAAATTCACCTTCAAAAGAAGAATTCCATTGAAAAAGGAACTGCTTCATTGAGCAAGAAGTTATTTCTCACACTAATATTGTATGTCTAATCACTTTGATTTTGATGGAATATGGTTAATATTTCCCTTCCACAGCTCACTGTCCCCAGCAGAAATCTCATATATTCACTTTCTGCTGATCTTGGTTACAAAATGCGTTTTGTCAAAGCATGATCCATGCTGCTGCTTGCAGAAGCAAGGAAGCCCCACTGAAAAAGTTGCATATATTAAGTTTCTGGGTTAATTGACTGTTGCTATTGAGTAAAGCACCTGACTGTTACAAGATTTTAGCATATTTAATGCATCTCAAACAGATTTCCAGTCCAAACATGCTGTCAAGCACATGGTATAATAAGTATAATTCTTTCGATCCATGGTCAGATTACAGGACAATAAAAATCCATTTTAAAATTGTAGTTACAAATTTTAGTAATTGACACAAAATGAAAACAACTCTAACAAGCCCAAATCCTTGCAAGTGCTTACTGTTCTTGTAATTCTAACTTCATGTCGTGGATCAGAAATAAAAATCCCTACATAATGCCTTACCAGCATCAGGTAAATCCTCACAATTCCTGGTAGCTCCGCAGCATTGGAAACATCCTAAGTCATTTCTCTCCATCTTGCAAGAAAGCCCAAGAAAGCCACGCTCTACAGCAATCCCACCCTTCAGTCTGATAAAGAAGGGCCTTTCTCCAGAAACCCAGCCCTTGATGTCTTCCCTCGTCAATGTTAGTATGAAAGTCTGAACAGGAGAGCTCCAGCATCCAGGAAACCCATGGACCATCTCTAAATGGACAGGTGAAGTTCAGAGAGGGGAACTCTCTGGAGTGTCAGGAAGTGGAAACTCTCTGCAGTGGCAGGATACCACAAGGGGCCGCATCCCAGTCTTGCCACCCTTGCCAACTGGCCTGTCAGAGTTGTGCACAGGTGAAGAATGGACTGAAGTCATCAAAAAACTCACCTGCCTGGCTTCTCTTGGGCACCCACAGCAGGAGATCTACACCTCAAAATGCTTTATTTTAAATAATAGTCCCAAAAAGGAAAGGATCTTTTCTTTATTGCTGTTACAAACATTAGTTGCACCACATTCCTATTAGAAAGAATGGAAATTTACCTTGCCTTTTGAGAAGGGGATAATCCATACTGCACAACTGGGCAGTTCTTTGCACATTGCATACAAGCATTTTGTGGACTTCCATTTGGGATCTACAGTATTTCAGTGTTTAGTTTTCATAAGTCAGTGTCTTACATTTGATAGCAGCTTCTTACAAAAGCTGAATGAAGAAAAGTACAGCACCTTTCACTACATTCACTGGCAGGCCGTGGCAAGCAAGGCCTGTGGATGAAAGGACAGCTGGCACAGAGTGGCCAAGTTAGTTTATGTAACAGTAGGAAAAGGCTGTGTCCTCCAGGCTTACAGTAATTACAGCAGTTAGGGCACAGGGAGCACACATATGCTGCACAAAGCCCAGCAAACCCAAGTGGGGCTGCAGGCAGAGTTGGCCTTGATGCCAGCAGAAAATCACAAACGCCATCAAAATTCTCCTTTTAAGCTACAGCTGGCTGCCAACTGTTTAGCAGCTGCAGAGGAAAGGAGGAGAAACAGGGAAATTTTACAATTTAACAGCATATAGCTTTGAAATAATTTCAAGGAGAAATGAAAGAAGAAAGCAAACACATTAAACATACATTCTCCCCCTTGTCCCCACAATTTTAAAAGGAAGCAAGAGAATTGCAGGGAAATGACATGGCCATTTACAGACATCAAATTTCCATACCAGCTGAAAGACCAATGATAACAGAACAGAACAGATTATACCCTTAGCTAGCTAAGAGAAAGGCTGGAGGTTAATTGCTCTACAAATATCTAAAGGAGACCTTTCTAAGTCTACAAAATATAAATTCACAGAATGCATAAATTGTGACATTTAAAGAAAGCTAAGGAAGGTAAAAGATGACTCAGGACACCTGAATCAGAACATGATTACCATGTGAGACACAAGAGTCACCAGTGCACTGCTCTAGGCTCATAGCATCCGCTGAGGAGATGTATCACCCATTAAGCTAAAAAAAGCTGCACAAAGGAAGAGTGGGTTCTGGGAAAGAATTTCCAGCAAAGCCACACTGGCATGAGTAGCACAGACCACATAGTCAGACTCAACAGACCCACCACAGAATAAAAATTAGTATCAGAGCTACATGTTTCCCCAGGCTGCCTGTTAATGGGGACCAATAGGAGACCCCAGAGAGAAAATACATAGAAAACCAGCATAGGAGACCAATAGAAGACCATAGAGGAGAAAATCTGAAGAAACATGTTTTCTGAACATATTGATATGGGAGATTTAAACTCATATGCTAATTATTTTCTCATTAGAAGAGTGCTGTTGCACTATTTGCAGACTAAGTTACTACTCAGCATGTGCACTTTGTCCCCAATCTGTCCCTTAGTAAGAACATATTGATACACATTCCCTCATATGGAGCACATTAGACATTAAATATAAAAGCTGTTTTTGTTTTTATATAACTTCACACACAGAGAAAATAATATTCCACAGGCTATATATTAATCATGTTTACTGATCTCTGCAGAGTATTAGTACACTTTGAAGTCAGCCTATTGTGCCAAGCCTCAGTCAGTTGAAGCCATAAATTTTCTGCTTTACTCTTCATGTAACTTTTCCTTTCTCTCCCCACCCCAGCCCTCAATGAGGCAAGGTTAGATTTGAGGTAGATGTATTTCTATATTAGCCTGCCAAGCCATTTGAGATGTGTGAATGGATGACTTCAATGTGAAGGTACATGTTCAAGTACCCAAGTCACCTTTTCCACCCAGTAAACTTCTCAAACAGTCATCCTTTTTGAATCATTCTGCAACAGAATGAAAGCTTTCCAAAAGTACAGCTCTGCCCATCAGCACATCATTAGATAGCCACATTTCAAGCCTAAGGCTGAAAATCACCTATAGAAAGTAATGATTATAAATAAAGCATCTGAGATAAGGCTTCCCCCATATTGTGAACCATAGTAATAACACATCTTTAACTGAATAGGTGTTTTGCATCAGAATACAAAAACATGTTCCAGTTTGGGAAAAAACCACAAACCAACAGCAAAAACAACAAAACCAGCTGGTAAAACAAAGTGAAAAGATGTGCTGATAAAAGTGAGCATAGAGATGTGCGGGATTTTCTGCCCTAATCCACAATGCCATCTGGCAGTGGAAAAGGAGTTGTCTTTCAGCCATCAGCTAGCGTGGGCATGCACAGACAGGCATTCACAGGGTAACAGTATAAGCCAGTGGCTGATGTTCTCATCATCTCTCTGCAAATCCTGGGCCAGTAGGAATATCTCTTAAGAGTCTCTCAGCAAGAGTCACTGAGAATTATTATGAAAGCCATGTATCAAGGCACTTACTGGATGCCAAAGCAGAAGCTTTGCTTGATAAGAGCAGCTCAGGAAAGTCAGTCTAAACTTTACATGCTTCCAGCATTAGCACCAGCTTCAGTGGGGCAAACAAATGCAGTACTACAAAAACATAATTCTGTTCTTTTACTCAGAATGGAAACACAGAGTACATGTAAACAAACAAAAAAGATATACAGAAATCTGGGCTCTAGCTGGCATACAAGTCAAAGTTAAAGAACCAAAACGAATTTTCCCTGGAGTCTCATCAGCACCAGTGATTGTTTGTGGCTATGCATATTTAATATTGGTATCCATCTGAATTGCATTTAAGAGTCTAGGCTTCTGATTTTGACCCTCTGAAGAGTACTGAAGCAAGCTGTCTACAGTAGCCTGAAACCAGCGGTGAATATACATGACCCTCAGTATATTTTTCATAGTAAAATTATTTCAGTCACTAGTTGCCATTTGACTATAGTTGTTTAGGACTAAAGATAGCTCTCTCAGCTGGCAAGGACAAAAATTAAATGGCGTCGAAATCTTAATGACAGTCTCTTTCCTTTGTCTTACAAAAAGAGCCTTCCAAACACAAGTTGACAGTACACAGAAAGCTAAAGGGCCTCTGAAACTACTGCTAGAACCAAAAGTAGCAAAACTAGCAAGGCACAGCAGAGCACTTCAAACACATTAACTTACCTTCATTTATTAATTGATTGACTTAGTTATATCGGTGTGAAGTGGATTCATTGCAGGGCCGATGTTAAAAGCCGAGCTACTTTTCTGGTGAGTGAACCTGTTCCTTCAGGATGGACCCAGACCAGCAAGCAGGGAAAGAAAAAGTGCCACCCCTTTGGGTGAGGGAATCATGAAGGGGCTTGTATTAGCAGAGCAAGGCCTCTATGCAGCCATGATGAGCAGCTGCTCAAACACCACTTTTCTTGATGGTTGATAGGTTAGGAATGGGAGCATGCAAGGGGCATTTAAGAACAGAGATATAACACAAGGTTCTCTCTCCAGCTCTGGGAAACTGTCGTTAATTCAACAACCCCTGGAAAACCGTTGGTTTGACTCACCAGCGGACAAGCAAATGTCCTTTTTCTGACTATGCAGCCAACAAATACGGCCTCTCTGAGTGTCTGAACTGTGTGATCCCATGCCAAGGCCTGCGCTGGCTCTCAGTAAGAACAGGCTGGAAAGGTATCTGTCTCCATCCCATTGGAGCTGCCTCCATCTGCATGTATAACATTGAGTGCCAGAACCTTTCCACAGCCTGGGATCCTCACCATTTTATACTTTGCTTTTTTCTGGCATTGTCTGGGGAAAAGAACCTCAGATTTTAGCAAAGCATTGCTAAAATATTAAAGGAAAATGCTACATTCATTTTGAAACTCTCAAAAAATCTTAAGCACCTGAACTGTCTTCCTATTGCACCCTAAAAATATACACGTTGAAGAGCAAAAATTACGTGATGATCAGGATCATCAAATATATTAGTAGGGGAGGCTACTGACATTAAAACAAATGCACATTATTCACAAGGGAGTTATTAAAGAAGCAACAAGCCACCTAAACTCTAAATTCCCACTTTTTAGTTTTATATCTGAAATTTAACTTTATAGGAGTTTGATTCAGTGCATTAAACAGAATGGCCTCCTTGAAAAAAAAGTACCTGCCAGCACGCTTATTGCATCCCTCTTCATAGCATGCCCAGAGTGCACACACACTTTTCATCACAGTGTGGACAAAGATAAAAGATCAGAGATGCTTTTGAATGCTCTGGAATTTGTTTCTGCTTTGAAAGAGTTAGTTATCAGGGCTGTGATACAATTCAGAGGCAATTTTCTGACGAAGCTGAAATGGCCACTCTCCAGGGATGGAAAAGGATGTTACCGCAAGGGTTCCATTAGTCACCAAAGCATTTTTCTCTTAAATGTGCCAGTTTTTGACCTTGGAGGTCAGCAATAGACTGTGCATCTGTTGTTGATTGGTTTTCCTGAAGACTCATATCTAAGAGTTCGGGCTGATGTTTCCCTAATTGCATTTCCTTTCTACAACAATTTGCCATGGCCCCATTCAAAAAGGTGTTCATCCAACCTGGAGTTGCTTTTTGAGGCACTTGGGGGCAGGGTCTGCTCCATTTGTTCTGACTGAGAAAGAACTGCCAAACAGAGGAATCACAAACCTTTACATCCCAGTAAAATTATCCAAAGGCATCTATTCGGAGCAGGGAAGGGGGGGATAGCCAAAAATAATATACAACTGAATCAGAGCTATCCCACAACAAACAAAATACAAGAGAGCCACAAAGGAGCTTTTATTTGCAATCTGCCACAGGCAGAGAACTCCTGGTATATGGACAACAGTATAAGAAGGGAAATTACAGCAATTATTACCAAAATAAACAAAAATTGCGAGAATGAAATACAGACTTTTTTTCCCAAATAATTAAAATAAGTGGATGAAAATTACAAAAAAAAAAAATTCTTTTTAAATAATCTCTCCTCTTGCAAAAGACAAATAGCTCAAAGCAGGAAGCAAACACTGTGACACATCAAGGTTATTGATGGTAAAAGTTCTTGTTTCCAGTAAGAATTTAGTGTGTTTTAGATGGCTTAAATGGAAGCAAAAAAATACAGAAGAGACTCTGCCAAATATAAAGAAGCAATCTTTTTTCTTGCTTTTCCTTCCATGCTACTTGAATTGCTCCCTTTTTTCTTTGCATACTTTAAAGCAAATACCTTTTAAAACCTGTTTGCATTCACCCAAGTTGTGATATACAGTAAGGCAAAACACTAAGTATCCTATATGTGTCTTCTCTGTGTGTAAGACCAAATATTTACAGCACGTATCTCTCTGAAAAGTTACACAAAGCAGCAAGGAATCACCAGGGGAATGACAGACATAAAACATGGATTGATATCACAAATTAAAATCTGACATCTGAGAGTTCTCTTTTCAAAAAATAAATCCAGAGAAACAACCAAACCTGCACCACAAAAAACCCTACCCCAAAATAGCAACAGCAAAGAAAAAAACCCAGCACAAACTAAAAAAAAATCCCAAAACAAAACAAACCCATCCAACCAAATAAACAGAAAAATAGCTTATCTGCTTTTTACTTTCTGATGCCATATCCTTAAATCCCACCATAGAAAATGTTACTTGGGCACAATATTAAATGCTCAAGGTACCCCTGTGATCGGGATTGAGCATAAAACAAGTTTACATAGACACAGAATGGGAAAATTTTCAAGAGGCCACAAAAAAACCCAAAAAAACCAAAAAACAAGAACTTGCACTGGCTTTCTAGGAAATTGTATATCTGGAAAAAATGGTCCATTGCATGATATATATCACCCTGTGGCAATACTTCATCAAGTAGACAAGTCTTTCCACAAGGCTAAATACAATGTCCGAGCACTTCAAGCTTGAAATCCAATCAAAGTCTATTTACTCTCAAAGCTACTCTTTCAAACTTTAGGATATATTTGTAAAAAACAAGTTCATTTAGTAGAGGGTTGTGTAAGGTGGCTAATTCTTCCCTATTCACTAGGTGGCACTAGGAGTCTACCACTGAATTTAAAGCGCATCAGTATTTTCTACTACAGTTGTTGCAGATGTCTGTGTGAAAAAGAAATATTATCATTTTAAGCCTTCTTTAAGAGCTCTTCTGGGGTTTAAATTGACGTTTTGTCATGTTAAGCAGGAAAGCAATTTTTCCATAAGAAATTAAATCCACAAAATGCAACAAGTAAATCACTTTATGTTGCTCTGAATGGTGATAAAACTTCATAAACTGAAAGATCCAGCATGAAGGGCAGAAGAAACAACAAATTTGTGCCTTAAGCTTGACATTCCTAAATGTTTAGATAGAGAATCTGAGCTGCAATAATAGTAATAATATATGGTACTTATTTTGTTTGTATCTATTTACTTACTGATTACTAAAACTAAAAAGTAATAGCCCATGTAGTAGGTTTGCTGATCTTTACTGAGAAAGAGAAGTGAAAATGATGGGAATTTAAGTTAGAGCCTGACTTTTCTTAACCTGAAGGGCTGATAGCTTAGGACACAACGTCCAGTGCTTTCCACTGAAGACAACATACTTTCAGGGAGGGTGGATGTGCCAGCCCAAAAATTTCTCACAGAAGCCTGCAGCAGGACTGATGGTACAGGGAAACACATTGAAACCTGCTCTGATCTCCAACATTGATTTGCCCAGCAAGCCAATAATTCACAAGGCTAGTTACGGAGAGAAAAGTGGAAAGAAAAGCCAATTTTGTTTTGATAGCAAAGGAAAGCAGTAGACCCTGGTGTATGCCTGTGCTCTTTCTCTAGCACTCTTGGTGGGTTGTTTTTCCTGAGGACCCATCCAGCTTGTCTGTCCATGGGCTGTGGATGCAGTGGGTGCAGCCAGGAGCTGGCATGGTCTGCATCCAGCACCAGCCCACTGAGAGGAAAAGCAAAGAAAAAGCAAAGTAAAGCCAAACCAAGAAACAGATGTGACACAGCTCTGTCAAAGTGAAACCCAAGGAACAGCCAGAGTCCACTCCCCTTGGGGTCTTTTCCCTGATGTAAAGGTCAGGTACATCATGAACAACAGTTTTAAGTGGTCTGTGGTCTAGCTACAAAATGGAGCTAATGGAAGATGCTGCCATATGTGAGATATGAAAAGGAGAAGCCAGGATGCCAGGGCAGGTCTGACAGGTACCCAGTACACAGGGCAGAGGTGCACACTCCCTTGCAAGGCCTTGTGAAGGCCACAATTCATATGCCATTTGTGTGCCACAGAAAAGAAAGGTGCATTCACGTATGTGCCCCAGCCTTCCCACAAGACAAATTCCAGCCTTGCTCAGAGAGTACATCATGCACTGGGTTTCCAAATGACCAAGAGCCCTTTAGAGTTATGCTTTCAAATACACTTACCAGTTTGACTACTTCTGAAAATCCAGATCTCAGGTGATGAAATAGGAGATGGGGCAAATCTGACTCTTAGAAGGTGTCAGAACCATAAATATGAGAGATGAAAATCCCTCCTAAATCACCCTTCCGTATCAAGCATATTTTCAATGTTTCCCAGCAGGATATTTTAAAAAAATCATATATTACTATTCACAGGAATATGTGCTTATGGGTAATTCCTGAGGTCCTTTAAAAGTATTGTCCTAGTTTGGATAGACAGGTATCTGCCAGGGAAGATTGGAGTCTCCCTTGGAATGTAAGCCCCCCCTTTCCCCTTTCCAAATTATTATAAATTTGGAATTAAAAGGCTGTCAGGCAAAGATTTTGGGAATAGGTACAGCAGTTCTTTACTAGGGATATTAAAAATACAAATGTTGTAGTACAAAAGAATAAGCAAACAAACAAACAAGAAATCCTAGAAAACCCTGACAGAGTCGGAATATACAACCTGACACCTTGTTGGGTCAGGGTATTGGGAACAGTCTAAAAGTAAGCCCTCCTGGAGTGGCAGATGTGGTCCTGTTGGAAGCTGAGATGATCCTGTGGAGCCAAGGGTCCAGAGATGGGTCCAGAAATGGGCCCAGTTCTCCTTTGGGAGTCCCGTGGGAAAACTGGAGTGCCTGGTGACACTTGTGGCTCCTTTTTATCTAGGTGGAAATGGTTTGGCTCCTCCTCCCTGGGTGGAGCATCTCACAATAGGATGATGAATTGTGTCATGTCACTGGTGAGCTTTAATGGCCCTATTAACAGAAGATACCTTCTTCCAGGTAGTGGAAGAGTGAACAGAGATAAGAAACAATACCCCACCCAGTCTCAACAGATGGCTTGTTATCAGAAAGGCAGTCACCCCCTCTCTCCTGGGGTTACAACAGATAAAGAATAATATTTTTTTTTTGGTTATAAAAACCCAAGACATGTATTTATTTGAATGTTTTTCTTCTGCCAGTTTGTCACTTGCTCACATATAAAAAGTTCAGGAAAAGGCACAGAGCACCACTGTGCTCCCAACCAGCTCCTTGAATAGTCCCTTGGCAGCTGTAACTCAGCAGGAAAGCTTAGCTGCTTGGATGTGTTAATCAGTTGGCAGCTCTCCTCAAATTTTCAGCAGTAATGCTTAGTGCTATAGCTCTGTCTCCAGGCATACACTTTCATTTTGCTGTTTGACCAAGAAAACCCTGAAAAAGGAAGAACAAGTGCTGAATTTAATAGCAGTTAATGCATTACTTTGCAAGTGCTTCATGGCTGAGAGTCTAAAGTCTTCCTCCCAGCAATGTGACTGAGACAGCTGCAAATCTCCAAGTAATGACCTCTGCTGAGTGAGTCAGTCAGTTCAGTCCAACTCCCAGCAGATAAATAACACCATATATCTCCCCTTCAGCTATTTACCCAGGCTTGGGAAGGAAACAGGGCATGTGAGCCTTGTCCTGCTGTAGCTGCACACAACCAGCTGTACCCCAGTGAGCGAGGGTGAGGTTAACCCTGCAACTGAGACCTTGCAGCCACACCGTGACTGGACGGTCCTGTCACACAAACTACCCGAGAGCATTAGCAGCCTCCAACATCCATCCGTTCAAACACATTTTTAAATATTATGCTCGGTCTCCTCAACAAAAAAGGTTCTTTCAGACAGCACATTACCTGGCACCTCACACATTGTGTGCACTGCAGGAGGATATTTCAGTTTCCAGAAAAAATGCTGGACAAAAACAGTCACCTATGGGCACTTGAAGGGCCCAGTTTTCAAAAGCTCTGGAATTTTTTTAATCTTCATTTCAGCAACAAGCAATAATAAGTAATTAGCACCCTCAGTATTATTTCTACATCTATTTTCTGGACTCCATTAACAAAGTGCACACTGGAAAAGTTTCTCTCATGGGTAAGTCTTCTTTTGCAGCTTTTCTTTATGGCCAGGTACCAATGTAAGAGAATTTCAGTAGGCTGTATGGAGTAGAGACAAGCTCAGTTAACCTGAAAAGAGGTATTGTAATCAGCAGCTATATATCATAATTTTACTTGTTCAAATTAAATGCATGAGGTAAAATACATCACACTAACATATTTAGAGGGTGGTTAAGGTAAATGGAGTTTACCTAGTTTTGTTTGGATGATAAAGCATTTAACCACTGCTCTTACACTTTGGATAAGTGGATTTATCCTTAGTTTGGATGTATGTCTATACAACTTCTATACAGTCTCTCTGTTCTTCCCTCACAGTTGAGAAAAGGTCACGGAAGTAACTTCAGCGTTCATAAATAATTTTTAATTATGATGTTCTAGCAAAAGTGCCATTCCAGATGCCATTTTGTGTGGCAGAAAACAGCTGACAGTAAATGTGGCCCTTTGAGATGACAGGGCAAGAAGACAAGTTATGTTTCAATGAAAACGGTGCAAAGAACAAAAAGTGCTGCTTGTCCCTGTTATTAGTGTCCAGAGGGAGATATCACTCACAGGGAGAAGCAGTGGCCAAGAAACAGCACAGACATAACTGGGCAGCTGGGGAGAGGACCACCCCTGCCTGGGGCCAAGGCAAAGGCACCTGCCAAGAAAGGCGACCCACAGCAAGACTCTCCACCCACAGTGGTCCCAGCCAGACAGTTTTGAAAAATACTCCCTTTAAAATCAATAGGGATATAGTTTGTTTAGAAAATATTGTGTCTTAAGGTCCATAGCTTCTCTTTTTTAGACTGACTTATGCCAACAGTTAAATATATGTCTTTAAAAATATCACGTGCAGTAGGAATGTAAATGTAAGGTTGTTTGTTCCACCAGAAAAATACCAGATCAGTGAAGCGATTCAGTTTTGATATTGCAGTTCCTACTTGTTAAGTACACAACTCTTGCTTTGGAGCTGAACAGGACTGCAAATGTTTACCCATACCACCGTACATTGAATACAGAGATACTATCATAGTGCTTAAAGCAATATTTGTTAGCTTCATTTCCAGACATCAAACTGGGGAAGTAGTACAAAATTCTGAAAACAAAGTGCTACTTTGGTAAACATCTACATTGCCCACCACTGTTTTTTCCAAGAGACAGTTTAAAGAGCTCTAATATTTAAATATTTGCCTTGTCTTATCACTACAGGAATATTTGAGGCACTACAATTATTTTTCCATTTTTAATGCAGAAAAATGCTCTAACCGGTTGGATTTCCCACAACTATAATTACTTACTATCTCTAATTTTTTCATTATGTATGCACCCCTGGATTCTGGGGCTTGAAAGGGTCCACAGAGCTGACTAAAGGTAACAAATGTGACTGTGGTGGCTTCCCTGTGTGACATCCTCTCCCAGGGATCCCCACTCACCACAGTCATTGACCAGGCATGCAGTTAGCTAGCCAGAAAAGCAGGCATTTAATATTATCATATAGAGTCTGTCTAAATATGTTGGAATCCATCCATTCAGGTCAGTTTCCAACCAGAAGGTGGCAATCTTGTTTCATACTTGTGCTGTTTTCAGCCAGACGCAGGCATTAGTACTTTGACCTGTATGCCCCTGCAGAATAAATAACGAAAACCAATTCAATTTTAAATTGGCAACTGCATCTTCCTATAGGCACAACATCAAAAGAGAAAAAGCCTCCTCATCTCTAGAAATAAAGATATATTAAAGTTGAGCATTCCAACTGGAAATAACAATTTTTAAAAGTTGCTCTAGGTAAGTAGAATTATTTTGCAACAGGTCTCTTATTTATATTAAATTACAATTTAAAATTTATTTTAAATTACATTTAGGGCTGAGAAACTGTTCATGGGTTTATTTTATAGGCAGAACTTTTAAAGTGGCAGCAGGTTCAATGGAAAGTTCTTCTTTCTTTAAGGAAGGTGGGATTTGCCTTCCTCATAAAATGAGCACAGAGGAGCTCAATATGGGAAAGATGCTGTAAGTTTTGCTTCCTGAAAGAACCTTGAGTAAAATAAAAAATTAATAGGTGTCTGAACATACAAAAATGTTATTTGAATAGGTACTCAAATAAAAAATGCATACACTACAAAGTAATTCAGCCCTGATTTGCAGAAAAAAAATGAAAATAATTTCCTAAAAAAAAAAAAGAAAACTACTTCTTACACAGGGCCTGATCCCACCCACAACACCTTACCCAGTGACGGAAATGGGAGATTTACCACAACAAAGTCTGTGATCCCTATTGAACACAAGGAAACACAAATCTAGGATGATTTTTCACTCCCTGAGCTTTACTCTTCTGCCAGAGTATTTCTGTGCATTTTGGGAAAGTTTGGCCATTCTGCCTTTTCAAGGTCCTGGGTGTAGGCAGAGACACACCAAGGAACAGAGGTGTATCATAGAGAACAGTTTCACTGAGGACTTTCACAGGCATCACAGCTGCTCTTCTGCTCTCCAGAGGGATTACTGTAACACAGGCAACACGACAAAACTTGGCATTTTCCACCACAGAAATGTTTCAAGGAGTTCTATGTTTGGAGAAAAGAACTTCATCTTGCAAGCTGTAGAACCAAGAGATCAGCCCCTACAGAGGTCTACCATTAGTTACAAACCATTTCATTTCAGGTGTTGCAGGTTCCAAAATATTCAACACTAAGGGAAGGGTTTGTTCACAGACAGCACCAGAAGCTGAGGCTTCTCAGCAGTGTCCCATGACGTGCTCAGTGTCAGGATCCCCACCACTGCCAAGTCAGGTGTTTGGTGCACCAATGCATGGCTGCACCTCCCAAAGCAGCACCTGAAATGGGCTGTTCTCTCTGGGACTCAGCTGTGCCTTGCAACAGATGCTTTTTCATCATCATGTTAATCTTTTCAAAGAAGGAAATTGAAGGAAATAAAAGCACACAGGAGTAGAATCAAAGAATTTCTGGTGCTTTGAGACACCATCCATTGAAGCCATCCTGTGGCTGCTGAGGCCCAGGGTTCCTCATCCCTGGCTCCCAGAGTTAATGAATGGGTTTGTTAGTGCCTGTTACAGCATCAATCCCTCCGTCCTCTGCAAGAGGCTGCTGCTCTGGGCATCAGTACAGCACAGTGACTGTAAAGGACAGAAAGCAAGAAATAGGTCAATAAATTGTATGTTTCAAAGCACAACTATCATTATGTTGTGTGCAGAGGTTTGCAGTTCATTTAATGAAATGAGAGTAAAGGCCCCAAGACCAGAGGGTGTGGAAACCTTTAATTCACAGACATACACTAGCTGCATACCAATGCAACATAAGCCCAAAATAAATCACTAAGATAAGAGAAGATTCCTCCCAGACACTGGAAAACACTGGAACATCTGGAAAGAAAAAAAATAGTTGAATATGTGTTTTGGATGCTTTGTAGGAAAAATACCAAGAAGAGACTGTCATGTCTTTAAACTCTGAACACTGAGACCCAGGATGCTTTCTGGGCATTAATAACTACCTAGGAGAGTTAACGACCCAGAGAAAAGCTGAGGGTCATTAAAACCAGTCAGTCATCAGGTCTGGGAAATGCTCACTGCTCAAGTTTGTTATGGTTGGTGATAAATATAAGAAAAGAAAATAATAATTGGCAAATATAAAAAAAAGAAGAAAGCAGCAGCATACTTCTTTCTGCATTGCCAGAAAGCCCTGCAGCCACCCCTCTGTGAGGGGAAATGTTGGGGAGGTACCACCACTGTGTTAAACTTTGCAAACAACCTCAATGTAATTTTTCCCCTTGAATTTAGATAATATTGTTGTATTTCAGTGTGCTTAGATTAGGCATAGTTGCACATGAAAAGTCTAGGTCACCTTTCAATAAGTGCCTGATATTCATTATTTTCAGTATTACTTAAGAAGCTTTTTACACAAAAGATTAACTTATTAAATAAATGCAGTTAGTTATTGCACTTTTAGCTCAGCAAAGACAAATTTCTGTCTAAAGGCACCCAAATATTACCAGTTATTAAATCCTGATTTGCCAATGAACACTGGGAGAAACACACTGCTCTGAACATTTCATTTGTCTGAGAGCTTGCCAGTAAGAAGGGAAGTACAAGACAGGCAACAACTATAGTAATGCATTTCCTGCCTTAGTTAAACACCATGACACTGGCACAGGAGTCAGCAGCAAAAGCAAAGTCACAATTACCCTGGAAAATATATTCTTTCAGGGAAACCTGCACCTGTATTTAAGTCAGGGTAGTCAGCCATAAAAACCAGAAGCAGAAAAGTTTCCTTTAACGAGTAGATTTGGTAGTGAAGCATGTCTAACCTAAAAATGCATGTTTCCAAAACCTGAACAGAAGGAGGCAGGCGGACACAATTAACAAAGGTAGCTTAAACAAACAGAACAGCACCTCTCAGTTATTAGGTATGGACATCAGAAGACCTTAAACATCAATTTGAATTCTCAGCCATGCAAAAAGATCCAAGTGTACACAGATGGCTGAATCAGTGCAATAGTGCAGCACTGGAGTCCTTCAGGCAGAGACCAATGAGGGAATGCCCAGGCCATATTCTTCCAGCAGCCAAGACCTCAGACAAATTTCAGAGAAGCATGGAATCATTTAGACAGAAAAAGTTCTTTAACATCATAGAGTTCAACCTTTAACCAAGTTCACCACTAAATCACACGTCCCTGAGTGCCACATCTACACATCTCTTGAATACCTACAGGAGTGGCAACTCCTTTACTTCCCCGGGCAGCCTATGTCAGCGCTTGACAACATGCTTGGATAATAATTTTTTCCTAATATCCAATCTGAACCTCCTCTGGTGCAACTTGAGGTCATTTGCTTTTGTCCTGTCACTCATTGCCTGGAAGAAATGACTGACCCCCACCTCACTACAGCCTCCTTTCAGGCATTTGTCAAGAGCCATAAGGTCTCCCCTGAGCCTCCTTTTATCCAGGGTGAAAAATCCCAGCTCCCTCCTCATAAGATTTGTGCTGCAGACTTTTCCCCAGCTCTGTAGCTTTTCTTTTGCCACACAATAACAGGTTTATTGCCTTCTTCCCCCACCATGCTGGCCTGGAAGTGGAGTTGTATGTGAGCAATTTAAGAGAGACAGGATAAGAGTTGTTCAGGTCTGACAAAAAAGTCATAGAGACACTACAGTATCCCTATAATAGGGACCTTCTAAAACAGGCAATTATTTTAGAAGTCTCATTTCATAAATTTGAGTCAATTATTCAGAGCTGATAAAATAAAACTCTGTATTTTCTTCTCTAGAGAATCTTGTGGCACTTTCAGCCAGGAAATCTTCTTGCTTCTCTTGACTGAACTTATGGCTCCTTTCAAGAGAAGCTTCTTCCTCTGTGCAGGAAAAGGATGCACTGCTTCTCCTTACAGACTTTGTTTGGATGTTGCTCCTCATTACTTTTCAAGATGTGCTGGGCCTGAAATAACTCAGAATAGCAACTTTTACTGCAGGAAAAGTGGAATACTTATTTTTAAGTGGTCCTACTTTAAAGCCAAGTGCCTTAGTCTTTGTTTTATTGTTAGGGGATTACTCTGCACTTGGAAAAATAAAAATTCACCAGAACACAGAAGGATCTTAGGAAGTTCAATCCAGCCTGCTCCCACAAGGCATAATTAGACAAATAAATTTAATTTTCCCAAGTGTTTACTTCTCTTCCAAGCTTCACTTCTCCCTATCTCAGTGTGACAATCTTAGGCAGCAGTAATCCTTCATTAGAGAGAATAGAAGAGAAATTCAGCAACCTCTATAGATTAACCTGCACATGCTCAAGTTTAACCTGACATTTCTGTTATCAGCAATAGGCACACAAGTGCCTAATTATTTGCCATATCAGTCCTATGATACCTTCTTGATAGGGCAGGATTCAATGGATGAAAGATGGAAAAATAAAGAGGCAAAAAAAATCAGCCTAATAATTTTATTATGGCTAACCTGCAAGACTAGGAGAGATGAAAAATAAATATGGAAACTCAAACCAGAGAAGCTTCCAATTTCTATGGCATAATTTTGCCAAATATCAGGCACAACAAGGAGAGCAACCATCAGAAAAAATCAAGAAAAAATAATCTCTATCACTCAGTGGATGTATCTATCTCATGCATTGCACCATGGTGATTAGGAAGGTGATGCTATGAGCAGACCCAGATCTCCTACCAGTTGCAGAAGGAGCCACCAGACTGCACCTGGGCACCAGACTCTTCACATTTGCTCAAAGTGTGTTTGCTGTACACAGGAGGCAGGTCTATGAGAATTGTAAAGTAGTACAGCTGGGACAGTTTCTTGGGGAAAAAAAGAAAATACTATTGTGATTCAAAATGAGCATGTAGAGTTTTTTTTAAATATCTTTTGCTAAAAACTTCCAAAGTGTACTTTTCTGACTTTGTTATGGGATCCCTCTGCAGCTTAATTTTTCCTGTTACTGCTTCTACAAGTTCTGAGGAACCAAAAAGATCGTGTACTCTCAAAACAATTACAGCATGGAAAGCAGAAAATCATCATACCTCCTGTTAAAAATGAAGTCTTTGTGGCAGTACTCTGCAGAGGTAAGACTGCCCTTGCCAAGGCTGGGGGACAAAGCAAGCTGCAATAACCTATATGATGATGGCCTCAACATGTGTTAAGTTTCAAGCTTCAAGCGGTCACCAGCTGTGACAAGAGTGACTTTTCTAAAAATTCCTCTTTAGTCATCATGTGCAAGCAGAGACTTACTAAAAATCAAAACCTGAAGACTGAAAGATTGTTTCTTCTCAAATATCCATCCCACATCCATGAAATACATGCAGAATGGGGGTAACATTTCAATAGATGTCAGATCCTTTGCCCACCAGGAGCTTTTACACAAAGCCAAGAAAATTATAGAGAAAGGCTACAGAGAATGACCTGCTGAAATGATATTCTACGTTAGGTCATCCTTAATAAAAACAATGCAATTGTTTGGGGTTTGGGAAAATGAGGAAGACTTTCTTGATCCTCCTTAAACAGCCTCTGTGAGCTAGCAGGGCTGACAGCCACTCTGAGGTCTTTGCCCTTTCCACCTCCAAGACCACGTGTCTGACGCCTGCCCTGCCAATAGCACCTGTAACCACAGCCTGTGCTGACCAAAACTGCACCTAAATTTAATGTTTTTCAATATTTTTTTCCATCCAAAGCCACCAACCCCCCCCAAAAATCAACAAACATACTAAACAAACAAACAAACTGTCAACAAAAAACCCTTCACACAGCTCTTCAGTTTAGAACCCATTTTCAGAAATACATTTTCAATCTGACTACTTATTCAAAGGCAATGGCTAACATATTAACTCTGGAAAAACTAATGGAGAGGAAAAGAAGCAGTAACATTTAATATAGGGACCATACTACAACATAGCACTTTCCCCAGATTAAAATGGGGAAAATTGCTAACAGTAGTCAGAGAAATTGTGACAATGATTTTTGGAAAAAAATGAGCTTATCAGGATGGAAGTATCCTTAGCTGGCACATTTCAGTGGTAGTCAGAGCTGGTAACAAATAAGTTTCTGTACAGCAAATTAACAGCCTATTTAATAATATGCACTACAACATACACACACTATAATTTTTAGAAATTCAGAGAGTTGACAGAAGACAAGAAACATTTGCTCAGGGAGAACAGGGCTGAGCAATTTCCTTCTTTCTTGACCTGGAACGCCAAGATCTACACAAAGAGAAGCCCTGGCGATAACACTGGCTTCTGTATCTTACAAATTCATCATCTCTCAGTCTTTCTGTTAATTTTGCCAAACAGTCATGCATCTTATTTTTGAAGATAGTTGCTCTGGAGAGGAAGGATTAAGCTATCATAGCCTGAGGTCCAAGAAATTAAATTTGTTACTTTCTCTGAACGTCACTCTGGGACTGTCTTAAACTTTTCTGAGGCATGGGGGTGGGACGTTGGATTTCTCCAGCCCTGCTGTTTTTCATGTGCTTTCACACGGGAGAGAAGGAGAATGCAGCCCTTACACGTGACACACTCAGAGTACAACTGCCAGGCAGCCTACCCTCCTGCAAATGCCATTAGGAGCCTTTCTATTAAAAAAATCCCCCAAACTTAAATCAACATTAGTACCATAATTATTGCAAAGCTGATGAATGGGCCATTCTGTTACCTAAAGTCCATTTTAATTCCAAAACAACATAGTTAGGATGGGAAAGACTTTTTAAAGGTATTTGAAATATGCATATTCCATTTCAGGTCCAGGGAATCAAGTTACCAGCCTGTAAGTGAGATAAGGCGGCAAGAGAGTACCTAGATGCTGGGCGGCTGCAGGAATTGGGTGATTTGCTCAGCTCAGTCCTCAGGCTAAGCAAAGCCCCCGATAACACCAGCTGGAACGTGTGCCCTGCAGCCCTGGACAGCTGGAAGGAGAAAAGTCTGGTCACAAATTAAATTAAGAGGTGTAATATGGTGTGAGAAGAAAAACAAATTGAGATTGTGAAAACAGGTGCCAACTGACATTTACTCAATACTCAGTCACACTTTCTTTCTCTTTCTGTGATTAGCAGCTAAGCTGAATTAGGATAGATTTCATGCTTCTGTGACCTTCTAGAACCCCCTTACAGAAAAAGAAAAACACCTGTAGCAAGAAGGTTTTTTTCCAAGAGGGTAAAAGTGCCAACTACTGTGAAGCTGAGCTGGCCAGACCTGTACACCAAAGCAAAAATATAGAGATGCAACCAGTTAAATCCTATTTTTTAAAAAAAGAGCACTAAAGACAGTGCTTTAAAGCAGCACCAGGCTGCAAAAGTAATGAATTTATTTATCTGCATCATGCAAGGCTATCCTGCTAGCTATTGTTCAGAGAATAAGCTGAAACCCATGAGAACCATGCTGAAGTTCCTCGGAAGTACTAAAATGAAAAGCGATGGACCAAATTCTCTGCAGACCCTTGTGCTCTTCCTGTGCCCCTGAAAGCAGAACCATGATTTTGTATAAGCTCCACTGGGGCTCAATGAAAGAAAGGTTTTACCTGTGAGGATGCAGGAGATCACCTCAATATCGCTACACCTGAATGCCATTCCTTCAGTCACACCAGTTTTGGGGTAGAAAGCTCTTTTTCCACTGCCTGGACAGTGTCTCCCGTACAGACATGGAGGCTGCCATGGACTCAGCGCTGAGCCTGGCCCACTCTCAGCTGGGGGATGCTCCAGAGGTTCCTTCCTCAAGCCTTCTGCTCAGTGCAGGCTCCACACAACCTGTTCCTACCCAAAGCTTCTCTCATATGAGGTAAACTATGGCAGACTTTTAGCAAATTGACCTGCAAACACATCTCTTGATCTGACTCAGATGCCAAGGAGCTACCTGCCTTTGGTAGGATAAGGTTAATCTAACTGCTAAGGCCATATCTAACTGCTAAATCCAGGACAACCTCCTTGTACACCCATAGCCCATGCTATTTCAGAAAAGCCTCTTCTGACACAAAAGGATTGCAGGACTGTGGGAACAGAGAACTTCAGAAGTGCAGCTTTCAAAGCAGACCTTTCCCTCTTCCCAAAAGCACCAGAATTTTTAGAACAAATGCCTTTGGTGGAGCTTACCTGTGCCTGTGTGAGGCTGTGACCCTCTTGCATCACACCTGGCTGTAGCAAATATTCAGCCCTATCCTGTGGGACTCAGAAATACAAACTCCTGCACTCCTCAAACCAAAGTCCAAAGCATGATCCCACCTGCAAACAACCACAAACATGCTACAATACACAAAGACCCAGAGCTTTGGAAGAAAATACTTCAAATGACACCTTCCACTAACTTTTAAGATTACAGACTTTTATGCAATAACATGAAGTTTTGGGACTATATCGAGGACAGCAGCATTGAATTAACTTTTTTTTTTTAAAAACCCTCCACAGCTGAACAGATGATGGCAAGCGTGTACCATAAGACCACTTTATGAAAATGTCAGGGGTCTTAGAAATAGTTGACATTCTCTGGCCTTCAGTTTCATGATCTTTATCATAGTAAAATGTTTTTGCTTATTCCTCGCACACCTGCTGTGTGTCAGTTTTCCCCCAGTGGAGCTCCCTTACCGCATGCACTGATCATACTGACATACACAACCACTTTCTTTATATCTAGCAGATCTCAGGCACTATTAGACCATCACAAACTGATAAAAACCACAGAACATAAAACACTTTGTGAAGAGAGAGGAATGTAGACCAGGAACGTGGCTCAGAAAATGAGAACAGAGGCCTGGAACTAGCTGCCATGAAGCTTTGGATGAAAATCCATAAATATTTCTGAAGTATTTATTTTCATCTCATACAACCAATTATTCTTATGAAATGTCAGCAGCAAATCATGCCAGGAGACAAGCTTCTTGAATTTTGAAGCCATAAAGCATAAGCAAAACACTGCAGGGAGTAGGAAGGATGGACAAAAGGAAGGGTTACAGATCCAAGAACTTCAGTGCCTGACCTCTTTTTAACCTCTACTGTTCAAGAGGGTTTCAGCTCCTCTACTCCACTTTTTCTGAACTGAGTTCAGTAACTTCACTGCCTGTCCACAATTACCTTGTCACATGCATCATTTAACTCTACATATGCACTATGCAATCACCTTCAAAATACATCAGTTTTTAGAAATGTACTAACCCGTGCTTGTACTTAAAGCAACTTGAGAAACAACAACAAAAATATTAGGTTTTGACTATAGAGCTGAAAAAGCAAATTTTCAAAGTGTTTTATCAGGTTTAATTGTATTTGGAAATATTTTACTTTTTTTGTAAGTTTACGTTAGTTTAACAAAAAATAGTCTTTATTCCTACACTTAGTAAACAGATGTTGCTGTAAAACCTACTGAGCACGAACAGTATTAGAATTGTCTGGTTTACTTCAAACATCATTAAATAAAAAAAATCGAGAGTAGAATATTTTTAACTTGATGTGTTAGGGTACTATACTGTGCAAGTCTGGAAAACCTCAGGTAATTATCCTTGCAATATTTTTTATTAGGACTTGTGAAGTGAAATTACCTAAAAGATGCAGCAGGCTGTTAAGAATGGAATTTAGCTTACATGTGTAATTGTTAATAGGAGAGAGAAGATTAATTTAAATGAAATTACTGCAGGCCCATAAAAAACAGGCACAGAAACAGAACTGTGGTTTCTTTCTGATTTAACTTAAAGGAGTGGCCACCACATAGAAGGCAAAAGCACACATGGTCAAAACAGGCTCAGACACCAATTCATGAATCATACAACAGAGTATCCTGAGCTGAGAAGGGACTACAAGGATCACTGAGTCCAGTTCTTGGATCCCTGCACAGGACACCACCAAAAATCACACCATGTGCCTGAGTGTTGTCCAGATGCTCCTTGATCTCAGACAGACTTGGTGCTGGGACCATTCCCTGGGGAGCATGCTCAACCAGGATGTGCATTACTGTTTTGTAATCAGCTTCTGCTAGCCAAGATTTCACTCTGTGTCCTCCTCTGCTTTGAAAGTAAACATCCCCAGTGTTTCCATGTTCTGAACATCTGTAATGTACAAAACAATTCTTTGCCCACATCTCCTCTACAGACCCAACCCCTCTGCCTTCAAGCTAACCCCCCTGCTGTTTAAGCAATGCATGGGTGCGTGGCATCACTCACCATAAACGTGTTTACATTTGTCCATATTTTAGGAGCAACTTCATGAAAACATTCCAAGTAGCTGAAAACACTCTGTGTTGCCAAAGGAGACATGCAAATAAATGTCAGTCCTTTGTTTTTTTGGGGGGCCATTTCTCATGTGAGGGATTACTACAAGTATAAAAGTATTGATCAGATTAAAAATAAATCAAATAAAAATATTTTTTTTAAAAAAAACATTAAGATTGGCATATTTTATATTTGAACAAAATCAAAAGCATCATTTTTAGTTTCCCCATATTTGACTTTAGAACTGCACAGTTCCTGCAAAATGTTCAGGAGGCTTGTACTTAATTCTGTACTTTGCAACACACAACATACAGTTATGTACATATATATAACCTAATGCTACATGTAAGACTTCCTTGGTTTAGGTTTCCTTGTAAGAAAGAACATGAGATTTGCTGATTAATAAAAAATAGTCAGAAGAAACAAACATCATCTCTGTAAATTCCTAGTGATGGTACTTAGTCTTTTTTGTCTTTTAACAAAAAGAGAAGTATTTTCTAGCTGAACAAATTCAACTTATTTTGATGTGATCAACCAAAGCAGTTAGCAAAGAGTAGGCAGTTTATTGGGTAGTGCTTCCCTTCATCTGTGATAAAACCTACAAATAGCTAATGGGAAAGAAAACAAGTATTGCATGTGAAAGAGTATTTTTCTGACATGAAATACTCAATACAAAATATGTAAGTCTCAGAGGTACAAATGTACACAATATTAGAGATGCACAAAAAATCAATTATGCTGCAAATTTCAATCAATTACTGTCTAGTTTCGATTAAGAACATAAAAGCTTAAAATATTGGAATGGGACGTTGATAGAGGTTTTATTTAAGTTTTCAGAATAAATCTGGAGTTGAGAGATATTTCTGACCCACCATTTTTTCTTCTGCAGTGCTCTCTTTTCAGATTATCCAATTCTCTCTCAAGTTAATGAACTGAGAACTTCAGCAAGTTCTTTCTGTGGTGACAGCCCCACGTGTTGGTTCTACAGAAGCCCTGTCAGTAACACATTTCTACAGGCTCCACTTCCCTCATGAGCAGAACAGTGAGGCTCCAACCCATCCAGAGGCTTTTACCATAGTGAGCCTCAGCAACGCTTAGAACCCATGTGCAATAAAAACTAAAATACTTTTCCTTGAGATCCACACGAGTACCATGAGTCCACGTTTCCTTTACATGGCACTGCACAAAGTCAGCAAAACTGCTGGATTTTCAAATGCATGACATCCCGGTTTCACTTTTGCACTGATACAATTCCACAAGACAGAAGAGCATTGCATGGAGGTCCTACCCCTTTTTTCCCCCAGATACCCACGTTTTTACATTAGACATAGGCAGGCCTTGTTTGTTTACAGAACTGATGTTTGGGAAGCCAGTGTTTTAAACCAACATAGATAACTAAATTGAGTAAGATGTGAAACCAATTTTTTAAACAGACGATAGAGGAATGCTTTTTATGATGTTCTTGATAACAAAAAACATTGCCTTCGGTAATCAAATTCTGACTTCATTGTCACACTGAAAAATAGCAAACCTGTAGGGCAGATGACATCTGCAAAGTTTTGTACTTACCCTAATACAGGCTGGCTATTTTAAGGGAAAGAACAAAAGAAGTGAAAGTTCCGAGTATTCTGTGCATGGAATTACCAGGTAACTTGCAGAACCTTATTCCACATGCTTCAAATGACGAAGAATGTTCCCAATTCAAATAATTTTGATAATCTCTTACCTAAAACTCCCAGAAGTTGGTAACAGAAAAATTTCATCATCTCTGAATTCGGCACAAAAACCTCTAAATACTACTTTGGACTCATGTTTAAAAGTGTTATGGTTAGAAAGAAAAATAGAATTTTTGAAATCTGCCTTCCTTATTTCCATTTAGTACACCTTGATTGCCAACAAATTAAGTATAATCTTGTTCTCTACTTAAATCCAACCTCAGAACTAATTTGTGGACTAGTCCAATTCTAATATGCCAAATGCGAATTCCAGTTAGCCCTTGCTGAACCAGGTATCAAATTATTTAACTGACCCATGCAGATTATTCCAAGCCCAACATGCCATAATGTTTCAGAGACATGGCAAATATCTCAAATAACTGGGAAATAGTTATTTGAGACATCTGAATACAAGAGTAGTCAAACGCATTTTGGGGAGGTACACACTGCAGTGGCATACACGTTTCAAGTGTTTTACTAAAACTTAATTTCTTTTGAAATACGTAACAAGAGTGAACTAATTGTTTTCATGAAACAATTTCCCTTCCTCCAAGAGACAAATTATGGAATTTGTAGTCTTGTCAAGGAAGACTGATGCTGCCTACTGAACTCCAGAAAAACTTTAGCAATCACACTGCATTAGACATCAAAACCAAAATAAAATAATCTGACAGACTGAAGATTTAAGTAAGTAACAGACACATAAAACCTCAGTTAGAAAAGGGCAGATATTTTAAAGACTTACAAAAAAATAAGCTTATTATGGAGAGTATTTTTGCAATGAAATTACCCTAGGATAACAGGTTCAACAATTAAGAACTTCCAATCAGCTAGTAAAATTCCTGCTATGTGTCTATACCCTGTAGCAAGAGAAAGTGGTAAACATTTCACTCAAGGGTCAAAGAACTAACATCTCTCTAGCTCAGGACATCTTTTTGATGAATGTGAAACAGCTGGAATAAAAACATCAAGGGTAACAATTGTAATCCCATGGTAGACCCAGCTGCTGCAAAAATAAACCCGGGGGAAAAGCCAAAGACTTAAAAAAAATGCAATACAAACCCCTCCCACATCATACAATCTCATTGTTTCTGCTTCTTTTTAAAATACAGGACTCTCTGCAAACACTGGTCAAAAATTAATGTACAGATTAATTTGTTAGAAGCAAACCCAGTTTATAAAATGTTTAAAAAAATGAAAGGATGGTTGTTTTATTTAAACAGCAATAGTTTTATCTTTAGCAACTTTTTGTACCTGCTAGTGAGAATGTTATTTGAAAAATAAATGGAGACTCATAGTAATCCTGTTAATACTTTATTAGTGTCATTTTTTAGCCTTCTATTGGACAGAACATAAATGCAAACTCCAAAATAAATTCAGAGTCCTCTGCCATTCAGTAGAAGTGACCATGGCAGCCCATTTCATGTTCATTCTTTGTTACAGAAACGAGAGGAGGGGAGAAGGGAGGGGAAAAGCATCAATAGAACAATTAGGCACACAGCTGACACTTACTGTACAATGATATGCACAAGTAATTTATAACAGCTCTATGAGCTTATGAGATGTGTTCTTCAGATTCTTCCCTTGTAATATATGAGCTTTGCTCAGGAGAGCAAGGATCATTGAGAACAAAGGAATTAACAAAGGAGTAACAAGTAAGACTTTTAAAACAAGTCCTTAAATAAACTAAGATAACAACAAATGTAGAATTGATCAGCTGAGAAGACATTTTTAACTTAGACTTCAGAACATTAAAAATTCATTTATTTTACAGCTATTCAAATACACATGCATTAAATGAAAATATTGCACAAAATTAAAATTTAGATTGTGGAATTTATATAGCTTCATTTTGGTACACATTCTGGTAGCACTTAAAATTTACTGTTTAGTTCTAGCAAACACCAGCAGCACAAGCTTGAGGATGAACCAAATGAAAAATTCAATTGCTCATTTTCTCTTAAAAATAATTAAGGCTAAAACAAGTGCATTTGTTGACAGTGGCACAATTTTCAGCGGCCAGTCACAGCACCCAAAGGCCAGAAGATACACCCAGACACTTCAGTGCTGTATATTAACATTCAGTTTTGGAGACTTCCTAGGATAATAGGCTGCATGGGTTCACAGGCTGGGTACTTCAAATTGTCAACAGGAAAACCTTTGAAATAAAGATACATACAAACTCACTTTAACAAAAAGTACTCATTTCTGATGGTTCTTGCCAGTCAACAGGCACCACTGAATTAGGAAGCCACATTCTGTAATTAAATACAGAAGACAAAACTTCAATACATATATACATATGCACACATGCGTATATAAATGTGTGTATAGGTATATGTAATAAATTCATTAAGTAAAACACCTAATAAGCACGGTGCATTATGTTCAGTTCACATTCCTAGAGATATTATTTTATTTTTGTACAGAAATGTACCAGATAACTAAAAAAAAAAAAAAAAAAAAAANNAAAAAAAAAAAAAAAAAAAAGCCAAATTTGTATATTATCACTATCCTCTTGAAATTTTTCATGGTACCTACAGATAGATAAAAGGTTTCACAGATTTGACAAAACAGTATTTGAACTTCCCACTTTCCTACTGCTTAACAAATTCAGTGACTTAAAAGACATCAATTAGATTTGGTAGGATTAATGAGATATTTACTGTATCACCAAGAACAACTGCTGAATGATATTTCATCAGTCAGACATCAGTTATGCTTGAGCACCCTGACATCAGAGGAAGATACAGGCATGTAAACAATAGGAGCTGGCTATGTTGATTACTTCACACAGAACTCAAGAATTTTGTTAAATTCAAAAGCATTTAACCGTCACACTTCTACAGAACCTGCAGAGAGGAAGGGAGAGGGGCTCTTCTATATTTACCAAGTTGTCTTCCTAGGGATTACAAAAGAAAGGGATTTAATTTACAGCATTTTGTTCTGCAATAAAGAAAAAAACAAGTGCACTTGAGCCCATGCATACTGTATGAGAATGTTAACAGTACAATATGATCATCATTAAGTAGTAGGATAAAAGGCTACATTTCATTAATAGAGTCCATGAGAAAAATTACCTATATAGAGGTGTCAGTCAATTTAACAAGGTCCTTTGAGAGCCTTCTATCTTGTCTCAGAATGCTTTCATCAAAGGTCTATGCTTCTCTCTTGCATAAAAGGACCATTTGTGACCATTAAGACACAAATTACAACAAGGACCCTTGGGATCCTTGATCTATAACTGTATTTTACCCTGTGTTTAGCATTCAGAAAAAAAAGGGACTCTAAAAGATTACCTTCTATTCACTCAAGATAGTAGTGCTCAAACAGTCAGGGACTATGAAAAAGAAAACACAAACTGAGATACGCTGTGGCCAAACAGGATTATTCAGATGTTACTGTATTTGCAATCGAACAGAACTTCTTCAATGAAACTAAACAGATGGATGTGGGGCCTTGATGTCAAATTTTTATTAAAATTTTACACTATGCAAAAAATAAAAAAATTATTTAAAAAAATATTGTAGTTTTATTTCCTTTTTATTTTCATATATACACTGAGATGCATTCAGAAATTTCCAAGTGTTTGCATATGACTAATGAAATTTTTACCTGTGAGGAACCAAGTAATTCTCATGTTTTTCCATATGAGGCTTACACACTAGAAGGTAAGGAATCTTTCAATTAAGTAGGACATAGTTCTTTCACATCCCAAAAAAGCTCCAGATTTTAGTGGGGAGTTGTGTGTAAACTGTGTCTTAGTGCAATTTCCTCATCTTCTAACACAGTATCTATCCTCTTTGAAACATACATCCCTTTCCTTCTACAACTATCAACTTGACTTATGTTCCAATAGACCAACTGAACATAAATATGATGCTCCTTCTCCACTGAAGTTACATGCAAAATGTATGCCAGGTGCTGTAAGAGCAGCATATGGCCCTTAAAGCTACAGAATAAGAATAAAGGGTTTGTTTCTACTGTACCTCTGCTTTTACTAAAACCCCCATTAGATGTAAAGTTAGTTTAATTTTCAAAATATGAAAGGTGATGCAAATGTGGCATCAAAGCCACCTTACCTCCACTTCTATTCAATAATGTACTTTTATGATGGGGCTATAGCTATTTCTCCCCACTCCTATGAACCTGCTATTCCAAAGACTGCTTTTCCAGTTAACTCAGCCTTTACAGGAATGTTAAAATAGCCCTACAGAGCCTCAACACTTGTAATGTCGAACAGTTCCACCTGACTCTCACACATTGCACTGTCTCCCAGTGCCAAAACACCCTTTTATCCAATTGTATCACCAGAGTTGTGCTTTACTTGAACAGTCTGGCACTTTTCATTGCTGGCAAAACATCGACTCAGGAACGGAAGGGATCAGCATTCTGATATACCGGGCCACTTTTCTTCTCAATGTTGCATGAAGACGCACCAAATCATTTAAGACACACAAACCATTCTGGTAGTGGTTGAATTACAAGTGAAGATGAGAAGATCCACAGGTCTTACAGATGCATTAATAATCTAATATGTGACACTAGAAGACTGGTGCAGAAATGACAGCATGTGAGTTTGAAGCCCCAGAGAATCTGCCCAAGTAATTAATCCTGGACAAACAAACACCAGCTTAATGGATTTGAAGTGTCACCTTTTCTGTAAGGAAGGCGCTTGAGTAGAGTGTAGTCTCTGCTTATATCTCTGCATTTGCTTTGACCTTGAATGCAGTTTGTTGAACAGCTCAGGGAACCTATTTTGTGGAAATAAGGTTTCTAGGAATCTCTCCAGAAACACATACACCATCCTCTTATTCAGCTGACTATGCTGGAACATTTCAAAGACCCGAAGAATGCCTTTCCGCGTAGTCTCAGCGCCTATGATGTGCTTCAGTTCATCTACAAAAACAGAAGTCACACAGAAGTTTAAGCTAAATTCTACTTCCATGCTAACAACAAACTTAAACTGAAGATTAAGTCTTTCAAACAATGTAGCCTGAAATTTGAGGTAACAGTGCCCCTACACAACATGACTAAACTAAAAGTTCTCTTACAGGAGAGAGTGTTTCTGAAAATTACTTCACTCTTACCCTATTTATGTGGAAACCATGTTAGCAAGAAATTGTACTGTTTTGAAATATACCTATTTCAGGCACAACTTAAATCCTCTAGAAACTTAATACGGGGTTAGGTCTAAGAGAATTACTGACAGTACATGTGAAAATGTCCAATGCTTTAATAATTAGAAACCTTTTCATTTAAATACAGTTCATACATCATTGTTTCTTTTCAGTACTTAAAGCAATCAACAAGAATACTGACATTCATTTCAGTAACAATATATGGTATGAATTATTGGACTTTAATCCCAGACTCACTTACCTGGCATTACCTCCAGCAATTTGGTTTTCCCTGCCACTCTTGTTCTCATTCTAATAGCTTTGTCCCTTCGTGGAACAGTTTCTGCTAAAATGCCGTTGGGCCAAAAAGCGTCTCTGTAACAAAAGCAAATCTGTCAAAATACATTAACATTTTATCAAATGAAAAGTTCTTTTAAATCTCTCAAGGCTATCTCATAAAATAAATACAAGGAGGTAACTTGCACACAACCTAACACACACTTCAAATATCAGAAGAGGAAAAAAAAAAGAATGATGAAGAAGATGAAGAAATCAAAAGCAAGTATAACAACACACTCAAGCTTTCAGTAGCTACCATTTACATTTTTAGTACAGGAATCAGAAGAAATGAATTTTTAATAAAATAATGCAAATCAAAACCATTCACCACAATACCTCAAATGCCACATAGTTCTTACATAAAATAGACCTAAGACTTGCTTTTACCAGGCTTTATTGCTATTGAGACTCTAGATCTATTAATTTCTTCATCAAAATTTTGACACTAGCAGTTATCAACACTGTAAAGCTGAGAAGAAATAGTTTCAGTGTAGTAGAAAGTCCAATGCAAAAGACATGCCTCTAATAAGCTATTTTGCTTCAGTGAAGGACAATTTTTTTTCTGAATAAAAAGTATGGATTCTTACAGTTTAATCATAGAATAACAGTACACTTGCAAAGTATGACCCTTTGGAGAATACATTATCCTATTTTGATTCTCACTCCCACAAGAAAAACCCCAAACTATATGGAAAGAAAAAAGTGTGTAACACTTTCTCAACAACAATGTAGAAGCCATTAAAACTTTTAGGAAATTGAGAGTTTCAAATTTAGACTTCAGTTCCCTTGTATCTATCCAAAGTGAAACATTATCCCAGAGCTAGGGCTCTTTCAGCACTAATTGTCTGCCTTTAAAAGCAAGTACACGCCTTCGCCAAGGCAAACAAGACTCTACATCACTACAGTGAGAAATGACGACATTTCTAAGTATACCTGTACTCTGGCTTTTCAAGACTGGTTAACAAAGAAGTTTTTAAGGTAGAGGAGAAAACTTAAAAATACTCATTTCCATGTGACAATTGCTTTCTCTCACTTAACACGTGTAAAAAGCAGCATATGATCCAGCTGTATGCTGGAGAATAATAATGATTTCCACATGTAAGAAGAATAGAAAACATATAGATCTTAGACATTAATTGGTGAGTGCTTTGTTTTTAACATCTGTGATAAAAGACATACCTGAAGCGTTTCACTGCATCTGCTACTTGTTCGGGAGATGTCATCCAATCAACATGATCAACTATTTTCCTAAAATCAAAGCGACAAGTCTCTTTTTCATTTTTAAAGCAGAGAACCCATAAGTGAAGCATTTTAAAAAGCATTCTAGGGCAAACAAAGTATGATTTCAACTTTCTCCAACTGTGTAATGGCTCCATAATACTGCACAATAGGAAGGCAAACACTGATTCTCAAGATAGAAATCTAAGCTCACTGATCACTCCCTAAAGCTTTTTTCCTTTTGGGTAAATATATGATAATGAAGTTGGATGTGAAGCTGCTGTTGCATCTCCCATCAGCATTAGATAACTGGTTTGCTTGTAGAGCACTCCTCTTCATGTTCTTCATGGAGCACTCAAGTTCTCCTTCTGTAAGCAAAGGAGCTACTCAGAATCTCAAAATACTTGCTGCAATGTGTACAGTTACTTCACAATCCTTAACAGGAGATAGAGACTGATCATTTATCAGGCCTTCATCCTCCAACCCATATATACAGCTCTATATCCAAATCTAGGACGCTTACAGAAATGATAGATGCATCTGTATATCACCACAATCCCAGGACAGTTCCCCTAACCACAATTTGAATTTCGTTTTCTAAGGAACAAAACCCCATAATTTCTCTGCAGAATGCCATTAAATCCCAAGAACTTGCCAGGACAAGTTCTGGACTGCTGACCAGAGGAAGCCATGAGTATCTAAAATGGCTCCAAATGCAGAAGCAAACTAGTACTACACTACAGCCATCTCTGCAATGAGGAAGCAGCAACCTGTGCACAAACTCTGCTGCTTATACTACAATCTGGAAACAGCAAAAAGTGTTCAGAGCTGTTCAACAGGACAGCATGTTCTTGGAAGTACAGTTCTCAAGACAGTTTTCAACTGGCCATAAGCAATTATTTGAGAAAAATCCAGTGCTATTTTATCACATGGTTACATCTTTACTGCTACCATAAGTCTATATGTATAACAGTGATGATGAAAACACCAGAAATATAATTGCGAAGGGTAAAAAGAAATTATATAGTGAGGAAAGTCCTGAAAAAAAGTAATAGGAAGCTACTTCTCACCATCTAGAAATTAAGCTTTTGCTTCATAGCACTAAATTGAAAGTAACAAAGCAGTGCTAAACCTGTATCCAGAATTTGTTGTTATTGTTCTTTATATTCGTTCACATTTCTGAAACAAATTATTAGAAGGTAAGCCTGGAAACTTTATATTTCTAAGCTGAGGGCACAAAATGTTACTTAATTAGCACTATTAACTGGCTTTGCATTTGCATGAATATGTGTACATGTGAAGTACAAAGAACATGGAGCAGGCAAAACAGATGCCATAAGAGTCCTTTTCCCTTCCCACTTCCATCTTTAAAGTGTGAGAGCAAAAACTTGACACAGCAACTCAGTATTGTTCACATAATTTGAAAGTGCCAGTGCCTCATTTGTGGCATGAAAGAGATGTAAACAGAAATAGTGCAGAAAGTAATAAACAATATTAATTTTAAAAAGGTATGGTGGTAAAACAGAGCAAAAAGCATAAATTTTAAGTTACGTTCACAGAAACGTGAACTCTTACATGTGAAAGCTCTTTCCTAAGTTCTCTGGCATGTAAGAGTTACTGGATCTTTTCTTTCAGTAATGTTTTGTGTTTATCTCCGTTTTACACCATATTTGCACTCAGTTTATTTATTTTCTTTGGAGAGTAATGCATGCAGATTTAAACCACAATAATTCAGTAACACCAGGAAGGATGAATAGACAGCGATTATACAGTGTCATTTACATGACTGTTCTATAGAAGAAAAACAGTACCTATTAATTGTGTCACCATATGTTGCTCTAATAAGTTGCTGAAGCAGATTTTTTATATTTCTTCTTAACCACTGATTTCTCTCCTTTAAATCAAAGACTTCATCCATAAGTAGGAGCATTACTCGCAGCGGAATATTGTCATCCACCTGACCACCAAGTAAAAGAATGAACAGTAAACTTTTATTTCAGTTCAAGAAAGCTACAGTTTTAGAAGTTACTTTTATGTGTCTTCAGTATAATCAACAATGACAAACACTTTACTCTGTATTTTACTGTAATACAAAATCTTCCTTAAATCTTCTATAAAACTATTACTGGCAAAAGACTAAAAATTAAATTCAGATACACTGAATTTTTAAAACAAGACAAGAAGCAGAAATTATTTCAAAAGTGAACAGTTATTACAGAACTTGAATAAAATTAATACATGTAAATATGTCCTAAAGAGAGACCTCATCCCTGACCTCTTCCTTGGTTGCTGTGCTTCCAACTGCCTTAAACAAAAACTCAGGAAGGAGCTTTTCTTGGCCATCATTTTCTTACAGACACCAAAAACAGCGACATCTCACTGCAATGAACTGCTTTTTATTTAGACATCATTGTAACCTGCATGACTATCCGATATTTTTATGCTTGAAGATTAAGAAAAGGATCATAATTTTACTTTTTTAGTAGCTGATGTTACACAGATTGGCCTACAAAAAACATGCTGGAGGGAGAGAAAAACCCAAAAAAATGAAACCTTCAGCCATAAAACAGAAAAACAGTAGTACATACACTCTTCACAGTTATTCCAATGTTGTGTAAACCATTTTAATGCTAGCAAAAATGTTAATTTTAAAAGGAAGTGCACAAATTTCTTTTTAAAAAGCTTAGAACTGTTTTGAAGTATAGTGTCTGGTACAGTGTCAGAAAACCATAAAAGTGTAACTCGATGCAGAATAACTCATTTGTTTGGTTCTAGAGGTGTCAACTTTGAAGGGACCAATGTCAGACTCACGTTGTCATCAATTGGTGCTGCAACACGGCAATGGTCAGGGTCTGAATAGGTTTTCTGCATCAGAGGCGGCACCTACAATAGAAAAGGCTATGTTAATTGCAGAAAAAATACTTCAGAGTATGAATAAATCAGAAAAAATTTCGGAAGCAGTTTTGTTATGAAGATATAAAACAACATTTGGTCAAAAGTAACTGCAAACTAATGCAGATAAATACACAGAAGCCCTGTCACCTTCCAAAAGCAAAAGTCAAGTGTGTATACATTTTCACACTGCTACCAAAATTACCAACATCTTTAAGACAGCCCACATCTAATTTATCAAGTGCCTAATGCTTCAACTGAAAAACACCTAAAAATTCTTATGAGACTGGTATTTCTTTTGGTATTTCGTCCTGATCTTAACCCCTGCCTAGTCACAGCTTCCCAGCGAATACAACTGCAAATA
Source organism: Cyanoderma ruficeps (assembly GCA_008694505.1). NCBI lineage: Eukaryota > Metazoa > Chordata > Aves > Passeriformes > Timaliidae > Cyanoderma > Cyanoderma ruficeps. Next base: position 22,073,991 of record VZDJ01000782.1, on the reverse strand, counting down.
TACTGTTAGTCACACACCAGGGAAGTTACTAGCAATGAGAAAGCCCAGAGACAGTCATTTTACCCTGCAAGTAATTAAAAAACCTCACGAATCTCCCCCAGGCCCCTATTTATTATTCTCTTTCATGATTTAAGGGTTAATTCACCCATCTCAGTTGCTGTTCTACATCTGACATATTTAACTATAACTGTTTTGGTAGCACAAAATGGAACAATCCCTGACCACAGTCCTTACAGCTACAGACAGAAGGAGGAAGACCAGAGAAATGAAGGGAAGATGAACATGTTCTGAACATAACTATTTTCATAGGACTTCACGATTGCATGTCATGCTACCGGTCCCCAGCTCAAAAGTACTGTATTTTATGAATGTAAGAGATGAGGGAAGATGGCAGGAAAAGACAGGAAAAAAATTAATTTAAACCAGCATTCAGGCAGGAATAAGCAGAAAAGAGGCTATGTCCTTATTCTGAGTTTCAAAATATATGGGGTTTTTTTCCTCAGGAGAACAGTAGATGGAGGAAATTAGCTGATTGAGAATAGTTGGTAAAAAAGTAAGAAAAGCCATGAATCTCACGTTCTTCTCAAGTTACTTCACTGAATTAAGTGAAGGAGAACTGTAACAGTCTGTAGATGCCATCTTAAAACACGTTAACTAATAGCAAAGATATCCATTTTTGTAGTAAAATGCCTGCTAGAACCTTATTAAAAAGGTGCAGGTACAAAAAAGACTGGTCTCTTCTGTTTAATGACTTGCCTCTTCTATGTAACATTAGTTTAAGTGAGTCAATAGTGACTCTTCTGTTAATTTACTAGCATGTATTAACCACCAGTATTTTCTTACCTTGAAAAATGATTGCTTTATGTCTTGTCCCAACCTCTCTGACATTTTACCCATGTTGTCTGACATTTTAGTCATTCCCTCTGCCAGGCTGTCAGGGATAGACTTGACTGCATTTGATACGTTTCTCATAGAGTTACGCAGTGGATTTACAAACGTATCCATCTGAAGGGGAAGATGTTTAACCAGAATTGTATAATCTATGAGGACACCAGCATATTAATACACTATGAGAAGTATGGCACTGTTCCAGAGAAAAATAATATAAAAGAACAACTCAAATTACTTAACGTCATTACAGAATGCAGAATACAGTTCTAATTTTACTTCCATTTATAGTTCTCATTTGTTACAACCCTACTGCAGCTATTTACATATTTTAACAGATGTTTTCCTGAGTCATTTCCATTTCCCATCCCTTGGCTTTTCTTAGCTTAAATTTATTTTCCTTTTCTTCTCCATTCAATACCATTTCTCCCTTCCAAGCTTTCTAGTTCCAGATGTTTCAATTCTGCTTTCAACTCTTCATCCTTGCAACATGCATCTTCTAAACAGCACTGGAATAGTATGTATCATGGCAAGCATAATTAAAAACAAAAAGTAGTTCCACAGAAACTGTTACAATTTTTCTTTCAGTATATAGTCTAAATTCAGTCCAAACAGAGGCACAAATACCAGTGTGATGCCCTTTAAAAAGTTATGCTTTAAAGAATCTTGTAAGCTGGAAAAACATCTTAGCCATTATATAAACCTTGATAAATATTTAACTATTTCACTGTGAATTATTTAAGGAATATAGGCAGGACAGTAACTTGAGGTGACAATAGAGTTGCGGGTGCTTTTTATATCTAAATCACTAAAACTTCAGAAATGGCTACATTTGCAAAGCAGATGCTCATACAGACTGGTCAACTGAACAAAGAACCACTTGTCTGAAGACAGTTCTGGTGGCTTAACAAAAAGGATGCAGACCCCAGAGCTCTCAATTTGACCAATGACTCTGCATGGTTACACCTAAATACATAACAGGTGCTTTTGAAGGGAAATGCATATTGTGTTTTGGGCTGAAGAATGGAAAGCATGGTAACCAGCAGCAAATACAGAGTAAAGAACTACAAAAAGAAATCAGAAGGAATACACACGACCATAAAAAAACCCCAAAACGCAGATGTCTGACAAAGCAACTTTCAACAAACACACTCCTACAGTACTCAATGCAATTCACTGTGTCCAATTTCAAAATTTTATTTCCTTGCCATACAAACAGATTTACCTAATATAAAAAAGGCAATTTTTTGGTTCCATATGTCCTCAGATACTTTCCCACTGAAAGTTTTAAAGCAACTCAATTGCAAGCACTTTCAAAGTGCTATATAGCTTTTTAAGATCAGTTCAGCATGTCTGTTTTAATACAATCACTGCATGAATGAATGCTCTGAAGTTCCCTTGACTGTACAAAACATCCTTACCTTCCGTGCAAAATCCCCCTTCCCTTTGCTGTAGGCTTTATTCTCCAGGAAGTCATACACATAATGGGCTAAAGCTGGAGAAGCTTTCATCATTTCAGGATTTAACAAGAGCTGAGTAAAATAATTTTAAAAGTTATTTTACTACATAATGAACAAGACACAATCAAAGACATCACATCTAGCAATGTATTTTTTCATATCTAAATTTTATTCCAAAATTACACTAGTCTCAAGATGAAAACAATGGGCTTCTTAGTAATTACCGTAATTTTAACCACTACGGGAACTGTAGCATCTCACAGGAAAATATACACCTTTATCATCAAACTGTCACTTCACAGTATTTTACTCATCTTTATTATTTACTGTGTACATGTTCATTGACTTGGTGAACGTATTTTAGTGCTAAATGACCAGAAAATCCCTATGAAGGAAGACAACTGAATTTCTTTGTTTGGGCTGATACAGGCCTTATGTGAACAGAGGAACTGTGTGGTTTGCTACACTGCTGGAGTGGGTGCCATGGAAATCCTTACGCAGCAGCACAAGAGAAGGCGAACACAAACACATCAGCAGGAGAATGTCAGTGGCATAATGCTCAAAACCAACATACCTGGAACCTCATCAGCTCAGAAAAGCTGTGACAGAACTGGCTGAGAATAAACCAAAACACCAAAGAAAATGAAAACTTATGAGACAGTATCAAGTTCTTGTGGTATATTATTTAGTTTTGTGTGCCAACTACAACACAGCTTTTTCTTTTTTTATGAAAGAAAAAATCACAAAGGCAAGCTACCTCTGAAAAAATAATTCCAAGCACAGAGCTAAAATAAAACAGGAACAGCTTACCTGCAAATAAGCATTTAAATCCTTTTTCCTCTTTTCCAAAAACTCTCTGTCCATATTGTTAAATGTTTTTTTGCCAGGAAGTTTTAGGATATTTGCAAGGTTTTCAAACTAGAAAAAAAGGGAAGATTTTTTATTCTGTTTTCAAGAGTTTCAAGTCTTCAAATAAGGACCCTGTATTCACCTATTCTTATCTATCAGCTAACATCTGACAAAAAGAATTCTGCATCATGCCTGGAACTCAGAATCCCTGGAAAAGTCAAAGTGAAATACATGCTGTCAAGAACAAATGCATGAAAATTTCCAGGAGACTATAAAGAGTAAAATCTAATTTCTTGTGAAACTTTCTTGAAAACTTTTGAAATACAAACCAATAGAGTGTGCAAAAGGCTTAGGCTCAAATTTTCTCATTATTATTTGGAATGAAGTTACTAGGATTTTAAGACTACATAAAGAGAAAGCATTTTCAAGAGAATTTGTGTATCTTTCTAAAATCTCTTTCCTTTCCTATCCTGATCAAGCCTTTTAAGGAAATAATTAAACTTTTCTCCCTGGAGAGATGGCAGCACCCAGTTTACACATCGGTTATCACAACATGCTCTACATGTCATGATCTGTGCCCTTTCTCCAGGTAATGACAGTGATTGGCACTGGTTGACATGTATTCTGATCTAGTTTTGCAGGAAGAATGGCAGTCCCAGGGAAGGAGAGGGGAAGAAGAGGCCCTAACATTTAATAAGGCTGAATATATTTGGCAAAAATGCACAAAAAATAAAGAAGTGACAAGAACAAAACTTGAAGAATCAGGACTATCCCCATATGGAATCCAGACTTCCTGTAAATAATATCCTTAGGGTGGTGAAGAGAGAAACATACAGTATTCTAGGCTTTAAGAAACAACCTGGAAACAGGTTACATCCTTTTCCTCTAGAAAAGACCAAAACATTAGAGATTTAAAGATTCCATTCAGTCCCTGCAAGATCCCTTCTCGCATCAGTAAAATTTGGAAGGCCACTAAGCTCATAAAAAATTTATGGTCTGCAGGAAGCACCAAAGAATAGCTCTTTACAACTTTACAAACCCCATTCCCTTGCAAATAGGTCATATGGAAAAGTAACTGAACAGAAGATGGTCTAGTTTTCATTTGGACTTTTATACCTAAGCAGAAGCAATGCAAGCAACTAACAGTCTCTATTTTAAATATACCTATCTACTTCAAATGGTATCTATTACATGACTGATTAGAAGAACTGGTGTGAATCTATTCAGTGCACTAAGGACAAGAAACTCAGATACTTTGAACTGCTGACTTCAACTCCATTTTGGATCAACTATCTATTTTCTCTGAAAAGCAGTCCCTGCCCTTTTTATTAATTCTAAATTAATATTCTAACTTTTACCCTTAACATGTCAATAAAAATGTCTCAGACCAGCACACAAGACAGTAAGAATGTCTATTTTATTATCAAGACACAGCAAAACTGTTGGGAGCATCTTAGATACTACAGTGAATCACAGAGATCTGTTTATTTTTTGTAGTCTTACTACTCTAGGGTAACATTTCTAGTCTGTAAATTCAATCAGACTTAGCAACCAGAAATGTTGAGATTTCATATTTTGACCATCTTTGCTTTTGCCTTTTCTATTTCTACTCATTTAATGTTATCTTAGCTTTAAATTTCTGTTTCATATCAGCAAAATGTTAATCCACTCTAAGATCCAGGATTCTTCAAAACACTGAACTAATTAAAAAAATCAGTTTGAAGGGATATGAAAATTGGTATTTCAAATTTATTAACAGCACACTAAGATCATCAAAAATTCAAAGGAAAGTCGGACTTGAGTCGCAATTAATCCAAATCTTCAACATGGGTTTTTTTTAATAAAGCTTTTTCAATTTTTATTACTGCTGTAATTTTAAAATGCTAACTTACCTGCACAGAATTTGTTCTCTATGACTCTCAATTAATAACAGAGTAAAGGGTTATAAACTGACACTTCTGACTAGTTCAAAGGTTATGCAGTCGAATCTGACTTCTCCAAAGGCTTGGTTTAAAAGCACTTCACCCTCCTTTTAAAACCACTGTTTTCTCATCATTTTTTCATGTTAGTAGGTTCTACTTTGTACCAGCTGGTGAATTACAACTCTCTATTCCTTCCTTCTTTCATGTTAGGAGGGGTAAGAGTCTGAGAATACAAGTACAGCAGTAAAAGGCAGATTGCTAGTAGTATAGTGAAGTGCTACCAATTCTCCCTTTTGGACCCCACCAGTTCTTAACACTCACTTAAAACCTAAATACTTATTTGCCAACCTCAGCTTTTATTTCTTAATCTCTGCAACAAATATAACTCCCTCTGAGACCAACAGCACATCCATACGAAGATTTAAAGTAAAATTAAGTAGTATGGGAAGAGGGGGGAGACTTCCTAAGTTCCATTTCTTTTTTGTAGAGCAATCATATATTCATCGGTTACTAAACTACAGAAACATGCACCTATAGAGATTTTCATGAGATTGGTTGGTTACCTGCTCAGTGATCCTCATGTGAAAGTCTTTAAAACCTAAATACCTATTTCCCAACCTCAGCTTTTATTTCTTGATCTCTGTGACAAATGTAACTGTCTGAGACCAACAGCACTTCCATACAAAGACTTAAAGTAAAATGAAGCAGTATGGGAAGAATGGGGAGACTTTCTAAGTTCCATTTCTTTTTCATAGAGCAATCATACAGTCATCGATTATTAAACTACAGAAACGTGCACCTATCAAGATCTTCCTGAGATTGTTTGGTTACCTGCTCAGTGATCCTCATGTGAAAGTCTTTAAAACCTAAATACCTATTTCCCAACCTCAGCTTTTATTTCTTGATCTCTGTGACAAATATAACTCTCTCTGAGACCAACAGCACTTCCATACAAAGATTTAAAGTAAAATGAAGCAGTATGGAAAGAGGGGGGAGATGTTCTTTCTAAGTTTCGTTTCTTTTTCATAGAACAATCATACAGTCATCGGTTATTAAACTACAGAAACGTGCACCTATCAAGATCTTGCTGAGATTGGTTGGTTACCTGCTCAGTGATCCTCATGTGAAAGTCATGGAAGTCACTGTAGCGCCGATACGTCTTCCACATCTCCTCGCTGTTTGCATTTCGCCGGTGGACGGTGATGGCGTACAGGGCGTATGTCTTGCCGTGGTCATTGCACACTCCTGCCACAGCATATGGGTCAGAGTCAGCATAGACTAGTAGTTTTAAAAACAAAAATAAAAAAGGAACAAACAGAAAGAAGGAAGACGAAAGGACACAAATGTGAAGTGAAGAAATGTCTGGAATGACAGACTTGAAAGACAAAAATGGACATGCAAGCAGAAAACTAATTATCCCTTTAACTTAAATACTGTACGATACCCGCCAAAACTTACTACGTAAACTTAAACAGAGATTAAGCAGCTCTAAAGTTAGACTGGTTTCAATGACATGCAAAACATAAACAAACAGAAAGATTTTCAACTTTTAAATAGTAAATTGAACTTAAAAAAAAAATTTAACCTAAAGAACTCAAGATATAGGTGAAACCAGAAGAAATTCCAGTCTGCAAAGTAGTCTAATCACACTGCGAAAGTCTGCCCATCAAAAAAGTCTATAAACACAAGACAGTGATTGCAAGCTGCAAGCATTCATTGTTATTGGCATCAGTAGTTTGTTATTAACTCAGCAGTAAGTTATTAACTCTAAGATAAAAAACATTCCATGTTATTTTAATCAACTATATATACAGGCATGTGTGTACATATATATAAAGCATTCTCTGCATTTGCACACACACATTGTCAATTCATAAATGGAAGAGTCAATTCATAAATGAAAAGAACACATATAGCTATCTGAAACACAAACATCTTTCTCATCTCTGTTAAATATTTAAGTCTTCTTGGACATTCCTCCCTTACAGAATTTTCCCAGCACAGTTTGTTTCGAAATCTTTCATTTTATTTAGAGAATAACTTAGAACCCATATTGTTTACACTGCACACCATTTAAACTGGCAACATGTGGTCTTTTCCAGTGGCTAGATGAAAATATTTTTAATCAAGATCTCTGAATTTTTCTATGCACCCACACTGCATAAAATATAATTCTCCTGAGAATCAGGAGATCAATTCCATACTCTACTTTCAGTCTTGATTTCTCTGAAGTATAATGCTTGCCTAAGCAGCAAGGGAGCACCTGTAGGATAGTGGCAGTTGCAGCCAATGCAAGAGTTATACACTAGAAAGGTGAAGAGTGGACAGAGAGCATCTCGTCTTTGCCATCCACCCTCTAAAAGGAGAATGTTGAGTGCTGAACCCCCAGGGGAAGACGCAGGCAGTCAGGATGCCAAAAAACTGCCCGGAGTGTGGAGCCAGGAACCCCTGGGCCCACAGATGCTGCACAAGCCCTTTACACTCTACATCCCCCTACACTCACATTGACCACCTGGCCCTGCAGCCACCAGACCACATCCCAGGGACACTGCTAAGTGGCATCTTCAGAACCACTTCAGGCAGAAAAAGAAAGAAGTTGTCCTGCTGCCCCCTATGTCATAGCCTCGGTATTTATTTTGCAACCCAAGACAGCACGAATCCTGAAACACACAGAGATAATCCTGTCTCTATATAAGCCTCACACAGAGTAAAGGACAGTAACTGAGTGAGGAAAAAACCTGCTCACAGAGGCAGTTTAATACTATCTTGCAATACAAACCTGTACAGATCTCCTGCTACAAATGGAGCATTATGTATTCAGAGTCAGACTGGTAGTTATCAATACATGCTACCCTCAAGATTACAAATTTTGCAATTTATGTGGTTCTAAGTTTACCTTTTTTTCTTAGGTCAGAATGATGAAACTTTTAAGTTTAATTCAGAAAAAAACCTACCACATGCCATTTTAATAAAAAAGCAGAATTTCATTCTTAACTTTTAACTTATTTTCTCCTTTCCCTGCGGACTGACTACCATGACACTTGGATTGCACACAGCCCTCACACTGAGTTGGAACAGGTTCAATTAAATGTAAAGTAGCTGAATGCTTGCTGACAGCATGTATCCATACATAAATGCATAGATTTAAAAGCATTTTGCATAGTAAAATCTACCAAAAATTATCTGAAGACCATTTCACAATTTAATTACCCAATGCAATCTCATTTAACTAGGGCATTTGCAAATAATAGCAGAGATTTATTTGTTATTTACTCTCATGTAATAAAGAAAAATAATTTCTATCTAGGCAGAGTTTTTTAAAAGATAACCAAAATGCCACCACAATAAGGACAGAGGTCACTTCCTTAAACTAAGCTAAGTCAGTAAGGAAGCACAAAGAATAAAGAAAGTATCATACTAAGAGAATGAAACACTCAAGAATTATAATTCTGTGACTAAAGAGATGGCTTTCAGAATTTCTTTAAATAATTGCTAAAATAAATCCTACTAATAGTAAGTTTAATGAATGATACTCCAGAGATAAAAGTAGTAGTAATAATAATAATAATACAATAAGCAAAAAAAATTAAATCACTTTTTAAGTACAGATATATAGCCCGTGACCTACAGAACAAATACTGCAAAGATTTCCAAAAGGACTTAATGGAAAATATGAATTCAAATGTTTTATGAGGCCAAAAAAAAGAGACAATCAGTATTTCAAGGGCCTGTAATATTCCAAAACTCAAAATAAATGGTGGAAAAAAAAGTAAGCAGACAGCATAACAGATTCACTTACCAGTATCTGATATGTATGCATGGAGCTGAACTGTCTCATCAGAAGGGCCATTTGAAAGGTCATCTAAGGACTGAAGGGTGGGGAGATAATGTAGGAGGAAAAATGGGAAAAAAAGAATAAGATCAGAAATGTATCATATTTAAGATGAATTTTGATTAATCTATTTAATTTTCAAACTTTCAGTTCACTATACTAAAAGCTCAGTGCACTGGAACAATGCAGATGTTTGTACTCCCTGGTTACCAAAGCCATTGTACAGTACAGGGCCTTTCATTTTCCCCTTTTTGTGACCACTCCTATTTGATCACACTTATTTGCCACTTCAGTTTGACATCTCAACTCCAATGAAAATACTAAAAATGATCTTTTGCTGAGCATTGGGAAAAAAAAAACCCAAACAAACGCTGAAAATCTCCCAAACAACTGGAGAGATACAGATGTTGCATACCAGGTCTTTTGGCTGTTACCTTCATAGCATTCTGTTTCCTTTCAAATGTCTTTATGCACTACACAAATGTTACACAGCAGTAGAAACTGAAGTTTTTCTGCTTTATGTAAAAAAAACAAGCCAACATTTTTCTCAGGAATATTTTCTGTCGTAAAAAATGAACAGGTGCATCCTCAGCTGGTTAATGCTCTGTCTCCATATTCAATAATTACTGGGATCAAAAGAAGCCTAATGGATCTTTTAGAGAAGCCTTGTTTTTAGTTAAAATTAATACAACTGATTACTAGGATTTAACATAATAAAGCTCTTCAAGACTGTTAAAGAAAGACTTGCATATGCAACTTAAAGAAATAGAGGATGGGCTATGCATTCCAATCTTAAATTACCAGGTTAAAAAAAAAAAAAAAAGAGTTGGAGCTACCTAAGTAGAATTCACAGACACTGGGATCCCAGTTACTTTGTATATTTCACCCCAGAATTCTAAAATACTCCAAAGAAACACATTCAGAATGAACATAGCTATCTGCTATCTTTTATAATTTAACCAAGCCAGTTTAATAGTGATTTACTACAAAAAGTTACCTACAATGGGGCTTACTGGTTAGCAGTGCCATGCCCATATCAAACTGAAACATCTACCTACATCAATTCAGTTTCTAAATCTCCTGTTTCCTTAAACAATACTCGAGATTGCAATCAAATGATAGGCTAGATTTAAACATGAATTATTTAAAGACTCTGCTCTTGCCCCTTCCTCATCGGAATCTTTATCAACTCCACAATATCGTAACATAATACTCCATTCTTTCCTCTAGTTGTCTCCAAGGAATGGCTCTTCTCTGCCTCAACCACCTCAATCAGTCTCTGCCTAAATCTCTACTACTGAAGGTGAGGGAAATAACATTTCTGTTATAAAGTCTACACACCAAATAAAAGGCAGTTTAAAAGTGTCTGAATAATGTGTTGCTGTAGGGAGTCTCCTGATTATCTTCATGATATGCTTACAGACTTGTAGTACTAAGGTCCCAGACTGAAAAAAGGTAGAAGAAAAGCCCTTCTGGGGGAATCTGTTTTGCCACTACATGCTATAGTGCTAGAAGTTTGTGTCTGTTGAATGGTAGAACAGATGAGTTTATGCAAAAATATTTTGACAGCAGACATCATCTTTACCTCCAGAATCTACAAGTTACTGGATGCTGGAGAGTTATTCTGGTAAAGTATCACTGTAAGTGGGTGTTCCTTTAATTTTATGCTTGCTTTCAGTCATTGTTGGACACAGGACTCTGACTTAGGCCATTCTTAAGCAAGTTCCTTGGACAGCCATGACCCTGTCAGGCATGCTGCTCTATACTGCAGTGTTCAGTTTAGGAGCAGAGAATCACCTGAGACTGGCTAACAGAAGACATCTTGATAAAGCTTGGATAAAGTGCTTGATGTCCTGAAAGCTCTAGGATTTGATTATCACTAGGATCAAAGGGATGTGATGTTATAAGAGAAGACAAGTAACTGTCAACTGCTCAAATGTTTTGTTTGCTACAAAATACTGACATTAAGGTAGTGTTATATTTTTAAAGGCATAATTATTTATTGCTTTCCTGCTTGCCTTCACTGTCACTCAAGTTCATATTTCTTTGTGATTACTGAGTGGGCTTCAAGCTGACATATGCTAATGACTGCCAAAAGTTCAACCCAGCCACTTCTGCTGCCCTTCAAGGTCTTGGAACACCTGTGCAACTCTGATTTACTCAATGCAAAGCTCCCATTATGAATCCTTTAGGAGAAATCTGCAAGAGTCTATAAATATTGACAATGATTTTATACTCCCCAAATGTGATTCACTGATTTAATATAGTAGATTAATGTATCAGATCAAAAGGCAGAAATTCAGACATTTTTGTAAAACAAGTTTTCCTCAAAACAGTTTTGAGCCTCTTTTCCAAATTCTTCCAGTGAAAGTATGGACTGCAGACAATTTATTTTATAACAGAAACTTTAGGAAACACTCAACTGCTGTGGCAAGGCACTATACAGCAACTATTAATACAAGTAAATTAAAAGGTTGAAACCTGAACAGATAACACAACAGACAGACATTTAATATGAGCCAATATCTCTGCCATTAGATATATTCACAGGAACATAAGTTAATTAAATACCTAAAAATATCACATCACAACCCAATCTTATTTAATACATTGTCATTAGTTGCAAGTACAGTAATTCCCTGACCTTTGAAGTAACCTTTCCAAGGTCTATTTTTTCTTTATGTAACAGACTAACACAAGAGAGCTAAACTATGTGTGCAGAAATTTACTCTGGACATGGAATTCAGCCAGGAAAAACTAATCTACCACTATTCAAACACCTGTAAAAGCACTGAACACCCTGAACAATATGGACGACAGAAAAGTAAGAGTAGTTCTGCATAAAGAGAAAATACATATTTCTCCTAGAATTTTCCTAACTTTTTATAATAAATGTAGTATTCTATAAATACCCTTGTCACAACAAAAACAAAAGTCAAGTCTTTGTACTGCAACAGTGCTTGGTAAAGACTTTAGGACTTTGTAACTTAGCTTGGAAAGTCACTTGAAACAAAGCAGCAGATAACCACTAGCCAGATAAGCTACCACAATGACAAATCCTCATCCATAAAACATAACTCTGGTATGTCACAACATTTTTAGAAAGAGTACTTAAAAGACATTTGAAAGACCTTTTGAAGAGATTAGTCAGTTAAAAGGGTCTTATGAAAATATATGGCTAAATTAATTTTTTCTTCTGCATCTACCAGGAGTTTGCATAAATTGTGTCAGCTAAACACCTCCCCTTTTCTTTGCATTTCAAAATGTCAACAACAGGAAAATAATAGGAAAGAAAATCCCAATTTAAATTAAAAAAACATCCAAAACCCATAAAAAGCTGAACCCCACAAACAACCAACCCCCAAAATGAAACATTTACAGTAATGTTACTTGTATTCCTCAGAAAACACTCTTTACTTTGCATGCAGGCAAGACCAGCGCCTTCCAAGAACAAACTAGAAGGGCACAGGCATCACATAATCCAGGAAATTGCATGCAGATTGTAAATCTCTATGTAAACCTTCATGAAACTAAAAGGTTTGGAAACATACTCTCAATGCCCAACTGAGTCTTGCGTACCTTGTGGCTCAGCTACACACTGTCTGCAGAAACATGGGGAGGATATATATCAAACTTTCTAGGATTTTTCCTTTTTAAATAACTGTATTTGGGTTTTTTGGTTCAGGTACACTCATTTAACAAAGAAAAGGTTTTGATAAACTCACATAGCTCAAGAATCACTTAAAAAAAAATAAAATCGAACTTGAAATTGGACAGCTTAAAAAAAAAAAGACTCACGGCTGGAATAAAATCCAGATACCTGAATGTTTCCAAAACAAGTCGTAATGAAAAAAAAATCAACCAGCAAAAATGTAATTAAATGTCTCATTTTAAAGTCTATTTGAATTTAACCCTTTGAGATTTCTGTTTCAAAGGATTTGTTTTCACCTATCACTATATAACTCCAAATTCATATCTATTTAAGAAAAACAAGTAGGGACAAGAAAGTATGCTTTCCATAAATTAACTGTTTCTGTGAGAAACAATGTAAAATTTCATTAAACATGGGAAAACACAAAAAAGGAGAAGTTTTATCTTACAGAGTAATTAACAACTTGTGTGTTTCAGTTTGATTCAAAATCTTTCAGAAATTCAACTGCAGTGAAGTAAAACTTGTAATGCACATTAAGGTAAACTATTTTATCACACTTTATCTACTGCTGAGGACAAAAAAATAAAAAAAAAATCCAAGCACTTACCAGATTTATGCTGCTAGTAGGAGACCCATTAAAAGATTCTGGGAACAATGAGGGAAAGGAAAGGAAAAACCAGCTTAGAAGATTTTTCCCCATTGTAGGGCCACACATAAATAAAAATGCATCCACAAAACAACATGGAAAATGAAGGAGAACTGTGGCACTGGGCAAACTGCTGCACGCAACATGCAAGTGTTTCAAATTTCCAGTAAAGACACTTAAAGAAATGCATGTTTATAAAGATTCTAAATAAATATTTCAGATAGCATTTCTTTAAGTTTCTATCCCTACATGGTACTGCTTTGTTAGGGAGATAGTTTAACAGTGAAAACAATTTCCACTGGATTTGTACTTCAGTTAACAAGAAAAACTTATTTTATTTGCTTTGAAAAGCCGTATCTCCTCTGTACTTTCAATTTCTATTTCCAGAGAGGAGCAGAGTTATGCATTAAAAGAACCCCAGATATTGAAGAGTTTTAAATATTTTCAAGAAAAAGGCAGAATGGAATAATCACTTATTTATTTTAGTAACAAACTAGTTACCAAGACCTGACAAGAATTTATATAAGATTGATACACTTACTACAATGAAAACCCTATGTGAGTCACAAAACAATTTACACACAAAATCACAAAGAGAAGAATTAATTTAGATATCAGAGACACCACAGGAGTATTTAATTTCCTAAAAACAGTGTGGATAATTTTTTAAATTTTCATTTTAAAGCAGAGAAAACAATGGTTCCATGAAATACCCATTAGAGATACAAAGCTCACCTCCTTCACCATCATCTGATCCTCTGAAACTGGGATCCTTCAGCATATCCAGCTCAGCTAACATACGCACATACAAAACGTTCTGCTTGAACGAAGGGTAGAACCTCTCGTCTCGCAGCATCAACTCATACACCTTATTGAAACAAAAATGCCAACTTCAGAAATACTTATTGTATTTTTTAATTAATCAGGCTGGTTTTCAGAAATGCTACTTGAACAAGAAGTACCTCTGCATACGTGTCTCTGACTTACTCTTAATGGAAAGATTATCAGATACTATCTAATTAGTCAGATGTGCACATCTAGGAAGGGAAGTAGCACAATAGATGTAAATGCTTCTGTCCTTTGCTCTTAACCCTTCCAATTGCAGTATAAACCTATTTGGTCTTCAGCCATTTCATAACAGGTTATCTCAGTCCCTCCCTGTGGATGAACTATACATGTAGGGCAGCAAACATGTAGGGCAGGAGGTGAGAAGAAGGAAAGAAGGGGAGGGAAGACACCATTTGTCACCTTTCTGACAATTTCTAGTTTAGCCAATTAAATATAGCTGCACCTCACAAAAATTTAACCACGCCACCTCAAACAATTTACCTTCACAGCCCATACAGTATATATACATATACACAAAAGTATCTATACATAGCAGGAAATGATTCATAATGTTCGGATACTCATGTCAACTCTAGAATACTTTAATGGGTTTTTTCCCATGGACCACTGTTCAAGTACTATCATCCAGTAAGAATAGCAAAAAACCCAATCCATCCAGGTTTGAGGAAGTTAATTTTGTAACACATGGGAAATTTTTGCCCTTCAGCAGAATTCACAAGCAAGGCCCAGATTTCACAAGGTGCTTAAATTAGTCTTAAATGGGAGTCCCGACTACAACAGTGTGATTCTAAATGCTACAGCTCATATCACTAATTTGTAGCATAAATGAGAACATCAAAGTAACGATCTAAAATAAAAACATTTCAGACTGGGTATGTAAGTTATTGCCAGAATATTAATCATTCACTTTTCCTTTCTAAATACATATATTAGACTTGAGTGACAAAGTATACATATGCAGGCAGTAAATATGCTGTTTTTTTCTACAGTACTTGCTGTTTCTGAGTGCTTCACTGTGCAAGTTTGCAGAAACAGACAAGTCAAACTAATTTCTGGGAACAGCTATAGGATTTAATAGGGGTAAATTACATTCACCTTTGAAAAAGAGAAATAAAATTGAACAAAAACTGTATGTCTTAGTCTACTCATGACATTTTTCTTAAATTGGTGCATTAATACAAATAAAAACATGATAATCCTAAACTGTGTTTCATGTTTAGAAACATACAGTAAGGCCACCTACTCCTGTCTACTGCCTTGAAAACCATGGGCTAACAAATGGCAAAGCAAAATTTGACAATTTTAGAGTGTGATTTTCATAGAACAGCAAGATGGTAACACAGCTTTTAGGGTTTAGATATTTGACTTCCTTCTTTTTCAGCATCTGTAATTATGTTTTATACTCTACAGCATCAGCAGTTCTTATGAAATAAAGGACGAATAGAGTATACCTTTCTCTGAATGTCATCAAAGATTTCGGGTGTTGGATCCTCATGGTTCAATGTTTCTGCAAGTTTTGCTACTAAGTTGTCATCAATATTAACTCTTGGAGATGCCTGTCACAGAGATCTAAATCAACTTTTGCAGCATAAAAACAAGAAAGTTCTACTTTAACAAATAAAATCCAATGCAACGTGGCAACTCTCAAAGTAAACTGAATTTCTTCTTCACAAATATCTCTGTAACTGTCTAGAACATATAACAGGAGTCAGATCCCCTCCACCCCCAAAATTAAATTCAGAGTTTTATTAAAGCTGGGAAGTTTCACTATTAAACACTAGGAATTGCCTCAAAAACAATTTATACATACATTTTGAAGAAGGACCTAAATCAGATTTACTCAAGACTTATAAACAGTTTTTATTTATTTATGAAAAAGATTTAGATTCAGAAATCAAGAACAAGCCAATAAAAAAGTAATAGGATGAAGTCCTGAAATATCTGAGGAAAGGCTAACTGTTTGTCAACTGCCCATTTCTGAGTGAGAGGTGATTTTTATGCACACACAAATTCAGAACAGAGATGCTCTGTCAATTCAAGTTGATGAGTGGTTTCTTCCACAGAGGAATCCTTACTGACTACTGAAAGATACCCAGTGGTGATATCTGAGCAATTTACACAGACAATTGTAGAGACACACAGGAAGCTACTTCATCTGATAAACCAATCTAATCTTAATCCAAGTCTGGACAAATAGTTCCATTTTTTTAATAACACTTCTTAAGGAGCAGCCAAGGGTGGAGGGCAGAATAAAAGGAGGGGAAAGGACAGCATATGCAGAGAGACACTTTTTTTGCTCTGTCTTTACATTGTCTCTAGTTTGAGTATTCTACAAAGTCAGCTTCTGAGGAACACAGTTCATCTGACAGAGCAGTCAGTGGCAATATGAGCCTGCTTGACATGAGAGAGAGAAGATACACAAGCAACAGCTTAAATGTCAACATGTAAGCAACTTGTGCTCCATAACAACCATTTCATATTAACTTAGCCATAGCTATCAAAGAAGTATCAGTACAAACACCAAACTGCAGAATTAAGTTACTCCTACCTTTTCTGATAAATATTGCTCATAAACTCCAAATGCAGCTGCTCTTAATAGACCCTTGGTCTGATTAGTCTGATGTTTTCCATCTTTCTGCCGGCTTTGAAGTACCTCCAGCTGTTGCTGTGCTGTAACCCTGTATCCTTCCACTGTCATCCAGAAAAACAAATGTGCTTGGCCACCAGTTTGCTGCATGTAATCTACAGAAAACAGACACCACATGACCTCAGTTACTGTTGTGCATCTTGGAATAGGAATTCTTTATGATGTTGACTACATATGGAACACCAGTATCTGGTTATACATCTGGAATACTTGTCATACAGAGTCAATTTAAAAAAAACCCGACATATACATATTGGTGATATTTATGTGTATATATGTATACATACATACATTATGGTGATAATCAGTTAAAAAAACTGAGAGCAAAGGCTAGGAACTAAGCACTGAATCCTCAAATGCACATGGAAAAAGTGAATCCATAATTACTGTGTGAATATAACAGGCTTGTACAGCATGATACAAATGGAGACGAAGTTCAAACTGAATTTCTAAAAAACAGGTTCATAGAACCACAGGATCGTTTTGATTGGAAAAGATGTTCAAGTCCACCAATCTAACACTTCCAAGTCCACCACTAAACCATGTTCCTAACCACCGCATCTACATGTCTTGTAAACACCTCCAGGGATCGTGATTCAACCACTTCCGTGGGCAGCCTGTCAAGCCAATGCTTCACCCTTTTTGATGAAGAAATATTTCCTAATACCCAATCTAAACCTCATCTGGCACATCTTGAGGCAATTTCCTTCCACACTGTTGCTAGCTGCTTAGGAGAAGAGAGCAGTCCTCACCTCACTACAGCCTCCTTTCAGGCAGTTGTAGAGTGATAAGGCTCCCCCGAGCATCTTTTTCTCCAGCTTAAGCAACCCCAATTCCCTGGGCCACTCCCCCTAAGACTTGTGCTCCAGATCCTTCCCCAGCTTCGTTGCCCTTCTCTAGACATGCTCCAGCACCTCAATGTCTTTCTTGTAGTGAATGTCCCAAAAATTCAACACAGGATTTGAGGTGTGGCCTCACTAGTGCTGAGAACAATCACTGCCCTGGTCCAGCTGGCCACACTATTGCTGATCCAAGCCAGGATGCCATTGACCTCCTTGCTCACCAGGACTCACTCCTGGCTTGTGTTCAGGTCTGGTCAATCAGTACCCACCAGGTGCTTTTCTGCCAGGCAGTTTTCCAGCCCCAGTGCCCCCAGCCTGCAGCATTGCCTGGGGTTGACACAAGTACAAGACCTGGCCCTTGGCTTTATTGACTCATACAAATGATCTCAGACCATAAATCCGGCCTTCTTCCCTTTAGAGAGCCTCCCTGCCCAACTTAAGTGTCATCTGCAAACTGACTGAGGGTGTTCATTTTATGCCCAAGACAGACTCCAACTATCACATCATCCTGTTTGCAAACAACAGGTTCAGACAGGTGCCTTTCTAGGTTGGCTGCCTCACCAACTGTGTCAGGAAGCATCTCCCACGCACTCCAGGAACTTCCTGGACTGTTTCCATCTACTGCATTAAAAGGACTATAACCAGCAACTAAACTGATGGATATTCTTAGCACTGACATTCAGCAATTCCAAGTATACACTCCTGTGAGTCAGTACCTACTTTATAAATAAAACAGATCAGATAAATTGACACTTACCCATAAAAAACTGTAGTGCAACATTGTCTACCAGAATATGGTCCAGAGGGACTGTGCAAAGTTTTCCAAAGTTTGCTGCCAGTTTCACAGTATCTATTTCCTGTAAGACACAGTTCAGTGTGTTCATAGGCTTTTTTTAAATTAACTTTTAAAACTTCTACTTACCACAAAACATATAGGTTAAAAAAATTACATTACATATTAAAAAGTACCATCTCAATGACTAGCTATTTTCATGATCACTAGTAAATAAAGGTCTAGATTAGAAGGTCATGTTTTCTTAATTATTTGCCTTCAAAATGGGCTGCAGCTATCCTGCTACATAAGCTGGATTTTAATACTGCTGTTCTTGTAATTCCCTACAGGCCAAATTAACCCCAAATAGCTCAGCAACAGTGAAAGTAGCAGAAAATTAATTAACAAGAATTAACTTCAGCATTTGATGGGCCACAGGCCAACCACAACTTAAATTCATCTCTGTCACATTTTCTTCTGCCTATATGACATTTCTTGCTATTACAGCAATGCCTTCAAGTCCAGCTATAGAATGCTTAATCATTTTAATAGTCAAAATATGCAGAATATTACATTATCTTGGAACCACATCTAGGCTAAATTAGGAGAGTCAAGAAATGAAGTAAAGCCAAACATACCAGCTCTGTCAACCCTTAATTATAAAACAAGCAAAAGAACAACTAGTCAGTCATTTGCAACCTCACCCTTTTGAAATGAAAAAAAATTTAAAACACTTACTTTTCCTGACTGCAACCTTTGAATTCTTGAATCACATACTTTAATAACATATAATAAACTGTTTATTTGATTTTTTATAGTGTTGATATCTGAAAGCAAAAACAAAGACAACTAAGCAATGCAGATGACTAAAAGTCTTGGGGTTTTTTTTCTTTTTCAGTTTAAATACCTTGCTAATGAAAGTGAACAAGGAGAAATTTTTCTCTTTCTTTTTTCAAATTAATGGTTAACTGACTACTGTTAATAGCTTAAATATTACTGAAATTCAGAACCACCAGTCAGGCAGTTTTGATTTAACAGAAATACACTTAGCTAACTAAATTCCCTATACTTACAAAAAGGAATCAAACACACACCAACCAACAACACTTACAAAAATGAAAACTCGAGTTTTATCACTTCTTATGCAATTTTTTTAAAATGAAATACTTTATATTATGCTGGATCAGGGCTTTTATTTTTAAATTGTTGCAATATTCTACAGAGATCATGCTGGTAAATGCATTTCATATTTTTCAAAACAATGCAGCACTAACCATCTCCTGCTGTATCTAGAGATCGAAGATATTGCAGTTCTTCACTTGCTTTATCTTTCACTGCTTCCAACTCTCCTATATTATCACTTAATTTAATAATATTCATAAAGGCCTCATAGTTACAGTTGGAATCACGAATCTGAAACAGAAGTTTTACAGTGTAAGCAATGCAAAACAGCTAAAAGTGCAAGATGCGATTTTACTTCAAGTGAATTAGTTTGATACAGCACTCCAAAGTGGCATTTTGAAAATTTTTTGACATTTCTAAGTCTTCCTTTTGGTACCAAAATTTTACATGGACTAAGACAGAACAAGCATGCATAGTCAAAACCTATTTCACACCATCACTTTCTGTTTTCAAGAAGTACAACACAGACACATGGAAAGTCCATCAACCTCCTTAATGAAGATCTCCAAAATCCAATCCATCCTCTGCTATTATCTCCTTAGCTAAGCAGGCAGAAAATGGCGAGAGCACTGAAAAGGTTCAGCTTTACCAAGACCCCCCCGCAAGCATACATGCTCCCAGAGCCATGGCTTCTTAAGATACAGCATTACAAAGAGAATTAAAACATTCTACAATGTAACCATAACCTACTGAGGGGGAAAAAAAAGTGAATGACCCCTCTCTGGAACCCTAATTCAGATACCCTGGCAAACACTATTAAGCTATTTAAATACATACTATTTTACCAGTATTGGCATAGAGCGAGCCTGCTCTGGGGACTCAAAGGAATTTGTGCAAGTGAAGGAAGCCTGCTGTGCTGCCAAGATCACTGGAAACTGTGCTGTAAATGCAGCATGGAGATCAGGGAAAGGCTGGCAGCTTTACAACACATGCACACAGGTGCTGAGGGTTGAGTTTTAATGCTGTCTTTACCATCTGAACCTACACCCACATCTCTTATAAATGCTCACTTTGGTATGAAAATGTAATACTTGGTCTGTACCAAAGAAAATCACCGACATGAGCTGCACTAAGCAGGAAGAATGAAGACTGGATACCATTGACGAAAGTTAATGGAAAGATCTCCCTAGTAATCTGCTTTTAAAAGTAATAATACAGGCAACACTTGAACTTAAAACACTTTGTAAATTTGTGAATTTCACAGTGGAGAGAGAAGTTTGACTTCACTTCTAATTTTATATTGAAGCTTTGTATTTTATTGCAACTGAATTAGTATTAGACTGTGATATGCCTAGAAATCTGGAATTAAACTTCTCTTTTCCAGAAACTGATCTTTTCATTCAAGTCTGACTTTATGTCAAAGGTTCCAAAAGGAGCCAGGATTTATTCCTGCCATCTCTATTTCTGACCTTAATTTCTGCAGCAATCTCCATTTCATAAGACTCGTATTAAATTTTTTTTCTTATCTTTTGCCCAGCACATTTGCTTCATCATCTCAGAAAGCAATTTTGAAAATTAGTTATTTGGGACATCACTATCATAACAGAAAGCTTTATAAAAAATTCAGAATCCTATCTCTGGATGCAGCCAGGGGCAGTGCTCGGTAAATAAAGAACAAGGCCAAGTTACAAATAAAGAACACACGTAGGAGGAAAGGGGAATT
The DNA here is from genome assembly GCA_008694505.1 of Cyanoderma ruficeps. Classification (NCBI taxonomy): domain Eukaryota; kingdom Metazoa; phylum Chordata; class Aves; order Passeriformes; family Timaliidae; genus Cyanoderma; species Cyanoderma ruficeps. Next base: position 22,052,787 of record VZDJ01000782.1, on the reverse strand, counting down.
GAAAATTGAAAATTCTAATCCAGATGAGCAATATTTTTTCTTATTAAAGCTCGGTTCCTGTAGAACGCCTGCAAACTTTTACGTGAATTAGAGGAAGCTGGAGTGAAGGGAACATCACATACATACAATTGAAGTCATTCCATTATTCCATACATAAGAACTTTGAAATGCAAGGGTGTTTCCAGCATAGAATCTCAATACACACCATAAGACTAAAATATATGAATAAAAAGAGAGAAGTTGGGGCAAAAAATTAAACTTGATTCATGAACTATAAAGGATAATAACGTATAAGAGTAAGTTTTAACTTGCTTTGCAAAGAATCAGTAATGTTATTAAAGAACAAACATTCCATTTATGTTAGCTTTACTATATAATACTATAAAAAGTTTTGGGGCTTTTCTGGCAGGTGCATTAGAGAGTTATCAAAGTAAAAACTTGTTTCTGCCCATTCAGTTGAATTATTTAGTTAACACAAACAGTCCTAAAACAATTTCCCTGAAATTCCTTAGCAGAAAACAATTGTTTCTTTGTTTTCGTTCTTGAGGCCTCTTAAGCTTGAAAGGCCAAATTGTGAACACAGGCAGGGGAAAACACCTCCACAGTTACTGCCATACTTCCCAAAGAGGCAAGGAGAACAGTCAAAGAGTGAACTTTACATTCTGTGACACATTTGTCCTCAGTCAGGCAACTTCTGCTAACCAATCAAAATGAAGAGTGCAGATATATAGACTCTGTGTGTATAAAATTTAATACAGCAGCCCTAAGTTCACTATCTCTGCCAAGATATCCATTGGTAACATTTATACCAGACACCCATCCAATGTGATTATAGGGAACACGAGTAAAGCCCCACATGAAAATGTTCTGGAAATACAAATAATTTCAAACATTTTAAATCTTACCATCCATATGACATACTGATTAATATAATCAGGATCACTGAGCTGGTTTATTAATGGAAGAAGAATTCCTCGGGAGAGGATTTCCTGAAAAACAAAGAATAATAGACCATTTTATAAATTTATTCATAAAGCTAGTATAACTGCAACAATTTAAACATCACTGTGTAGAGCTTAAAACATAAAAGTGTAATTACAGAAAACATTTAGTAGGCACTACCACATTCTCTTCCAATTAAAACTACAGATGTAATTTGTAATTGCAAGAAATTATAAGAAAAACCTCCTCAAGAAAAAACAACCTTGAGGAAAATAACATCCACCTTCTCAGGCTTTTGTCATGATAGAGGTAAAAGAACTTTCAAAAACATTTCAGACAAACTGTTCACTGCTATTAAATACTTATAAAGACTCTACTACTTTTAAAATACGCTAATATTAAATTAGATAAATTTTAGAAAATAAGACCAGCAGTTTAGATCTAAATTTTTTTTACGATATTAAACCAAAGAATTGGGATGGCTTTTAGAGGCTGTACTTACCCTGACAAAGTATCGCATGATCTTGTTCTGGAAGTCTCCAGGAGGTAGCAATATATACAGTAAAACCTCACATAGATCCCTTAGGAATCCTAGAGAAGGAGAACAAAAACCCCTCAGTACAATTCCCTATTATGCTACTTCACATCTTACCTGGTATCACCAAATCGCATAGATAAATCCTTAATTCTGAGTTCAAACATACAATCATATATCTCTTACATTCCAAGCATTACAGTAACACCTTTCAGATGGAATATAAGCAGCACTGATGAAAAAGATCTAATTCAAACCCAAGACAACAAAAGCCAAATTGCAAGATTAAAAAAACAGCAACAACATAACTCTAGTCCATTTTCCTTAGTTAACATATACAGCTTTTTTTTCCCCTCCTTCAACACTTTGTGTTTTTTGAAGGAAGACTATAGAAGAGTGGTAAGGAAGACACATCGAACAAAAAGCAGTAAGAATCTGCAAAACCATCCCCTCCCTCTCAGGAAAAAATATTTTCATCTTAAAATTCTTCCAATGAAAGAAGGAAGACTTATATATGCACATGCTTCGCTTTAGTTATAGCAATAATATGTACAAACCAGAGGAAATATACACATATGGTGTATAGCCACACTTTTGAAGTCATATGCTGAGATTTTAATGCATTTCATACAGTGAACACAATTGTTAGCATTTTAATTTAGTCTCCCATACTAAAATATTTACTCAGAAGATAATATTGAGAGACCTTCTTCATCTTTGGGAGAAGTGCAGACTAGATCACGACAGACTTCTTTTTCCATTTCAACTTCAACCTCAAAGAATGTATCTACAAGTTCCTCAGCTTGATCTATGCAAAAGAAAAATTAAAAAAAGCACGTTTTTGTCAAGACTAGAAACTTGAAAGTGAACTTGAATTATAAAATAAAGCTAACTATATCTCACACACATAACATACCAGCCTCCTCAGACTGAAATAAAAAATACTTCACGTTACCTTTCATCTGATCACCTTTCTCTGCTATCCTTTGCTGAGCTTTTCTGAAAACTCGAAGATGAGTGCCAAAGTCATCAACAAGTCGTGTAGTGAAATAAGGCTGCCAGTCTGTTTCCTTTGACCTATTAGTAAAGGAGATCCATGGAAATTAACTATTTTATTGTGAACACAAAGAACAATAATAAATTCCGACTTCTCCTTTCTTCCTGACAAGAACCACACTGACAGTAAATATGGAAAAACAAAGAAATAAATCAGTCTCCTAATTGCCTATCCACTTAAAAACCAAATACTGTAAAATAGCACTCCTGCACAACATTAATATTTATGTTTGATTTAGTTAAAAGTCAACATTTGCATGTAGAATACTGTTCTGATTTGTGACATTGTCAAATATCTGTGAGAAGTCCTGATATAAACAGCTCACAATGTAAAATAAAATTACCCTCCAGTCTTTTTCAGCTGTACTTTCTACCATATTGGAAGGCATCTAATAAAAACAATTTTCTTCTGAATTTACAGAATATGCAGCAGTGAGAAAACACACATTTCACTTAAGATTATATGCAATCTAATGTTACCAACAATTAATTCCACAGTTAATATGAGGCACTTAGCATACTCTTCCAACAAGAAACATAGGTTTAGATCAGAAAATAGTCACTGTTAGATTTACATAAAACTACTTCCTTAGTGGTGTGAAAAGGATAGAGGTATTTTTATGATATCAGTGCCTTACTAGGCAACCCAAAAATGTGATTGTGCATAATAGGTTTAATGAACCTTGATGCTAGTAATAGCTCTTACCCTGCACTAAGTATTTTATTGTCTGAACTCTGTCAAGATGCCCATTTTGTGATAGCAGGAATCCTTCCACAACACTTCCTTTTTTTGTGTTCGTTCCCTTACCTGCTCTTTCTTTTCTCAAGGAGAGAGAAAGAGATAAGGAACTCTGGAAGACGTGTAAATAAGAACAGAGCTGTCCCAAAGGGCCATCGATCAAACAGCCCAGATCCCCCATCCGCACAAGACAGAACCGCACAAAACCTCTGGGTGGCAGCCTTACACCAGGCTCCCAAAGCTCCGGCTCTCAGGGAATAAAAAATTCCCACTATACTCATTCTCCCTAGAAGCTGACAGGCTGGATGAAACCATAGGTGATGGTACTAACCTAAACTGCTTCAGCTATATCCAACTACAGACATTATAAATACACTACATCATTTTTTCTGCAGAAGAAGAACTGCTGCAGAACTGCTGTGAAATTGATTTGCTTTCTACAGCAGAACACAACTGCACAGCAGCAGTGCCCATTTTTGAAGAGCTATAGCACTGTATGAAAGAAAAATAAACTTGCAATGATTTGACCTATTTTGACACAAACTCAGTGCTCGACACTGTCCAATGAAGTAACTCTGCCAAACAGACAAAAACACTGAAGCTGGGTAGCCAGGTCCATTTCATGCAATCATAAGTTTGCTTGCTCTAACAGTTTATTTAGCATAGTTTTCACCATTTCAAGACTGTTTCCCAGGATTTTCAATATTTTACTATATTATATAGTACCATATATTATTATATTTATAATTATTATCTTATAATTATATTTTTCATAGTATTGAACCCAGATCTCCATCTTTGACCCTCACTGTCAGAAAAGCACACTAACCTACATTTTTAAGTCAACAGAGGCAGGGGATAACACCTTAAAATTGCTAAGAAGTTACTTAAGTGACCCACAACCTCTTCTGCAGAGAAAGCAAATAACAATAAGCACAGTGGGATGAATACCTGAAATAAAAACTTAATAAGGATATGGATATAAGGGCACATGGTATGTGGGCTGAGAAATCAGCCATACTAAAGAAGTGAATTTCCCAGACAAGTTGCATAATCAAGTAGCAGGAAGTCAGGGAACAGCAGTAGAAACAAGGGGTAATTAACAAACTATTCATTTGTCCTCAATCAATCCTGCTTAAAAAAAAATGTTTGCTACTATTCTTTTTAAAATATCCATTGTTCTTACACATGGAAGAGCCAAACCACTTCTAAATATCATCTGAGGTGACACATACATATGTTGAATTCAGACTTTTTTGGACTGAATTCAGACTTACCTCAGGAGTGGCCCTACTCTTTACATGAAAAAGACCTGAATACGAAGAGGTAATGGTTCACAAACTTAATGCTGAAGTTGTAAAAAAGAAAAAAAAAAAGAAGCAGTTCAGTGATTTTAGACATTAATCTAAATTTTGAACTGGCCATTTTGCGAATGATCGTGACTTCAAACACTATCATCTCCATTATTTCCCTAGGGGATCAGCAAAAGATTGTATTTCTTACATTATAATCTTAAATTTTTATATGTTCTTTCCGTAAAAGATTAAGTTAATTACTTATCTACTACCATATAACCCACAATATATTGATGTGAATAAAAACAAATCCTACCTGGCAGAAAACTGAACAAGTGCATACTGAAGAGCCTGCCTAATTTCCAGAAGAAAGGATTCATCATCACTTAGTGTGTAATACCAATACTGCACATAGTCTCTCAGGGAAAACTGGATTACCTGAAATCGGGGAAAAAAAAAATAAAGAAAAGAACTAATGAAAATGGACCAAAAAAAAAAAAAACAGTTTTTTTGCCTGATAACACAATCGCAGTTATCCTAAAAGGTTACCAGAGTTAACAATACTCCTTTGCCATTATGAAACTGGGAGTGAAACAATAAAATTCACACACTGAAACTTCTTTTTCAGACTGGTTTGCACACATTGTTTTTATCACCACTACAGTGAGAAAATAAAATACACCAAAAACATACTCAAATATTTCCCAATATCCTGGCCCACCTCTCATAGTTTTTCATTTATCACTCTCATATCTGGTAAAATTTTGAAATTCTATTTGTCACTCAACTGCTTCTCTATTACACAATCAATACTTGCAAAAAAAAAAATAGGAAGTAGGTCAAACAGTCGCGGTTAGAACTTACCTGTTGCAAAGGCTCATCAATTATGTTTGCACCTGTCAGTCTTCTGTCAATCTTAATGGGTCTGGCTTCACGTTTCATTTCTTCTATGCACTTGGAAGAGATTGGGAAATGTAACTTTGCAGGGTTTAGCTCTAATTAAAAAAACAGCTCTACTGCTTATGATATATATGCATACTTCCAATAATGACTTTATATACATACTCTATATTATTTTATTTTATAGAGAAGATATACTCATAGAATCAGAATTATTTGGGTTGGAAGGTCTAGTTCAACATCCCTGCAATGAGCAGGGACATCTTGAACTACATCAGGTTGCCCAGAGCTCTGTTCAACTTGACCTGGAATGTTTCCAGGGATGCAGCATTCACCACCTCTCTGGGTAACAATATTTTCTGTATTTTTATCTGTATAGTACATAATGATGAGGAACTCTTGAAAACCTACTTCTTGCTTACTATGAAGGAGCAAGTGTTTGCCACATTACTAAATCAGAAGGAAATAAAACTCAAATAATTGGAAAAGGAGGGAAGGGGGAGACACAAGAACAGCACAAGATAGTTTCTGTGAAAGACTCCAGTTCCCCTCTTGTTTGTGAACTTGACTGTGCTATCTCAGGCAGATAATTTTCCGCTGAGTTTTTGGTTTCTTTATCCACCTCAGTTTATTCTATATGCCAGAAGAGAAATTACTTTCTTGTACCACTGCTACTCAACAGATGAGCCTTTGGAAAGTACTTGATGAGGAGGGAAAGAAATTATAGAAGGATTTGCAACTCAAAGCAGTTAACTCCAAGAATGACCTCATCAGAGCTGACTTCTGGCAAGTGATGCACTAAAAAAGAACTTCCTCTACCAGTGCTTCTCTCAAGTGGACCAATGCAGTGCCTTTCTAGAAAATTTCAATGAAATAGGCAATAAACTCCTCTATTTTCACAGAAATAACAACCCAACAACTTACACTATTTTTCAAATAAACCAGCAATTTATTTGATCTACAGAGAAAGTTATGACTATATTGGAAAAAAAAAAGAACTGTCAAAACCATAAATAAAGGAATTATAGACCATATATCCAAGGTTTTCATTCTATGTGACTCATCCTAAGCATCTCATTCAAATTGTCAGTGAAATACCTGAGGCCAGAAAAAAAACCCACATGCTGCTATTTAAGCAACTCTGTATCACAACACAGAGATATTTTGTTGCAAAATTCTGAATATTTTTTAACTTTCAAGGCAAGGGAACCTTCAAAGCTACTTTAATACAAATAAGACTGGGTCACATTCAAACAATTAGTATAATGCACCTACAGACTAATGAATTTGCAAAGTATTTTTTTTGTTGATTGTGTTAAAAACACCAAAATGATACAGAACTGAATAATTAAATATTTTTACTAAGCACAGCAGAGTACAAATTACCACACATACCTGTCAAAATAATTTTCAAGGACTGCATACATAAAACCTCATTTGGAAAACGGAATAAAATACAGCAGTAAAAAAAGCAGCAGCCACAAGAAAGAGAGGGATACAGAGAATATGCAAGATTACTTGGTAAAAATTTGGATGTTCATATGCTCATGGGATCCAGGTTTTGACCCAGATTTCAGGAATTCATCTTGTCCAATCTTCTGCTCAAAGCAGGGCCAACTACAACGTCAGACCATTTTTTCATATTCTTTATCTCCAGTCAAATCTTTATGCGCCTGCAGTATAATTTAATTTGCTTTTCATACGCAAAGATATGTCTGAACACATCTAAAATTTAGAGTATGTGCTTTTATTCCATTATAGGCACAACAGCTGACTGTAGTCTCACTTGGAAAGCATTGTTGGTTTTACTTCTGCCTTTCAGACACTGACATACAAGACAGGATTGAAGGAAGGACCCAATTCACATGACAACTGTCCCATTTGACTGCCATTTCATTCACAATTAGTCTGATACCCTCCACCAGTATTAAATCATTGGTTAGGAAACATGGATATCACTTGTTGTTATTACATTTGACACCTCCTTGCTTCATTTTGAGCAAGGAGAAAGAACCTGGGAGGAATGCAAGACAGACTCTACAAAGTGAGGCACAGCACAAACAAATCCAGGCTCCACAAGCATCTAACTGCACTGACTGAGTTATTTCAGACTTTTGTTTCACTGCACTAATGGGGATTTTTGAGGTCCTCTTTTGAAACTGTCAGGTAACTGTCAAATATGAAATATGCCTCATTTAGCCTGTGCTACTGCGTCCTCAATTGCAGCTGTGACATAGGACACGACATACTGATTTAAAGAGACTCAGAGACTATTCAGGGATCCAACATGAAACTACTGCTTGTAAGTTGTTATCACTGTTTTCTTACTGTACTTTGGCAATATTGTACCCAGCTCACAGAAACTCTTTGTCTTTTGGGTGAAGATTGGAGACATCAACTTTGGTTGGGACTCATCTCTACTTGCACTGCTACTGAAAAGCTCTCCTACACTTGTTAATGCTACTTTAATGCAGCAGTAAAAGAGAAAACATTATTGTACAAGACAAACACATTTTATTTGGTGAACAGCTTCAAATGGCATTTTGTAAGTCAGCTAAAAAATAAATACCTTCATATTACAAAACTTAAATCCAGAGATTAGTTGAGACAGGTCAGTTGAGGAAAGTGCAGTGTCAATAGTCCAAACTCAAATCAGAGGTCAAACTACTGAATTTGCAAAGATTACACAAAAAACTCTGCAAGATTTTATTCTTTTATAAAGCAACCAGAGCATACATGCATATTGAACCCAAAAAAGTAACATTAACATTTTAAAAAGTTTCAGCATGTAGACGAAATTTAAAAACCAGAAAAAACTTCTCCAAATCTGCTCTCAAAACACAGGACATTAAGTAACACTCCATAACCTGTGTAACAGAAGCACTAAAGTCTATATAGCACCAAGAATTTTAGCCATCCAAAATGAGGTTTCATTAACAGAACAGAAACATTACCTGACTGCAAAGTTTTCCTTTTTCAGCCTTAATCTTTGTACTTTTCATCTGGAGCAGTGACCTTACTTTACAGTTTCGGGTATACTTTCAGATTTATTTTAAAATATTCAAAGACTTAAGTGAAAAGGCCACTTACCAAATGAGCTATGAACCAGTCACAGAAAAAGTTCTGTGACTAGAAAATATACTGCTCAATTACAAGGTAAATTTCTATGTGCTACTGATAATGCTGAACCCTCACCCCCTCTGACAGACAACATGAAGTAGTGAAAGAAGCTAAGAAAGAACAGGATCCTTCAGTCAGAATAGCTCTGAGATTAAATTTAAAATAATTAGCAATCTTTGGGTTGAAATGTTTACTCTATTCTGATGAGTGCCAATGGATTAGGCCAAGATATATCTAAACCTCTGAGCTAACAAGATGCATTGGTTCATAAACCAGGAATTCCTAGAAATTCTACCTCTTGGCTATTAACAACTTTTTCTGTACTAAACAGATGCAGATTTATCCAATTAGGAAACCTGAACTTAGGTCCATCAACCAAAATGATGTGTCTGTTGGGTATTCAGAAAAGAAAAGAGCTGAAAAGTGGATTCCACTGCTGCTCTGTATTCATCTGTGCCTCTCCAGTATTTTTGCTTGGTCTTGAAGAAAGCCAAAGGTAACAACTACATCCTTGAAATACTGCAAACCTAGACTTCCTAACTTTCTTAGGCAGGCAACTTTTCGACCACTATCAAAAGTGGAGAAACTGGAGATCCAGTGATGGAAGACATGTAAACAGTCATGACAATCTTGCACAAAAAAGCAAGGAAGACCTACCCCCAAAAACAAACCAAGACACACAAGTGGTCTCAAAAGGAATAGTTTAGTAATTTCCTCACAGATGATATTAGCCAGCCATACCATACTAATTTCTCACAATGAAGAAACAATACTTTAATCAAACTTTCCATAACCTATTAAAAAACTTGTATTTCATACAGGAAAAATACTGCATTTCACTTACACATTGCAGCTGACTCAAAAGATAAATGCAGGCTCTTTTAGCTTGAGAAATGGACACAATTCTTACATTAAAACTGGTTGTTTCTACCCGAGTTATAAAATCTGATCTAGAAGTTAAGACCAGAAAACTTTCCTTACCTTAGGGATCCCAACTGACGTACAAGGGAGAAACGAATGTTCACACTGCTCAAGGTATTTTTCTGAATTGCTTTTTCCAAATAAAAGAGTAACCACAAAACCCCTAAAAATAGAAAAAGAAAGACAACAGCCGCATTTTCTCACCTCCAGAAAATATTTAACAGCCAGTTATAAAATGACAATACATGACAGTCCTCACTGTTTACTCTTGTGCTTTTTCACTTTGTAACATGCTGCTCAAGATGGAAGTATGAAGTTTCCCAGTCTTGCATTGTCTGTCTTGATATATTCTTACCACACAGAAGATCTACATAGCATTGTCTATACTACAGGGTACCTGCTGTGATGGCACACTGCCTGTGCTCACAAATATTAGCCCTTGGGAAGAGGGGTCCATACACAAGTTGTTTTAGTAACATTTCTACGAAGAGCCTCCAACACTAAGAAATAAACTCTGTAGGCTGCTCCACTGTAGTGTAAGCCACAAAATCACAGCCCAGGAATAAACTGATGCAGCAAGCACAACTAACCGCTGCATATGTTTAGACATTGTGCTTACCCTTGCTAGAACAGCAAGAATTTATTTATAGCTTATGACACTAAAACACATGAACATCAAGCTGGTTTTACTACGAAATAGATGAAAGCCTAGTGTCTGTCCCAATTCTAGCGTAAGCAGAGCATGCAGCCTTTGAAATATCAAGCAAAGAAAAAAAGAAAATAGATTAGCCTTGGGATGACTAAACACATATGGCTTTTTACACAGATTTTAAAGCATTCAATTTAAAGGCCGGCTGACCAGCATTTGTGACCACAGGAACTCACAGAGCTATTCCAGGCTTGAAATGTGCTGAAGTAATACCTTTTTTTAAATATAGATAACTGTTGATATATGATACTCTCATTTATAAGATTAGAGAAAAATCCTATCCAAGCTAAAATATGCCATTTAAAGTTTTTAATTCCTAAAATTAAAAAAATTCTTCTTAAGTCCCCCAGAGGCCCAGTAATTCAGAAGCTGTGAGGTTAATTCCATGAAAGAGGGGAAAAAAAAAAAAAAAAAGGAAAGCTACACAAATTATTATCAGTAACCTGACAATGCATAAGAGGAGTTTACTGGATACTCTAACTCCATTACAGCCATCTTTATTTGCCATATGAGAAATAAAATAAAGAAATAAAAGCAGGTTCAATTGCCCTCCTGCTCCCTGTAACTTTAAAGTCATAACACCGATCAGGGTTCACAGGAGAACTTGCTTAGAAAAACCGCAGTATTAATTTCATGTTTTGAAACATGAAATTCATTTCATTAATGTTTTGGTTTGTTCTTAATTATTAACGTTTGGAATTTCTTTTGATTATGTGTAACCTTCCTACTAGAAACCTCAGTTGTCTTTTAAAGAAAATAGTATACTGAAGTTTGGTCTAAAATCAACTTTAACTTCAAACATCCATCAGCCAATTGTTTCTCTTCTTTTATTCAAAAGGACTGAAGCTTTGGAAATAACTACCTATAGATTATATCTTTGTTTTCTCTCAAATATTTTGATAATTTAAAAATTAATGACATTCAAAAACACTAATAGCACAAAAATGGTTTTAAAACAATGCTAATTTCTTAGATACTTGAAGTGTTTTCAATTTTATGCTAGAAATGCTAGGAGCTTCTTCTCTGTCTGAAACTAACACATTTTATTCTCTAATGTAAAGCCCTGTAAGCATCAGAGAAGGATGCATAGTCTGACCATTCAGGGCATCTGTTAGCTAACCTGAATCTTCTAGTGTAAATGCTTATTTAATTCATCCGGAGGATTTTCAATACATGAATGAGAAATCATATTAGTCTTCTCTAATGAATAGAGCAAAAAAAGGAAAAAATTGTATTTTGCTTCATTTTTTAAAAATTCTTCCAAAGATCACTGGATGGCCATCTTTCTCAAGGGTAGATTAACAACAGAACAAAACCAGAAAAATGAAGACCACAGATTCATCACTTTCCCCTCAAGTCTGAAAAGTAACAGTCTCAGCTGAATGCTCTATGAAAGTCAAAAAGCAGCTGTAGAACCATTCCTGATTTGGTTAGCAGTTACAATCCTTAATGGAGCCAGACAGTCACATACATATGGATATGACTGAGTATCAATAATTATGGGATTTGATGACAGAGCAAATTCTTTCAAATGGCAAAGCAATCGATGATCCAAGAAATTTCAACATTTGCATTTGGCAAAACCACAATTCACATCATTTTCATTTCACTTCCCTGGGGCTGAAGAGGGAAGGAAAGAGAGTAAGATAAGAAACACCCTTAGCAGGAAAGCAGATGGCTGACAGACAGGCTCAGCACGCAGGTAAAGGGGTCTACACCAGTACTTGAAGGAGAGGAAAAAAGAAGAATACCAACCTGTAATATTCTACACAGGTTAAGTAAACTGTATCTATCTTTAGCCTTCTGCTTTTGAGCTCAGCTCCCTAAGTGAATGAGTTACCAGATCCTGAATGGAAAAAGGCTAGCATTTTATAAATCAGTCTTGAAACAAAACAAAATGAAATAAAGAGAAATTGTGATTTTGAACTTTTATTCATATATACAAATGGTTTCAGTATTCTTCCAGGTACACCAAAAACAACAATACATTTATTACAAGTCATCTGTGCAATAACAGAGTTGAGTGCAAATCAAAAATAAATAATTAGCACATAATAGGATTCAAACAGTATAAACAGATTGATTGCATTGACACAGATATGGCATCACCATTTTCTTCCTGTACAGCTCACTGATATATTATTTAAATGCTTGAGTCAATACTAAGAATGCTGTGATTCAGCATTTTCTTTTGCTATAACTGCCAAAGGGGATAGAAGCTGGATTTCTGGCTAGTGGAAGTCAGAAAACTTTGACACAGGCCACTTCCTTCTTGAATGAAATATAAAAATTGACCTAGAAAACTGTGTGACAAATTGGATAAAAACTCCAAGTTCAACAAAAAATTCGTCCACAAAGATCCATGTCCAAATTTGTTATTTTGTTCCAGAGAAAGGCACAGTAAATCTTATGGACACTACTATAATCATGAACTAAAACTAATTTTTTGTTTTCTAAATTTATATATATGATGTTATAACATATAATTGCCAATCATAAGTGCAAAAATTACTTCATAAAATTTCTGTTTGTTTTTAACAGAAGCATGACCAAGCATTTCGTGAAACTTCAAGGGAATTAATCAAAAATAAAAAAGGCAGGCAAGAGTAATTTAGATATAAAGGCATTTGGCCTAGTTAGCACTCACAGTTCTGTGTGCTGAATGTTAAAGTAAGTGTGTCACTCTGAAAAAGATTAACAGTGTAAAAAAGGGCCAGATCACAGCCATAGCCAGGATGTATATGTTAAAGTAATGAAGTGATGACATTCTACTGCAAGGGCTGAGACTTCACATCTATATATATAAGTAAACACTCTGCTCTAACAGATACACTACCACTAGATGAATTTATCCTTAACAAGATCAATGTTTACTGAGTAGCTACAAAAATGAATCAAAGCAGCACAATAACCGCAGCAAAGAGACAGGAGAGCTGACTTGAGAATGAATGAGCTCAGGCACCACACGCGGCTGAATGGTGCCAAACCGTAGCTGACTTCATACATGCTCTGAGACCCTGCTTTGACTGTCAGCTTTGAAAAGCCAAACAACTCAAACCGTGCAAGAATGAAGCATAACGTCTTAAAAAATTATTACATCCCACGTTATTTTCCATACTGCAAGTACTAAGGAAGTAGTAAGACAAAACAGCAAGCAGATGCACTCATTCCCTTGGGATTGACTTTTGTCCTGGATAAACAGCAAAATATGCCAACCATACCAGTATCAAGACTTAACAAGATCAAAGCATTTACTTCAAGGTAGTTTTACTCTAACTAAATCCCTTTCCTAACAGACTGACTATTTTGATTTCCCAGAGATGAAATACCAAGCCTAATACCAAATTGAACCCCAAATGTAGCAGCTCTAGTTCTAGCTACTAAACTCTACTACATTTTTGATGAGATACACAGGAATATACATACATTCTGCATGGTATCAAATAAGAAGGCAAAAAAATTATACCACTAAGACATTCTAACTTGCCATTAAAAATGTTTTAATGGTGACAAGGCAACCAATATAGAATGCAATAATGGTGCTAAACTTCATCCATTTGCTCCCTTCCTGCCTATATAGGTAACATATGAAGAGCCTACAGCTGCTGAACTGATCTACTTGTTCAAACTGGAGCATTATTTTCACACACCCAAGCAACATCCACTCCCACGAATCAACTGCCTTAGACAGGAAAATGGGATTGTGATAGAAAAGGAAACAGAAGTATTAGAAGTACCTGGGAAAAGAACTGACACTAACAAAAAGTATGAACTGAAATTACCAGTTTTTATGTGAGCATTTGTCCTCTATCATCCACTAAAAATAGCTAAATTGAGATATCAATTACAAAGATTTTGCTCATAAAGAGGTGCTCAAATGTGGAAATATTAATTACATAAAGCCACTTCATATTTTCAGAGCAAGCTCTTTGCTAATACATCCATTGAAATTTTACTTTCTCAGCAAATTAAACAAAACACTAAATAATATACTTACCCACCCACAAAGCAGAGGATATAAAATGCAAAGTAAAATATAGCGAAGGGTCCAAAAGTTACTAGAAAAAGCACAAGGCCAAGACTTCCCCATCCCCATATGGAAAGACTGGTCTGTAAACAAGAACATATAGAAAAGGAATAATTAATGTTATATTCATACAACTTTAAGTCTCCAGAGCAATACTTGTAGTTTCTATAATGTTTGAAACATTTTAAGCAGATATAAGTTCTGCTTGATGAAATAAAAATTACCATTGTTTTCAGGAGTATATGGCTATCAAGTATGTCCCCCGTTATATTGTGGGCCAGTAATCCAGTTTAGCTAACATTAGAGGATTCTTTCAAACACTGTTCCTCATCTCTCACTTCAAATAAAACTACTATCCTTATGTCACTTTTTCCTTTTCTATTCTCCTTTTGTACACTTTTGCTTCTTGAGATCCTTTCCTCCTCACCTCTCTCCCCATCCCCACCCTGTGAGAAGTTCTCCCTGATCTCCCAGGAAAAAGCAGGCTTTGTGATAGGACAGGAAGAGACAGTACAGCCTTGTTTTACACATCTAAACATTTTATTTTCTACAACCAAGCAATGCTGTTTCGTCCCTAGATCAAAGGAGGTGCGAGACTAAAAAGGCGTCCCTTTCTCCAGTCAAGCCACAGGTGGGTCAACAGGTGCACCAAGTAATTGGCACAAGTATACTTTTACTCTTCCACATAAATAAAAGGGAGGGGAACTTCAGAAACTGATAGCCAGGCAGTGGCAGAGGCAAGGGCTGTTTGAAAAGCGCATGATGAAGTTAAATCAGTCACAAGAGCACATGTGGGGCTGGTGGGATCTTGGGGGTTATGTCTGGCATAAATGCAGCAGGCAAAACTCCACCCGCAGTGACGGCCACCGAGAGTATGAAAGAAGCAGCAGGATTCCAGTTACTGTGCCAACATGGGTTGTAGTGTAAGCTTATATACACCAATGTATACACATACATACTTGACCCATCTATCTATCTATCTAGACAGATGTGTGTCTGTACTTATCTGTACATACATACACGGTAATCTAAAAAAGCAAGGCAGGGAAAACCTGACTGATCTGAGCTACAATAGCTTTTAAACCATGACAGTGCTGCAATGCAGTCAACAAAGCTTATATAAATTTAATTCAATCCAGTCTCTAGTTCAATATGGAAAGCATATTTCAGCCAAGTCCCCAGAGTGTGAAACACAAGGATGACAAGTATTTATAGGCCACTCATACTGTTCCAGCTTTAAGAGTCTCGATTTTTTCTGGTTTGTTTTTTTGGTTTTTTGTTGCTGTTGTTGTCTAATTTACACCTTTCCTAACAGCGATCAAATGACACCCTGATGGGAACTCAGACAACTGTGTCAACAAGTAACACTAAGAATGTATTTAAATAAACTTGTCTTGCAGTTTGACATTTAGAAAACAAACAGAAATTGAACACCAGATTTTCAGAGAGCCCTTTTTTAGCTTTTAATACGAAGGAGCTACAGCTCATTTCTCTCAAGGAACTGTTTAGATTTCATCTTTTCATCTCTGACATAGGATTAAAAAAAGATCAACATTTTTTAAAAATAGACCACGAAAAATAATATAAATTAAGACTCCTATATAAAGCAGCTTTGATTATTTTTTGAGAGCAAAATCAAAAAGCAAAATCACAGCTCTGAAGAGAGACTGTTTCATAGATCTAAACTGTAATAATCAGGATTATTTAATTCTTCCTAGTTAAAAGTTTAATGGAACATTGAGATAAAATTCTATTTTCTTCATAGTTGAACTTTCTTAGCAGGAGATAGAAGTTGTACTGGCTTTGTTCTTAGTGTTTGAGACTGGGAAAAATTAAACATACAAGTATGTAGATTAGTGTAATTAAAGTGCTGCAATTAAAAAAAAACGCATTGCAAGTTATTCAATTCTCTTTACACAGATGAATTGCTTTAATACGCAATATAAACCACAAAATCCACACCACTAAAATGCTGAATTTCCACTACTAAAATCACAAACCAAGCAGACGATTTTTTTGTTTTGTTGACTCATAACAAGAAAATGTAGCAGATAAATGTGCTCTTCCAGTACATGAAGAGCGCTCACAAGAAAGACAGAGAGAAACTACTCACAAGGGCATGTAGTGACAGAACAAGGGAGAATGGCTCCAAACAGAGACCAACTTTAGATTAGATGTATGGTGAGAGGGTTGTGAGGCACTGGAACAGTTTGCCCAGAAAAGTTGTGGATGCCACAACCCTGGCAGTGTTCAAGGTTCAAGGTTGGCTGGGGCTTTGAGCAACCTGGTCTAGCAGGAAGTGTTCCTGCCCATGGCAGGGGGGTTGGAACAAGATGATCTTTAAGGTCCCTTCCAACCCAAACCATTCTAGGATTCTAGGATAAAGCTCTTTGGAATATAGAAAGGAGAGATACATCAGTCGAAAAAAGGAAACAAAACCACCATGGCTAATGCAACAATTAACTAAACATGAGATCCCATTGCACATCTATATTTCAATACAAAAAGAAGATTCTGCATATTCCTTCCCTCAGAAATACATTTTAAAATTTCTGCAGAGCACTACAAGCATGATAAGGAAGACATGCACACAGAAGACAGCATTTAATGATGGCTTTTTTATGTCAAAAACCCATTATGCTTAATCACATAATTCAAAAAAGTTTAAGTTCTAAATATGGGATAAGCACTCTAAATGACTTAATTAAACTAGATGGATGTATAGTCAGAGTCGGATGAATGCATAATTAACAAAGAAAGCTCTATAACACTAATAAATAAAACAGTGACCTTTTGTCCTATGCTCCAGTTTTGCAATTCAGCCTATGGGTACAGAGCTTCAAATCTCATTTGGTATTTTAATAGGATTTCTTAAAAATCGTACAACTTGGTACACTGCAGGAAGCACAACAGATACTGGCCCAATTCTTGCATATTCTAAATGACTGATTTATAGTCTTACGGCTTTTGAGACATTCAGAGGGATTAAATCATCAGGATGGTACTCTTTTTGCTGACTGTAAACAAAACTTTCCCTAACTCCACACTTCTTGAAGGGATTTCAGCAGTAAAACTCCTAGGGGAAAAAAAAAAGCAAAAACTTAAAGTTCTTTATAGATGAAAAATCAAGTGTTTTTGAACAGAACGTCCAAACATACACAAATGTGACTATACAGCTGGTCAGTATGAAAACAGTTCAGGTATTTAAATTCAAACCTCACTTACAGCTTATTTCCAAATTTTATTTATAATGTTAATTTTTTAGAAGATTTACAGATTTAGCAAAGCTCTGTTAGTCTTACTAAAGTTGGCTGCAGGGTGAACGCTTATCACTCTTAACACAAAGAATAAACCATTCTTCTGAAGAAATGGTGTAACTGCTGGTGTTTTAAGTCACAGCCATTCAGACCCTATAAAAGAAGCTGACCTGCCCTACACTGGCAGGGCAAACTTCCAAGCTGATCTGGCATAGTGCTGTTCACTGACTTTCAAGGAATTAGAGACAGTTACCTAAAGCCTGAAGAGATCCACAGGCCTCAGTGCTGTGGTAGGCATGGCTGGCGATATACTGGGTGCATACACATGGATAAAGGATGTTTATTCCATGTCAGCAGCTGTTCCACTTCATCAGTCTTGGCCACTTTTGCTTACCACCACTACAGATGCTCTATGTTGGTCTCACCATCATCACTTCTTAGCTTTCTTCACTAAGATTTCGCTGAGACTTCTGCAGCACATTATAAGGTCATATATATAAATGCGTTAATGTAGCATTGTGGCCAAACATGGTAATTTTCTTCCCACAGCTGGAGTTGCTTCAGCAAAATAAACTGCAGTTGAAGTACAGGGGTGTCTATAAGCTCCCATAGTACACTGCAGAGGCTCATCATGCATGAGAAGAGACATAAAGGTGAATATTCATATGTACTTGATCCAGCTTTTACAGATAACAAAACTATCTCCTCAATGACACCTATTTATTGAGGTTTTTTTGACGAGGTCTTGTCCATTTTTCACACTGCATGGTTTTTCCACAGTATACAGCCAAGTACTAAAAGCAGTACATAAAGAATTTGCTTTCTTATGCATATTTGGTTTTTCTTTCTTTGGTTTCTGCTTTCTAATCAAGGCAGCATTTTGATGGTCTAAGCAGCATGCCATTATAGCTAGTAGTGCTGAGCTAAGACTATGTAACTTAACATGACCATTCACATAGGACTTTCTAGAAACCCACAATATACAGCAATTGTTTATTCCAGAAACAAACACAATCACATCTTACTAAAAAGTAGCTTCAACAGATTTCTTATTTGCTAAATCCACCTGACAATCTTTCAGGCCTTTGCCCCACACCCACTTTTAAGCAAGATCTTCAGTCTTGACACATCTTTCTCTAAAAATGATTTGCCAAGGTAATGTAGGTTTGTTGTTTAGATTTACACTAGTGCTGTCAATTTTTGCTTGCACCTGGCAGTAAGGTAACACATGTGTCTGGTTTAGGGCAAAGCAAGTGCTACCCCACAAGTCCAGATTTCAGGTTCTCCCTTGCCCCCTGTGTCACTGAACAGAGGACAAGTGTTTCTACTCATGCGACTCTGGTGCCACCACCCTCCTACTCCAGTGGGAAGCTCTTGTTCCAGGCACTTGTCTCTCCTCACAATTCCCACACACATTCACAGTCATTGTGGTTTCAAGTTTGCAGACAGAGTTTGAGAGGAAATAAAGAATACCCATATAGGAAGGCAGGGCTCTGGAATCATCTGTTTGTCAATCTTAAAGCTGCAGCAGAAGATGATTTAAGATGATTTACAGTAGCATCCAAAAGATTGATACCGCCTTGGAAGACTATAATTTGTGATTATTTTTAAAATTTAATGGTCACAACAGAATAATCTGACCTCTGAAAGAACGGCAACATTTAAAAACAAAACCACATTTCTTTGCTCACAATTCTTTTACTCTTTTCAATTTACATTTTTCCATTAATATTTTTCCATTCTTACATTTTTCTATTAATATTTTAAAAGTTACAGTAGTTGACCTGTTTCTAACAGACACTGATAAACTGTTTCTTGCCATTTGGGTAGTTTAAATTATTAGGGTGTGGGGTTTTTTGGGGTTTTTTTGGTTTTTTTTTTAATTGGGGTTTGGTTTTTTTTATTTTTAATGCCTCCTCTCTAGGCACACATTAAAAAAATTATCAGGGATTACATTTACAGTAGATGTCAAGTTTAATTTTGTTAATTCCACACATCTGCCTTTTAATTTGACTTCCATTTTGAGTGCAAATGGAACATGTTCACATATAAACCTTTCTATAATTAAGGTGAGTGTCACTTTTGTCAAGTGATTAAAAACATTATTTTAGGTTTCAAATTACTGTCTCTTCACTAGCATGACAAGTAAAATTGGAAAGCTGTACCAACCGGAGTGCCAATTGCAGTGCAATGAAATTGCTATGTTACACTACCTAGAGAAATATTTAACAATTGTGAAATAAACCATTAACAACTTTCCAGTTATATTCTCCTGTCTGCCAAAGTTAAAGCTGTCATCTGAAATAAACGTCAACAGGGTTTTGAGTTCTGCATATCCTGATTTCCTAACAGCACTAAAGGTCTCTTTTTAACCTACTTATCCACTTGCCTTTTTCCTTCCTTAGCCCAAAAAGGCAAAGGAAAAAAACACCCTAAACTCCACTCCTACTTCACACTATGGAAAAAAAATTGTGGTGAATTTACGCAATAATTTACTGCAGTACTCCCAAGGAAACTCTTGGCATTTAAAAAAAAAATTAAGGGATTGTATATACTCTTGTTTGCTTTTATTGTTCTAAGTTTAGATTTGGGGTTTTTTTCCCAAAGAAAGCTTAAAATACTAAAGCATATAAATATACACTAAAAATCTTTTCAATACAAAAGAATGTAATGTTAATTAATGTTAAGAATTAAAAAGTTTGGCCAATGAAGTTTCTTCTAGATAAATGTAGTAGTATTCCTGCTGATCCCCCCTGGTTACAGAGACTGGAAACTCTCTGGTGCAAGCAAGAGTCCATCTGTCTCCTCTCTACCTCATGTCCTCCTCTTCCGCTAAGGCACACTCTCTATGTCAAATGGCTTCATTACTTCACAGTTGCATTAATTCAAACACAATCATGTCTAACTGTACTGACTTTGGGTTTTCCTGCTGTTCCTCACACTGCCTGAAACAGTAAAACTTTTGGGATCATTTTCCCCTACTCTCCTCCCTATGACTATACAAGGCAGTCTAACAGATTAGGCTCTAATGGATAGGTGACAATTTTTCATCTGTATTCACCATCACTGCAGTTTTGACTATTCCTGAAACTCATTTTTAGAAGTGCAAACACTTAAATGAAAATACATGCTAACATTTTCTTAAAATGTGCAACATTATAATGTGTAACTAGAAAGATTAAAAGTTATTGGGCACATTACTGCAATTTTAGCATTTATTGAGAGAACAACAAATTCCCTTACTAAAACCCTACTGTTTGCAATAATCACAATATTACTATACAACTTGTAATATGATTTAAAATAAAAACATTATGTTCCATATTCTGACACAACTGGGGGTTTTGCAAGAGGAAGACCAATTTTCTGATTAAGACACACTTCTATAAGAAATGGTAAATATTTTCAGTGTCAAACTTTTTCTCAAGTGAACACAGCCAAGATTATGTTTTCCTCCTCTCTCACACCTGGCTTTGCCACCACTGCTGATCATTACATGAAATTAGGAAGCGAAAAGTTTAATTTTAAACTGACCTTCATTTTACTACCTTTATTTCCAGTGCTAACAGCTGCTTCGTTACATAGCAGAAGTATCAGCAAGGAACAGAAAGTTTCTTTCCATGTAATATTTTCTTGAGTGGCCCAAGTATTTAACTTGCTGGAAAAAACAAAGAGGCTATCTTCACAGACGCACACTCTTTCTGATAACATTCTTGAATGATATCAGAGATTAGAGAACACTCTGAATCATGTTCTAGTTAAAGGATATGGAATTTTGGTCAAATTTAAAGGAAGTACTTGAACATCTTGAATAGCAATGGAAAATAAAGAGATACAAGCCCCACTTTCTGCTACTTTCTTGAATACAAAAGTGACATACTCAAATTCATCTTTAATACAAATGCCAAGGAAGTGATCCTTTCCCTTTGTAACAATCCATATTGACTTGTATCCAACCTAATTTATTTATTTAGACAGAAAGCAAGACAAAAAGATAAAAGCATTTTGGACCACCTTAGGTGATTGAAACACGGCCAGGCTTGACAGGATTTCCTAAGGTGAGCTAAAGTAATCCCTTTATCTTGAATTCAAGCCAAGGAGATAATCTAGATTGTTCTACATTCAGCCTCTGGATAAACAAATTACATCTATTTCAAGTTTTTCTGGTGAAAAATAGTGGCAAAGGGGAGAGGGGGGGAAGCCTCCAGAATCCAGAAGCTGACGGTGAAAAAAAAAAAAAGTCTGTTCTCCTATTTGGCTCAAAATAAAGAATGTGCTAAGTCAACAAACTGTTACTGTGAATTTCATTTGTGACTACTACTCAAGCAGCATCTTAAGCTTCCTACTTTCCTGCAGCAAGGAAAGTTCTTCTCACCATCTTTTTTTCACTCCTAAAGAAACCTGATTCCACTGAACAAACTTTCAGAATCATGAACTTTGGTTCAAGAACAATTTCCACCACTCCAGCTCCTATTATTTATCTGTATGGAATTTTATCCATATGCATTAAATGAGTCTCTCTCCATAAGAATGAGATCTAGCGGTCATGTCTTTATGTTTCTAATAAAAACATGCAGACAGAGCTCACAGACACTACAGAAACAGTTGCATGGGACACATTTTTAAAAAGGTTTCTTAACCTTAAGACCTTTTGGAGGTAGAGAAAAAATCTCTTTAGTTCTAAGCTGTTCTTCCATGGCAGTGGTAATCAACTCAGCATCCCTTCTGCCAGGCAGTAGGCATCTACCTTCTCCTGGAACTCAAATCTCCATTACACTTGCCCAACTTACATCATTACTAAAAAAATTCATATAAAGATTATTTATATAAACACTGTTTTGTACAGAGTCTTCTGTTCAAAGGCAATGCATTATTGTTTATGATCTTTACAGGGAGGGCAAAGTAGAAAAAGATAGGTTATAAGAGGTCTGATGAACAATAAATACTTTTCTTAAAATAAATCCATTCTTTTTTTTCTATGTGGATATCACACAATTTCACAGCAGTGGCTGTGTGCAAAACAGTTTGTGCAATCTTGAATTGACAGAACCAGCTAAGAATAAATACAAAAAAGGTGCACAATAATACAGTATCTGCTTTGGAAAATCTCACTAACTTCAAACAACCCGCCCCACTACAACAAAAAGTGAAATGAAGTGAAAGCGCCCAGTTTTTGCAAATACAGAAGCATCAAAGACATGAAGGTATAACCTAATTTATATAAAATTTGGAACATTTTGGAACTGCACACTGCAGCAGCAGTCATTGAGCTTCACTGTTTTGCTCTTTCCTAAACAACAGGTAAACAGCAGACAACACCTTCAAATTTTATACTGACAAACACACTAGGATTTTTATTTCTATCACTTCATGACTTGCTTGAAAGCAGCAATAAGCAAATAATTATTTTCAAGCAAATTCGTTAAAATCAGTAGTTTCTTCTAAACAGAGTGATAAACCATATATTTCAATATATAGCTGCAGGAAGTGTGGTTTTTTGTTTTGGGTTTTTTTTTTTACTGAGATCTAAACATATTATACATGTTTATACATATTTCACATACAAATAAATATTATATATACACACACAAAATCCAGTACTTAAGTTTACTGCAGAAAGATTTAGTCATTAAGTTCTGATCAGCCTTTTAGTACTCTGGCTTCCTCAGGCTATAAAATTAGTTTTGTTTAGTTCTTTAATCCACTGCTAATATTATGTTGTTATTTACAGCAAAATTTCCAGCATTATTCCACTGAAGTTAAGATGCAACTGCTTTGGATGCAGTATTCTTTGAATAGTACATACCACAATCTAATAGATCCCAAATAAGCAACATTCCTCATCTTGATGAAAAAGTTACTTTAAAAATACTAAGCTAAAAACATAACTTTAGAATATTTTTATCAAGGACTGTACTAAATATAAAGATTGACTCTACTTGCCTTATTAGGTCAGGTTACAAATCTGAAAGAATACAAGTGGAAGAAGCCAATTCACATTATCTGTCATAACTGCCAGGAGTCCTCCAGTAACAAACATGCTCAACAAGACTAAAAATTGATTTCCACATTGTTCCTAGTGATAAAGGCTGTTGTGTCTAAATACAATCAGTCATGCCACCTATCCTTGTAGAATTATTTTGGAAAACGAAATAATGTGGTTAAAACATCCCTATCCTTTTTACTATCCCTTAAAAAAGTGTTGTTATTGTTTTAATTTACTAAAAAAGAGGAGAAAAGCTGTAAGAAAGTGTAGCCAGTGTGTTCACAGAGGAAAATCACATTGAGTTTCTCACCCCTGATGTAAAATGTCACCTTGATTAAAGACAATTGCTATCATGGAATCCAGAAAAACGAAGTTTAACAGAAGGCCACTGTAAATAATTGCTCAGACCGTACTGGCAGCAGAAGACCATCAGCAAGAAAGAAGGTCCAGGCCAGGGAGGAAGGAAAAATCTATGCCAGTCAGCATCACCTCAGTCCCTCAGAAGGTTGTGAGCAACCAAAAGATATTTACCAAGTGCAAACCATGTCTGACCAACCCAGTTGCTTTCTGTGGCGAGGCAGGTGATGCTGAGGACAAGGGCAGGACCTTAGATAATGTGCACTTTGCCTTTAGCACAATATCCCACAGCTTCCTTATCACTGAATTGGTGAGGAACGGGCTGGATGAGTGGATTAAAAGGTAAGTGAAAAATGCTGGATGCAAAGATGCTCAGTGGTACAGAGCTCAGTGTGCAGCCAGCGACTAGGTGAGAACCTTCACGGATCCATATGGGACTGATGATGCCTGAGCAATGTGGGTGATGCCACACTGAACTCTCAGCAACAGGGGGCACAGAATCCTAAAGTGGGCTGAGCGCTCATCACACTGGAGCTTTCTGAGGTGTGTCAACAGACTGGAAAAAGGGGTTGACAGGAACCTCAGCAAGTTCAACAAAACCAAGAACAGGTTTGCATCTGGGTGGACTAACCCTGAGCCACAGCACAGTCTAGGGCCCACTCTGCAAAACAGCTCTGCAGAATGAGACCCTCAGGTGGGCTCTAAGGCACTCATGAGTCAGCAGCATGCCACTGTGGTTAAAGTGGCCAACAGTATTTTACCCTCTTATCAGCAGAATTGTCACCAGCAGAGACAGCAAAGTGAACCTTTCTCTTCATTTGGACGTCCCTGGAGTTCTAGTCTTCCTGTTACTATACAAATCCATCTGGAAACCAACGTACAATATCGAATTCCACCACAAAGGATTTTGTGCTAAAATAAAATGTATCCACATTATGAAGCCACACACTGGCTACACTTACCACCAAGAGGAAGGTAGATTTAGAAAGCTTGTTGGCCCTCCCAATTAACATTCTGACTCCCTTTTATGTGACTTGAGAAGTAACACAATTTTTGAAGTATTATCTCCTTCTTCCTCTCCCTGGTGCTCACCTTTGTCTTTAAAATTAAACAAGTGTACTAGTCTCTACACTCTTACCACCAAAGTAATAAAGGGCATCTACTGCCTAAACACTGGATTCTGAAGAAACAGCTACCAACACTGTATTCACCGATTTTACAATTTTGGCAGATTTGTTTTGTTCTTTTAAGTCCAAGACCTCAATCAGCACCAGCATCATGAAGTAGTTTCAGTTTGGACTCCTGCTTGCAATGATCATCCCTTCACTATATCTGATTTCTTGTCAAAAATGTACTGATAGTTCCACAACAATTCTTAAAACTATGTAGTGCTTTTTAATCAGCATCATAGCTTACAGACTCAAAAATGAAATGGATATTAAAAATAGAACTCCAAAGAGCAGAGTATGCACCACAAAGAATATGCTGTCAGTACACAAATAACAAGTAGAATTCCAAGCTGCAATTACTGTCCATTTTTAAGAAACTTAAAACCACTGACACTAGCACCTTCCTCTGCAGATCGTGATGTTACTCCACTGTTTTCTTCAAAAGTTAGAATTTCATGCAGTTCTCTGAGTGCCACAGGTTTTCTCCAGTTACAAAATACAGCAACTCTGAGACAACCACTATTTCACTACAAATTCCCAGTGGTCTCCGAGAACACATCTGAACTCCTACAGGGCCAAATTTCGTATGAAGAATGCTTACTGGATGAAAACAAAATAACCATGGAAGCAGCTGTTACACAAAGTGACACAAACTTTTACAAAGCTAGAGTAAGCCTAAAAACTTCCTGTTCCTCTCAACTGTTTTCCTGGACAGAATATCATCCAGTTGCACAAAATAAAGCAAGAGAAAGAGATCAGTTCAGTGTCAGCAAGTTTTTCAATAGTCCACAATATACAAAAAATCTGCAACCTCTTTAATAAGCAGCTGATGCCTAACTCTTACAGAATGGACAGTGCCAACAGAGAAAATCAGCACTCTGATTTTGCTTTGAATCAGCAAAAAAAGCGCCCTTACTTAAGAGGGGGAGAAACTGTTTAAATATCACTGTCTTTTTCCAATGGGACAAATGTAACAGGAATGTAACAGAAACAAAATCTTTCCCCTTCATGCATTTAATATCCCCCTTTTCCAATACCTCCTACAGTCCTTATTGTTTGTGTGCTTTACCTGCTTGCTCTCCAGAGATGTTTGGATCCCCATCCCTTTTGGGAAGGCTTGCTCACTCTGTGCATCTCTTTCACAGTCCTCTCTGCACTTCTGCCTTTTCCTTAACACCGCCACTGAGAAAACTGCTGTGCTCCCTGCACAACCCTGAGGAACTCCACAAGTTTTACTGAGTGATTTGCTACAGAATCCTGCTGACAGCACTGCAGGTAAGCGTTAGTAGAGTGGAGCCTCCTATAACTTCTTCCAAGACTCTGCTCCATGACCTCCGTCCATCTGGCCCCTCTATGGAAGCAAAGAACTTGTTGAATATCCCAGATGAATTTTTAAACCTCAAGTAGTGATCTTCTTCCTCGTACAAAATCTGGGTCCAGAATCAGCATGTCAATTATTTCCTGGATATCTCCCAGGTTCACATACTATCTCTCCCACAGAGGAGAGAAAGCAAATGTGAGTACTTTCCAGTAACATTTACATAAAGGGACAGTACTTTGAACTTGTTGGAATACTTCATTCCCATGCATAAGGGCATGGAATATTTCCAACAAGTTTCAATGAATTAGGAGAGCAAGGAAACAACAGAAACTGTGCATCAACTCTTGCCACTCCAAGATTATAGACTTAAACTAATTATAAATTAAACTAATTGAGTCATTTGAATATCTAGCTCCCAGGGCAAGTTTAGAGAAGATATCTAAAAACTTCCATCATTGCCACATGGCCAAGAACAAAAAAAAGAAACCTAACTGGAACTACCAAACCTTATCTTTATATTTTTTCTGGAGGCAGAGATGCATTCAGGAGTCACAGAATGAGTAGTGACATTACCTGTTTTAAAAAGTACAGGAATTATTTTGGATATTGACTTGTTTTAGATCTACACAGAAGGAAATGAAGACTAACACTAAGCACTTCTCTAGCACTGAACCATGCAGCTGTTGATTTGGCAACTTATCCTGTGTTCCCACCCTCCTATCCCTCCACAAGACTGGTTCATCAAGGCAAAAGAATTCTTCATGCAGTTGCTACTTAGCTGCTAGACCTGAAACAAGAAGCTGTCAGACCAGCTTGTGTCTGGTGAAGGGGAGAAAAACCACTTTACCAGCAGCCAAACTAGACCCAGTGAAGTCAAACATGAAATGGCACTCCTGGCATCTTGAATGCCTTCATGCATGGAAGACATCTAAGGAAAAATACATGGCCACTCCAGGGACAGAAGCACGAAAACAAAAATATATAAAGAAAATAATAAAGAAGAGGGCAATACACAAGAGAAGCAAAGGATGAACAAAAGAAGAACCACATGGACAGCAAGGTGGAAGCATTCAGAGACCAACCCAGGTACACAACTCCACACAGAAACAACGCAGCTACTTTGTTATCACTGGAAAACAAAACAAAACAAAAAACTAAAAACTAAAAACTAAAAACAAAACCAACCAACCAAACAAAAAACCAAGCACACATTTAACATAATGCATCAAAAATAGAGAGTAAGGGACATAAGAGTTATGGGCAATTCTCTAGAAATCTAGAGAGAAAAAATAAGAAGACTGCAAGCATCATGTTATATTGAGATCATTAAAATAGAAAAAATATTTCAAACAAAAAAGTGCCAGTAAATAAAGCACAATTAAAAGAAATTAAAAGAATTGGCAATAGCCAACCATCATTAATTGGAGAATTCAATAAAGGAAAATATGCAATAAAGCAATGGAAGAGCTTAGAAACATTCATGGACATATTGTTTGCTCATTCATAATCTTTGTAGGAATTTTTAAGAAGCTGCAGTAGGGCAACTGCCGACTGAAAGACAGAAGACCCAACACCATTTAAAGTCCAGACCTTAAAAACAACATAAAGAAATAAACACAAAATTCATTTCAAACTTTTAAGCACACAGGCAAGTCAAGCATGAAGCACTAAAGAAGAAATGAAGTACACAGTTGTAAGACCATAAAGCAAGGTACCAGTATTAAGTGCTCGTATACACAAAGTAAGGACAAATTATTTTTAACACACCTACTGCACACTATTCAATTCAGAAAAAAATGCTGACTGTGAAGAGAAAAACTTTGGTAAGTGTGAAAATTTTTAAATAAAACCTTATTCTCCTAGCCTAATGTTACAAATAAATAACTTCTTATCAAAACAATAAAAATTATATTCACATAAACCGATTTGTTCTCCACAAGATTTTTTTAATTTTATAGAAGAAATAAACAAGCATAAAAAATAACTACCATTTCATTATATGTACCATCAAATTACATTTGTAATTCAGGCATTAAAGCATAAGATTTAAGACTTCCATAGCATATGATTTTACTTTACAAAGTTAATAAAATTTCCAGTTGTTAACACCGTGATGAAAAATACTAATTTGAGTATATAAACTACAAAAAAAAAAGTATTTTTCTTCCAAGTATGTTAAAAGAGTTTAGATACCTCAATCCCCAGTAGGTTTCATTAAAAATTAAGACATCTATCAGCAACAAATACACCAAGATATACTAGGGAGGGGAACAGAACAACAACCACTTGCATAGATTTTTAGAAAAAAAATAAAAATCACACAAATACAGATAAATACAGATGCGATTTCAAACACAAAGAGTTCCTCCGGTGAATAAGGAGTATATATAATTTTTACTGATCCCATTATTA
Organism: Cyanoderma ruficeps; assembly: GCA_008694505.1. Classification (NCBI taxonomy): domain Eukaryota; kingdom Metazoa; phylum Chordata; class Aves; order Passeriformes; family Timaliidae; genus Cyanoderma; species Cyanoderma ruficeps. The sequence goes on along the minus strand of VZDJ01000782.1, from coordinate 22,024,041 downwards.
TCAAGGTATCACAAAAAATCATTACATAGGCTTCAAAAAGTAAGCTGATACAACAGTATGAAACAACACAACCTTTGGGGAAACCACAGCTAAACAAAGTTTTGATTTATTATAATGGGCATGGAATGTAAAGGTTTAAGTGTGTCTCATACAGGAGAAAAGACTCAAGACTCAGTCAGCGATATCTCAGCCTGCATCAGCCGTTGTTAGAACAGCAGCAGGGCAACAAGCAAGGCTCCCTCATCTCTCCAAGACAGTTCCAAGACCATTCTGACAATCAGCAAGACTTCAAAGCAATCACTCTTTCTGCAGCAACACGGGTTGGACACTTGTTTCCCAAGGCATGGACATCACCAGGTTTTCAATTCATCCGCGCAGTCTGGAATGCCAGATCCTGAATAACAGGTGACTTGGCAACACCTTACATATTTGTTCCCCATTGCTTTTAGTATCCCTTAAGAGGTATGTGAGAAATCATCACAAGTCTGAGGCACTGTTTCATAATCAGCTGGACAGCTGCCGCAAGAATTTTGCTACTCCAGATTATTTTCTGCTTGGCCTTGTATAACAGCGCTGACTGGAAGAGTGGAAATGCAGGGTGCCCTACAGGATATGTAGTAATTCCAACTTCCTGCCCAAGTTCATTCCCTTACATCACAAGAGACAGCCTAACCTGCACTGCCTTAGAGGCACCAGCAGAAGAGCTGAATAGTCATTCCCTAGAATTGCAAAAATATACTGATGAACAAGAATACTTGATCTTACAATAGTGACATTTCTGAAATCAAAACATTCTGACAAACAGATTTGATTAAAATAGAACCAGGATCACCCTCTTCCTCCAAGAAGCAGATTAAGGGAAGAACGCCAAGGAAACAGACATAAAAGATGAAACAAATATGATTGTAACAAAAGCTCAACTGCATTTAAGCAGTTAATACTCTTCAGAGAATGTTCCCAAACTTATGAAATTCTTGGAAAGAAAATGCATGCAAAGCTCATCCTCCTACTCAGAACTCCAACCACAATGGGCTACTGCATTAAGCATTTCAGACATCAATGGTACCTGTGAATTTTTAATTAGGCCATAGGAGCCCTCACATGAACAAGCACAGTGCTATTTCCACCCGTGAAATAAAGAAAAAGTTCTTGAAATTTAGTATTTTTGATTATCAAGAAAATCCTTCCAAACAAAGTTGAAGAAAGGACATCATACAAGCCATCTGATGCATGAAGGGATTTAATGGGAATCAAGCCAGCAGAGATGATTTTATCTCCATCTCCTGCAGCCAACTAGTGGACTGACAAACTGGTGAAGTTCAAATCAAATTAAGTCTTGTGCTCACTGCCTGAGAAAATAGGCAAAACAGCAGGACTGAAAAGATTCCAGTGTCACTGGTCAAACAGCTTCAAAACAAACTACTGTACCAACCACCACAGTCTAATTTCATATTCCATCCTAGGAAATTCCTGATTTTTCATAACATCCCACTTGAAAAAACACTAGTTAAAATCTGTAGGACTTTTTAAATGTCTATAAAATGTCAATGTTAGAATACAGCAATAAATTTGGCTCACACTATTCCAACTGCAACGCCGAGATCACATCCCATTCCACAGAGAACACATATTTAATCAACAGAGCAACTTCTTCAGAAATCCACCTCCACTCTCTCAGGATTTTACAGCTACTCCTGTTTCAGAGAAATAATAATCTTTAACAGGTCCTCCCAAACTGTGACAGTGTAGGAATTGACCTCTTGTTCAAAACAAATGGCAGTTCTAAAAGGAGTCCCCCCGGCTGAACATACCTATAATCAATGCTTACCCACAGCACAAATAAACACCAATTTCACCTAAAACTTGTAAAACACAATCATGCCGTCACCATTTTGAGGTGTGATTTCACAGAAATTACGTAAACAAGGGTAGAGTGCTCTTGTTCAAACTCGTCAATGTGTTTACACCATGAAATAATGCCTTGTTTTATTAATTCAGAACTCAGTAACCATGTAATCATGGCGTGACCATAAGAACAACCATCAGGCCCAAGCTCACAATGCCTTGCACTCCCTGAAAGTTCTCGCTCACATAACTGCAAGTGCCAACTGCAATTGATTTTGCCATAATTCCAGCCTTGGTATTCTCAACCAAACAATGGGGAAAATTGCTAGTGAGACTTCTAAATATTAATTCTTGCACTGTTGCAAATAACATAGATACAATATCAATGACTTCTCTTTTCTAATAATAGCAATTCTCCCAATGCTAGCTCAAAGAAAACATGCTTTGTCATCTTTGTAAGGGTGGGGAGAAGAGACAAATGTATTTTAAAGAGAGATAATTCCCTAGAGTGCAACCAGACAGAGGAAATCATTTGGAGCTCCTTCAGCTATCTAACCAAACAAGCTATTACTGCTTTTGTTGAAGTAAGGAACTTCATGCTTTTTTTTCTTCCATGCTGTTTTGGGGGATGGTCCAGACTGACATTTCAGAGTTCTTGCACAACTCTGCATTCAGCCTCAGCAGTTTAGGTCCAACTGTACACTCTAAGAACAGTCCTGAGCGTTTAGACACTATCTTTTACTAGTAGCCAGCAAAATATTTAAAAACAAGTGCTTAGGAATATAAGATAACTGTCCTTTGCAAAAGGTTCATTTTCTTAATTTTAGCATTTCTCACATACTTTCAACTGACACTTCATAAACTATGCAGTTATTAAAAGAGCTGTAATAGGAACAATTAGGGACACAACACAGACCAGCTGAAGGGGAAACCTCATTGACAGAGAATACTGAAAGAGAGAGAGGCTTTTTACCTCCCAAGGGCTTGTAACTAATGCTCCAGCTAGATCTCATCTAGCAAAACACTAGCACTAAAGAAAGCCCCAGCACACAAGTTTCACAAAAGGACAGGAAACCAATTTATTTCAGCACCCTGGTAAATGCCTACACATTCAAAAATGGCTCTACCGGCAGAACAAAGTTCAGACACATAAAGCACCAGAGCAACCTGCCACTGACATGTATCAAGGAACAGAAAAAGTTAATGCTACAGTAATAATCAAGCAGTTAACTGTGTTTTGCATTTTTCAGAGCTGTGCTAATATACTTTACAATGTGCTACTGTTGCAGAAAGGCTAATTCACTATTACTCTAGAGCAAGTTAAGCTGTTGAGTCAACCTTTATACTTAAAAATCAAGCTAATTTGCTTGGTTTTGCTAAGAAACAGTTCTTAATGGCTAGTAGTTACTAAAATTTAACCAAAAAGGAAAAAAAAAGGTTGCTAAAACTCTCTTATAACCAAAATGTAGATTGTTTAATGGAAATACTGCATGTAGTTAGTGAATTATCTCGACCACTTGCAATAAGAACAAATACCAACAAGTCAGAGCTCATTAAGTATGGCTCATTTTTAGTTGTGGATAAGAAAAAAAAGTTCTCCTACTTTGTCAAATTTCAAAAATCTTCTCAACTGTCACTAGTACTGCAACAAGGCACTCTTGCTGAGAATTAAGCTGTCAAAAATTTAGCTGCTGATAAATTCTGAAGTCCTCCCTAAGCATCTCAAAGCAGTTTAATGAGCAGCTGGGGAGAAAAAAAAAGGAATCTAGTTCTCGGCTTCTCGGCCTTCTTCAGAGGTAACACAGGCTGCAAATGCAAACAGCACAGGCCATCAATCTGAAAGACATCTAAAACTTCCTGTAAATTAAGTCAAAATCCTACTGAAGGTTTGTTCCCTCAGAATTTAAGACACTGCTGACCACCAAGAGCCAGAGCTGTAAAACACCAACTGCTCCCCTGCGGTCTGTGCAGTGCAGTCACCATTGCACAAGCGGCCTCCAAAAAGACAAAAGAAAGATCACCGCAACTTGTGTCTGCCATGGCCTGGCCAGATGAGAAAGTGCTGAGGCAGTAAGTCACACGGGAACAGGCCACACTGGCCTGGAAAAGCAGAGGAGACATCTGATGAACAAGAAAAGGGGAACAAGTGAAAAGGCACAACAGACTAGGGAAATGTTCATCACAGCAAGACTCTAAACACATCCCCACAGAATGTATTCAACTTTACTGCAGAAATAAGTTTCATGGTGAAAAATTTGGAAATGGCATTTGCCAGCTAGGCAAATAAGTGTATATGCCTGGCACCCAATTAGAATGGGTTTTGAATGCAACTAAAATAAGATAGGCAGAAAGGGCCAAATAAAAACCACACAGAGTGTTTTTTCCTGACAGGAAGTGTGATCATCCCCTGAAATTACTGATTACAAAGTCCTAATCCTAACTGCATTCACACAAAACTGAAATGAATCTGCTGGGGTCTGCATATACAGATACAGTCAAAGGATGTAGGAAACTGACCTTGAGAAATTCAACACTATGTTACTGCGTGATAACAAGACATGCAAAACCCAATCTGCCTTTCCTTCATTCTTAAACATATTTAAGAAAAAAAAAATCTATATTTTAAAGTTGTAAAACTAGCAGTTACAGTAGGATAAATGGATCTAAATTTTTAATGGCTAAAAAAAATTATGGTAACTTTGGCCACTCTAGACAGCAGCAAACTTGACGAGGCCACAAATATCCAGCACCAAAAACTAGTCCAGTTTTTGCTTCTAATGTCAGTTCACCATACAGACAATCTCAATCTTCCTATATAAAGAAATCACGTATCAGCAGACTTGAAAGAAGCTGCATATTCCTCCAAAGTGTGGTAAGGGTTCATGGGTGCAGCTGTGTGCAGTTTCCCCAGGCTGTTGTAGCTGCCAAGTCACCACTGGAACACCCAGAAAAGCGCACTGGGAAAGGATTCCTCCAGTTCACCTTAGGTGGGTACTCCTGACAGCCTAGAGCTGTCTGACTCCCTGAAGAACTCCTCACAACTGCTTTCCAGGCAGTCAAAGCCTGCAATTTTGCTAGACTCCCTTAAAATTTAAATTTGTTCCCTTGGCAGAGACCAAAGCTGGAATACTTTACCTTGAAGCATCTCATCTACAAATAACTTATGTACGGGAACTAGAAGTAGGGAACGTCAGAGCCCTCTCCTCCTGGCACCAAGGATAAGAGTCATAACTGGTCATCACACAAGAAATCACTTTAGCTTTACCTCAAAATGTCAATGGAATATCATCCACACTACTATTCACAGAATTCCAACACTTAAAAAAAAAAAAATTCAGTTCCAAGCTAAAGTGTCTTGGATGGGCACACACAGCCACCATCAAAAGCAACAAACAGTCCAGTAGGAGGCACCGACCCAGAACATTCTATGCTACCCTTAAAATAATCTAAATTACTATGGCTAATGCTTATGCATCACACTCACCAACTCTCTTTAATGCAGCTTATTAATCCTGACCACCTACCAAATATCCTCAATGCAAAAATAGGTCATAGATTTTTACAGGTTTAACTCATTCTGCAAATTGTACCCTCCTGGGGAAATCTGAGAGCTCATGGCTCTACAGAACTGCTTTCTTAATGCCCTAAAACTTTGAACTGATGCAAATTAAAACGTGTAAGATACTGTTTAATATCATTCAGGAAAGCAAAGCTGAAATGTTCAGGTGTTGGAAAGCAAGCCTTTACCCTGCAAGACTTAAGACAACACACTTTTGGATGAATAACCTCCACTGTAGAATAAAGTGACAAATTATAAAACATGGGTAACGTAGTCATTGCGTTGCAGAAGTATCTGCACTCAGGACACCTTGTTCATAATAAAAATAGAAAATCAATTGCTCTTTGTAGACAAAACAGAATACGGGGTAAAGTCTAATTTCCAGCAGCTGGGAAAGCACTGCCAGATTCCACCTTTTAGAATGCCTTTGGACACAGCAGACATTTATAGCCCACGCTGATCCTCAAATACCTGGCTGCCTCACAGCCCAGCTGCTTCGGGACAGAAACCCTCCACCAGGCAGACAGAGGTGAACTGGGGCAGCCAACTTCTGAGGATTACTTATTGACACAAACTCCTGCAAACAAAGCCGAACCGCTCGGCTTAAGCCCCCCAAGTAGAACACAAAGACGGAGCCCTTAGGAAGCCACGGCGGAGAAGGAGGCCAGAGGGGCTGAAGCCGGAGGGGGTGTGCGGGGCCCAGGCGGGGGCATCTCCCCGGCGCGGCCCGGGGCCGAGGCGGGGTCCCCCTCACCAGGTGCGCTCCGCTCCTCCAAACACGGGCCCGCCGCGGGGGCGCGGCCCCACGGGCCCTCGCCGGGCAGCACAGCCCGGCCGCCTGCGGACGGCTTCGGAACAGGGACCGGGCCCAGCCGCCGCAGGGAGCGGGCACGGCGGACCGGGCTCCGCCGCGGTGTCAGAGCGCCCCGCTCCCGTCCCTCTCTGCCGGGAGAGGAGGGAGGCTGATAAGAGGGGCCCGGCGCTGCCCTCGGCAAGCCGGCCAGCGCCTCTGCCCTCCGCGGCCGAGGGAGAAACTGCCAGCCGCCGAGACAACTCGGGGCCCCCGGCGGAGGGCTGAGCCGCGACACTGAGCGCTGTCCGCTCGGGGGGACAGCGAGCGGCTCCCCGCGCTCCCGCACCTCGCCGGCAGCGCTCTTACCTCTGTTAACATTATTACCCCGCTGCGCTGCGGCGGCGCCTCGGCAGCTCTAGCCCCGCAGCATGGTGAAGCCTGGCGGCCGCGCGGAAAGCTACCCCGCACCCCGCGGGGAGGCGAGGCGAGGCGAGCGCCGCCAGCCCCCGCCGCCGCCCCGCTCAGCGCCCGCCCGCCGGCCCCGGCCCCACCGCCGCCCTCGCAGCCCGGTCCGGAGCGGCCGCCATCTTGGGACGGCTACGTGCGCCGCCGCCGCGCCCCGCCCGCCCAGCGGGGCCGCCCCTGCCGGGGCCGGCGCTCCGCTCCCCGCCCAGCCCGGCCCGAGCTGCGCCTGCCCGACGGCCCCGGCCCCGGCCTTGGACCGTCACCGCGCCTCGCACCCACCCCGGCTGCAGCGGGCTTTGGCGGTGTTCGGGTACAAGGCACAGAGCTCGAAACTGCGCGTCGGGTTTTTTTGCCCCATGTCCCTTGGTGTGACCTGTCTTAGAGCTCTTCGGTGTCAGGCACCTGTGCTGCGACGCTAATCGAAATATTTTGTTAAATTTCTGACCAAGCAGCACATCTCTCATCCACCAGTGACGTAGGCAGCGCTGCGCGTCTTTCCCTGTTCTAGATGCTGAGGAAGAGCGCATGTTCTATCTGGAGCACATGTCCTTTGAGGGGCGGCTGAGGGGGCTGGGGGGGTTTAGCCAGGAGAAAAGGAGATTCAGGGATGACCTTACCGCTATCTACAACTCCCTGAGAGGAGGCTGTAGCCAGGTGAGGGTCGGTCTATTCTCCCAGGCAACCAGCGACAGGGCAGGAGGACACAGTCTTAAACTGCCCCTAAACCAGGGGAGGTTTAGGTTAGATAGCAGGAAGAATTTCTTCACGAAGATGTGTTTAGACATTGGAGTGGGCCGTTTAGGGCGGTGGTGGAGTCACTGTCCCTGGAGGTGTTTAAGAGAACACTGAATGTGGCACTGAATGTCATGGTCTGCTGGACCTGCTGGTCATCGGTCACTGTTTGGACTCAACGATCTCAGGTCTTTTCCAAACTCATTGATTCTGTGAAAGCAACTTCTATAAGCCTGTTACCTACGGTATTGTTAAGTGATGGCATAAAGTTTGAAACAGAAACACATGTCCTCAGACACAGAGCCGCGTCTGCCCCAGCCCAGAGAGCCCTGGAGTGATGTGCCCTCACAGCTCAGTATTTGAATACACAGAAAGATTCCTGTCTGAAACTTGCTCTTCCTTTAAGCACTGTTCTGTGGGCTTTTGTTTGTGTGCTCGGTTTTTTACTAGACTTTAAGTTACGGAGTTAACCTTAGGTGCATTAGAGTAGAATCAAGATGGGATTTTTTCCTGCATTGCCAGTAACACAACATGCACACCAAAGAAATAGTAATGGTTTGCAGGAAAGATGGAGGAAAAGCAACACTACTGTTTTAAAGTGAAAAAAACCAACCTTGAATTACAATGATTTTTCTCCCTCAATAAAAGCAAAATCTGTTTTCTTGCAGAAATGTGAAGGGCGTTAAGCAGTTCTTAAGGCTGATGGGTTTTGTAGAAGTTCTGTAATTCTCCCAGGGATTGTTAAATACTTAACATTTCAAGGTTGGCCACTTCTTAGTTTTATTTGTGATATTACTGAGTTTCAGTTTTACTCATACAACTGTTTTTCCCCTCTCAGAGACCCAGCTGTTAGTCATGTGAAGTAAAAAGAGCAAACCCTTGATACTCAGTTTATTTGCCTTTTTGTAAATAATAAAAAATACTAATTTTTCTAAGTATCTAATACACTTTTCAGCATATTTTTTCTGAGTCTATAATTTGGAATGTTTCATGTTAGCAATACTCTTTTCCCCAAGCTGACCCCTCAGGGAAAATCCAAATCTTTCCCAAAGAATAGGCTTGGCAATAACAGTGCCATGCAGAGGTCTTGCCCATGATACTTCACCACCTTGATAAATTAAAAATTGTTCAAAACCATTGTGGAATCATAGTTGTGAAATACCAATTCCATTGTATTGCTTTGGTCCCCTAAAATTTTGTAGGTGTTTATTTGGCAGATGTGTATGTACACAGCTAGGATCCATATTCGTGGCTTTCACTGTGCTTCATGCCAAGCAAATAATGCCCTGTGTTCAGATCTATGTTACAGGAAATCCTGAAGATATCCATAAAATAGCAGAGTGATTAGTGAAATGTGGAATTATGAAAAAAACTTCAACACATACTTAGGTAGATAGGAAATAGAGTCAAAATACTTCAAGCACCAACTGCTTGACATGTCATTGAGTCAATAAATATGTCCTCTGGGCAAGGCACAGTATCATGAACTGATAAGATAAATTACCTATTTCATAAAATGTAAGGGTTGAGCAGGAAGTAAAATATCTCATTATATTTATGGATATATATAAATAATAGTAATTGGACCAAGGTAATAGCCTAGAAAAACCAACTTTCTAGGCACTGTATCTCTTTACATTGTAGGTTAAATATAGCAGTTAAGGTTTTCAAAGTAAATACCTTTTGACAACTTATTGGGAAGATGTATATATATCCTAACTGTGCTAGATGTAAAAGAAGAGCAAATCTTGCACAAATCTCCCAGCAAGATGAAGTCACAATTAGTATTTTGTACTTGAATTTGCCTCTACTTCTGCTTGGGATTTGGCAGCCCAACAGCATAACAGTCTGGGAAGCACCTTCTGTTCTTGTACTGCTGGAATAACCCTACCAGTGCTTCTGCTGAAAACTGTTCTCTGATTTTACAGCAATCAGCACAGCCTTAATAGTGTTCCAAATTGTTACTGATGCTAGAATCCATTATTCTAATTTTTGGTCAATATCATCTCAGCTTCATAAGGGAAAGGCAGTGTAATTGCAACAGCAAGGAGTGAGGCTGTGAGGAAGGACTGAACCACATAGACTCAAGACAGAAGAAGAGGCAGCCTCATAAAGGAGAGGTGAGAAGAACCAGCAGCTTGGGATGAGGATGATATCAGGGAATTCTTGAAAAGCTGCTGGGAGGAAGAGAAAACAAATCAGCAGTTATGTTGGCAGTTCCCATTCTTATAATAAACTGAAAAAATGTACTTTTTTTTTCCCCCTAGGAAGGAGGGTGTTTCTAAATCAGTGTGAACAGTTCTGGAAATGAGGGTTCAACAGAGACTGAAAAAACTATCTATGGTAGGCCAGCAGCATTAGAACACTTGTTTCCCTGAGCCCAACTTCAAGTGACAATAATTCCATTAGACTTGATGAGTCATCTGTAGGAGAGTTTATCCAAGTCATCCTTTTGCATTCATTACATACAGCTTGGGACAGGCACTGCAAGAAGCCAGCACATTAACAGCAGCAGGGCAGCCACGTTAGCACCACGCTCATCCAGGCAGAGCAGCACACGCCTTATTTTTCGTGTCACTTGCTCAAGCCCACAAGCACAGTGTGAAGTACTGTGTTAGGGCAAGTATTTATATCTGCAGTCAAAGGCAAACCTGGCAGAAAGTGTTTGCTCTCAGTCCTTAAAATACTCACGGAATTTTTTACTCTTAGACCTAGACAAATGTTTAGCTCATCTAGAAGAAGTACATGAAAGCTGATGGCTGCAAATACTTTCATAGTCATAAAACAAATCTGACCTGTTGCCAAACATCTTAGTGTTCTTTGCACTCATTACAGTTTTCACTATGAACTAAAGGAGTGGTCTGATGGTCTAGATCCCCATTTTGAAATCCCACTGGGGACACTGGGAGCCACAGGGATGTCTGCTGAGATGATGGATGAATGAAGCATTAAAATCTGAAGTACAGCAGGAGGAGACAGAGATAGCAGCATCAGGCTCTACATCCAGAAGTTTATAAAGATTTTGTAAAGCAAAGCATAAGAAATGCACTAAGTTAAGAGACAAAAATATAGTCGTGAGGGGGAGGACACACACACAGAAGCAGGGGCATAAGCAGGATTTAGCAATAAAAGAGCAACTGTGCCAACTTGCAGCAAAGCACAAAGGAGTGCAAATTATTTTCCAGCCCTGAAAGGAGGGCAGTTCCACAACCTAAATAACTGTTAGCTCACCAGCTTATGAAAAATGATATTGGTGACCTAATTGCCATCACAATAACCTCTGAAAGAGCAGTGGCCTGCATTTGGAGAGCAAAAGGATATGTTCTCGTGGTCTGTACAAGAAAACAAGTGAAGACTAAGGAAAGGGGAAACTACAGGCAGGAGTGGGGGAGGGACAGACTGAAAGAACAGACCGCTTTTGCTTTACACAGCAGTTTCATGGAAGTGGCTACAAGACTGTTGCTAACAACAGTAAGCCTGAACTTCTGTACCTTTCTTTACCATCTAGAAAGATCTTTTACAGGATTGTTTCTGAATGCTGTAATTAGTTCTGATTGTCCATAACAACTGATGCAAACCAAAGTTTGGCTTCTGTTCTCTTGTTTAAATTGCTTATAACGCAGGCTGGCAGTATGGTTAGAGTTTGCATAGGGTTGTTCAGTTTGGGATTCACTCTTTTTGTTGCAGGAGAAGGTGAGGTGGAGAAGATCTGAGGAATTTGTAGTCAGTAAATATTTCAAGTGTTAAGTCTTAACTGTTTAAGAGCAATTCTCTGTGATTGCATTCCATTCCGTTCCAAATAAGGTCACATGACCCCAAAAGTCTACATAGCAACATGATTGAAAGGGGAACTTTTATGTGTGAAATTTGAATATTTTGTTATTTCTGGATGTTGCCAATTCTAATTTCTTTGGTCTGAGTGGCCTGATCAGAAGTTTTGTTTCAGGTCAGGATCACAACTGTATAATTTCCAATTAAATATCTCATTCACTTCAAGCTTTTTCATCGTTCACCTGAGATCCGTCACAGACAGAAGATGCAAGGGTGTATGTGAAAGGGCCAACCGAAGCAATATGATGTGGATATTGGACATTAGATAAATAATTACTGAAGAAGCATCAGCTTTAATTCCTTCTTCTTCCTTTGCAATAAGAATGCAATATCTCCCCAATGTTCATGTTCTCAGAATTGTTTATGGGAGGCTGAAATTTCTGTTAAAGCTTTTGGCAGCTTACATCTTTGCTATAGTGAACATTTTGTATTCAAACAGCTGTCTGCAGCTAGACATGCTAGACAGACACCGTTTGCCTTAGCAGCTTAATCCTAGTTGTCTAAGTAAGTATTAGAACAAAGATAAGCTATATTTTTAATACAAAGAGAACTTTCAAAATTATGATGTCTGTTTCAGAAGTCTATCAGAAGTCTATCACAACTAGAGTCTTACCAGAATTGTAACATAGATGTTAGTCATCAACTGCTTAGCTTTTGGCTGGGGATTTTCTGTGAAAATACTGCACACAAACAGAAGGCTTCCTATGCTATTTGTATGTTGCTGATACAAAGGCAAGCAAAGTAGAATGCAACAACTGTTTAGAAAAGTCACCTTAATTCTTAAAATTCCTTTGGAATCAACCAGTGCAATTCTTTATCTGAATTATATGGTAATTTGTAGATAAAACTGTTAAATGGAATTTTTATTCTATGTTATGGTAAATGATCCCACTCCTTTCAAGTGTCATGAAAGCATATCTGTGATTTAAAGATATTTCTATTGCTCTTCAGACTATTTGCTGGTACCCAAGCTTGACCTGGTATCAACAGCTACCCACTGCAAAAGGGTTTGGATAGTTTCTCTTCTGAGATCTGAACCCTTGAGTGTATCTGGCAGGTAAATCAGCCTATGTGAGGGCCCCATTGGGCTAAAAAGTATCAAAAGGAAACTTCAAAAGGATACTTTTGGTCTTCTCTCCAGCATACATATGTGCAATTTTAGAATGTACTGCAAACAATTTGTGCACGTGGGTTTTAGTTTTGTTCGGTGATGGTGTTGCAGTGGACTCAGTTTGCTTTTCTTGTAAGAAGAATTTGTTTGCATCGTGTTATCCTAGTTATCCTTCCAGACCTTGGGTGTATTTTCAGGTTACAAACTGCTACAGTAGCGATTACAGTGACCCTGGTGCTGTGATTGTTACAACAATACAGAATTTCGCCAGTGACTTAAGAACAAAATTAGGATATTCAATGGCACAGAGAACACGAAGTAAGTTATATCTAAAACATTTTGGGAGAAAANAAACAAAGTTAAAAAAAAAAAAAGAAAAAAGAAGAAAAGTTATTCATTACACATAAAAAAAAATAGTATCCTTTACCATATTTGTATTCTGCAAAATTGGTGTTTATTATGTCATCTTTACATAAATCCAGGTAAAGATATCATCCTGAGAAGTCTAAGAAGCCTGACTAACAGTACTGCAGTTAACACATGTCACAAAAGGTTTTTGGTTAGGAAATTTATTTTAAAAAAATCTGACCAGAGGGGCTTTATAAGTGATTCTAAAACTTTTTTTTTCTTTAAATAATGTTTTCCACTGAGTTATAAAGGCCTAATCCATAATCAACAAAATTTCTAGGATAGTAAATCTGCTTATAGGGGATGGAAGTGGGGGAGAAAATGAGAAGAATCTAATAGCTATGAGTAAAATAAATATTCTGTCTGCAGTATGAGCAATCTCAGGTGTTCAGAGCTATTAGCTACGCTCTAAGAATCATGACAGTGGAACTGAAAGTTTCCATATTCTCTGTCTCCTGAACCTGTAAGAAATTGTCAAATTGTATTTTCAGGCTTTGCTTTGCAATCATAAACACTACAAAATCTTTTAAAAGCTTATTTCCTCTGGCAATAAATGACTTGGCTCCAAAAACTATAAGAAGGTAAATATTGTAAGTTACAGTAAACTTTTAGAACTTGGCAAAAAACTGTGAGAATACCGGAGAGCTTATTATACTTTCCTTTCATTGTGCATCATTGATGTTTGCATCTTGTCTATGTGTGAAGGACTTTATTAGTGCTGAATGTGCTGTCAGAGTTGAAGCTTTAGACCTTTGAAGCCACCTTGGGAATTGGCTGCGTTATTCTGCTCGTTTGCTTTGCTGCCCACTTACAGCAGTTTGTTTTTAACAAACACTGATGCAACTACAAAATGTAGAGATTTAATTTAACACTGGAAACAGCCACAGTAAGTCCAAACACCTGAATCAAAATGCTGCTTGTAATGCATTAGGAAGAGGCAGCACAGAGGAGTACAATAATCTTTGCTTATTTGAATAACAACATTTCCTCTGGTTTTCTGGGACTCACAATACTTTCCCGTGTGGACTTTACAACAGAAATCAGTGTCTTCTCCCCTGAAGGAGCATTAAAAACTGGTCCTATGTCAATGCCAAATTGTTTTTCATGTGTTACAAGGACTACCAAGTCCCTCCTTCACCAGAAAAACCTGTTCCTCAGGCACTCCTCTTCCTCATTTTTGGATGCATAGTCAGAGAGGCCATTACGAAGAATTTCATTTGGGTGGATTTTATACACAAGATGTGTCCCTGAATAAAGATTTGATCCTCTAACTGTTTCCATGGTTTGCTGGCTTTATTTTTGACATTCTGTTTTTCTCCTTAAGTTTTTCACAAGTTTGGTTTTCTGGTTTTGGGGGTTTTTTCCCCCTATTGTTNAAAAAAAAAATATATATATATATCTCTGTTTGTGTGTGTTCTTCCTTCACTTTACCAGGAGGACTAAATGCCACTTATCCTTTCTCATAATTTACACCCAGTTCCCAGAAAGACAGAGCCATTTCTCCACAGTTAATTGTGAAAGAATTGGGACCATGTGTGCTACTACCGCTGACATTAGGACACCAACAATACATCTAAGGTCACAAAGGTTCAGTAAAGGTATAATCTTAGATAGGATTTTGCAGAGTGACTCACATGCCTGAGTATTAATCCTTGCAGCAAAGGCATATCCTAAAGTAGGACGGTGAAAATTTCCATGATAAATCCCATAATTTCTTGATAATTCCTGTTCTTTCTTAAAATAGTTCCTCTGGAAATGCCAACTTGAAAAGGATTTGTAAGCTTAAAATGCATGTTTAGTCTTTCCCTTTCTCCTTGATGTCAGTGGGTTTAACAAAGGATATCACTTTTTCTTCAGGCTGAGAATACAGTCCTTCAGGCTTACTTATGTCCCATATTACAAGCAGTACAGATGCTGCAGTCAAAATATAGTCTCACACCAAAAGTACAATCACAAGGATTTTATTTGAACACACTGAATAGAAACATCACTTGACCCAGACTACTCTGGAGTCAAAGTTGAGATTGCAAACTAAAAAACTAAGCTAAAATCTCTTTAGCAACTATGCACAGGAGTCTGCAATGCAGTTTTGACTTGAAATTTAGATATGCTTAGTCATCATAGTGATGGAGATTTTGGATTTACACAGCTATCTGCCAGAAAAAGCCTGATTTACTCCAAATTCACCAGTGTTTTGGAAGTGAGAAAAAAGATGTGTTCTGTCCAAGCCTAATATATGACTGATCTGAACATTGTTTTTTTGAATTTTTATCCACCTATTAAATTAAAAGCTTGCCAATTAGAAACAATTAGGTACATCAGGTTCTTCCTCAATACATGATGCAATTAAAAACTTGTGTAATGCCTTCAGGTGTTGCCAGCGTTAAAAACCAAACAGCACCTCTAATTTAAGTTGCAAATTATCTGACAGAAGTGACAAAGCATAGGGCTGGAACAAATGTTTTCCAGTTACAAAGCATAAATCAGCTGCACTAGGTCTTTTCTTGCTTTTTTCTGGAGCAGTCCAATGAACACACAGTGAGAAAATATATCAACAAAACTAAGTTAGAATAACATACTTGTTAAGAAAATTTAAGAGTTTAAAAAAATCAAAATAGCGTTACAATCCCATTTACATCCAGCTGTGGAAAATAAATGTCCTCCTTGCAAAGTCTAGTGTTCATCCATCTGTACTTTCTCTGCTCACTTGGTGCCATTTTTATTTTTCTTTTGCTCTTCACCCTGCAATATCTGGATGTAATACTTTCTTAATTCTATTCCTCCATTTTCATAGGGGAAATATGCTTCCTTTCAGTTCCTAGGCCCCTGGTGTGGAAACAACTCCATATTCCTTTCAGAAATACCTCTCTTTCTCACAGCTCAGCATGAATATTGTATTTTGCTTGCCACCTGGGGAAAGTACCATCCCAGGGGAGTGAGCAAACTGACAGAGTTCATCCATCTTCTGCCTCTCCCTCAAACCAAAGAGCTTCTATCTCTGAGAGGAAATGTGCTCTGGGATAAGGCTGATGGTAGCTACCAAAAGCATTTCTGATAGAATAGTCTCACTAATGGAGAAAAGATATGTTTGTTCTGTAACTTTAAACTGTGTGGCTTTTCAGTAAATATGAAACTGCTTTAAATGGAGAAATCAAATAGAGCTCATCACTATAGCAGGTTCTGGGGTTGGTTTTGTTGCTTGACCTAAAGCTGCCATTTGTGAAGACATGTGCCTGAGCCATGTGGTGATGAAAGATTCTGCTGTAGGCAAGGAAGTTTTCGTCCTTCCTGTTGGAACAGAAATGCTTACTTATGTGAATCCTAAAGCCTTAGAAAACTGGGTAAGTAGAAAAAATGTATTTCTAGTTTGTGATACAGGTACCTCTGGATTCAAACCCCTCCATCCTGGTTACTTCTAATTCTTTAAGCCCTCAAAAACTTTTGCATCTGTTAACTTTACTACTGGAATAACATTTATAATCACTCAATGCACAGAACTTATACTTTAACACAAATATGTTAAAGTGTCTGTAGGATTGGGAGCAAATCACATTTAGACATCTTCTGCCACCTGCCACTGACTCGGTAGCTCTATTCCAAACAGTGCTCCACAAGCAGATTAATATTTTAAAAGATGTGGTCAGTCTTCTCCAAAATCTGGAGATTTCTAGGACAAAGATGACCTCTTTAGCAGTCTTTATCCAAAAATAACTATAAAGAGACTGAGCTCTGTTCCACAAGGACATTTATTTCTGTGAGGAAAAGGAAAAATACTTTCCTTACCTGAGGTGAGAGATGTGAATAGAAGTGGGTTTATTCATGGGCATCCACATAGCTGGGACTAGGCTAGTTACACAGAAGTTGACAAAGCCTTTGTAAACTGTTTCTTAAACTTTACATTACATCTAGAGCAAGTTCAATTGTGGAATAAATTATAATGAATTGGAATGAATCTAGAAGGAATTGGAGTCCTACATTCAAGCTAGAGAAAGCAAAACTACATTTATTTCCATGGAACATTTTCCTTTTTTTTTTTCTTTGGAGTTAACACACTCATCATGTATGTAAAGTACAGAGCTCCTGATTAAAAGATTGCAAAAGGGATGCAAAAAAAATCTTTTTAAACATACAGAATGTAATAGTTTGAGTGGCATTTTGTGATTTGTTTTCCAATTAGGAATGACATTTAATTTTAAGAGTTGAGCTGTTTTTAAGATAACATTTTGTTGGCTCAGGTGTATATGCCTACTAGTGTGATTACTGATTGGAATTCCCAGGGTTTTAGGCACAGATACATGGTCCTTTACATCTTTTTCCAATAGTCTCAGTTTTAATGTGTAGGACTATACTTACTGTTGTGAATGACACAAGCCCAAATTTATTTTTGCTTCCAGTTTTTACGTATTCTGTATCTTTCTAGATTATTAAGGAAGCAGTAAGTTTAAGATCTTCACTGACTTCACCAGTATTGGTGGTAGGCCTTTCTCTTCAAGAACAAGGTAAAACACAGCTTGTTATGCAGACCACAAACTGTCATAAGGTCAGCTTTGAGGTATGTAGGCATTAGCATTGATTTGACAATTTTCACATTAAAATCCTATGGTCGAACTAATAAATAACTAATAATGTACTTCCTTCATAATAAATATATTTAAGTTGTTTATCTAAAAATGGCAACATTTACAAGGAAAATTCACTTTTTTAAAGTACCCCAACTGTATGAAATGCTTAATAGAAATAAGCAAAACTACATCTGTACTGGAAACTTGCAAATAAGAGGCTGCAGTGATGGCTCACATTCCCGTTAACCTGACATAAATTGACTCTGTCTCCTCATGTGCTCAGCTGCTCACTCCCAGCATCTTCCTTAATGCTGCCACAAGCAGGGAGGCTTTTGAGCAGTCAGGCAAGTTAAAGAGCACATGCACCCATTTTTGCATGTAATCAGGAGGATTTAATCACATTAAACAGACTGTATAACCGTGACTTGATTCTGCAAAACTGTGAGTTTGAGTTTTGCATCTTGACTGTGCATTTTAATCATGTTATAGCTTATATGATACTCAGCACAAAGCAGGAGACCTGGGCTAAAGAAATCTATTTCCACTTCAATAGGATGCAGTTGACAGCAGTACTAAAGGAAAACTGTGATGAGGGAATTAGTAGGTTGGATATGGGCTTTTTATATAATATCAAAAATAGGTGTGCCACAAAATAAGAAGAGGAAGGACAGGGAACCAGATTGTTTCCTGTTTTGCTTTTAGAAAAATGTTTTCTTTGCAATGCTTGCATATCTTTAAAAAATGCTTTAAGCGAACTGCCTGGATTAAATCAAAACAGTAATTACAATTTCATGAGTTATTCTGTATCTATTAGGACTGAGGCTTTGATCTCTGACATGCTATATTTATTAGTATTTGTTACAGACCACTATGCTGTTACTTGACAAATGGGAATCTTTTATTATGCTGGGACTTACATATAGTTAAAGTATCTTGATAGGACTACAAAAATATTTTTTTCCTATATAAGCTTAATTCTATAGTTCAATTTTGGTTTTTATGAGCAGTGGGAAAATTTTCCAAACCAAATAAAGTGTCAGCTATACTTAATGGATTTGTTGTTGTATAACATGGAGATTACTGCTGAAGGGTATGTTTTAAATTGTATTTTCAAATTGGTTTTTATAAGATAACAAAAATGCCTGTGTGGGCTTAAATATGTGTGTGTGTTCAATGCATGCACACATGCATGTTTATCTCTCTGTTCTCCATTAATGCCTTTGAGCCCTTTGGCTAATTCCAACCAAATTAACTCAGGACCACAGTTCTAAAAATAAATATGTTCCTACACGGCTTGGAAAATGGCCAAGTAAAATAAGGAAATCTTATCAGTGGAAAAGGAATCTTATCAGTTAAAGGAAAAGTTGTCTTGTAGGTGCATATATTATTAGACACTAGAGAAGCTACTTTAAGGACACTTTGTATAATTATCTCAGATGAAGGACTTCTTGGCTGATACCTAAACTGGGTGATGCATGTTAAGATATATTCAAGATGCATAGCTGTCTAGTTTTATATCTTCTTTCTTTACCAGCTTGGGAGCATTTCCAAGTCCTCCATTCATCTGCAGCCTTTGATGTTACAGCTGTTAAATCCCTGGAATACCCAGCTCCGTGAAATTGCTTGAAGGGTTTTAAAGGATACCTGCTCCCTCCATCCAGTCTGTGTAGATGTTGCCAGCTGATAGCAGCCCCAAATGGGCAGTGTCCTTCAGGAACACACATTCAGCCCTGCTACCCTGTCCTCCACCCTCTGGGATGCTCTGTCTCTGCATGGCAGTCAAATAATTAACTGAAATGTATAAAGATAGATTTGCAGAAGCTTCTCAGTTCATTTTCACCTCTGAAGTCATGGGCTAGTCTCCAGGGACTAGCAGAGACTTGGTGCTGCCAGCCACCTTCAAAGGTCTCCAGAGCACTAGATCTAATAGCTTAAGGGAATCGAAAGTGCAAGAAACTCTGCAGGATGTGCCTCCTTTTATACTTTACAACTGTTTTGTTGTTGAGTTTTTTCCCCATTTTTCTGATGCTTCCAATCCAAATACTGCATGGCAGAATAAAAGTTTCTCATTAGTATCCCATGTGTCTATGGTACTTTAGTCAGACTTCTGGGGCTCATATTATCTTGATTTTCTTGAAACCCCCACACTTAGATAGAGTTTCTTTGTGGTCAAAGAGAAAGCTTTAAGAAACGATGTAGTAGCATAAAAGCAAACCAAAAAAGAAGAAAAAAAAGCCCACCACTTCACATTTATAAAAATAATTTAGTATTTTTTGTGATTTTGATTAACTAATTCTTATATTGTACTTGTATATTAGTAGTAGGTCTTAACTAGATAAAGACATTAAGGAAGACATTCAGAACGTCCATGGCAACAGCATTACTACAGTCACATACCACTTTTAGATTTTTTTNTTTTTTTTTTTTTTTTTTGCATAGAAAAGACGCTCTCCATTTGGCATAGGCTATAACTACTATAAAAATGTGTTCTAAGTTGTAATTCGGTCTTTTCTGGTTATTCTGAATGCAAATATATTCAAAATGCTTGATGAAGTACTAAAGCTTTCTTCTATATGCAACTGCATTTAATATAGAAATTAGGAGAAAAAGAGATTGATTTATTGCTATACTTATTTCAATTGATGGATATTTCATTTTGCAATAGGTTTTCCAAGTTCTAAAATACTAAGAAGTATAAGGACAACTATTTACCTCTTATAAAGTAATTATGGAGGACATTTGGGGAAGTAATCATTCATGCACGAAACTGTTGCTTTAAAGGCAAACATCAGTAGCTTCTTTATGTAATGGTGCATATACATAGTAAGAACTTGGAAGCTTTTATGGGGTTTGTGATCTTTTATGGAGCTTTTGGAGAATGTTGGTATTTCTAAAATACTTTGCTATAGAAACTAACATGGAAGACCACTGATATAAAAACCAGAGTCTAATTAAAAACTTTAAATATAAAAATTTATTTATGGCCAAACTCTTTTATAACTAAATATGTATTTACTTAAATACAATGATCAAAACACACAATGGAGAAACGTTATTTTATTAAACAAACAGTTTCTTAGTATTTCTTACTATTTCAGTTAAGGTATGAGATTTCAAAATAAAATGGTGGAAGCTCCTGTAATGTCTTCCTACAGGACCTAGAATTAGAAAACTTAATATTCATGGCAATTTTAAGTTAAAAATTTACTTTCAAAGGCTAGTTATAAATCTTAAGGAGCAGAATAAGCTGTTTTAAAAACTGAAAATTAATGTTCAACTCTGGTTTCCTGTGGATTTATGATGTAGTCATGCACTCTTTCAATAATCCCATGTTGCCACCAGTCCATATAGCACACCCATTGCAAAACTCTGTTCTTCTCCAAGACCTATGTTGGCCTTATTCCTAGCAGCATCTCCAATCTCCACCAAAATTTGCAAATAGGACCCAAATAGCCCAGCACTCAGCATATCCTAAATCTACCTTAATTTCACCTGCTGTCTGTATGGTATGACCAGCTCAGTTACATCTTTGCTGGCTGGCCAGAGTAAGTAGATCAGCCAAGCACTTCTGTTAAATAGGATATAACTGTTTCCATTCTATCTGTCTTTCTTCTAATGAACATTAGTAGCAGTTTTTTCTCTATATAGGTGTTATTTTATTTTTCACTGAATATGGGGACATATATCAACTGTGAAACCCTAGTGCTTTTTGTGGTCACTGGTGCTACCAGCTTCCAAGTTACCAGGAGGGGAGCTTGCATAAGTAGAACAATTTCATAACTTCTGAGGGAAGTGCACAAAAAAAGAGACAAATTCAAGTTTTAAAAAGTTGCTTTATCTTTTGACTCTCTTTTGCATTTTTTTTTCATAATGGCTTTAACATAAAATCCATGAAAAATTATATAGAAGTCTAAAAAGTGAGAAACAAACTAAATCTGAATATATCAAATCAATATATCTCATGAGAAGTCACATCATATTCTCTGGATATGTATTCAGTGATGACCCTTTACTCTGTGGCTCAAGTGGGTAATACACTCGACCTGCCACTTCCACAGGAGTTTTGCTGTCCCTGCGTTGAGAGTACAGGGTGTCACTGATGAGCGTTTCACTTGTGAAGCTCATTCTACATTGTCTGTCAATCCAATTATAATTATGTTTATTCATGAAAATCTGTAGTAGTTTCTGATGTTCTCCCAAGCTTCTAACATTAGTTCAGGAATACCGTAAGATTCTTTATTTTGCCAGCTTCGTAACAATCTGTCTGAATTTCCTTTTAATCACGTTTCCTTCTTTCTTTCTTCCCATATAGGCCCCAGGAGACCTAATTTAGTGCGTTACATCTTCCACCATGATAGCTCTTCATTTATGTTTAGCTGAAGAATTGACTCAAAGTTAAAAATAAAAACCTCTCCAATCAAAGGACAAAGCTACTGGTAGGTGTATAAATTCACTAAATCCTTTAAAAGTCAGAGCATATCTCTAATGTAGTTGCTATCCGTCAGACAGACAGCCATGTCAGAAACACGTTTCTTATAAAATTTGGGACAAACTGTTTCCAAGAATTTCTGTATCTTATTCATCGCAACAATTGCTTAGTACAAAGTGTCTTGAAGACTAAAAATTGCATTCTCTGATGCAAAGCAGATCGTTACTAATGGGAAATAAGTATTTTCCCGAGTCTTCATCCCAGCTGGTGTTATTAATCTTTCTAAAGGTATACCTATGTTCAGTGACCTTTTTAGGATAATTCTCTTTCTGGGAGGATTTCAGAGATGATCTGGTTGCTTAATGATTACAGTTGAGCCACTCAAAGCAAAATTTTGGAATTAATTTTTTTCATCAGGATGATTGTAATTCTAGAGGAATTCTCATAGTAAATGAAGACATTTGGTTCATGTCAGGGCCCCAAGTGCACAGAGAGGCTGCAATTACCGAGAGAATGCTTACCTGAGACCTGGATGCACACAGCTTTCTGCCCCTGGCCCAAGACCTCCATTTAAGCTCTGTCTTGTCCTTTATTTGAAACTTACCATGGATTGTTAATGGGTCCAGAACTATGCCCAAACTCTCGTTTTTCATAGGTACTACAAACTTATTCCTTCTCAAGCCACCTTGCTAAACACCTCAGAGTAGAATTTATTGAAAAAAGTTCCCTCTCTAAAAGTCTGCAATAATCTATTGCTTTATTTCCACAGCAGCATCTGAGAAAAAGAGGAAGGAGTGGTGGGGAAAGCAATAGGAGTGAAATAAGCAAGAATATGCTTTCCTAGGAGAATCAAAGGTACTGAATGCTTCCTTATGTTTTAAAAGGTCTTGTATGGTTTTTTCACAACATGTGCCAGGTGATGTTGGTTTTGTACTGGGGTTATGACTCTTATACTGG
This sequence comes from Cyanoderma ruficeps, assembly GCA_008694505.1. Taxonomy (NCBI): domain Eukaryota; kingdom Metazoa; phylum Chordata; class Aves; order Passeriformes; family Timaliidae; genus Cyanoderma; species Cyanoderma ruficeps. The sequence continues at coordinate 22,001,349 of VZDJ01000782.1, read as the reverse complement.
GGCTATGAATTCACATGCTGATCTGTTTACCGTGCATAATTCTGCAAGAAGAGTTGGAGAATTGTAGAACGGTTTGGGTTGAAAGGGACCATAGAGATGCCCTCCTGCAGCTCCCGTCAGGGCTGTGTCTCTGCCAGCACCCTGTGGTGGTGCTCGGCAGTGGCTGCAGAGTGGGAAATGGGCTGTGACCCAGACTGCTCCCTCCAGTCCTCCTACCCCAATTCATTGCCTTTATCAGACTAGTCATTAGTTTTACTTTCTTTTTGTCCAAAGATAATGATTCGCGCTGAGTAAACCCACCAGCCATTAACTGGTACTACTTTACTGATGGGTGCTTGAAGAAACAGGACTTAGCTTGAGAAATTTAGATGAAAGAACTTCTTTCCTCAAACAAGGACTTTTTCCAGACTAATCCTGCCTCTCTATCTACAGTACTTGGTGTACCCGTTAAGAGTATTAGAATTTCTGGGGAAGATCTGAAAGAAAAATCTGGTATGTGCTGGGTTTCTGTGTTTCTTCATTGTGAACTTTATTCCTTAGCCTGTTCAGTGACAACAGATGTCAGAGCAGGTTATTAACTGTTGCTTTTAGCTAACCTCTGCAATTTGACTTCCAAATTGCAAAACAGTGTTCTGCAGCCAGAGGCATATTTAGAGTGCAGCAGCAGGTCTCTTCAGTGCAGCACTATCTCCAGTGTCACTCACATGATTTCAGTGGTGCTAGATGAAGTTGGCAAAGCATGTGAATAGTGAATCAACCCAACTGCAGCAAAGCAATTGTGTCAGGCAGGTAGAGACCAGAGTATTTGACCCCTTCTCTTGTCCTCCAGATGGGACTGAGATTCAAAACTCCAGACTGTGGAGGTCATAGGTTGTGTTTATTCACATTAGAATTGGGTCATTGCAGTTTATTTTTATACCTCCTTTTTCTTATCTTGCCTGTACTCAGGCTGCTTATTGAACAAAGGCTGCCTGAGCTACAAGTACAGTTAGAACCCAGCCTCTGCATAGATCTAACTAAAAAAAAATAAAAATTGATCAGCTAGAAACCTCTATTTTAAAGGAGTTAAGTTGTCTGAATGAAAAAATGTATTCTTTTTCAAATACTTTCCATTGCTTTGATAGTTGTCTATCATTGAACTTAAGTACAGAGATCCACAAGTCCTTGAAGAAACCTGTTTGTAAACACTGCAGATTAAAGCAGTTCTACATTCAAAAAAAGAATTGTCCTGCTTCTAGGGAATAGTCATGCATTTATGGATGGTCCACATATTCATACTGCTTTTCCTAGGTATCTGAGGCCTTCAAGACTAACTATCTGCAAAGATAGATGTACTTTTAATACAAAGCATGTATTTCTAATTTTTTGAAAATATCACGTCATGTCCCTTTCAAACTACTAAATGAGGCTCTGATTCTGAACATCTCAGGTATGCTCAAAACAAAGAACAGGATCTTTAATTACTGCAGAAAAGATATACCCCTTATAATAGTCCCTGTTTTTCTTCTGTTTTTAAGGCATTTAAATGGTAATGAAACAAACATTTCCAAATGTGTGAAATGGATTATCTGCCATTACTACATGTCAAAACCTTCCTTTCAAGGTCATCTGACTTAAACAAAATTAGGTGGATGAAAAAGAAAGGAATTGCTATGCATGAGGGAGGTGGGAAAAACTTATAAGCAGAGCTGATATACAAAGTAAGGAAACAGTAATTTATTTCTTTATAACTGTAGCTTGATTAACAACCACTTGACAGGGACTGTACTGCACAGTTTCCCTGCATTGTAAGTACTAAATACTTCAATTGCAAGAACAGATGCAACTTTTTTTTTAACATTTAATGGTTTTGTGCAAACTTTTTCACTATTTCAGTGTCTGTGATGTGAGGAGTCTTCACAAACCATGACGATGATACAGCAACAGTAACAGCATAGCTTTATAAATGCTTCTAAAGCACTAGTGACAGATCCAATGCTACATGACAGCTCTGTAACAGGGAGTAACATGGTTATAACATGTCATCTACTGTCTGAGATAGAATTTACTGCTGGATTTGAGGCTTGCTGTAAGTTATTACAGAGTAGCAAGGCATCATGCTTCCAGTATATAGTGACAATACTAGACAATATGCAAAAAACACTCGCATTTTCATTTCTGTTTTTGTTTATATTACTTGTTTTACATTTGAATTTTGCCAGGAGCTCACTATTCATCCATGCAGGCCTTTGCTTGACCTCCTGCCTATCAGCTAGAAAGATCCTTGAAAAGAAACTGGATCTTTTAGACCCCCTCTTTCCTCTGGGACTATCTTACGGGATTCTCCCAAGTAACCCCCTGAAGAGGCCTGAACGTCAGGGCTGTGATTCTGTATATTGTATTTGTTTCCTTCTCTCATGATCCTGAACTCCACAATGTCATATGGAGTCACTGCAGCCAAAGCTACCCTCTGTTTGTTCCTTATTTTCCCATGTTAGGGAGTGGCCACCAATGCCTTCCAGAAACCTCCTGGGTTGCTTGTGCTCTGCTCTGTTGTGTGTTTATCAGATAACTGGTGGTTCAAGTTATTCCTGGTGGATAATTGCAAATGTGGAGGTGCTTCAGTTGAAGAGACCTCATTGATCAGACAGTCTGTAGGAGATACCCACCAAATGTTGTCCATCCTGATCTCTCCTTTCATCCCATTCCATAAGCTTTCATCTTTGTCAGTGCCCATCCCAGGGCAGACTTCTAGGCATCCCTGTTGCTCTCATACATGAAGGGCTGTCTATCCTAAAGAGCCTACATCCACCTATGACAGCTCTCCAGTCATGTGAGCTATTGTACCATCCTCCTTCCCCCGGTCCATTCCCTGCACTGTGGACATTAGTTCAGGAACAGAAGAGGCACTCAGTTCTGCTGATTTCAAAGAAAAGGTATAAGATCATTCCCTGTCATATTTTCCCTCTCATCAGTTCCTTCCTTCCCTTTTCTGCCTGGTTTTGGAGGTCTGCGTTATCCCTCTCTTCAAGCGTTTTTTGCTTACCACTTCTTCACTCTCAAGCTGATCGGTTTGTTGCAAAAGGAGAGGGGAGAGGGAGGTAAAACGGCTTAATCTTGTTGACCGTTCCTTTATGGGTGGCTACTAATTTAGGTTTATCCTCTCTACTCAATCATAGATTTCTTCACAGCTTGTGGGATTTGAAATCTTATTTCCAGTTTGAATTGTAGGGAACAATGCATTAAAATCTTACTGGGAAGAGGCTTCCAGACTTGTGAACATGTGGCATGATTTGGTCAACCACATTGTATGAGAATACCAGCACAAAAAGAGTATGTAATAAGCTTGTTCTGCATTAAAGGACTGACAGGTGTTTGTGTAAGGGAGGGTATTAAAGGGGTCTAACTTCAATCTCCCTTTCTGCCATAGACTGTATGATATGAATCTTTCATGTACTTCTTGTTGTATCTCTAATAGGGAGATTTTTTTAAAATATAGTATCTGTGTAAAACTGCTCTGGGAAATCAGATTACACAAACCATCAGTGTCTGGAGAAAATAAGGATTCAAAGGACTGGTCAATGACAACCTGAAGTATTCACTGCTGTCCTCAGCTGTCACAGCTGCCTTAATGCAGAAATTACTTTTCTACAGGGCAACAGAGGACTTGTCAGCACTTTCAAGTTACATGTTGGGATGGGATGAGCTTTCCTGATAGCAGCACTGTAGTGCTGAGGCTTGTCTGTGTAGGCCAAGCTGTGTTGATAACACAGCAGTGTTTTGGCTATTGCAGTGCAATGCTTGCACAGCATCAAGGCTGTCTCTTCATCCCTGCCCTGCCAAAAGCCCTCAGGCTGGGGGTGGGCAGGGGGTTGGGAGGCTGGGAGAGCTGTCCCACACTCACCACAGGGATTTGCCATATTATGTGAAATCATGCCCAGCCATAAAAGGTAAGGGATGGGGGTGTGGGGAAGGTGGAAATGGGCAACTTGTTTTTAAGGTATTTGTCTTCTGAAGTGACTGCTGTAAATACTGAGGCCCTGCTTCCCAGGAAATGGCTGGACAATGCCTGCTGAGAAGAAGTAGAAAATAAATCTTCCTCTTTCTTTTGGTTTTTGTTTTGCTTCTATACACAACCTTTGCTTCTTTCATTAAAGTGCCTTTATCTTGACCCATGGGCTTTCAATCTTCTTTTCTCCCTGCCTTGATGAGGTGGGGAGCTGAGAGAGCAGCTTGGTGGGCACCAGGTCAGACAAGGTCAACTCACCATGCTTACTTAACATAGTTAATAATAGTTTAAATTAAAAAATAGAATTCAGAATTCTTGCACCAGGTATAGGAGGAAGTAGATATTTATTTGCTTTAAAATGCAACTAGGATGAAATCCACCAGCTAACAAATTTGTTGATACTTGCTAATACCCAGGCAGTCCCAATGGACTGAAAGTGACTGCCAAATGAAAAATTGGCACCCTGGTTTCAATAATACTTGCTCAGACTATTGACCCATTAACAGGGTGAGAATAACATATGTCAGTAATGATCTCTAGCTTCTTACTGATTTTTAAGTGGATTTATATCAGTCAAGAAATTAGTCACATCATCAGATTCCATTTGCAATCTATATCAAATGTGTACTTCCTTTGCCAGTGTTCAAAGACTATGCTGACTTCTGGTGCCTGGGTCCTGAATATTGTAATAGTAAAGCTGTCTATCTTGAATAAAAATGTAACCAATATTAACATCAAGGATTTAACTCTAGGTGGCAGTTTATTCCATATTTTTTAAATGCAGTCTTAGCAGAAGCATAGTGATCGGCACCCTTTTGTAAATGCAACATTAAAAATGCTGAAAGAGAAGGCAAATAAAGCCATGGTGGCAGTTATTCTGATTTTTTTAATGTATTTCTTCCTATAACCATGTCACTGACCAAATAGATTTTAGAGGGTATGACTAAAATGTTACTTTCCTGAATTATTAGTCTTCTCTACAATTCTGAGATGGTCAGGAAGAGCCTGATACTGGCTCTAAAACATCTCTGCAATTCTTCTTTTACCATATTTTTTGGCCAAACCAGTTAGTAACTACTAAATAAATACTCCCTAGTAGTCTTGCTACTGCTGCTTTAAGTATTTGATGTTGGTTGCTGCTCCTGAGCAGTCTGCAACCTTTTTTCTGCCCCTGGCTGCGTTACTTACTGCTGAAGGTTCTGATGTTCAGGGTATGGAGGACCATAAAATAATTCAGGCCAGAAAGGAAGAGCCCTGGAGGGTTCTAGTCCTACGTTCTGCTGAAGGCATGGTCAGCTGGGAGCCAGGCTAGCTTACTCTGCTCTCTGCAAAGAAGTTAATTTTGCAGACTAATGACTCTGGTGTTCAGTTACACATGCAAAGAAAGCCAAGGGAAAGGAATGTCCATACTTCATTTTAATAGGAAGTAATTACTGAGACTGACAGTATAACTCATAACTGAGAGACTCAGTGGATATTATTGAGTGTTATGTGTCAGGAAAACTGAAGAGATTCCTTTTCATCCTACATAGACCTGAGCTATATGAAGATTTTTAATAGTGGTCTCAAATGACATACCATGACATTTCAGGCATATATTTGAAATGCAGCCATGGGCAAGAACTGTGATTTTCAGTTGGAAAACCTAAAATTTAAAATTCCAGCAGTTATTGCTGATGGACTAAACTCTGGTTTAGTAAATGGGAAGGCAAGAAGTACAAATAAAAGCAAATGTTCAAAGTTGGGTAGAAGAGTATTAATTTGGTATGTTTCAAAAGCAGAATCCAGAGAAGAAAGTAAAATTATCAAGAGAGAAACTTCAAGAAATAAACTGATATATAAGCTCTTTTTTTTGGTGGTTTGTTTGTATGTTTGTTTGTTTGTTTTGGGGGGTTTTTGTGTGTGTTCCTTTTAATTGATTCAATAGCAAACAATCCCATCCTGCAGTAACCGATGCCAGTGACAAAATATTCTGTGAGCAGCTGTGGCCACATCAGGGTCACTAACTCCAACACCATTAACCGAGGTGGGAACAGTATACTCTACCCAACCAACATGCAGGGTTTGCCATAGGTCAGCTGTTTGGTTTAGACTGGGAAAAGTCCCTGGCTTAGTCTAATTTTTTTTTTTTGTCTTAAAATCACAGTGGGACAGTAATTCAGACTTAATATACTAGGGTGATGTACAGTATTTCTAAAATTATCCACATATTTCAAAGATCATATTGCTAAAGCTGCTAAATATTCCAAAACTAAATATTGCTTTCAAAAGTGACTAAATACTTAGGGGTTGGGGGAGAGTCTAAGGAACTAAGTCACTGTATGCATTGCAGCTGATCCAAACCTGGTATATAACACGGGTCTTGCTGCTAAGACTGAGAGTTTTTGATTTTTAAATTAAATAGATTTATAAAGATAATTTGAGGTTTGGGGTAGCTATACCTATTTCAAAATGCAGTGTTGCATATTCGTAGATATCCAATCCCAAGCTCGTCTCTAATCGAGATGAGTGTGATTACTAAGGAATATAATAGATTGCTGCAAGTGATTATGGGAAGTAGTTCCAACAATTTGCTTCATTTTAAGAGTCAGAAACTCTCTGTGGATGACCACTGTAATCCCTGCAGACAGTCTAAGTTCTTTAAATGCAGTAAGGGAATTTTAACTTTTCACAGTAACATAAGTTTTCATTTTAAGCATTACTCTATTTGAAGGCATATTAGACTGTACACAATCCAGCTGAAATAGAGAGACATGGGCATCAAACCTAATCAAACCATCAAATTCTAATATTTCTATTACTACATGAAGAACAAAGTGAAATTATCCTTTAGAAGAGGCTAGCTCAAAAAGATACAAATTTCCATGGAAAAACAAAACGCTTTAAAGTAACTCAGTAGTTAATTTTATGCTCTTCTAATGTTTAAAATGTCATGCTTATTCTCTACATCTCATATTTTGTTAACTCCCTGAATTCATACTACTACAGAAGCATGTTAGAAACTTGTCATTGATAACCAGAAATAAACAGTCAGAAATGTAAACTAAGCTCAAGTCAACAGAACAAGTATCCATCTTTCTCTCGTTCTCCCCTTGTGCTAAACACTTTCGTTACAGCTGCCACTGTACCTTTTCCGGGGCTGCAGAATTCCTCCAGAGGTGCACATCTTCAAGCATATTTCCAAATGTGCTAACAGGAAGCCTCATCCTTTGAAAAGACACGTTTTCCATGTCTCTGAGTGAAATTTAGAAAAAGATAGCCCATATTCTAAAAGAACAGAAGAGGTTTATAAGCTGAAACAGTTTTCTCTGCTCTCCTTTAAACACGAGTATAGAAACACTATGCTGTGTTATCTTCTGTACAGATCACTACTCTTAGCATTAGGCTATCCATTGCATGTAATCCTGTGTACTCTGTAATGAAAATAAGAAACTGTAATAGATTTTTCCTGCCTATCAGTTGAAATTATAACTCGTTTCATTTTGACAGAATAGTTTTGTGGCTTGATTCTCCGTTGTTTTGACTGTTTCTATGATTGAGTAATATTTTATATTTATAATTGCTATGAAATGTGACTATTTTTCCTTTAAAGTTTAACCTTTGAACAGGCCCCAGGGCTATTTTAATTATATGACAGTTTCTTATACATGACAATTCAAAGATATTTTGTAAAACAGATTTGATTCCAAAATATTCTTTTTGTACAATAAAAAATATTTGAAACATGAGAGAATTCAGCTGTTTCAATAAAGATGGATTTAAGTATTTCTTGGTTTAGATACAGAATACAAAGAGAGGTGGAAATGCCTCTCTGAAGCAGTAGGAGTTATAAGAGAAATACAGGCCTGAAAATGAGAAAAATCCCAATCAAAATGCAGTTGTTATTACCTTTACAGAAAAGCAAAAGTGGATTCCCAAAAGAGAGGAACCTGTGTTGTGAACTGGGCTGCAGCAATCTATCACAAATAAAGGTAATTAACAACAACAACAAAAAAATCTGAGCTAATTCAAGTATTAGTTATGAGAGCATTTTGACTCACTTTAAAAAGTGACTAATCTTTTTTCTGGAATTATGCATTTGCTAATATTGTTCTCTAATATTTCAGGAACTTCTCAGTTACCATCAGCATCCAAACCTTTCTGAATTCCGTAGTAGTTGGCTACTTAGGTCTTCTGAAAATTTCAACCTTAAATCAACAACTCAATGATTTAAAGGAAAGTTATTTTTCTGAAATAAAGAAAATATTGTAACAGTGCTTCTGGCAGCATTATAAAGAGGAATAGATGGAACCTTGGGAGGTTATCTAATCAATCTATCTGAACAGAACAGGAATATTGTGCCAGGTGTCCTGCAGTCTCTATGGTTGTTAATTGATTCCAGTGGGATGTTTGGCTTTTTCATAGCAGCATGAAACTGCTAACTCATGCTCACTTTCTAATAGGCTATAACTCTTAGCTCTTGTTTCAAGTTACCTTTACTGAAATACTGTGTTTTTGCACTCTTGCCCAAGCATAATATTTTTACTTCTGTAATTGTATTTCATGTTGTTGTTTTATTTTGTTTTTTCATGTTTCTCTGCTAATCTCTCAACAGGAATTTGAGTTCTGGTCTTCTGATTCAGCATACCTATGGTTCCTTTTAGGTCTTTTTTCCTCAGATATAATAACTCCATTCCCTCAGGTCCTGTCACTGGTCCCCACAGAGAAGAGATCAGTGCCTGCCCTTCCTCAACAAGGCAGTTGTAAATGCAATGAGGTCTCTCCTCAGTCTCCTTTTCTCCAGGCTGAACAGACCAGGTGGCCTCAGCTGCTCCTCATGTGGTTTCCCCCCATGGCTCTTTACCACCTTTGTTGCCCTCCTTTGGACACTCTCTAACAGTTTAATGTCTTTTTTATATTGAGGCACCCAAAACTGCCCCCAGCACTCGAGATGAGGCTGCCCCAGTGCAGAGCAGAGCGGACAATCCCCTCCCTTTCCTGGCTGGTGATGCTGTGCCTGATGCCCCCAGGAGAGTGTTGGCCCTCCTGGCTGCCAGGGGACTGCTGGCTCATGTTCAACTTGCCACTGATAATGACCCCCAAATCCCATTCTGTAGAGCTGCTCTTCAGCATCTCATTCCCCAAACTGTCTGTACATCCAGAGCTACCCTGTCCCAGTTGCAGAATCTGGCACTTGCCCTGTTTAACTTCATATGCTTGGTATGAAGCATTCCACACCCAATTCAATTTACTTATTTAAAAAGCTTTAGCCACAAGAACCGAAGTGCTCGCTTATTCCTCACTGCATCACTTATTCATGTGTGTGAAATACAATCTTTAGACAGATCTAATGACTTGGATTACTGCATAGTGTTACTACATTCGTGTAGTGTTCATTTCAGAATGTGTTTCACTTTAGGTAAACTTGCCTATCCTGAGTTATTTTGTTCATGGAGCTGAACATTACAGAAGAAGCCTCCTGAGAAAACAGTGAACAGCGCCGTTTAGGCAAATGGCTAATTTTATCTTTGTTTTGCAAAGTCACAATTCATTGTCCTTCTTGATGGTGCAAAACTAATTGGCTTTTATCACAGTTACATTACCTCCAAAGGCACATAAAATTAATGCAAAATAAACATCATCATGATCAAAGACGGACTGATTAAAAAGGAAATAGGCTCATATGAAGTTGATATTGAAACCTGCAACAGGCTTGGAATTATAAATCAAAACATTTTTCAGGTTATAAGCTATGGCTCCAGTTTAGTATTTTACATTTGCTTTAATCTTGGAATGCCCTTGATGCATCTATTCTGCAGCGATTAATAGAACTGATGAAAATAAACTATGGAAGAGCAATGTTATATTGCGTGATTAATTACTTTATCAGGTTACTTGTTTACACCTTTAAAATGTTTTTGTTCATGCAAATAAATCAAAGCCTGTTGAGCTCTGTGTTGTATGTGAAACACTATCATATCTGACTGTGATACTTCCAAGGGGAGTCCATCACTTCCAAGAAATTATACTTTGAACTGCAAAACTCAAGCCTTTTATTTTCCTCCATTCAATCCCTCTTATATCTCCTGTGCTTGCAGGAAGAGCCTGTTTGAATATGTAAGTAATATAATTTCTCCTGTCAGGGTTCACATTGGAACAAATTTGTGTATGAAATTCCTTCTAAAAATCTCAGATAACTTTGGCAGTTGCTCTTGAGTCTGAATAAAAGAAGGTTTATTAGACATGACCACTGAGGGGTCAGGATCATCATTTGACTTTTTAAATTTAAAAATGAAAGTGCCAGTGACCTTATGCAATCCCAGTCTTCAAAGGAGAGTGCAGAAACATTCTTGGAAAAACAGACATTTCAACTTGAAGGAAATACTTTATATTTAATTAAAAGTTTCAGTTAGTTTTATGTGAAGCAAGTAAAATTCTAGAAAAGTTGAAGAAAGATATACATTTATATGGGATATGTATTTGAAGACAGTTACTCTGTACAGGATAAGTGATTTTAGAAAATATGATTCCTAATTAAATTGAATGGCTTAGAGACTGTTATTGGGGAAAATATCTAAGAGTTGTTAAAACCCACACAGAAGAAGTAGGATAAGTTCAGAAATCATTGTGGTCTACAAATTCATACACTGACATTTAACAACCAGAAAAATATGTGGAAGACTACAGTAAAGAGGAAATAAATTAATTATTCCTCACATGCACTGTTGATTGTACAAGGAGTCTGGAACTTGAACTGTGAGAGAGGGTGCTCATATGAATGTACTCATTCCTGGAGAGCAGGGGAAAGAGAAGCTTCTCTTCAAATTATTTCTGGAGAAGACAAAGCCTTTCTTTTTCTTATTGACCTTCATCACAGTGGATCCAAACAGGAAATGCTGTTGTCCAGTAAAGAATATATTGGAGAGAACAGGCTTAATTAGTTGCATCTATGTTTAGTATTTTCTATAATATTTAATATGTGGGATATTAGATACCTCAAAGGGAATGTGTTAAGGCATTGATGTGGGTGCCTGAGTGAATCCAAAACATTAGGCAAAGTGGGGATTCGGAGCCTCCATTCCAGGTGTGACTGTGGGGAGCAATGGAGAGAAAAGCAGAATCTAGGGAATGAAGAAGTTACACAAGGAATTCAAATACCCATATGCAATTTTCCAGAGGAACTGCCTGCAATTATTTTAGGTGAATTCTGTTTATTTTACATGCAATTTTTCATTTCCAATGCTTCAAACTACAACTGAGGTATGCAGGTTTTTATGTTGTTTTACAAACAGCTTTGTCTATTTTCATATAACAAGGTGGGTGGCTTATGTTGCCATCAGTAAACCAATTGTGTTCTATATTCCCAAAGACAGAATTATTCTATAAATTCAGTACAGGCAATCTGGACACAACTAAATTGTAGGGATTATGCTTTGTAAGCTGATGGTCTGCACAGCATTTGCTGATAGTTCCCAGAAACTCAGCATAGAGGCTACATGGTCAGATAGCGGCTTTGAGGTTTGAGGTTTGTTTTTTTTCTTTTTTTTTTGCTAGGCAAAAAGAATTGTTCCTTTTATAGGTAACGAGTCACCAAACTGCCTCAGCCCTTCTGCAAAGCAGCAGCAGAGAAAGTTTAAATTAGACAAGGCCACTCTTGTGGTAAGGATTACTAAGACTAAAATAGATGTCATGGGAGGTTGTGTAATCATCTCCTTTAGAGGTTTTTGAGAGCAAAACCTCTCTCAAGTCTGACAAGGCACAGCCGATCTATTTTTCTGTGATCATATTTTTTTTTCTAAAATCCAGCACATATAGCATTTTATAGAAAGTAAAATGCATTACATTTGATACTGGTGACACGGGGCATTCAAAATACTCACTTCCAGTTTATTGCCTTTCCCATAAAACCCTGAGCATGTCATAAAGATGAACTGAACTCTTGTACCCGTTTAACTATTTTTCAAATAAATAGCTTCATCTTAGAGAGAAAAACTACAGAACAGGATTAATTTTTTGCCTGTGTATTTGTATAGTCATCTTTTTATAGTCACAGAACACAAACATGACTGTCTTTAAGAACAATAAACAACCGCAGCTGCATTCCCTGCAGTTGAATTAGTAAACAGAAGGTACAACTTTTCTCAAACAGCATCTAAGTCATCCTGTAATGAGGGAACTAATGTGGAACAAACATAATTGAGAAACGTAGCCATTTGAGATAAACATTTTCATCTAAGTGTTTGTTAATATATTATTGGCCCGTTCCGAATCTGAAAATACTGTTGTTGTCTTTTTGATGCATTTCCCATTTCTTCTACAGCACATTTGTAAGGATTAGAGAGAAAGCCTTTTGCTCCCCTTCCAGCAAGATCAGCTCTTTATCTCACACAGAGAAGCTTTCCTGCAAGGACATTCAGCTGAGGCCTCTGCCAAGCCCCAAAACAGACCTTCCCATAGCCTTCCCAACAGAGAGCTGAAGCCAGGTCCTCTGTGCTGCTCTCGTGGCCATTTAGCCTGCTGGCACCATTTCACTTAAAGCTAGCATCTTTGTATCATAGCAACACAGGAGAATGTAAAGCACGAATAATACAGCAGTGTTTTGTTACAAAGAATAATTGGAGAATTCCTGAATTGACTTTTATGTTTGAATGATTTTTATGTACAAATTCATGAAGCAAGTTTCCCATCAGACACATAAATAGTGGCATTCCAGCAATAAGCCAGCTTGTAGATGAGAAAAATGGCCTCTTTTTTTCTTAAAATGTATGGCTATGTCACTTGCTTTTCAGTCACTCAAGGAGAAACAAGTTCCACAATGTTATTGTGATGAGGGCAGGTCAGCTGGCTATTTTTAGCTTCAGCAAACTCCCACAAGAGGAAACATTCTTTACCTGCAGCTTATTAGCATTCAGAGCTGCACAACTCCATCCATTTGAGCATCAAAACATCTATTTTAATCTTATTTTTACAAGCAAGTGCTTGCCGTTCAGTATTAAGAAAAAGGTGACTCAGAATAAAAGAGCATAATATGTTTCTGATCTCAAAAGCAAAATGTAAAGACTGATTACTAAAGTCTCTGGCAATGGAGTAATTAGCACAAGAACACAAGGACAGCTACCACCAGACGTTAATGACTATAGCCATTAAAACTCCCCTGGAGGAGGGAGTGGAATTTTCACTGTATTTTTTATAAGGTTTCATTTTTTCTTATCTAAGTAGTTAAAGTTTTGATGGAAGCTAGTATGTAGGTTCAAAAGCCTTTATTTAGGCCTAGTGAGGATGACCTTTTAGGATAGGCACGATCTTTTCTATTGTGCACCTTGACCTGGCTGCATGGCTTCACAGACCAAAGAGTTTATCTTCCTACTTTGCTAACTAGACACAGGTACCCCAGAGAGAATTTCAAATTAGCATCTGGAAAGGTTTGGAAGTATGATCTACATTTTAATACTAATTGCATAGCTATAGAAAGTCAGGTGTAGGAATGTTCTCAGAAGGAACCTCTCAAAAAGTCCTGCTTGCTGTCGTCTCCTGGTTGTACTCCCACTGCAAGGTTAGATACTGTCTGATTTAGTTGACATATACAAGGATTCATAAAAACAAAAAGACAGAGTGAAAACCCAATGCTTTGTCTACTTATGAAACTGCACTACTGTTGCAGTTGATTAGAGACATAAGCTTCAGTCAAATTTTTAAGTTGTTCATTGTTTACCAGTAGAGAGCAGAACTTTCCTTCCATCAAAAAGAAAGGCAACTTACTTACAATTTCTAAACTATCTCCTTTTTTTAAAAAAATATTTTCAATTCTCCTTATAGATATTTGTTGGTAATACTTCTGACCACAAATTCCAACTGTTTGAAACCTGACATTTAAGGGGCTATGTCATTCACTTTGAATTTGCTGAAAATTCTGAGCATTGCATTTATCACAGACAACTTGAGGTCCTAGGTGATTCTTTCTTACCCTAATCCCACATAAAAAATACTTCCATTCCCTCCTCTTATACTAGGATTTCTCTTTTCCAACTTCCCTCTACCACTTTTTCTTTTTATAGGTCATTCAGGATGCTAATGTTTACAAGCTGCATAGTATAGATAAATAGAGAGACAATGAAACCATAGTTTCTCTGGAAGAGTTTTCCAGCTGGCAAAACCAGAGATATCCTTCTGTCTTCAGCTGCAAAGGCATTTGGAGCTGCTGAAAATCTGATTACAATGTCAGTATCTAAATTTGTCCTTTATTTCTACTATTGTCTCCTCCAGCTTCCACTGACCCTGGTAGCCACTCAAGGGTAGAACTCAAAAGTTCTGTTGCATTATGTACAACAGAGGAATCACAGCATGTGGGTAGGAGCCTGGCTTTGCTAAGCAAGCAATATCACTATCACTGCAACACAAGGATGTTGAGAAGTTCTCAACACATAAGGGATATATCCCACCCAACATCCTCATTATTAATTGCTGCAACTGAGTCTGATTTCTGGATTGATATTAACTTTAAGCAAATCTAAATGAACGAAAAGTAGTAATTTTGAATGACCAGATAAATCAGATAAACAGATAGACCTGAATCAGCTACTTACTTTCTTCCTGAAGTAAGTTTTCCATTTTTTAAGGATACTCCTGAGAAAATGTACTGGTTGTCAGTATCTCAGTGTAAACTCATGAAAGCTGATAGAGGCATCAATTGGTTTTCTTCCTTTAAGCATCTTCTAATGTCTTATCAAATGCCTCGCTGCACTTGTGGATGTTGGAGATGTGGGACTGCCCTTTCCAGGCACATTTAAGGAAATGGATTTGGCTAATAGCAGTTGATATTTGTGAGGCTTTTCCTGTTTCTAAACTGACTCTTTGGTGTCAGATTATTATTTTATGAGTTGTTTGATCTGAAGCTGAGCTTTAGATTGACTACACAGTGTAGCCATCCTACCTCTCATTCAGGATTGTAGTATGGCATAGCTGTGGACACCCATTATGGTCAATCAAATGTGTAAGAAGGAACCAGTAATGGTTGTGATTCAAGAGTAAGAGATTCTTAATTGGCAGTTAAAGAATATAATGTGTAGGAGTCTTGCAATTAGAATGGAACAGGTGGAGAAAGTTACTCAATGCAAGCTTGCGCTGTTACTTGTCCAGCAAATCTTCTTTTGGCTTCCCAATCGATTTCTTAGACAAACTCCAGTCAGGAGGAAACATTTAGCACATTATTGACCCCTCCAACTAACAGAGGAAGAGTTCTTCCTCAAAAGCCCCATAACTGCCCAGTACAGATGTGCCAGGTGACAAACAGTTCTCACCTGGCAAGGGCAGGCTAGGCAAGCATGATCAGGTCAGGACTGGAGACCCCCAGGACTTCTTGGCATGCAGCCCTGCTGCTGTGTCTCCACTGCAGCCACCATGTATGAAAAAGTTCCAGTACTAGTAACCACACTCTCCAAAGCACAGATTGTTGTTGAATTTTGTCAACGTTCCTGTTAATAAAATTTGATTGCTGGATTGTTTTCAGTAAATAAACACAGAAGAACCATGTGTGCTGCCAGAGTGAGTTGAAGCAATACTGCTGGGGAGCGTTTGCTCTAGTAGTGGGGAGTTTTAGTGCTCAGTACTTCAAGAAAATACAATTAAGTCATAGGCCTGGTAATAGCTTGTGTACTACTGAACCATCAGGGCAGCTAATTGGTTATGCATTGGTTGCAATCCTGACTACATGGGCTGTTAATGCCCAAGAGATAGGTCTCATTTCCCTCATGTTCTTTCAATTCTCAGGCCCACAGTTTCCATCATGGGGTGGGGGCATATCATCAACAGCTCCCATCTCTATCCTGTAGAAATGTTTATGGTCATATTAGGATGACTATATGCACAGATTAATACTATGGAACATTTATCCAGAGTAACAGAACAGCAAATACTGGGGTATTGTTCTCTCTTTTTGACCTAGGTTCCTGTTCCAATATTCAGAAGAGTGCTTATCAAAACCAGCTTGACATTCAGAAATTTTCAGTGGTGTCAGTAAACATTCTTTCTGTTAAATTGCTATTGGTTTCCCCAAGCTAATCATTCTTTTAGTCTCAAAAGTTCTAACTCCTGTCACTGGTAAAAAAACTCAAACAAAAAACGGAACAAAAAAAATCCCTAAATCTGACTTGCAACCCCTAATGAGAAAAGGAAAAAAAAAATCTGTCATCTCATTCAGAAGAAAGAAAAAATGCTAGCTTTTTTTAAGTGAAATAAATGCTTTCTCTAAACATGATCGCAGTTGACAAAATGCTGGATGTTTAGGTGGCAATTATAGCGCTTTCAGAGACTGTCAAATCTTGTCACAACACATGTTATAAATGAGGACAGATTTAGACATCCTTTCTGACAGTTATGTGTAGGATGTGGATGGTTGGCAGTTAAATTTCAAATGCAGGGAAATTTTCCTTCCAATAAATCTTTGCTTGTTTATTAAGAGGGAGTTGCCGTGCACTGAATCTTGTATCTACCATGTGCGGCTTTTCATCCTTACAGCTTTTGACATTTCACTTTAACTTTCTTTGTGACAGCCATCTGAACATTGTTTTAGGTAAAAAAGTAACCTACGGTGCTCTGGAGATGTAAGAATTCTTTTGGTGTTTTCGTACTGAGATGAGACTAGGAAACGCGTTGTATTATACACGGATGGATAGATAGCAAGAAAGCAAATAACTGAGATTGCAACAATGCTGATTGAAGGGAGCAGCTTCATGATGCATACAGAAAATGGGATAATGCAACAGCCCACACTCATCATGTGAGATGTGTGAAATGTTGATGAAGTATTAGTAATAATAATGTGCATCAGAAAGCACAATTCATACGATGATAAACTACTTCGTGTGTCATTAAAGGCCAGACCTGATGTGGATTTCAAAATGTTTTTGATGTTAAGAGGGCAAACAGCATGGGGAAAAGAGAGGTAAGAAGAATCATATTGCCATGGGAAAGAGTCCTGGCAGGGTCAGACAGCACTTTTTTGGAAGCTCTGAAGGTGAGCATCCTGGAGCAACCTCAGTTTTGGGATGAGTGCAGCATGAGCGTTGTCGGCTGCCACTGCCTAAATCTACTAACCAGCACAGATAGTAGATATGTAGTGAAAAGTATTCACCCTTTCTGCAAAGGCTGATAAAGAGGTGAGAAAGAGGGAGGCAACATCTCCCAGTTAGGTGATGTCCAGCATACATTGCATTATATATAGTTAATGGAGAGAAGGCAGCTACAGCTCCTTTAGTATCTGCTCCAAATGCCAATAATCCCTTCAAGCTCCCAGAAGCATGTCCTCCAGGAATAAACTGGTAAGAGGGAAAAAAAAAATCTGCTTATCCATTTCGTAGTCCTCTCTCACTGGAATACGACACATTACAGACTAACTTTTATGAATGGTTGTGTATAAAACCCCAGTGAATTAGGTAAGTGTAAAGCTAACGTTTCATAGAGACAGTGAAGAGATGTAATCTATGATATCAGGACCTTGTGATTCTCTTATTTAGCTGTAGTAGCAGTTTAGCATAAGACAGTTACTCACGTGCAAACTGTTAAGCAGATCTATGAGTTGTTTGCTGGACCGAGACCAAAGTGCTCATTGCGTTGGAGGACGGAACCCATAAACTGGAACACTGTGGGCAGCTATACCTTTTGCAGAGCTGAAGTTTTAGCACTTTCTATTTTCATAAGAGTGACAGTGTTATGTAACTAGCATATAGATGAACTTGTGTTCATTCCTAAAGATCATAAAATATTCAAGAATATTTGCGAGATTCTATCTTGAGTAATACAGCTAAAGCCGTTGAATATTGAATGGGTAGCTCTCCTGTTTCTCTCTGGTTACAGACCATTCACTTAGCCTTAATGGCATGCATTCAAATAAATGCTTGCTATTTCACAAATGTGAAAATAAATTTACTGTTTCTGTGCTGCAAGACATCAGCATTTATTGCCTCATTTGGGAAAACAACAGAGTTATTTGGTTCATTTATACTCTGTTCAAATACTGCTTTGAGAACAGGGACCATCATCGTGCATCTCAGAGCTCTTCATGAATAGGGCTATATATTCCCAGGTATCTTCCCTTCTATCCACTTGTATGAAAAATCTTAGGGGGTAAAAGATTACAAGATGTCTCAGGTATGCATAATTAATTTTCCCATCAGCTACTGAAATGTAATATGTCAACATTTTTTTAAATTTGTTCATTTTCTTACTCAGCTGAGCTTGTAAGTCTCTTCTTGGCTTAATGGGTTAATTTACTATGTGTGAATAAATTTCACCTGACTATGTGTGAATAAATTATAGTCTCTCTTTCTTCACAATCATTTAACCCATGAATCCTGGTTAGCAATAAAATACTGCAAAAGGTTTGCCTGTTCACAAAATATTTCTAACTCTTTTTAAGGAAATGTCATATTTGCATGTATGCATTCAGAAATAACAAAAAAAGAAGAATTAGCTACTTCAAAAGTAATCTTCACATTATTGGAATGCTACAGGAGCACACCATCTTATTTTAAAGCTTTCGGCAGTAATTCTGATTGTTATGTAGTTTATCAGAAAATTAGAAGCACCAACAATTTCAATTCTTTGTAGTGTCAGGAAACTAATCTTTAGGAATATAATTGTTTGAGGTTTGTCAGACTTCTTCTTCTATATCTACTCACATATTTCTAATTACAGTAAAAAAATAAGGAAAAAATATCCTCTCAGGACAAAATAACCGGCATGTTCTCAGATAATGTCTGTAAGGGAGTCATTGACCGGACTTGAGAAAAATTAAAATGCAATAACAAAACATTCATATTTAGATGGAAGCACTTAAAGGCTCCTTTCAAAAAATGGCTTTTCTTCAAGGCAAATAGGTCTTTCACTGCTGAGGGATATAGGTATTTCTGTACTATACCTGTTCAAAATCCTGACCTGCAAATTCTTACATTAGAGACCCACAAGCACCAGTTAACGGCACTGCTGTTGATGCTGAGGAGGGAAAAGGATGTTGTGCCATTCTGTCACTATGTCTGCTCTGAGAGTCACAGAGGCCACATGGATCAAGATGGTACTCTTCAATGAGAAGGAAAAACAACTCATGCGGGTACAAGTTCATTGCAGTTAGTTAAATACACACGTGTGTGGCAGTCCTGTTCTATTTTCAAGGTGCTGGAGGCACTACCAAGCCTTACTGACTCTGCCTTCCCTCCCCTGGAGCTCACCTCAGCCTAACCATAACCCCATTTCAGCCCCTTCTGAGGCTGTCAGTTCTTTAACCCGTGAGGCATTTGCATGTTGTGCTGTGCTACCACACCCTTGCCATCATGGACTCCGCTTCCTGCAGCTTCATCCCCAGGAAACTGCAGTCCCAAACGCAGAGAGACTTTGGCCCATATGTTTGTAAGGTGCCCTCCATTATGTAAAATATTCTGAAAGGTGAAGAATTAGCAGCACATGGAATCACATCTGGTCTCTGGCCAGCTCTACATGAACTGCATGGTGAAATCAGAGAAAAAATGATCTGAGCCGAAGTCACTCTATTTCATTGACATCAGACAGAAAAACACGTAACCGTAGATTTGGGTGCTCAGTTCTATATTCCTGTATTTGAAAGGATTTGGTGTAAATCACAAGACCATCATTCCATATTGAAGAAATGACTGGATATCTCCTCCCCGTCCACCTGCTGACAGTTGGAATTTGAAAGCTGCTTTATATTTTAGCTTCTCAGCCCACCACTCAAAACCACCTGCAATTGCAGGCAATCTGCTTCTGCATCATTGGCCAAAGCACTGGTCCAAACTTCCACAGGATGTAAGATATTGTAAGATATTCATGCCCAGTATATAATCGAATCCTAATGAGTTGCTGGTTAGTTTTCTGCAAAATTTGGGAAAAAATGTAGCAGCCATTCCTTCTATGAATTGTGTACTGTGAAAGGCCAACAACCAAAGACAATGCTGCTGGGTGATTTCAGGTAAAGAGAAGGATAAAGAGGAATAGAGAAAACACCAGAAAAAATAATTGGGATGATTTGGTTAGGACACAGCAAAGGGAAAAAAGCAAATTCTTTGGACCTAATCCTTGCCAAAGATAACCATGTTTGAATTGTTCTATTAGTCGCTGTTTGAGGTGTCACAAGCAGATCTGACACATTTTGTATATTTTTACTGGAACTATTACTGATCGCTTTTCATTAATAATCAGAGATAGTCACCAGTCAATAATATGAAGAAGCACTGAGATTGTAAATTTTATACCAGTCCTCAGTTTCTGCTAAAAGGTACTTTTCTACATGTACCAAAATAATTCTCATTCATATGGTTCTATTGGCACTGGGGTTCTGACGGGATTCTAAAGAAAATGATTTTTCATTTTCTTAAAGGATAAGGATCACCTCCTTCAAACTCAGGAGGGATGCATTCCAACAAAGAGGAAGTCAAACAAAACCACCCAGAGATATGCATGAATGAACAAGGAGCTCCTGGACAAACACCTGACAGAGGGTAGAAGCATGAACAAAGAACCTGAGGAGAATACAGAGAAATTGTTCAAGCAGACAGGGATCAGGTTAGGAAAGTGAATAGATTTAAAGATAAAATTAAATCTGGCCGGGGCATCAAGTGCAACAAGAAAAAACTACTACAGGTATGTGGGTGATAAGAGAAAGACTAGGGGAAAAGTGTGCCCTCCATGTGGAAATGGGAGACATGGTTGCTTGGCAGATGGAGAAGGCTGAGGTACTCAATGAAGTTTTTTTTCCTCAGTCTCGACTGGCAAGTACTCCAGCCACACCAGCCAAGTCACAGAAAGCAAAGACAGGGACTGGGAGAATGAAGGACCATCTGCTGTAGGAGAAGATAGGTTCAAGGCCATGTAAAGAACCTGCAGGTGCACAAGTCCATGGGACCTGATGAGATGCCTCTGCAGGTCCTGAGGGAACAGATGTGACTATGCCACCATCCACCACATTTGAGAAGTTGTTGCAGTCTGGTGAAGATGTCACTGACTGGAACAGGGAAAATGTAACTCTTACTTTCAACATAACGACACGATCCTGTTGCAGTGAGAAAGGCAGGGCCACAAAGATGACCAGAAGGCTGAAGCACCTCTCCTAAGAGGAAAGGCTGAGAGAGTTGGGTTTGTTCACCCTGGTGAAGAGAAGGCTCCAGGGAGACCTTACAGCACCTTCTAGTACCTAAAGGGAATCTGCAGGACACCTGGAGACTGATTTTTTACAGGACCATGTCGGGATAGGACATGGAGTAATGGGTATAACCTGAATAAGAGTGGGTTTAGAGTAGATATTAGGAAGAAATTCTTTCCTACGTAGGGTGGTGAGGCACTGGAAATTGGGACAGTGAAACAGGTTGTCCAGAAAAATTGTGGAAGCTCCATCCCCAGAAATGTCCAGGGCCAGGTTGGATGGACCCTAAGCAACCCAGTTTAGTGGGTGGCATCCACGCCAAAAGCAGGGAGTTTAAAACAGCATGATCTTTAAGGTCTCTTCCTACTCAAACCTTTTATGATTCTACAATTCTATGATTTCCCATTCTTTATTATGCTACCAGGAATAATGCTCCATCATCCTGTTTCAGCAGTGCTGACAGTATTTAGCTTTGTACTAATTTCTGCCAGACATCAGCCATGGCCACAGGCACAGAATTATAACAGCATGGCAATTTTTATAGGATACAACAGTGAAGAAACTCTTTTTAATTCAAGATAACAAAAAGTTTGGTCATTTCATTTTGGCGACCAGTACATCACCTTTAAAGAGAAAATGGGTTTGAGTCATCATAATGAAGTCGTTTCCTCACAGATTCTTTTATTATGCCAAGAACTCTCTGTACTCTAAAATTTTAATGGTATCATAGTATCAGAACATAAAACAACCATCAAAAAATGCACAAATATCTTTGTGAGGCATTGGCAAATGACCAAAACATGGCTTTCTAGAGAATGGACAATTATCCTTCATTGCATCCCAGACAAGAAGCTGGACACATTGAAACTTACTAGGGAAGGTTTGGAGAGAAAGACAGGGAAATAGAGTACTTGAATTTTGTCTTCCGTATATGCTACTGACAAGTAAGTAAGAGAAGAATTGTTCTATTTGGCAATAGCTTTGACAATTTATGTCATATATAGGCAGCACATTCACGTAGAAATATGTATGTATTATTGTTGCATATGGATAAAAACTGATAAAAGGAAGGCTTTGTAAAATCATGGCTCAGGCACGCTACATCAGCTAAGCAGAAAAGGACTATGGGAAAGAGACTCAGCTGAATGAGGTAGAAAAACAAGTCACATAACTACGGCATGTTCACATCGTGCTGTGTGGTGGTTGATTGAATTATATTTGTTAGCATTTAAAACTATGTGGCTGATAAAGGCCTAGCTGCTTAGAAAGGCCAGGATTTTGGAATAAAGTGGCTCTCCTTCATCTGCCTGGGGACTCTGCGTCACTACAGACCCTCACCTCCCATATCATGTTTTGCAGATAATAATAAACAGAAACTTTCCAATTAATAAATCCTTGTTTAATATGACTCTTTATCAGTGAGTTTAAGATTTTCTAGAGTTTTGGTTAGAGTGATTACTTCAGTTGCATGGTCTTAACGCTCGAAAAAAAAAAAGCCATAACACTTTTCATTTGAACAGGCTTACACAAATAAATGTGTGTGTTAAATGAGTTCTGTAACAAATAATATTACTACTGTTTTATTAGTCTCACTTTTTAAAGTAGCTGAATGTTTTCTAGGAGCTACATTGTATGCAGAAAAGATTTAGAGCAGAGATCAGAGTTCCTCTTCCTTACATGTAAAGACAGAAATCCAGAAAGAATAGCCTTTGTCTACTTCTCTTCTTATGTAATTCTAGTACTGTGACTCAGTGGAATAGGAGGAGTTTCAAAGGTTATGTACAGGGTACAGGTGAATTTTGCTATAATAATGAATTCTTTTCATACAATAAAAAGACTGCAGGAAGTTGAGATAAAATTTTTCTCTTTGTGTAGGGGGTGAAGAGGAATGTTTCATCTATAACTTGGAATATATCTGTATGTTCATGCTTAAGTATTATACATACATTTATTTATACATACATGATATACCTCTATGCAAGAGATCATATGCAGGCATGCATATATATTTATATATGTATGTAAGATTTAATGCTATACTACACAATTTTTTTATAACCATTAACACAAAAAATGTATAAGGCTCCAAAATGTAGAAAATGTCACTCCTACAGAATAGGTGGTATTCAGTGAACAAGTACATTTTTTTTCTTTAGGGTACAACAGATTGTGTGAAAGCTTTCAGAGACTGGGAATTCATTCAGTAAAGTGACCTCAACAAAGTTATTCAGTTACATGAGAAAGAAATGGTAGGCCCTTTTCAGCAACATTTCCTGAATTTCTGTAGCTGAGAGATAATAATCGTGATGACTGATCAAAAAGAACAGAATGAAACTGTGGAGGACACACAAAAACCCAGGAATACTTGAAACAGACTAATTACTAATAGGATTTTTTGTAAGTTAAAGACACTCTTTGTTAAATCCCACTTCTGACTCTTCCCCTGAAATCACCCTCAGATGTTTCAGGATGCTATCAACATCCTTAAATTGAATGTATTAGTATTGTTGATGTCTACTTCATCCTGTAGTGTTAAAATTGCAAAACACTACAATTTTAGAAGGAGCATCTGTTTGATATTCTTGAACACAATACATAACCTTGATGGCACATGAATTTGTAAACTAATAATAACTACAAATACAGAATTGATGTAAGAGTAGACATATGTGTCCTTGGTGGTCTACAAATATGATTTTTTTTCTGGCTACTTGACTGGTAAAAACTCCCCTGTAAGATATAATAAAAAAGAAACACCTGTAAAGACTGAATAACAGACAGCAGACACTGCAGGTGTGTTCAGCACCTACAGTTGAATGAAAAGTTGTTCTCTGAAGTTATTTCTCTCTATTGCTTGAACAGGGAGCTGAGGGCAATGCAGACACCTAAGTCAGGACAGAAGAGTTTCACTTCTGTGAAAGCAGGATGCCAATACATATTGTGGTTTGGAGGATGCATCTGTTGGAGTATGCTGATCCAGTGTGATAGAGAAAGACGGGTGGTTTTTGTATTTGTTGGAGAATGAAAGGTTTGATGCTGCAGGCACCAAGGTTCTGTGACTCCCACTGGCTTGGATGAGTCTGGATGGTGCTTTTCACCTCACATGAATACCAAGTCACCTTCCTCCGGTATGCTGAGCATCTGCTGTGAGGTGCTGAGCAGCCTCAAACCTCATTAAAGTCATTGGATAGAGCCCTGGGCTATCTCATGAGATGAAGTTGCACTATTTATACTCTGAGAACATATGTATACTGTACTATTAGTGCTAATATTTTTGTCAGAACACTTTCTTAAAGCAAAATGTGAGAACATTTGTGGGCAGTAATCACAAAACAGGGTTGACAGCTCCTTCCTTCTCTTACTCAGTCACAAACGTTTTTCCTTTCAACAGATTATGAAATGTAAATGGAACTGGTCATTTTCAGAAACTAGTGTTATTTTATTGATAATACATGAACACCAAAAGGGAGCTGACAAGGCTGTTGCCAAGTAGACCTGATAATTATAGGGTGTCTGCAATCCTACCTTAAATTGAAAGAGGAGTTCCACAGGCTGACAGTCATACCTGTAAGTGGGAAGTGCATACTGCATTCACAAAAGTTCATAAAAGACAAGGGGAATAAGCCCGTCTCTTCCTTTTCCACCAGATTAGCAGTTACATGTCAAATTTTATTTTACCAATAGCCTTCCATATCATGGAAGTCTATCCCTGTCTGAAAATCCAAGACCTTTGCTCTTGGCTGAAAACTGCAGGAAAAGCTCTCTTTCCGTGAACATCATGGTTCATACTGCCCTGGTACTAAGCTGTGGGATCTCAGGCAAGAAACAACACTGGAAATTAGCAATTCAGAACAAGAAATTACAGGAAGGAAAAATAATGTCACCAAATTGTTTTGTACCCCAGGAAATGGAGTTGTTTGTTGCACTTGAT
The DNA here is from genome assembly GCA_008694505.1 of Cyanoderma ruficeps. Taxonomy (NCBI): domain Eukaryota; kingdom Metazoa; phylum Chordata; class Aves; order Passeriformes; family Timaliidae; genus Cyanoderma; species Cyanoderma ruficeps. The sequence continues at coordinate 21,976,305 of VZDJ01000782.1, read as the reverse complement.
CATCAATGAATCATCATCAGGACCAGGCTGCCTGCATCAAGCTTTTGACAAAAGCTCCCAGCAGTAACTTCTGCCTGTTCTCCATCACACCTCAGTCATCACTACAGGGCGTGGGATAACAATAACAAAAAAGAGATAAATCAGAAAGCCAAACAAATTCTACCTGATGAATCATTATAGTGAGGAGGGTTTGTGTAATTTCAGACTCACTCTTGCATTCAGAATCACATATTATCTGTTATGGCAGTTAATTTTAATAAATGTGTAACAAAACCTGATGCAAGCATCCATTTGAACAAGCACGATCTGAACAGGTTTAATGACAGGGTGTTCCTCAAAGAGTTCCTCGTCTCAAACAGTTTGTTCAGTTAGGAACTAAAGAAATTCACCTCTATAACATTCTATACCCTCTAACAATGATTATGAGCAACAAATAAAATACACCGAGTGCAAAGGCCTGCCATTTTATTTTTGCAATTATTAAGCACTTTTGCAAAGACTGATGCATCTGGAATTTTGTAAGCTAGATATATTTATGATCTGTGGGGAGTTCTTGATGTAGTTGTGATCTATCCTTCTATCCATGTTTTGTTCAGGGTAAGTAAAGAAAAACTTTAATGCCTGCTAGTTTAGTAACGGCAAAGGATACAAACTACCTTCCAAACTGGGGATCAGCATAAGACAGAAAAAGGGGCTCAGTCTGTAAGCCAAGATTTGTACAATAAGGTGTGCATACAAATGCACTCCTTTGCTGGAACTGTACATATTTATGCCAGGAAGAAGCAAGGACATCAGAAAATCAAGGAGACAGTAAGAAAACATCACAAATATGTAAACAGGGATGGAGTAGCAGAACTTGCTGTTCTGCCTGAACAAGACTCCAGATAAGACTATCAGTGGAGTCCATTGTCAGATGACTTTGAGAAAGACACCTGCTTCAGAATGAGTAAAAGACAGAGATCAGAACAGGGTTAGAATACCTGAGGCGTCCCTTGCACCAGTATAAGGGGACATACCAATGTCTTCAAGACAGAGTTCAGATAGTTAGGCAACATTAAAAATGGGGGAAAAGGATTTGGACAAAAAGCAGACAAAACTGCACCAATCAGAGATGTTTATGGTATGGACAGAAGAGGATTCAGGATCAAGAGCAGTATAGGAAAGCAAGGACAGGACTCAGCTTCAGCTCCAGTTAGTCCAAAGCTAATGGGAAATCTCTCAACAGACACCCAAACATTGTACTTAGGCCCCCTTTTTATATGACTGTTTGCAAGTTCTGTGCTGCTCACCACAGCATCAAGGGGCACTTAAACACCCTTGCTTGTGAGAGTAAAAGAGCCACTTTGGGGGCATGGCTGTGTGCAGGCTTGGCATTATAAGTGAGCAGCCCAGTATGGTCACTCATTTCATGACTTACTGCATTCAGAGAAACAAGATATGTCTATATTCTCTGCATACAAATAGGTCAGGATCAAACACCACTTGACTCTATCATGTTTTTAAGAAATAGCCCACAAATTTCCAAATATTGGCTAACCACTGGCACTAAAACAAATGTGTAATAACATGTTTAATTTTAACCACCTGAATAGTGCTGTTGAATGTAGGTATGTGTACACATTCCTGAAAACCCAGGCACTGAAAGAGCTAATCGCACATTAAATTATCTCCAGTGTGTGGGAAATATATTTTCACAAGACATTTAAGTTTATATAAAATAATCCTTTTCTTTAATGTTAGTCTGAAAATTCCTATTTTCTTTAAAATGCTGGCATCTGTGTTAATTTACTTAGATTGCAATTAACTCTAGCAGTTAAGAGGTTATTTACAAATTGTGTAAAACTGATCAGCTAAACGTCTGATCTTTTCCCAGGAAAAAACCCAACCACTTTCTGTAAACAAAATCAACAATTATACCAAACTTAGAACATGAAAAAATGTTTATGAGCTACTGAGCAAGATACTTGCTAGAAGACTGGAAGACTCATGCAAAAGATGAGGTTTTAGCTAATTCTCAGTCTAACTAACAGACATCACAAATAAGTTACACCCCTTCGCCTCACCAAAATTTTGATGGTGTTCTTAGGGAAGACAAATCTTAGAATTTTAGGGAAGGACTTAACACAAATATTCTCAGTAAATGAATCTTACTCAGATGCACAATTTAACAAGCACGTATACATTGGAAGTTAGTCTTGTTAAATGTTCAAGGGATTTTCTGTTAATCTTGATTGGTTACACTTTTTGTGGAATGATGATTTATGAACTGGATTGGAAAGGGATATAGCTGAATATCATCTTAATTTTTTTTTATGGTTACACAGTACAGAACATCCTAGGTGTTCCCTTTCAGTATCATAGTGAGGGAATTGCTCACCACTTGATGTGCCTTGGGTACTGCTTGATGAGCTGTTATACCTCAGGGCATTTTTAATACCTAAGTTAGTTTCCAGTGAAAGCATGGAATTTCCAAAAGCTATTTCTCCACGGTGTTAACCATAATAAAATATGTGTCAAATGGTTTACTGAATGTTGCAGTGTTTTATGTGTATTAGTATTCAATATTTTCAGTGTTTCTATTTGACTGGGGGAAAAAAGGAGAAAGAATGTTTATGTTTTTCCTCCTAGTGCTTTCACTAGGCACTATGTAAAGTAAGGAACCATGGGGAAGACAGTTTTTCAGTGTGGTTTCCAAAACTGTTTGTGGCCCTCCCAAAAATGACCTTTCTAATGATCTCTGTGATGGACATGCAAGGTTTTTCCATTCAAAAATCCAGTAATCATTGTAAATTAGAGTATATATGAAGGGCATCGTAGCCTTCATAGTCAGCAGTTCACAATGCAGCAGAGATGAAGCTCCAAGGATAATGTGTGTCTCCTTTTAGGGATAAAAATCTTTTAAAGATTTCCGCACCCCATCTCAAGTTTTATAAATTAAGCTTGTAATGCAGGCGCAGCACATTCTTTTGTCACCCCCGTGACTTTCAGTAAATGTTTGTAATAACTCAGAAAGACAGTGATAACATAGGGAATGCTACATTTGAATGAAGAACTGCACATATTCACTCCAGCAAGTCAGTCAAGCCTATAAATCATTTTTTGGTCTGTAGGATTAGAAGTAGATAATGAGGAAATGGAACAGCTTGAGTAGATATAGCAAAGGCAAGATAAAGACTGGTGAATATAACTCCATGCACCACCACTTCATTATATTTATTAGCACCAAGTGGAAATAAGCGGGGCAAGCACAGCAGTAACCATGACATGGAGGTCTCCACGTTATGGAGTAACCATAACGTCTCAGAGATGCCTGTTATTTTCCAATAGAAATTCAGGAACTCACAATATAGCATTAGAACGGTGACTAGTCTTTTAAAACCTTATTATAATGCTGATGCTTCCTTTGAGTAGACAGAGGGCAAAAGTATATAATGAAACAAAAGTTATGGATCAGTTTGAAGTGTATCGATCAGTCAGGGAAAGAGTGCTGTGTGATTTCATTAGCCAGTCTGGACTTGGATCTGTCTCATGGCACTCCATGACTTAACATCCAGCAATACCACTGAAACTGATTCCCAAACTAAAACACAACCCAAAACAAACTAATGAGAATCCTCTCCAAGTTGAAACATACTCAAACACAGTTCTATTTCTAGTTTTGAAAAACGAGATTTATTATGAGGGTCACAAAAATCACTGCTTATCACAGCTGAGTTTTCATCTGTTTTATTCCTTGAGCAATAAATGACATTCAGGCCCAAATTCCAAACCTTTTTTTTAAAATTTTTTTTAAAATTTTTTTTAGCAGCTTTACCTTTTTCTAACTTAACTAGTTCTTCACCAGTCTTGGCAGCAACAATTTTAAACATTTGTTTCAGAAAAGCACATCCGAAAGCAATACAATCTGGAAAGAACAAATACAAGCAATCTCAAAAAACCCCAAAAAACCCAACAAAAACCCCAACAACCAAAAAACCCACCCCAATTAAAATGCAGCACGAAACTTCCAAAGAGATGAGGTAGATTTTTTTTTTCCCTTTGGTTGCTTAGATATCCAAGAACTAAACTCCCAACCTTTCTATGGAAGGGGAAAAATAAAAGGTGACACTTTCTTTCCTGAGTAATGAAGAGATCTGTTAAAAAAATTAATTAGAAATAAAAGTGGCTAAGACAGATTCCACTGACTAATGTGCTTTATATGCTGTATGAAACTGTATCAGAGAAAGAGAATTCTCGGGACTCTTGATCGCTACCAAAGAGTCTTATTGTGCACTCAGAAAGATGGGCATCTCCAGTTGAAGATACCAAGAAATATTGAGACTGATAGAAAACCATGAGAGGACAGCGGCACTAATGCGCAATCATCCCGGGCTGTGATAGCCTAAAGGAACGGGATCACATACACAGCCTGTAACACCTCCTTTCTCCCCGTGGCGAAAGCCGGGGCCCGGTGGAAGCAGCGCGAGTGCCGTCCCTGACGGTGTCCTCGTTCCACCCCTCCGGCCCCCGCCGCCTCACCGCCGCCCCTCGGCTGGCAGGGCAGGCAGGTGTGTCCCTTCCCCCGAGGGCTGACAAGGGCCAGCAGCGGTAAGGGCGGCCGAATAGCCCCGGGCTCCCCCGCCAGCCGGTCCCTCGGCGGGCGCGGGCAGCCTCAGCCCCTCGGGCTCGGAGCCCGGAGCGCCGGCCGGGCGCGCTCTGCCGTGTGCCCGCTCAGCTCCGTCCCCGGCGGCGGCGCTGCGAGCCCCGGCCCGTCGTCCCCCAGCGGCCGCGGCGGGGAGCGCTGCAGCCCGGCCGCCTCCCCCGCCTCCCCCCGCGCCGCGCCGAGCCGAGCCAGCCGCTATTTTTAGCAAATCCTCCCCGCGTCGCCACGGGCGGCGATCGCAGCGCGCAGCCCCGCGCCAGCTGCCGCCGCCGCCCCGCCCGCCCGCCGCGCACGGCACAGGCTCGCCCCGCCGGCGCGATGGCCACCTGATCGCCACCTAATCGTCGCCGCCGCCGCAACTTTTCCTCCCTGCGCCGCGCCGCTGCTTCCCCCGTCGCTCCGGTGGAAGATGGCAGTTGGGGGAAGCGCTAGAAGTTGCAGCCCGCGAGCGAAGAGATAAGGCGGAGGAGCGGGAAGGTGAGTGGCACCGGCCGGCTGCCCCTCCGCTCCACCCCGCCCCGCCCGGCTGCGGCGGGCAGCGAGTGCGGGGCCGGTCGGTCCCGCCACCCGGACGTTGTCCTCGACCTGCCGGGGCGGTATTTCTGGGACCTTCGGGAAGGTTTCGGGAAGTTGGACCGTGTAAGGGCTGGCAAGGTTGCGGGGGAGGGAGGACACAACCGCCCCTGGCAAGTTTTACTTGGCGGGAGCGTGAGCGGTTCCCCGAGCGCTTGCCCTGCCAGGCGGGTGGTGCGTCTCTGGGTCCGGGGGATCCTCTGCGACCCCCGCGTCCTGCGGGGCCGTGGCCGAGGCGCGGGTGCCGGCCCGAGAGCGGCTGCTGGAGCTCAGCGGGCGGTGCCGGCTCCCCGCGGTCGGCTGGGACCGCGGAGCTCCGGAGGGCGCCGGGGGAGCTGCCCCGAACAGGTGGGCGACGCCGGGGTGCGCCCTCCTAGGGCACCGTCGCCGGGCCGGTGTCCGACTGCCCGGAGCAGGCGGCAGCCGGAGGGCGGGTGCGTCCCGTCCCATCCCGTCCCATCCCGTTCCCCTGCCGGCTGGGTGGCCCGAATTGTGTGTTTATTTACGGTGGTACAGCGGTGTGTGCATCCCGGCCGACAGCTTCCCGGTTAGCAGCGCAGGGCATGAGGAAGGTAGTTTCCAGCAAATGTGCAGTTGCTTTGACTCATCTAAAATGTCTGAGTTTTGATATGAATCGGAACATAATAGCAATCAGTAATCATTCATGCTTATCACTCTTTTAGAAAAAACCCCAGGTATTACTCGTAATGCATCTTTGAATATCTACCCTGAGCCCACAGCAGTTTATGTTTTGAAGTGCTTTGAACAGGTCTAAACCCACTGTTAAACAACGTGAGATTTTAGGCGTAGACTTAAAACAAGCCGATCTTTGAAAAATAAGTAGTGAGGTGAATTGTAGAGACCTTTTGACATATGAAAATGCATGAATGTGCTTTTTTGATGCAAAAGCTGTTGAGATTCTCTGTCACGAACAGCACAGAACAAGTGCTGACACAGAAACCGAGGAATTTTAAACATTTGTCTTTCAACATTGTCAGCTTTAGTTCCTTGACATTTTGTTTTCTGTCACAGAAGAATAGTTTTGTGACAGTTATCCAGGATATAATTTGCAAGCTCACAAAGGCCTGTAACTGTGATGAGAACTCATGAACAAAAAACGGAAGGTATTTCACATTAAGGATTTTCAAATGTCCTGTCCTACTCAATTGTCTTGTCCTACTGCTACCTTCTCTCCCCACACACCTAGCGCTGCAACAGCATCCCTGTATCTTTTGAAGTTATCTTGTTGCTGAGTGTCTCTAAATTTTCTCTCATGTCCAGTACATTTCTGTATCAGTGGCCCCAGCTCATACATGTTTTGTACCAGGAACACCTACTTTGTTCAGAAAGAGATGCCAGCTTGTGCTCTGTCATAACACCAGAGCAGTCTTGGAAGGCACTTTCATCCCTTCATACACTTAAGTTGCATTGTTATTTGTGCAAAATAGCTATATGTCAACTGTACAGAACTTTCTACCATGAATGATGCAAATAATATACTATTTTAACGCCTCTTTTTCATTGTCATGGCAAAGATGTGATCCAAAACATTGGGAGTAAACATGTCATGGCTCCAGAGAAAAGCTGCAGTCAGTCATGTTTATGTACCACTGGTGCCAGTTTCTTCATATAAATATTGAAATAGCTGTCTTTTTAACTGAAATCTCATTGCCAGTTCAGAATTCCAAAAAAGAGAAAAACATGCCATTATACTTCTTGGTGACCAACTTGATGCAAACACAGAACCACAGTTAAGCCTGCCCCAAGCACTGGTCTCAGTATCAGATTCTTCTGTAAGTCTGTGTGAATGTGTAATACATCCAAATGTTTTGAATATGGCTTTAAAATATTAGTTTTGAAAACAGTAGTGTTTGGTTTTCCATTAAATTGCTTTTCCACAAATGAAGCTTGGTCTGCACAACTGAATGAGAACAGTAATTTGTAAGCTGCTGTGTATCTTCAGTTCACCAACATCTTTCTATGCCCAGAGCAGTTTAAAAACAAAAGCGAAATATTGTCTTCCCTGCTGGAAGTCAGTACATGCTTCATTTAGAGCAGTTGTTTCCATTAGAATTTATTTCTGTGGAAAAAAAAAAGAAATAATGCTATGATTAAGTGGCATATGTATTTTCTAACTCCTTAATAAAAATAACATTGAAAAGAGATTCAGTTATAAGAATGATATACTTTTTAAAAAACATGTAAAGTGGAAAATAATTTTCAGTCCTTCCTCTCACTACCTGAAATAGGCCCATAGAAATTGCTGTTAAAAATATTACTTGCATACTGAAAATATGTACAAATTTTAAGTTTACCTGCCCTGAAAATTATATGAATCCTGGTATGAGTTACCATGAATACTGACAGTACCTAAATGTAGTTGCAGAAGTTAGTTTCTTAGTATACAACTAATTCGCTTAACAGGCGAAATGTAGCTTTGAAAGTCGTCAGATCCTGTTGTGAATGAACAACTATAACCAATAAAAAATGACAAAAGAGTTGGGATGTAGTCTAATCATCTCCAAATTGGTAAATTAAGCACATATTTACCAGATTGCGTGTACTGTTGGTGTTTCACATTCATCAGTGTTCAGACTGGCTAATTTAAAGCTACTTAGGGTATGTGTGTTCAAACTGCAATAGAAAGTACTCGTGGCTTGCAGCTACTCATAGCTGAACCATTTAGCTGAGAGAGCTTAGTGCATCACAGGAGTGAGGCTTTTTCCCTTTTACAAAAGAGTTCTGGGCCAGATTTGTTGAGGATTATATGCTGTGTCCTATAAGCATGCCGTTTACATGAACTTTCCATATAAATTCAAATTAAAGGAATGAGTATTCGTCAGAGTTTTCCAGTCTCCTCAAAAGTAAGAAAATGTTCTTTAAGTTGCTCCAATTAAGTAGAAGGTACACAATACATCTGTTGAGTTAAATTAAAGATAGCTCTCATGTAAAGACAGAACATTAAGCTATTCTATGATAAATCATATTTGTCATGCTTCAAATATTACTTCATTCAGTAATGATTTCCAGATAAATAGGCAGAGAATGTTGCATTGCTGAATCACTTAAGGTTATATTGTTTGTTGAAACTGGTAGATGAGTAAGGCATTTTAGAGCTAACATTACTTGATGAAATCACCTTTCATTTTTTTCTTTTGGTTTTGAGTTTTTAAATTAGGATGATCATACATGACCAAAGAATTTTTTCCTTACTCAGTGTAACTTGTAATGAATGCATTATGTTGTGAGTGTCAGTGCGTGCTGGGTAAGACTGTACTAGTGTTGAATTTATTCTTATGACTTTAATAATAAAGGGCAAAGTTTGTTTGTGCTGCTAATCTATAGCTTCGTCTTCAAGCAGCTAAGAAATTACAGTGAAATAGTGCTTAACTATGCTCAATACTAATGTTTCAATATTTTGGGGCCAGCTTAGACCTTTCCTGTAAGGACATACCCACACTTCTCCATTTTTGTACAGTATGTAGTTGTATTACTTTATGCTAGTGAAGTTTGTCAATGCAAAAAGTTAACATGAGTTAAAAAAAAAAGATTTGGACAAATTCCTAGATTAAAAAAAAAAAAGAAAAATCAAAGGCTGGAAAGCAGAAATAAAATGCTTCTGAATCAATATGTCCCTAACCAACAAATATTCTGGAGGCTTCAGAGTATTTCAAGAAGGTACCATTCACATGGCTGCATTGCACTTCCCCACTTTTCCTTATGCATTTGCTGTTGGGCATCTGGGGAAAAGGTGTTGAATTCTGAACAGGTCCTCGGTTTGGTTAGATTTTACTGTTCATGCATTCTTATCCAGTCAAGGTGGACAAGGTGATACGCAATTTAGACATTCCTTTATGGGGAAAAGCGATTGAAAACTTTTGTTACATAACCTTCAATCAGATGTTTACTTGAATTAGTTAGCATTAATTCAGTGTATGATATTGATTATGAGATAGGAAAGGTAATAGGAAGCAAACATTTGTTTTTTTCCAAAAATTTATTGTTAATGGTATTTTTCAATATAATGTTAACATTGGTCATTCACAAATCACGATGCATTGCTGAAGGTTGTTTATGATATGTAGCAACTATCAGGATAGTTTGTTTTTAATCTACTGCAAAACTGTAAACTATTTTTTTTAAGAAAATGAAATGCTTTCTAGTGAAGGTAGCTCAGAAGTGCCTGTAAGAAGATGACTTCTAACAGTATGTCTTTTATTTGTCCCTAGTTTCTCAGTTTTGGGGTTGAAGATTCTGTATATCTTCATTTGATTTCTGCTCCGAGATGCTCAGTCTTTTAGTTCATCTCTGTTCAAGACACAGAGTGCTCATTCTCTAGAATGGATGACTGTCACCCTTGGGGCTTTATTCAGACTTGAGTCTGGTTTTCTGGTTTAATCTGAGCATGCATGAGCCTCTATTGTCATGTACACTGAGTCCGGCTTTTATTTCCATGCTCTTTTAGCTTGCAAGAGAGGTGAAGACCTGGTCTCAAGAGTATTTTGAAAAGGTGATGTCCAGCGCACAAGAGAAATTTGCAGTCCTGAAGGATGCCAATCCTTTGTGCATGCAAGATATGTGAAGACTTGAGTCTGAACTTTATGACTTTATTCATAAAGGAAGTGGTGCTGCACAGTGCCTTTGGTGCCTCAGCCTTTTACAGTGCCAAGGATCTTCCATTTGCAGCTGCCTTTCCATCGCAGCTCTGTGTCACATTTCACCAAAGCTTCTAAGGCAGTCTTTGCCTTCCTGTGCTCATGCTCTTGGTCTCATACTGTTATTCTCATGGCCTTGTACCCCCACACTGTGCTACTGCTGTTATGTCAGGGAGGTAGTTGACACTGCTGTAAGAGTCAAGCCCTTTCAGCAGACTTTCTCGCACTGTTTTTTACAGCTTTTAGTTTGCGTTAGGAAGATAGGAGGAGGACAAGTATTTGCCCAGTGTTCCCCAATAATGTATGCAAAACTTAGCAGCCAGTTTGCAACACCAGCCTCTGATCAAAACCTACTTCATTCAGGGCTGATGGCATCGTAAGGCGGGACAGGCACTAGGGAATTTGAACAGATCATGTGGAAATTTATGTGATTTCTGTGGGAAAAGATATCACCTGATACACTGGAGAGGACACCTGGGAGAAGGTGCTTAATGGGGAAACCCTGGCAGTTCTCTTCTTGACAAGCCACTGAAGCTTTCCCTTTCCCCTTTTCATTTTCTCCTTTTGCTTTTCCAGTTCCCTTTCCCCCCTTTTTATGTTTTTATCTCCCCTGCTTTAGGTCTTTTTCCCCTGAAGAAATTTTTATTGTTAGCTTTGATGCTTGTCACCAGCTATAAATTCTGCAAGTAAATCAGGAAGGGACATAAAGGTGTTGACACACTTGTAACAAGAAGTTTAGGTATGTGTGCGAATAGGTTGGTACATGGTCAGTTTGTAACTGTGTAAACAGAAAACGTCTGATAACTTTACTCATTTTGTGTCTTGGTCAAAGAGAAATCATACATCTGCTGAGTATTTATTTAGTCAGCCTGAGTTTACTTTTCTGGTTTATTTTCATGTGAGAATATCTCTATTCCACTAGATATCTCTGTGTCCTTCTCTGTATCCTTTTTAGTCTGAATTTAGATTTTTTTTCAGTAAATATGATCAGAATAATAGTCTGTGCCCACAGGAATCTCTTTATTGTGTTGTCCAAGGGTGATAATACTCCATCTCCTGTTTTGGTGATGTGTCCTAGGTTGTATTGAGCTCAATCTGAAAGTTTAATTTCCTGTTAACTTTTTGTAATGTTCATTACAGTAAATCACAGAAGTTGGAAGGTACCTATTGGTCAAAACGGAGTCAACACTGAATTTAGACCATGTTGTTTGGAGGTTTGTTAATTCTGCCAAGAAAAGATCCAAGGAAAGTGATTCTACAACTTCTCTGAACAATCATACCCAATACTTAGTTATCCTGATGGTATTTTTTCTTCTTTGAGTCATAGCCTCTCAGTTTCAATTCATGAGTATTTTCTCTGATTTTTGTGCCATGCATGCCTGTGAAGAGCCTGGCTCCATCTTTTTGGTAAAGCTTTTCATAGGCACTCACAAGTGGTGTTAGGTCCCCTGCTAAGGCTTCCTCATCTTCAGGATGAACAGGTCCAGCTCTCTCAGCTTTTAACAGGGCAGGTCCTCCAGCCCTCTCCTGCTTTGACAGACTCTGGAGAAAGCTTCATTCAGTTATTTGGAGCACCAAGACTGGATGCAATATTCCAGATGAGGTCTAGTGCTTGAGTAAAGTGGAAACATGAAACTTCATATTGGTAAATCTACCAAATAGTAAACATTCACCGAATTCTGACAATCCAGGAATGAGACATTAGGCAGAATTTTACTGTCTTGTAACCCTAAAATTAATTCAAGCTATTGTATGCTTCTAAGAATTTGTTGTTGCAGCTTACATGAAAACAAAGTTAATTTGATATTTTGTTTCAGTTTCTTAGTACTGTTGAGCAGAGTGTAACAAAGGAAAGATGAGTAAAATCTTTTAGGGGTGCTAGCTCTCCTATTCCAAACATATTAGTCTCTTATGAAGACTGTGAATGAAGAAACCACCTAAGAGAATATTCAGCTGCTCTCAATATATCCAGGTTCCTTACTCAGAGTCTCTTGGAAGACTGTGAAGTGTTTATATTTATTCTATGCCATCACACACACCTTGTCTTCCACTCCATCTGGCTATATGCTTTCACCCCCGTCCAAAAAAAAGAAAATGTGGTTAAATGTTGCTACCTTTTGAGCAGTTGGAACAAGAGTTCAAGGCTTCCTTTTGACTGGAAAGTGACATTAGTAAGTGGATTTTTTTGTCAAGAGGCTTTCTTCAGGAAAAAAGTGAAAAAAAGGTAGAAGTTTAATGTTATTAATGGGTGTGTAACCCTAAGTTTTTGCAGCATTTTAGTGAGATACATATGACTGGATCAGTATCAGCCAGTTACTGTGATGAGACTTCCTTTAGGACTTCTGAGAGCTGATCTACCATTCTTCTTCCTTGTGCTAATGCATGTCATTTATACTGATCCAGACTGTGAAGAAAATGCAGATTTCAAAAGAAGGTGATAGGAATGACATCTTCTTAAAAATTGCTGAGGATGACACCTGTATTAACAGTGTTAGGACCTTGATTGAAGAAGTCAAAGATTTTACTTGTCTGTGAGGAGTTTTGCAATTGACTATAATGAGATCAGGATGTCACCTTTGCATATGAAATTTTCACCTCTTTGATGGGCTGTTTGTTGTTTGTTGTTGCAGCAGATCAGATTAAGAGGAGTGCTTGTGAAAGCCCTGTTCAAGATTCAGAACTACTGAAGATATGCATGGAAGACTGTAGTATACTCGTTTCCTTCCCAGACAGAGCAGAAATGGCATGGAGCATGGAATCTGGGATTGGAGCTAGCAGCAGTTGATTGTTCTTTAATTCATTAGGGCAAACCGTAGAAGCTGATTCAATTTAGACAGGCAGTCAAAGCAGTGGAGGAGCTAGAAAAGTGTATAGAAGATGATTCCTGATTATTCTTTCCTGCTATCTTTTGCAAATTACCTTTAAATAAATTTAGCAGATTTTGGCATGCACTCTGGGTACATTTTCCCTACATCAAACTGTCTGCATGCTTCTATTCCCTCCATCCCTAGCTTTCCTTAGTGATGCCTAAATATAAGTTTGTAGCTTCTTCAGCGTACTCTGATTACATGCAAACAGAGCATGCTGGTATGCGTAGGAGATTTTTCTGGGTGTCTGGCAAATGAAATCCTTTCTCTTTAGGCCACAGAGTAGCAACTGAGCTGCTTCCACAGTTTCACTGCAGTTTTTCTGGGGAGTCGGTGTACAATTCCTATGAGAAATCTGGAAGAGCTGATTGACTTTGTAGTGACGAATTGAGTGTCGTTTCTCAGACAGCTTCACGTTTACTTGTGTTCAGAATGGTCATCCATACTTTTGGAGAGATTTGCTGGGATGTTGGTTGCCTGTGGAGTCTGTATCCATAATTTTTCCTCACTCTTTTTATTTCTATGGAGTGTTTGTGTTGCTGTCTCTGTAAAAAGAGACTGAGCTGGGAGAGACAGCAGGAGACACAACTGAGAGTCTTTTTCAGTTGACATTTAGACCATAATTTAGGTTTTATTCATAGAAATGTCAGCTCAAAAAACATGTCTGTGGTGACCATGCAGCAACATAATAAATCCATTATCATCTTAAGAGAAAAAAGATGCGGATTTTTTTTTCAGTGATTTCAGTCTAAGTATTTCAGGAGAGAGAATTAAAAGAGGCATATTTTTTGTATTTTAAGGCCATAAATATAATCAAAACAAATTAAAAGTCAGCCACATTTAAAAATTGTTTTAAATTCTGCTTGCTTACTCTGATTGAGGGTGATTATCTTGCATGAAACTGATTAACTCTGTGATACGTAACCTAAAGTATTTTTCTTAAAACATCATAGGATTGCCTCATCTTTTGGTTGCTGCTGCTGTATTATATAAATGGCCATTTTATGTTTCTCACCTCTGTGAAAAATAACGTCATAGAGCTTCCTGCTCCAGGTATATTGAAATCAATATGATGAAAATACCAACATCTGTCATTTATTGTATGTAGTTATATTCCAGAGTGGATGAGAAATTCATAGATTGGCAAGGCCAGAACTGGGGTCTAATATATGTATCTTTTTTGTTCATAATTGGGTTTTAAGTCCAGCATCATAACAAGATGTGGACTATGTGCTAAGGACGCATAAAACAAAGCAAAGACAATTATTTTTCACCCTTAAAGCAGTTGCTGTATGTCGGTGCAATGATCCATCAGATTTTCATATGCAGGTTGTTGTCCTCTTGTCTACAGACTTGTCGCATTGATGTTGCTGCTTCAGTTAGGAAAAGGAATAATTAACTATACCAATCTTAACAGAACTGTTATTGCTGACACATATCAAGGTAAACAAAACGAAAATCTGACTTGTGTCAGGTTGAAAATGTGTTAGCTATTGACTCAGTCTAATTATACTGAATTAAATCTAATTGCGTATCGTCGTCCAGTCCCCAGAATTTTAATAGTAATTGAATTCTCATAAATTTATAAGGGTAATTTAAAAAAAAATGTAAATTCCATGGAACTTTCTCTGTAAAATCTAAATTTCTGGAAAAAACAAACACTGTTTAAAGAAAATAACCATTTTGGTGAGGAATTTTTTTGTCAGAAACCACTAATAAATACAGGGGATTAACATGAATAGTAAATGTGTACCTCAAGGTTTTTCACCTGTTTTATTTTATAATCTATTTCAATAATTTATTATGTAATACTGAACTAGAGAAGTTTTGTCATTTGTTATGAAAGAAGGTACTACTACCAATATTTCTGTTTTAAAAGATGACTGCTACAGCTGAATTCTCTACATTTACCCTGGCATAGAATAGTGTTGGCTATGGCATTACTAGAACTAGAAATGTGGATACAATTTTTGTGTAGTAGATAGCTGAAGAAACAATCCTCTCTGAATGAGGATTTTATTTGTATTTTAAGGCCAATGGTTCTGACCATTTGGCAGCTGTTAACTGTTTAAAGTGAAAGTAATGCTGTAATGGATATGGGTAGATGTAGCAGTTGGTACTTGAAACCAGTTATGTCATTCTGCATCAGTCATTTAAAATTGCATTGATTAGACAATAAAACCACTGCTGCTAGAAGAAATAAAGGGTTGGTTAAACAAGAAAAAAAAATCTTTTTTCAATTTGCAGTAGATGAGGAGACTCTTCAGTTCAGTAACTGCAGTGTTTTTCAATGCTGTGGATCTCATTTCCTAATAGTAATAAATTGGAATTCTGTCATTTCATTTTACATTGATTTTTCTTTTGCAATGAATTTGAAAATTGATAGAAGCTCTGCCTATTTTATCACAGTTCTGCAAAAAAAGGAGGAGAGATAAAAATTGCACAGGAGGATAAAGTTAGCAAAATCTTAATGATTTAAATGGAAGTATTTCTGGGAAGCAAGTGGAAGCTTTGGCCTTGGATATAAAGGCTAACATAGGCAGTTGGATTAGGCAAGTTCATCTTGGCTGATGGCAGCTAGAAATCACTGTCTCTAATAAAGAAGTATCACTGGAGAGCAATGGGAGATGTAATCAAAGAATTCTCTATCTCCATCCTGCCTGTCATACCAACACCTTTGGTACCAGAGAAGAAAACATCCCTTTCACATAGCTATGGGATGAATCATGAGTGAGAAAATACTGAAACATCTAGTAAAGACAGTCTCAAAGTGAAAAATAAAAAACCCAAACAAAAAATCACATTTTTGTTACTTGAATGTCTATGTGCCAACTGTGCTGGAAATGTATACAATATACAGACTTGGATAATGTATGCTTGGATAGACAATTACATCAAATAATAACGAAGCCTGATTGTTTCTTGCCTTTTTTTTTTTTTTGAAGGCCCACTCTATTTAGGTGCTTAGTTCCTGATTAGAAGGAATAATTTTTCATGTTCCAGTGGAAATAAATAAGTTTTAATACTATACTGGAATTTATTCACTATTGAGTGCATAATTCCTGGCACAAGAAAGCATGAACAGGAGAGCCCTCCATTCTGTGTAAGGTTGTAAAATCTACCGTTTTGTTGTAGAATGGGGTGTGTTTTCCCTTTTTTCTTATTGCTGGCCCACTGAAGGTAATTGCATCTTTTGTGTATAAGCATTGGACACAGTTTGGATAACTGAGTTCAATAACTGAAGTAAAAAAGGTGAAAGAAATAAGGCACATTCAACGCTTCACTTTTTGGAATAGTAAGTTAGAGAGAAGCTGTATCCTCACCTATAAGAGAGAGCTAAACTCTTCATTGCTCTCTACAATAATTTGAAATGCAGTCAATTTCAATCTGCTGTTTCAGCAGCATGATTCATGCAGAAAGAATGTATGTTTCTTATTCAGATTTCAGTAACCCTCTAGTTACTGTGTCCTGTGGGCATAAATTCTATTTAGATAGAGTACTGTGGCTGTGTTTAAGACACAGAATTCTATGCGTGATTGTTCATAAGGACTGGGATTCATTTTCCTGCATGAAAAAATGTTAGATGCCACTCTCAAATTATGAATCGGAGTTTATTTGTGGGGAAATCGCTCTTGATTGTAGCACCAAGTTCTTGTATGTACAACTTTATATCCTGTAGGTGCTCAGGCCTACATCTCAAGCTATGAGATCTTTCCTGTAGGCTTATCTAGATGGCTAAGCATTGTTAAGCATGCAAGGTACTGGCTATACTGTCCAGCAATGCAGTTGATTTTCTACTTATTTTCTTTCTTCTTCTGAGTACTGCATTGCACCATATGCTGTGGAGAAGGGCACTGCAAGGTATCTGTGTACATAAAACAAATGTAATGTAACCCAATGTAAAATATCTGGTTAAAATAGTGATGAGGGGAAATGCTGCCTGGAGAACACAGCTGGCTGTTATATTGGCCTGGTGACTACGAAGCCATGGGTAATCACAATGGCATTGCCTATACACAATAAGGGGCCAACACTGAGCCAATATTGATGCAATCTATGCTTTACAAGACCTTCCAATGCATGATTTGGCTTCCTTTTGTGAGTAAGGATGTTCTTCCTTACGTTTTTTCCCCCCAGCTTTTTCCCTCTCCCTGTGGCAGCCTGAGTTCCGGTCAGTCTCACAGCTCTGAACCAACTAACCAACATCAAATAGCAAGCATGGACAAGTCTTACTTTAATTTTTTTCCTCTTGCTGCCCTGAATGATGCAGTATTTTGGATTACATGCTTCTTAGTGATTCAGAATCAAGAGGTAGAAAGGCAGAAGGAAAAATAAAAAGCTCTTCTTTTCATGAGACAAGTGCTGCTGTGCTTGGCACCCAAATCACAAAAAACCTGCTGGATAAGTGGATTCTTCTCACTTGCAAAACATGCACCAACCACCATTTAACCTGCAACTACTAGTGCTTCTTGTGTAATCTTTATGGAAGTCCAGTTACAGGACAGGTGAATGTCTTTTTGTAGCCAACCTTTGATGGCAGGAAGGAGATGACAACCAAAGAAACCCTGTCTTGACAGACTGAAAACAATGAAGCTTGAGCAGCATCCTGCCATTGCTTAGCATGCAAGTGATTACTAGCTCACAGCACACAATTGTGGACAAGCCAAGTATGACAGTGAGAGGCATGAGTGCCTTATCAAGTGTCTTCTGTACTTGGTGCTCCATCCTTCACCTTTTATTGGTGAAGGATGCTTAAGCAGCTTGAGCAGTCAACAGTTTTGGCTGGGTCCTGCCCATGTTACACATCCAAAACCAGCATAGATTTCCTATTTATTCCTCAAGTCTCTGTTTCTCCAGGTCAGTAACTTCCACATGAGTCTGATCGTTTTCCTGCTCATGACCAGGAGAATAGGTATAAACAATATATGAGGTGTTAAAAATATAAGGAAGTGAGCAGGCATTTAGAGACAGTAGTTGGAATTTTTTGCTTTGCAGACTGTGAATTACTCTCTGGATAGGAGACCTAGAGAGAAAAATAATTGAGGGCAACTTGATGATGCTCCATCTTTATTGTGTTTATTTCTAGACTGAAACGAGTAAGTGGCTCAAGACACTCAAGTTCCCTCCGGAGTGGACACTTGAAACAGTTGTGTGCTCTCTTTGTTCATTATGATGCTACTTCACTTGATAATCTCTCCCAAGAGAGAGCTGACATAGCAACGCCAGAAGTGGAATGGTTGTGTTTGGTCTGAAATCAAGCCTGGATGTCCTGCCGTGTAATAAGCTTTCTGGTTTTTCCTTTCTTAAGTAGCTAAGGATCTACTGAGTGACAGACAGCAGTCTGAGTAGAGAAAAAGAGTGTGGGGAGAGCTGTAGTCTCTAGAGCTGTACTCAGGAGGTCATGGTGGTACCTGAGACTTTAGTTCCCTATGTCTTGCATGGTTGAATTACAAGTCATTATTTTCCTCTTATCATCTTGCAGTTGTGCAAGCTTGTGTCTTCTCCTCCTGCCAGATACAGGTGGTATTATAGATCTGAAGTCCCCTAATTCTCAGGGCTGGCAAATGGGCAGTATACATGGCCTGCCTATGGCTGTTTATTCTGCTGAATTGGATTAAGTTGCTTGTACATGTATCTAAGCCTAAAATTTTAGCATCTCTGAGGTGATTTTCATGTAAGAGAAAGTTTGGGAATGATGTTCTGACTGCTCTGACTTCTTCAGGTGTCAACTTCCATGTTTTTACTTCTTGGTCAGGTTCTCTAGCAAATATCTAAAAGAGCATGTGTCCTCTAAGCAGAACATATATATCTTTATCCTTCAATTTCCTTTTTGCCCAAGTGGTAAAAATTAGTAGCTACAGACACAAACTTAATTTAGTTCTTCCTTAGTATCTTAGGGGAAATCAGTTAGATCCAGGGAACTTGTCTGATGGCTTTGTGGATTTGTTTCTAGGCTGTGCCTCTGGTCTGGAAGAAGGTCCTGAGGCAAGAAGAGGTTATCTGAAAGTAATTCTGGTGCTTCACTGAAGTTAACCCTAGGATACAGTACTAGGGTTTGTGGCAGCCTCTCCATGTTCTTCAGGTGTTGCATGAAGTGCTCACAATTTCTGGATACTGAACTTTTATAAACTTCAGTTTGGAATGTTTCCTTCTCCTGGAACACCTGACATCATTCACGATCCTGATGTATGACCATAAAATCTTACTGCTAACAGAATTACAAATTCACACGTGGCCTTCCAGATGTGGTCACATATGGCTCCCAGACCTCTCCTTGCTATATACTCTGCGGTACTCTGACTTTTGCCAAGGGATTTCCTTTAGAAATGAAATGGCTGTTTGTCTCATTCTCATGCACAACCTTTGGTAGAGGCTTGCTAAGGGGAGGGTGAAGTAGGATGGCTTGGCAGTGTGGGAACAAACTTTAAAAATCTTGTTCCTTTAATGTTTTTTCTACAAAGTTGCCTTTTAAGTGGTATCTATTTCTTCTTGAATTGAGCCTTTGAGAAACTAGGAGAACACAAAGTATTTGACAAGTGGTGCGGAAAGTCTCACATCCATGAGAACATCAGTGATGAACTTGTTAATATCACTGCTGCTTCTCTAGCTCTTAGGGGGCTACACAGCTGTCTTGAAGAGATCACTTCTTTTCTTTGTTCAGAGTGATCATGACAAGTAATCCTTTCTCTTGTGTCATTTATGGATCCCTTCTGTCAGTTGTCATTTAGATTTGATACACCATCAAATGTTGATACGCAGGTTATAATATGAAAAAAGACAACAATTTAGCCTCTAAAAATGGCATAGATAAGTGACAGCACAAAGATTTTAAGTCAGACTTATGCATCTAAATAATTTAAGACTCTTCTTAACTGTTTTCTTAGATTGATAAGAGAAAATTCACCTACAGTTGCTAGGAAATTAACAGTAAGCATATTACTAGATCAGAAAGAAAGGTGCTGCTTTGCCTCTTTCTTTCAAGTGAACTTTTAATTTTCTGGATGAATGCTTTTTCCAAAATACAGCTTTGTCTTTGAAATTCCTCTTTCTAACTACCTGTTTTAGAAAGTATCATTTTCCCAACTCATTTCTCCTTTGTGCTGTGTTGTTTCTTGAATGGATTGTAAAAGAACTCACGCTGTGGTCACTGTTCCCTAGAGCAATTTCCACGGCATTTTGCCTTTATATCACAGTTGTTTCTCTGATGAGTTGTTGCACCAAGCAGGATTACTTTTTCAGTACTTGTGGCTCAAATGCTCATAGAGATTTTTCACTTCTCTTCTTGGGTGCTCCACAAAGCCATGAAGTTTTTTTTTTCCCCTCAGAATTAGTAAACCCAGTATTTTCTGTAAAACTGTTTAAATATCTGCAGTTTTGAATGCTGACCTTTTTCACTTGATCTATAAAGTCACAGATTTATAAAATGGTTAGGGTTAGGATTAGGGTTAGAAGGGACCTTAAAGATCATCTGTTCCAACCCTCCTGCCATGGGCTGGGGACTCCTTCCACTAGACTGGGTTACTCAGAGCCCCATCCAGCCTGACCTTGAACACTTCCCGGGTTGGGGCATCCACAACTTCTCTGGGCAGCCTGTTCCAGTGCCTCACCACCCTCACAGCAAAGAATTTCTTACTAATAGCTAATGTAAACCTATGCTCTTTCAGTTTGAACCCATTCCCTGTTGTCCTGTCACTGCATGTTCTTGGGAAAAGTCCCTCTTCATCTTTCTCCCAGGTGGCCTCGGGTCTCCATCTTTCTCATAGGGAGGCCTAATTGTGGCCTTCGGGCATTGGAATGCCACATTTAGGTTACCCTGAAGCCTTCCAGGCTGAACCCAATTCTCCCAGCCTTTCCTTGTAAACGATGTCTTCCATCCTTCTAATCATCTTCTTGGCCCTCCTCTGGACTCATTCCAAGAGAGCAATGTCCTTCCTCCCTGGACCAAGCATCCCAGAACTGAATGCAGTATTCCAGTATTTCAGGTGGGATCTCATGAGAGTGGAATAAAGGGGCAGAATCACCTCCACTGACCTGCTGGCAATGCTTCTTTGGATTGATTTCACATGCTTTTAAACTGAACTTCTTTCTTTCTAAGATATGTGTCATACTCGCTAAAAATCAAATTAATGTAATTGAAAGTAACAGTCTGAGTAGTATGCCTAAAACTGTGTGCAGCAAAGCCACTTTTTCTAAATAAAAATTTTAAGCTGTTGTTTATTAAAGCATGTGGTGAAAAGCATCTTGTGAAAAGCATCTTCTGGAAAGTATTAAATACATTATTACAATACATACATGCTATATTTTTGAATACTAGGTATTTGTTCGTATGTACAGTACGTACAGAACTTAATTTATTCTCTTTACAATTTATGTTCATGTATTTCCACATTTACTTTAAGTGTTCACATAGAGGAAAGGTGTCATACACCTAGCACCAGCAAATGGTATGTAGTAAGCAAGTTACTATCTGTAACTAAATTTCTTATATACTGTGATGATGTTATCAGAAATAAATGTGTCTGTTAAATCTAGGCATATACGTTGAAATTTGATCCTTTAAAATTTAAATTTCATAATTTAGATCTCAGTTCTGCTCAGCGGACACTGAAGTAACACAAAGCCAAACTAAAGGTTGGTGCCTTTCAAAGTACCCATGGCAGATAGTAGACTTCAGCTCTCTATAGAAGTAGAACTGTACCTGCCTAAATTTAAAGATGCTTACCCTGCTGTTTTTGATCTTCTCCTGTCAGTTTGATTATAGTGGTATTCTTTGAAGACTTTCTCAGTGGTTTTATTTTCTTTTTTAATGTAGAGAGATTAAATGCATTTTCTCTAATAATCTTGGTATAAAATGAGTGGTCTAGCTCAAAGCAAAGATTGCACAGTTTGAGAATTTTATCTGTGTCTTCAAACTACAAAGACCGGTTGAAGAGAACAATGAATGACACATATCTAGATGGGAAGCTCTTAGATTTACTTTTTGGATTTCAGTTTTCTTTTATGCTTTTTCTTTTAGTTTAAGTGATGAATGCGACTCGTGTGAGATGAAGGAACCCTTTTAGTATTCGTATGTTGTGGCAATAGTGGAAGTACAGTAGTCAATTAAAAAAAAACATGGGGCAAGGCAAATCTTACCATTTGGTGAGAGCAATAGGCAGTGTTGAGGTGAGAGGATTTTTAAAAATCAGAATAATGGATTGGCAGCTGGGAAGTACATCTAAAGGGGACCATCTTAGTTATATTATTACCAAATAAATACATGGACAGATATCTGAATATACATTACAGGAAAAAAAAATTGTGAATATACAGATTTACTCCTTTGGCATACATGGACAGGATAGGTTGACATAAATATCCAGGCAAAACATTATCACTGTTGTAACAGATTAGAGAAGTCCAGGTAGGAAGTGTTGCTGGATGAACACCTGGGACACACAACAGTTTGGATACATATTATCTATGAATGGAAATGTGCCAGTAAAGAGAGGAATTAGGAGAGGTTGTTAAAGCATGGCCTGAGGAACAAAAATATTAAAATTAACTGATTGTGTACAACACTGAAGTTCTTTCTCATTTTGAGAAAGCAGAGCTGTAGCTTTAAGTGCCACTTTTTAGGATGAGGGTTTTACTCTGGCCAGGAAACAGTAATAGTACATATTTTTCATCAAAGCAGCTGCTGTAGTCTTTGATGCACTTTCTTTGGCAGATGCTGGCATTTGATTGTGACTTCTGTGCCTAAACATAGGTAGCAAAGACCTCTTCATTCCAAGGAAAAGGACAGTACAAGCAGATATTTCTGACTTGAAAAAAGGTCAAGAAATCCTGTCATTTTTCTTTCTGAACATCATGCCTAATTTCCTTGCTATAAGCGGTGCATCATGAAAAATCCCCATGTTTGTGATATCAGTATCAGGAGAAAAGACAAAGAACTTCTTCCTTGGTCTTGGCACCCTCCTTAACTTTTTTTTTTTTTAATTTTTNTAGGTTAAGAACAAAAAAAAAAAAAACAACCATGAAACTTTGAAAGAGGTGATAAATACTGCTACTTTTTTTTGTTGTTGTTGTCCAGCATTTGAACTGTGTTAATAAATATTAAAATGTTATTAAATGGAATCAGAAGGACATTCCTATAGATTTCACCAGGACTGAATTTTTATTATTGCATTGATAAATATATTTGGCACTTTCCTCCTGCTGAAATGTAAATGCTTGCTATCTTTCTCTATTTTAAATTTAAAAAGCACATGAAACTGAGGGTTCTTTGATTTGCCTACTTCATGAGTTGCCTTGCAGCTCCTTTTTTATTTTATTTTTTATTTTTCCCATTCCCCTTGCCCCAAGCTGATGCTGTCATACTTACATTTATTTCTGAATGGAAGTTCTGCTTTTCTGTAAACCATTCTAACTTTTACTTACTGGTTCTTTTCCTTTTCTCTTTATCATAATAATTGGCTATTTTAGCTGAAGGCATGTCTTGGGGTAAAGTTAGTTCCTTACATCATCTTCTGGCAGCTTAGTGAATTCTCTTAACCTTTTCCATGTTCTCTTCTGTCTCCTGTTCTGTTTCTCAGCTTCTGGGCAATTTTTTCTTGACTGGCTGCAACTGGATCTTTTTACCTGCCTCTAGGAAACTGGTATTCTTCCTACTTCTGCAAAAAAAGAGGGGTCGAATATGTAGCATGCCAGTTTTATAAGGCTTTGTCAGTTACAGTGAGAGGACAAATCTTTTTGATTTTCCTATGTGTTAAAAAATACCCAAAAACTTTGCGAAGTGATTAAACTGAACAGTATTCATGGACTAATGCAATGCATGTGCTGCATAGCTGCAGCATCTGTACAGCCTTTTTTTAGCCCTGGAAAGTGAAAAGGCTACGTGCTGTCAACTTTCATATGGATAGGTTCAGTTGTGTTATGGAGTTTCTTGTAACAGTGCAGAAAAACAATAAGTAACTGAAAAGGCTTTTCTTTGCTTCACATTAGTAGATGTTTTATCAATATTTATCTATTTTGTCAGTACTAAATCTCAAGCCGACATCTATAACAACTTCAAATTTTTAGTGGAAGCATCAACTACTCTTTCTTTTCACATACTCAAAAACACAGTAAGTGTGAGCTTAGAATCACTGAATGGTTTGGGTTGGAAGTGCACCTTGAAGATCACCTGGTTCCAGCCCTTTTATGTGGGCAGGGACATCTTTCACAGCATCAGGTTGCTCAAAGCCCCATCCAGCCTGAATTTGAACACTTTAATGATGGGGCATCCACAACCCCCCTGGACAACCTCTTCCAGCTTCCTATTACCATCATCATAAAGAAATTCTTCCTTATGTCCAACCTACCCTCTTTCAGTTTCAAACCATTGCCCATGTCCTGTCACTACGTGTCTTGGTAAAAAACTTCTCTGAACTTCCTTTTAAGTCTCCCTTATATATACTGAAGATCTTCAGTAAGGTGTCTCTTAACTTACTTGTATGTGATAATATCAATTCTGTGAAGCCAATTCTTCGTTTTACTGGGAAGTCAGGTTGTGAACTAGCGCCGAAATAGCTGGATGCTCAAAAATTGTCTCTCTGTAGGCAAGTTGAAGGTAACTTTTTATTATTTTGGTTTCAGTTTCACTACATCATTCATTTTCTTATAATTAGTATAATAATCAGAAAAACCTTCAGTCACAAACGCTGGATATTGCTTCCTAGTCCTACTCAATGTTTTGCTAGTCTAGAGATCCTTGAAAATAAAGCTACATTTGCCTGGTTGCTGTTTTTGGAGCCTGAAATGACCTGAGATTTGGCTCAGGCAAAATTTGAGTGGGTTTTGAAAGGAGGTGACGTGACTGCACTCATTTTTTGGGAAACCTCATCCGGTTTTATACAGGCTATTTTAGCCACAAGTTTATGGTTAGGGATTTTTATGTTCATGAGGAGAGTAGCTTCTTCCAGCTGTGGGACAGTGGAGTTGTTCTATAATTACTTGCTTTAAGCTCAAATTTTATATTGCCGATGACGCGTAGTTGAACAAAGAGCTTTCATATTGTGAATGTGCCTTTATTTGTCTGTCTTCATTAAATAAATAGTTTTAGTTATTTAGTAACTAATTAGGTTAGGCATTTTTTACTAGGTATGGCACAATTTTTTTTCTGTTTTTCTTTCTTTCAAATTTTGTGTTAGGTTTTACTTTGTGTAGCTCTGTTTAGACAAATCTAACCATGAGGATGTTCATGTGTCCTAAAGTCAAGAGAAATTTAATTACCATGCTATTAAAGTGTAAAAATAAAATAAAAAATTATAATAGTATCTTTATACTAAGTAAAAAAAACCCAAAACACAAAACCCTGGTCATACTGGAAAATATTTGAATGTGATGTTTATTTACCAGTCTGTGGTATGGCATGCATAATGTCCTCAAGCATAATGATGCAGCTTGTATTGAAATTGTTTCTAGTTGAATTTTCAGTATGGTTGGTGTTGTAACAAAAAAAAGGAATTAGGTATCTGCAGTGAGGAGTCTGCAGCAGGAAGCATGCAGCTCTATGAACAGTTGTGGGCTGTGGACAGGTTGTTGGGACTTTGCCAGTAAAAATAACATAAAATCTTTTCCTGTTTGTGGATCTGAACTTACTTGCTACAAGAATTTGGCAGCAAATCCAAACGTAACAATATAATTTAATTTTAATTATATTCTCTTATGGTTCTTGTTGTGGGAAAAAATCTAGGGCTGCTTTCATTAATGTCTCTTTTACTATGGAAATATGGTTACCAAAGTGACTTATGCTTAAACTGGAAGTGACAGTTCATTTGGTTATATATGTGATCTTTATACAGGAAAAAAAGTGAAAGTTATATTTCTCTCAGTTTAAAACTTAAGTTTTCCTAAAAGTGGACTGTTAAATTCTATACTGAATATCTTCTAAATTCCTAAACAACCCCCTTTACTTCCTGGTGTACTCATAAACAATGTATGTGTGCTTTTCTCTTAATTCTTAGTTCAGAATATACTAATACTCTTCTCTTAATTCAGAATATACTAATATTTGTATTTGGAATGACAATCTGTAACTTCTCTTTTGGTGGGGTTTTCTTCTTTGTTTGTTTGGGGTGGTTTTTTTTTGTTTGNTTTTTTTTTTTCTTTGTTTTTTGGTTTGGTTTGGTTTCTTTTTAGTGTTGTTTTGTTACTGCTGGAAGATCCCTCTTGCTCAAAGTTACATAGAAAGGACAGAAAAGTTTCCTTTCACTTTCCTTACCCCAGCCATGTGCTGGAAGCCCGGTTTTGTTCCACTTCCCCCATTTATTGTGTCCCTTCCTGACTCTGTGCCTTTGCTAAACCATCTGTGCACTTTCCTTTGAGTCCCAAAGGCTTAAAAAATGTCCTATTTTGTTTGACATTAGTTTTGTTTATATTAGTTTGACAAGTGATGGTTGGACTTAGAATTGCTTCTGCAACCTGAAAATATTTTTTTAAGATGACATATTTGCCTTTCAGTTTCAAGTTCTGTTGGCCTCTTAAGGTTATGCAGCAGTAATTAAAAACACTGCATTATTCAAAGTTTGTGATTAACCCAGTAGATTTGGCTAAGTCACAGACTAAGTGCTACATAAGTTCCCTGCTAAGACAGGGATGAATAGTCATTTTTATGTGTAAGAAAGTAGCTTTTGCTATTCTTTTACCTATTTTAGAGGTAGCAGCAAGAGAAATGGTCTCATTGAAGCATAAAATGAATTTTGTGATTCTGTTTGACTGGTTGACATCTGCATCTTCTCCAAGCTGAACAAACCAAGGGACCTCAGCTGCTCTTACAAGGCAAGACTAACATCTTGTCCTCAAGGCCTTTCGTCATTTTGGTCCCCTCCTCTAGAAACATTCTAATACTTTGATGTCCTTCTTATACTGAGGTGCTCAAACCAGCACACAGTGCTTGAGGTGGCTCCACACCAGTGCAGAGCAGAGCAGGACAGTGACATCCCTCAACTAGCTCTTGGTGCTATCTATGCTTGATGCACTCCAGGGACCTTTTGGCTTCCAGGGTATACAATTGACTTGTACTCAACTTGCTATTGACTGAGAGCCTCAGATCTCTTTCCTGGCTGCTCACAAATGCAGCCTCTTCCATGGATATTCAGAATACTGATGTTGAAAGAATAGGAAGAAAAATGACCAAGCTTTTAGTGTGTTTAAACAACATCTTTATATGTTTCATATGTTTGTGGTGGCAGGTGCAATGTTCTGCATTGCAAGTGTTTGCTGAAACCATTGAGTTTTAATTCCAGCTGTATTCATCCAGTCACGGTTGATGAAAAAGCATTGAGTCATCCATAGCCCTGGTTTTGCTTGTTGTGTTTTTATTTTCACCGGAATCAAGTGCAGGTTTTTTTCTATAGGCATGGAAATTGTTTTGGGTTTTTTTTGTTTTGCTGTGTATTTGTATTTTCTTGGGGTTTTTTTCTTTCTTTTCTCCCCCAGGCAGTCAAGAAACTCGGTGATTATAGCTCGAGGTGATTTTTCTTGAGGTCTGGAAACCTGTGATTCAAAAGTGAATTTGAGCGTTGAAGGAAGAAGCCCACACAGTTGAAACTGAATTGATCAGGCATGACTACTTTCCACAGTTGTAACCCTAACAGGAAGGGAAACTGAGTCAGTTGGTACGAAGTCCATTATTCTTTGTGTGTATGTAGCTAGATGCCAAAGTGTCTGGATACAGAATTAATTTTATTAAATTAAGAGATTTACCTGTAGCTTGTTGCTAGATACAAATTTTGAACTTTTTTGGAACTGATAGTGGATATTTATGTGTGATATTTACAAGCATGTAAGCTTCCTTGTAATTAAGTGTAGGTACAAAAAGAAATCTACATTAAAAATCATGGCAAGTATATGTATATCCATATATCTGATGGAGACAGAAAGACACATGGTTGATTTTATGTGTGTTGGGTCTTCCTTAATTTTCTCAACCCTCAGACCCTGACCAAGAGTGGACAAGAGCTTGTTCAGAATGTGGGTTGTGTTGAACTCTTTCCCCCTTCCTGCGCAAGACTTACTTTCCATGAGCTTCATGAATGTTGTTAACTTTTACCATTATTTTGTCATACTGCTACTGCTAAATGACAGTACACCCTTGCAGCAAGAGGTCAGAATTTTCTCAAAAGTTCTGATTTATGAGTTGAATTGACCATCCAGGTGCATTAATAAGTCTCTTGCATTGCTGTCAAGTTTCCAGTAGGAAAGATGTACTATAATATTGATTTATAAATTATTAAATATAGAGTTTATTTTTTTTCCCCAGTGACATTGGTGAAATCACAGAAAACTAATTGAGCATGAAAATAATTTTCAGTCTTCAACCTGTGATCCAGTTTAACTACCTGATATAAGGAGTCTGTTTTCTTGGTTTGTACTTCATTGCTGAAAATGCCAAAGTATTAATCAAACTTCCATGTATCATTTAATCTCTGCTGAATCATACTCTTAAAACATGTCAGTTTAGAATTAAACCTTGTCATATGAAAACAAGTAAGGCTCTACAGTAAAGAAGTCTATTGTCAAAGGACATTCAGTGTAAATGTTCTTCAAAGCATCAGCTGCAGTGAAAGGTTTATTTTCTTGTAGGACAAGTTCTACAAAATTTGTTACTTATCAAACACTGCAAATAACCATTTCAACAATTAAAGACTTTGTGATAATAGTTCTTTAGAATTGAAAAGACAGAATTGAAGCCTAATGTATCTAGAAGCTAGTGTAAAAAAACATGTCCAATCTTTGATAAAACTCAATGACAGCAAAAATAAGTTTTTCTTGTGGGGTAAGTTTTCATAAAATAATTCAGCTTATCTGTTCTTTGGCCATCTATATGCTTTTCCTGAGGAAAATTTGACTGAAGCTTGTTTTTAATGAACAGAAAAGTACTTGTCTGTTTAGCAACAGAAGCTAAAAGAATCTTGATGTTCATAAAGACAAAAATCACTTTGCTGCAAAGCAGATAAGCCCGCTTTTCCATCACTGATTTAAATGGAAAATTTTGACTCATCTCGGTTACTTTTAATGCATGAAATAACATTGGGCATCAATCATCTCATGTAATGAATCACAACTATGAAAAATTTACATGGATAGGTTGTTTCTACTTCCTTCCAAGCTTGCTGACGGGTTCTGTGTACCCATAGGTCCTCTCCTGTGTCAATTCTCTTATTAATATGATTTTATCACTTTGTAAAAAC
Source organism: Cyanoderma ruficeps (assembly GCA_008694505.1). Lineage (NCBI taxonomy): Eukaryota > Metazoa > Chordata > Aves > Passeriformes > Timaliidae > Cyanoderma > Cyanoderma ruficeps. The sequence goes on along the minus strand of VZDJ01000782.1, from coordinate 21,947,354 downwards.
CTTAAAGGTATCGATGTCCACTCATCACTGTGCTTGGTGCCTGCACTAAGCCCTGTTTCCCTCTCTGTCCTGTTTGCAAGGTCTTTGCAGGAGGAATTCCCTTTAAGTGCTACATAAACGCAAGGTGATGTTCACACGTGGGGGTCTCTGTGTGTTACATAATGGAAGTAGCTGACTAATCCCTGTAGGTGATTGCCATGATTCTTGGCTTGTGTTTTACCTGTTTGTTTTTTACCTGCTTGTAGGTGCATCTGTTTCTTTGTATACTGGGGACTCCCGACCTAAAATTAAGTTGCTGTGAGTTTGTATTTTCCATATCTTACTCCTGTGTAATATTTGGTTTTCTGGAAAATTGTATGTCACGTACAAGTCAGAATTACAAACCATCCAAATATGCCTGTGTATTTGAAGTTCTCTGCTTTGTATTTCTTCAAATATTTGTTTCTCAGATTAATATTTTAAGACAAATAGTGATAAAATTCAGAAATCACTTAAAAATACTTTTTTCCTAAAATGATGCCTCATAAGCGGCTAAGACTTTTCCAAAATCAGAAGTATGTGTGTGTAGAAGAGTACAATAACTTACCTGTAAACGAGGTAACACTTCTGCAGCTTTTTGAATATGCCTGTGTCACTGAAGTAATGCATCTGAAACTGGATACTCTTTATTTAGAGGAGAAAATGGTACACATGAGAAGGTCATGTTTGAGACCTGTGTTTTTAAGTCCACAGAAATTTACTAATTCAAGGCCATTGAGGCATGCCGTTCCATGTTTGACATTTCAAAAAAGTTTTGGTAACTTTTAAAGGTCAGTTAAATAACAGAGCATTGAATGTCTTATTGAATGTTTTGAATTCTGAATGGGACATCTAGGTCCTAATTTAATGGCAGTAGCAAAAGTGGTTCAGAAGAAACCAAAGAGAGTTTTGTCGCCACTGTGGAAGGGCTGGAGAGCAGCAGAATATTACGATGATTCACCTTGAGGTTTGTCTGGATTCATCCAAACCAAGTGTCACAGCAAAGCTTACAGAGACATGTTGTGTTCTAAGAGTATGAACTGTTTGCAAATCAGGTCCTCTTGAATATGATTATCCATGCTAATATCTATGTATAAGCTTACAATCTAACACAAATATGGATTTTTCAAGGCTATTTTGTTATAACTTCACTCTAGCCTTTTTGAAGGCAGTGGTGATATTCCCACGTGTTTTTGATCACATCAAAATGATTAATCATTGCATACTAAGTGAACGTTTCAGTGGGGGAGAATATGTCCTTTTGTCTTAAAATTAGAAAAATAATTATTGAATTCAAACAATTTTACTGAAAGTAAAATTTTTGAGGATGCCAAATTAAATTTTTATAATGTCAGAGGAAGTTTATACATGAAGTTGCTCCTCTAAAATTTTATTGCATTTTTTTCCTTTTAACTTAGCCATCACATACTCTCAAGTTTTCTTTAAGAGCTGGAAAGGAAAGCAAGACTGATTCCTTCAGAGAACCATTCAGATCACAGGCCAAGCATCTGAAACTGCCTTTGGAGGCTTTCCCTTCTAGATAAGTAGTCTCTTCTTGTTGAGTTTGTCTAAAACAGACAAACTTCCGTAGGGAGGCTGATAATTTTTGTTGTTTCATGAGAGGTGTTCTGTTATTCTAAATTAGTAGGATGTTGTAGAAATGCAAAAGTGGTTTTCTTATGAAGGAAGCTTTGATGTTCTGATACGTTCTACTTACAAAGTCCCGCTCTGGTAAATATTCAGGTGCTGTACATCTCAGATTAAATTCAAACCATAATAAAACTAGTTGTTATACTGCTCTTCATGTGAAAGATAGAGTAAAAAAAAGGGATAGGGGAAAACTGTATTGCTATCTCTAGTTCTTTATGGGTAGCTATATGTCAGTTACCACACCGTGCAAGAATGTCAATAACAGCTGAAATACATTTCAGTTTAAGAAATGGTTGAGAGAAAGCTAGTTTTCATTTGGTGAAAAGGCAAACATAAACCAAAGCTGAAGTACTCTGAACAACATATTATAGGCTCAAAGGGTTTCTGGAGTGTTCTGTTCACGGTCTGCTTCTTGTTCCTTTGAAAAACAAGTTTGTAGTCTAGTGCACTAAACTGTGTTGGTTTATACCTGAACCGATGTTATATTCTAGCATAATGTTTACCTACTTAACTTTTTGTTCTTGTGTACAGCTATTTATTAAGAATTATTTTGCAGTGGGTTTTTTAAAAATTATTATTCTATATGTGTGCAGACATAGAATAAACAGACTGCCTCCTTCTCTCCTTCCCTCTACTGTAACCCATAGTTAATAGTTTTCATGGGTTAAAATTACTCCTAATCTCAAGCATTTTTAGAGAAATGGATGTTCTTGGACAGACAGCAGGCAGAGATGGGTAAGAGTGTGCACAGCAGGGTTGTTTCTTTTCACATTACTTGAGAGGGTGGGTTTTGGGGATTTTTATTTCTTTTTTGTTTTAATTACCAGTGACTAAGTTGTTAATGATAGTTGATAATAAATTACAGATTACTGAAGGGTGGCCTCCCTGAAATAGTCCCTGATTTATGCACAGTATAGCTCCATAATGCAGAGCTCACGGTGCTCATGTAAGTCTGTACTCCAGCTGTCACTTAACTTTGCCTTTGCTCACCACAGAAATTCACTTAAAATTTTTCAAAGGCAAATTTAAAAATTTAGAAAGCATTTCTAAATTGAGTGCATGAATCGCCTGATGGTTTCTTACCAGGTGCTTGGATAATTAGTTTTGATAGTGCTGGGTAAGAGAGTCAAAATAAAAGAAACTTAGAATTTGTGATTTCTTTCCAAATAATCTGGACTCTGCAATTTCTTGTTGTGGCTCACTTTGTCCATCTTTTTGAGAAGTTTTAGGAGACAGATTCTTTCTTCCAGTTGTATTCATCTGGTGGAAGTTTCTCCATGGTCTTGTGTGAGGGGTGAGGACTGTACCCACTTTCATACCAGCTACAAGGACTGTTCTTTGTGTGTCTTGTGTGTTGTTCAGTGTCTTGTGGCAGAATGGCTGAAGCTGGAAAGTATCTCCAGAGATTTTCTAGTTCAGTCATAGAGAACAAAGCACAGTCAGCTACAGTAGACTGGCCAAGACCATTTTCACTTGCATTTTGAATATCTCCGAGGATGGAGATGACATTTGGACAACCTGTTCCAATGAAAAATGCTTTTGTTTCTTTGTTTCTCTCCTTATGTGCTTCAGTGAACTCTGAATTTTGAGTTTGATAGTTGGATTTTTTTTTTCCCTTTAAGAAGTTGTTTTTGTTTTCAGCCCTGATTAAAATCTGGTATAATTAAAAAAACCCATCAAAACGCAGACCAAAATAGGCTTGTCTCGTATTTTCTTTTTCTGCTGTGAAAACATAGGTGGTGTAGGCCACACTGGTGTAGGCCAGTCCCTCACCTGCTGTGGTATCTGCTGCTGCCTGGTTGTACTTCATACAGGCCAAGTCTTGTACATCAGCTCCGCTTCCTGAGGGCACATGTGGATGGGCACTCTTTTTAATTCAGAGAAGGGGCTGGCATGGAAGAGGGAGACAGGACAACTTAAGTTGCAGCAGCAGTATTTCTGCAGCTGCCTGGTGAACAAATTTCAAATCATTATAAGGCTGAAAGAAAAAAGGTTTGGCTATTTTTTTTAAAGCTATATTGTTTTTCTAACAGATTTCACTGGGAAACAGAGCAGAAGCTTGTGCCACTTTGTTGTAACTGGAGTAGCAGAAGTCCCGCAGCTTAGCAGCACTTTAATCCTGTTGACTTGGACCTTGGATTCTTTTTTGGTGGAAGACATCATCTCATCTTGATTTTTAGAAAACTTATTTGCTTCATCTCTGTAGTAGGCAGTGAATGTAAGAGAGGTTGTTGAAATAGCTGTATGGCTCCATTGCTTGCTTTAAAGAGTTTCAGGAAGGAGGATTTGTTTTACTGGACAGAAGTCTGAGGCTCTCACAACTGTGTGGGCTGTGTGCTTGTAGCATGTGTGAGGTCTAACACTGCTTAATATTGCATATGAGTAGTTGCTAAAACATAGTCATTTAACTTACAGGTCAAAATAAATAGTTGCATTTTAGAAGTGTAGCTGAGGATTCTTTACAGATTCTGTAAGATGTACTTTTGTTTTAGGGACTGCATCAAAAATTATTTTCTTGAGGAAATATAAAGTGTATGACAATCCAGTACTTGCTGCTGGAGTGGTTCTTTAATACAAAACCTTCAAAGGTATGTACTGCAAAATTGTTACAGACTTCAAAAAGTCTTTAAGTAGATGCCTCATTAAGAGCAAGATGCCTGAATACCTTATGGTAAAATACTTAATCCTGCACTGAGCTCAATTCTGAAGGCTTTCCTGTGGAACCACTAAATTCCCACGTAAAGCAGTTATATACCCCAGTGTCTATTGGACTAGACACTGGTCTTTTTACTGCAAGTAAACCTGCACTGTGTTTGCATATAAACGTCACTGCATAATTGCATGTGCTGCTAATGTCCTGGTTTCGGTTTAGCTTTCACTAATTCTACATTTTTACACCAATTAAAATAGCCATTTGATTTTTGAACTGATGTCCTTAAGTACTTTGTCTTGGAATTCACACCATTCCTTAACACCTTACCACCTTTTCCATATGCCAGCCTACTTCCAAATCAAATTTAGAAGTTTCATACAAGGTTAGAAGGGTTTGGCTTACATGGGTGCACATCACTTCAGTGGAAGTTCATTGTGATTTGTCTTCCAGCCATTATGTTGTTGTGCATTTATTATTATTTTTTCTAAGATAGGTAGCTTGATCTCTTTTTAATCTGATTTTCATTAGATGCTGTATGAATACCTATTCACAATTTTCCTTTGAATAATATCTTTCATTTTGTAATATGTATTTTTTTTTAAGCATCATGCTTTTCATATTCTGGAGAGACCAACTGTTGTTCTTTTGGTTTTAAGCTTTCATATTTCTTTTAATTGAGCTTTTTGCTGAACTGTTTATTGGACAACAGAATTTGTTTTATGTGTTTGGTTTTTTAATACATGAGCTGTTAAAGGTGAGAACTGAATATTTCTTTTTTGTGACACTTGTGTGCTTGTGACACTTAATGGCCTCCAGCATTTTAATCTCAATTCCAATCAACAATTTTGTTCCTAAGTAACTGAAAGCTATTTTAAAACAATATATGCAGCAGAGAAACAACTAGATGTATTATTAAGGGTGCTGACCTGTCATGTTCAGAACTCAATGAAGCGTATATTTCTATATTTTTATCCACAAAATCTTTCATAATGATTTTCTAGACCCCTTTGCAAATAGAGGTATTTTAGGTAAAAAATCCTCCTGGAAGGGAAAGATCTGGAAGATACCTCTGGGGTATAGTTTTGAAAATTATGGATTCATTTCAGAAGTTCTCATGAAAAATTAATCTTGGGCACAGGGAAAATAGAAGTATATTTTTCATCTGAGTTCTGTTGCTTTGAATTCATTTCATCCTACCTCAGAAACTCAGTTCCCAGAAGAATTTTGAAGTATAGGCACAAGATAGAAAAAATATAGTCAGTGAATATAGTCAGTTTGGGACAACACAGCAAGAGATGACAGTTTAAGGGGATAGTGTTAACTTGAAATGCTTATTTGTGTTAGAAAATACTGTACCTACAATGTAGTCATGAGAAATATAAGGTTTGTGGTGGCTGGTGGGCATGAAAACCTACATTCCATCTTGCACTCCGCTTTTGTAGCAATTTCAAAGGCGCATCAGTTGTTTAAGTCTGTGAACTGTCTTGGAATTCATACCATTTAACTTTAAGCCTATGAATTTCCTTTGAAGAAAAGGGAAAAGGTTTATGGTTCCTGGATGAGCAAATGCAAATCTCTAATATGTAGCATCACCTCCAGTGATATACATGAAGGTAGAAATTAATTTGCTGTATATTGTGCTGTAGACTCAAATGCCAGCTTGCAAATGAATAAAGGATGAACTATCATTCAGTTCAAATGTAGTAAAAAACCCCACAAAAAACAACAACCCTTAGAATGTTAGTGTTGAAATGTTGAAGTGTAGTGCCTTAGGAAGTGCATGCACTTAGTCAATCCTAAATGCTGGAGCCCCTTGGTGTACCTTATTATCCTCAGGATTTGACCAATCAGGAATTGTGTGCTGTTTTTTGTGGGTGGAAATGGAGCACAAATTCATCTCCCAATGAACAAAGAACCCCTCATGAAATTTTAATGCCCAATGGCCTGTGCTGTGCTTTTTTTTAATTTTCAGTGCTAACATTAAAAAACATGTGGCACTGCAGTTCATAGTGTCTAATTTGCACTATGACGTTCCTTCAGAAATTGAAATGAAGCATGTCAGCATATCAGTGGAAGTGTATTTGAATGAGAGTTTCTGTGTTGTGAATATAATTCTGTATATGGTGATGTGGAACTTTTCATGTTCTCAATGGGAGCTTTGACAATGTGAGCCTTGTATCATATTTACAAGGAGTTGTTAAAACTGAACCTGAACAACAACATTTAGCTTAGTGAAAGCTTTGCATTTACATGAAATACATGGAAATATAGTATCAGGAAGGATGCCAACTGCCACTTCAATAAATATAAGACTACCAGTACAACTGAATTTACAAAATTCCTTAACAGAAATCTTTTTATGGGAATCCCAGCAGAACACTTTTTTATACTGGAATTATTCTCACTTGGTTTAACTGCAGTGAATATTCAATGCTGATGCTGTCTTTGGTGATCTTGGAAAGGAAAGATCAGGTAATCACAGAATATCTCCCAGCCTGTGGAGGTAACTAGTCCACACCCCTCTTCTAGGCTAGGGCAGCTATGGCAAGTTGCCCAAGACTCTGTACAATCTCCAAGGATAGAGACTCAAAAAACTTGCTGGCCAGCCTATTTCTTAGATGCTTGACCTCAATAACAGGGGAAAAGCACCTTCTAATGTTTAAATGGAGCTGCCCATATTTCAGTTTGTGCACATTGCCTCTTCTCCTGTCTCTGGGGGTCACTGAGAACAGTCTGTTCTGTCTTCTTTCCTGCTTTTTACCTAGCTACTCTGCAGTAGAGAACCTCCTTTTCTTCTGATCTTGGGCCTTTTTCTGTTTCTCACTTTTCTCTCTGCCACCCACCCCAGCCTTGGAACACACATTCAGTAGATCCAGTTTCTCTAGCCCATTGAAGTCCCTCTGAATGACAGCAGAACCATCTGCTCTGTCAACCACTCCTTCCAATTTTGAATTGTCTGTAGAATTGCTGAGGTTAGGCTCTGTACCATGAGCCAGGTGCTTAATGAAAAGCAGTACTGGCACCAGTATGGACCCCTGGGGGCTCCATTGAAGGGACTGGCCTCCAGCTGGACTTTGGCTTGCAGATCACAACCCTTAGAGCTTGGCAGCACAGACTGTTTTCAGCCACCTTGCTGTCCACTTTCCTGTGTTCCGCGGTTTGTGAGGATGTTCTGGGGAACAGTGCTGAAAGCTTTTCTTTGTTCAAGATAAACAACATTCTCAGCTCTCCTCCCATCTATTTTCTAACTATTTATTGTAGAAAACTATCATGTGGGCCAAACATGATTTTCCTTCATAAATAAAGGCTGCCTATTTCCCACCACCTTCCTGTCCTTCACATGCTTGGAAATTGTTTCCAGGATTATTTGGCCTATCACTTTCCAAAACATTGAGTTGAGATGGACTGGCCTTTGGTTCTCTGTATTCTCCTTGTCCTTCCTGAAGACAGGAGAGATGTTTGCTTTCTTACAGTCTGTTTGAACCTCCCTTGATAGTCATGACCTTTCAGAGCTGTTCTGGGAGTGGCTTTGCAGTGATGCTGTCCAGGTCCCTCAGGACTCATGGGAGCATCCATCCCATCAGGTTGAATGAACTTATGTATGGCCAGCTTGTTTAAATTTTCCCTAACCTGATTCTTCTCTAAGGATAAATGTTCCTAGCTCCAGAAGAGCAGGGAAGAGCCATGAAGCAGCTTGTTTCTACAGTTTCAGCACAGCTGATATCCATAACCCAGTACAGGATTGGTGGGACCACTGTTTTGAGTACGGAATGTCACTCAGATGGAATACCTGCACTGACAGGAGCATACCAGTCCTATCTGCCGATCTCTCTGTCTCACACAGACAACTATCCTAGTTATTAGAAGTTATCTTTACTGGGGGGAAAAATAAGGTGAAGTTCTTTTTTATTGAGAGGAGAAAACTTACCCATTTGCGAGTGCAGTTGGAACTGACCACATGTTCTCTGATCTCTTATGAGCTTCAAATGTTTACTTAGATGGGAGCTCTACATGAAGCAAACTTACACAAAGTAATAGTTTCAGTTACTGGGATTATAAGTGAATTTCAAATATTAGAATATTGTCAAATCCTGATGCCCAGAATCTTCCTAATGCTCAAAAATACTATGTTTGTTTTAAATGTATGCTGAAAATTAAGTTTTCGCTCAAGTAAAGTCCACAGTTATGCATCAATATCCATTTTCTACTTTCTGAGAGAAACCACATTGCCCAAGCTGAGGCTGGACACTGAATGCATGTTGGATTCACTGGAAAATATTTTTTTCATGATCTGTGTAGCTGCTAAGATAATAATGAGCTCAGTGGAATTAAGTAGACTCTTAGAACTCCTGAACTGTCTATTGGTTGTACTTTTATTGATAAATCTTGGAGCTATATTCCTGCTGCACCCAAAGTAAGGATCTGCCCAAATGCACGTTTTGGTTAGGGCTTAACAGTAGAGTCTGTTCAGTTTTATAGCGGTTCCATCTGATATTTGATGAATTTTGATGCATGAGGCAAGCAAGGGAAAGTAAGTAGGATTTTCATGAAGCATCATGAATTTTGGTTTTACAGGTGCTGTCTGCTGGAGTGCTGCTTGTGTCCAGATATCTTGCCTATTTGAGCAGTGTATGTCCAGCTTGCTTTAGGGGGCATAAAAGCAGAAGTCGCTTATCTAAATGTGTGATTTTCCTTTCTTGAATTATAATGGTGCTAAACTTAAATGATTATACTTGGTTAAAATGTAATTTACTATCTCGAATTTGGCTGAGCTCAGCTTGAAACTAAATGTGCAGTTGGTAGTTTAAAAAAAGTGACAAAAGCTGCTAAAATATTCAGCACTAAGAATATCTTTGACTACTTAGACACTTCAGGAGCAGTGGCTGAATAGGATAGTTACAGTCGTAATGCACTACAACCTTCTCTCTCATTATGCTGTTTATATCATGCTTGAATGAAAATATATTTTAGTTCCCTGAAAGCCTCTTCTCTTGAGCTTTTAGGCTTTCAGCAGATGGGAGTATTAGAGGAACGTTTGTGCCTTTGCTTCTGTATTGAACTGAGAATGCCAGGGGACTGTGAAAGGATTTCAGCCAAATTGCAGAACCTTCCTCGCCCTACTCTCGAGCAGCCCACGCCATTAGCAGCTCTCTTTGTGGTGTCAGAGATGTCATTAGCTTGTCGTGGGAGATCCCTTCAGCTATGCTAATTATTTCAACAAGTTCTATTCATGAGCTGTTCAAACCTTGGAGCTTTAGGAAGTGGTAGCTATTCCAGAAAGACTTTTGAATGCGGATCAGTGTCTGCACATTCATGTTTTGGTGCTGACTGCAGTAAAACTGAGAATTGGCCACTCCTTAGACATAATGATGTATTTCAGATATTTGTACCTCATGTCTTCTAGTTCATGTAATACCCTGATCACAGAGGAGAGAGAAAGGACACAGTTCATCCTTTACTTTCTGCTGTTCCTATGTGACTGTAGATGGGCTGTAATGCAAATTTCTAGTTGAGCAGCTCTGAAGCTTTAGGATTTCTGAATTTTAGTCTTGTTTTCGGTGCTTATCACCTCTTGCAGCAAAAAAATGCACTATAGAAAGAACCTTTGGGGTGAGAGATTTCAAATGTTCTTCTGTTTAAGCGTGTTTGACATAATTATATTCTCAAAAATATTGTGTTGTCAACAAATAGTCAAAAGGAGTTTTTTTTTCTTCTTTATTTTACTCAGATTCACCTCACTTCTGGAAGAATCTCAAAATCTGAACAACTTCTGCCACAGTTTGCTTTACTCTCTAACAAGATACCATTCTATTAAGAACAATGAGCTCCACAACACCAGGTCAGTTTGTTTATATTTATACCTCACTCCTGCAGAAAACCCTACTTTCTTAGGAAATATATAATTCTTTGTGTTGATGAAATTAATTTGGCAAATGACTGATATGCAACACTTATGAAACAGGACAATGGCTGTATAGGCAGAAAATTCAATTTTGGGGATACCTTATCACAGTTGAATTTTAAAGCTAGTATAATCCTACAGTACATTTAAAATATGTTTTTGTTTTTCTCTTAAGAAACTGATTAGTCATGATCTGACATGAATAAGCATTTTGGAACGTTTTCGTTCTTAACATGTGTAATTAGACATTGATTAATTTTCTGCCTTTGCACAGATGCTTCTTTTAAAGAAAGGCTTCAAATGGTATCCTGTTATTTTTCTGTTTAGCTCCAAAGTCATCTTTGCCCATAATAGGCATTTTTTGCAGAGCTTCCTCCTTTAAATATTTGTAATTAACAATGGTCTCTGAACCTGCTTTATCCATTGCCTGCAAAATGAGTCACTGAACTGCAGGTTCACTTGATAGAGAGTGAACTATCAGTAGCTTTTTAAACTTCCAAGAAAACAGAATGCTGCATATGGAACATGCCTTGACTTCAGTTCTTTTGAGGAGTGAGAGTCCCCAATTCAAGTCTCTGCAACGTCCCATATGGTTCACACTGTGTTCACCCACACTTGAAGTATCTATTCCTAGTGCTGTTGGTAAAATAACCCTTTACAGGTGGCTTATTTTATGACTGCTTTGGTTTTGTGCAAACAGCCTATAAAAGCATCAGGGAAAACACTGTAATACTTTGTGAGCTGTATTTATCTGTACACGCCCTATTGCATAAAAATTTAATTCAGTGAGCATTTTTTGAGAATTGTTGATTGTAGTATTAAAAACTGGCAATAGCTTTTGCATCAAATGGAGTCAAGCATAGCTGGGTTTCAGACTTGGCCTCTTTTTCTTACAGGGCAATGTGGTGCATGCAGTGAATTATCCATACAGGGCACTGCAGGGCATTCAGCAGAAGGGCACATCTTTATCTGTATCACAGTGGTGCTTAATAGGAAATAATCTTGTACTTTCCTAAACACACAGTTCAAATGCCAAGATACTCCAGCTGATTTGGTATCTTTCTAAGGTTTCTTCTTTTGTGTTAGTTACAGTCTGTGGAAAGAGCCAAAAATTAAATTTGGTCTCACAAAAAGAAAGTAAATTTTCCACTACTCTTATTGGTATGAAAAAAGAAGACATCAAACGTGAATGCATATTTGGTGTCTGTTTCTGCAGGCTACATTGAATGTAAGAAAGGAGAAACATTCAGTATAATCAGATTACTTGTAAAGGTATTTAGATACTTCAGGAACATCACTTTTGGTAGGAGTTGGGTGCCTAAATATATTCAAACCTACTCCTTAGTGTCCCCTATCATTAGATTTTGCCTCTGAAAGCTCTGAGTTGCTTCACCAACCATTTCAATACACCTCTGTGGCATGTACAGAAATGCAGTATTCAAGGGCAGCGTCAGCCTTGGGATCTGCATTTTTCTTTCCCTCAGTGAAACAGCAGTGAGGCGCGATTTATTTGAGCTTTAGTCTTGCATCCTGCTTAAAGTTAGTGCCATGAACTGGAGGAGGATGAGTGACACCTCTTCTGTCCCCCAACTGAGCGAGGCTGAGATGTGTTTTGTGCAGTGCTTTTGTCACCTTTTGAAATTTCTGGTTCCAGTGCAATCCCTGTAATAGACTGGTAGGGAATAGAGTGGTAGGAGAAGCCTGCCATTTCTCTGAGCAGTTAACATTTGATTGGGATTTTTTAGGAGATAAAAATCGCTAAATTTTCTGAGTAACTGAGTTCCCCTTTTCCTGTCCTCTTCAAGTGTGCGTATTTTTTCATACATGGCCAATGTCTTTGTCCCATTGCAATTGTTATTGCTACTTTCTCATGGAGTATGTTTTTTATGAAGGCAAACCTTATGAGATGAAGAGATGGAAGGGCACTTCCATCCAACTTTAAAGGCCCCTTCCAACCAAAACTATTTTATGACTCTGTGATTCCTATGATTCAGCTTCCAGCTTAGGTGTAAAATATGGATCAGGTTATAATTGTCTCACTTATGAGATGCTCCAGTAGTTGCAAGTGTCCCTAGTATTCCAAAAGAAAAATTAATGAGTTGCCAGTGACATAAGCAGCTTCTTCCTGTGAGGGTGAGCCTGTGCTAGGCAGTTCTTATATTTGTGGCTTGTAATTTAAATGGCAAAAGCCTGAGTGTTCTGTAGTGTTAGAGTTGGGGGGTTTGTGATTTTTCATTTTTATTCCTGATTGTCTTGAATTTCTTCAGGGAATAGGTTTCTATATTATTTTGCCTCCAGTGGTTAGGGCAGTTTGAAATAATTTTTAAGAGGGACACTTTAAGCACATACAGTATAGAGACAGTATTTATAACCCTTTTTTTCTTTGGTGTAACACCAGGATACTATCTCATTTGAATACCAGTTTGTGTGTCTTGTACATAAGACCTGTGAAAAATCTTCATAATATATGGTAAATGTTGATATTTTGGGTCATGGTTACAGCAAAATGGTGAATGTACTTTTTTTTGTTTTACAATATATCTAGCCCACATATATATAGCTTCTGTATGTACATTCATACATGCTGCTTATGTAGAAGATAACTATATTTAAAAAAACCCAAAAAAACCAGAAGAAAAAGCAAAAGGCAAACTGGTAAAGCAGTACTACTCTGTGGATGAATGGTATAGGCCAGCCCACTTCATGGATGGCTTGTTCTGTCAATGAAAAATTCTGAAATGCTGTAGAAAGGATTGTGTGCTCTATGCTAGATTCCTGCAGTTTTATGATGGGACGTGCTAAGTGGAGGAAAAAAAAGTTTCTTTACGATTGCTTTCTCTTCAAACTTAAATTGTCTGAAAACCTATTGAAAGACTTTATGTGGAACAAGCAAAAATTATGCATGTTTTATTCAACCATTATCTGAGGAATCTCTTTAGGTAGAGTTTGTTTGTAGAACCAATGCACTTGAGAATTTCATTATATCGTATGATGCAATGAATGCGGGGCCTCCAGCATAGCAACATCTACTTGCAGCAACTCTGTAGCCTATTAAATTGATCCCAGCTCTTTGAACCCTCAGGGACCAGGCTCTTGCTAATCTGTAAAGCTGTTAGGTGAATGCTGAACCTCAGCAGGGAAAGGTGCTGATGTTTGCTCCCCTTGTTATGAATTGTAACACCATTAAGGAAATGTTTATGTTCTGTAACCACTGCGTGTTCTGAACTGATTACTGTGCATAAGAAGCGTTGGTCAGAAAAAGAAAATACTTATTTCACAGAATTGTTAGGGTTGGAAGGGACCTCTGGAGATAATCATTCAAATCCTTCTGCCAAGGCAGGGTCGCCTGGAGCAGGTGACATAGGAATGTGTCCGGCTGGGTTTTGAATGTCTCCGGAGAGGGAGACTCCATGACATCCCTGGGCAACCTGTTCCAGAGCTCTATCACCCTCAAGGCAAAGAATTTCTTCCTCATGTTGAGGTGGAACTTCTTGTGTCATAGTTTTTGGCCATTGCTCCCCACCCTGTAGCTGGGTACCACTGAAGAGTCTGGCTCCAATCCCTTGGCCCTTGCCTTTAAAGTATTTGTGTGCTTTAATGAGATCCCCTCCCAGTCTTCTCTTCTCTGGACTAAACCGGCCCATCACCTGCTCTTGTAGAGAATAGTTAGCGTCAAGTTTTGAGAGAGATTTTTTTTTTTTGAATTCTAATACTTTCCAGTGTTGAATTAATATACTCACAGGTGTATTTTGGAGTTCTCTCCCTGTAACTGTCTAGTATTTTGGAACACATCTTCTGTTAACATGGTGGTGTAGCTGGAGATTGTGTCTGTTGTATGCCTACCAGCTCAGTTTCAAAGTCTTCCAGCCCTTGGAAAGGATGCTTGTCATATGAAAAGGAGAGGAATTGCTTCATTTTAAGCATATGTTGGTTTAATACAGTATTTTCTACCCCGATTTTTTTTTAAGAAAATCAGCTCTCTCTGTCTATGGAGAATGTTGGGTTATAAATATTTCTGTGAAGATACAGATCACAGGTTTTCTTTTTGTAACCTTAGAAGGGGTATGAGTCCAGAGAGGTCTCATTCTTCTCCCCTTTGCTTCTCCTGTCACCCAGATCTTTTAGATTTTATGCTCCACCTTTCCCCTTGAAATTAAAAGCAATATTGGAATAGTTAAATGATAAAAATTCTACTAAAAAACCAACACACTAAAGTTGGTCATGTAATCATTTTCTGTTGGGGAAGAGAGACAAGTAATAGTAATACATGGCACTAATAGAAGAGAAGATGAAGGAGGGAAAATACCTGAAATTCTTGACCTTTATGGAAGTTTTCTAGTTGCTGCAACTGTTGCTAAAATAGCAGTGTTTGGTATCACGGTTTCCCCATGGAAATCCACACATCCATTTTATCCAGTTTCTTGCTTTTAATATTGCAGACAGGTGAAATGCTGTTGTGGAAAGCTGGTCAGAGAGCTTTTTACCGTACCTGGTTTTCAGCAGCATTTCAACATGCCTGCTGCTGAAGATAACGAGTTCAAAATGTGTGGTTTACTTACATGCACCTAAGTGAAATCAGCTCTGACATCTATCTGTAATTACTGAACTGAAATCCAAGTGTGACATATAATATTTTGGGAATCGCTGTCCAAACTTCTTTCTGCTCTTCAACAACATTACTTGCTTTTTCAGGTCACTAGTGTCTTCTAAGAGCTTCTATAATCAACAGAAAGTGATATTTCTTAATAAACTGAGTGGGAGAGAAAGGAGCCGTATGCTAAATTCTGCAAGCTCCTACTTTTGGATGACTTTTCTGTCATCTTGATTCTGAATTTCTTTGATAGGCATTTGTTTGTTCCCCATGAGAAATAGCTTGTTTTTCCTCACTGCAAAGCTGACTCCCCCTGTTTTTTTGTTCTGCTTTTCTTTGCATTTTTATAAATAATTTTCCTCATATTAGTAAAGACTAAATATAGAAAAAGCTCCAAAATGCAATTTTCACTGCCATTTTAAAGTTAAAATGCATTGAAAGCTTATGTTGGGGTCCAGTAGCCATCTCTTCACCAGCAGTAGATGCTGTGAACAGATGAATATTTTGATGAATAATCATGTATCTTACTTTAAAATGTATTTTGTCAGCTTTTTAGTAAAAAGATGTAAGAGAACTATTGAGTCCAAAACAAAGAAGTAAATTAAATACCAGAAGGCTAAAACCTCTTCTTCATACAAAGGTCTGTTTTAGCAGGTGTTTAAGTTCCATTGAAGTTAAGTGCATGGATCTTTTTCAATTTTCTGACTGTAGGCTGAAGGAATCAAATACATTTGTTCCTTGTGATGATTTTGTGATGAATTCTCCTTAGATTAAAAAAGAACTGCGTCACAGGCTGGATTAGATACATATAGAGAATTCACTGAATATGGCCCAATAGGTTTCAGGATTAATAGGTATGTTATCTCTACCTACCTGTCTGTGTGTGACAGTGTACTGAAACTCTTTAAGATCTCAAAAAGGAAAAAAAATCTACAGGCTCAGCCTTGATATAATATGTGTAAAAGAAGGATTCTTGCTTCACAGCACTCCCTGCTCTTTTTAACTTTTAATGCAAAGCATGACTGAGATGTACAGCTCCGATTTTGACCTCTTAAATCTCCTTACAGAACTCCAAAATAGCTTCAGTCTGACATAAATCTTAACTTTGTGCTTATGAAATGTAAAAGATGCTGCTGTTTAGAGATTCTCTCTGTATTTTTCTCATAATTATTTAAGCCTGACATCTTTATCTAGGTATTTCTAGGTAAAATCCCAACAAGTTTGAATGAAAAATACAGATTGAAAATGTGTTCTGCCACTGGGGATTTAATGTACAAGATTACGAAATAATGAATAAAATGCTCTGTGCATGCATTAGATAAGAAAGCATCATCTTGTTCATTTGCTATAGTTAAAGTTTGTAAATACATTGACCTACTTACTATGCTTTTTTCCTTCCTCTTAGAAGTAGTTTGCACCGTCTACAATGAAAATTGATAATTAAAGCATTAAAATGTCATGGTTCTACTCTTACTTGTGCTTTCATACTTGCACATGTTCATGAAGTAGTATTATTTTGTATGCTAATTCTTCAGATTTTAAGTGAATAAATAATAATGACTAGACAGTGGGTTGTGGGATCAGTTACTACTTTCAGCAGGTTCTGGTTAACTGAAGAAAACAAATCTGAAGAGTATTTTTGGTATATCTTTGTGGTACTTTAAGATGATATATACGTACAAGCTCTTACCTATACATACATAAAAGATTCCCATCTCTTCAAACAGATACTGTGCTTGACAATTAGGGCTATATTGCTGTTTTCTTTCAGGAGTCAGTTGTTAGTGTTGGCAGCTGTATGTTTTTTGTCAGGGAGTTTGTCTTTCAAAGTAACTATTTTGTTGGTCTTTATAGCCAAAGTGCAGGTCTGACTTTTTGACCATTAGCACCTTAACAGATAAATTAGTTTTCTGGAAATAAATCTTGAAATGTTTATAAAACTTGTAAAGATTCTTCAGAATGCCTTTTTTAAATTGGAGGTGAAAACTTTTTTGCATTTTAAGTATGTAATTTATCCTCAGTGCTCACTTAGAACATGCACCTCTAGAAAGAGCCATCAAATTTATTGTCCAGTGACAAAACACTGTGTTCCACTGTCCTTTTTGCTGATTAGTAGTTCGTTAAAACAAGGTGGCATAGTTATACTTTCAATGGAGTCTAGTGAACTTTAAATAGGTAAATGTATATGTTTATATTTGACTGACTTTAGAAAAGCAAATCAGAAGTTTGCATTCTCTCTGGAGAGTGGATATGTTACAACATAACATATGGTGTGTTATAACAGTGTTGATAATTAACTATTGAAATATGCTGGAAAATAGTGGAGAGACTGATTCCTCATGTGGCTCATCATTACAAACCATGAATCCCAACAGCCACCTAGAAGTTGATTGTCACTAAGTGTATGACAAAATTTTCATGTGTTTTTACTGAATAGAAGTCTGCCATCACTCCAACTGAGTTTGGAAAGCCTCCAAACTCAGAAGTTTGGATTCCCATATCAGGAAATATTCAACCAACTCTGCTTTTATGACTTCACTGTCTGTAATCCTGAAGTCATTGTGCTTGCTGGAAGCTTACATGATGGGAGCATCCTGCGTTGCCTCATGAAAGCTTGTTTTTACTCAAAGCAAACTCTTTAGCATGATCTGTAAAGCCATGCTAAAGTACAGGAATTTTCTCTAGGAACAAAAATTGTGTGTAATTCTAAATCAAGTCAGAATCTGAGGCTCAGCTAAAGAGATGTCCCTTCCCCATCTCATTTCAGCAGTTGACATGTGTCTTCCTGTGCTCTAATTCCGTATGCTCCAAGGCCTAGATTTTTATATTATTGGAGAAATGAGGGGCTCACTACCATCTCTGAATTTCCTATCTAGGCGGCTGGACTGTGGTATATACAGAGTATTCCTTGGGCTGTGCCAAGTATAAGAAGTTCTAATCCCTAAGTGGGTGAGACCAGTCCTAAATAAGTGCATCTACTTTTGTTGTTCCTTTTTAATTTTTTGACCTTTTTTCCTGTTGGGTTTTTTTTTTTTTACTTTTCTCCTTTTCCCCAGGATCTGAATTCCATTCTTAGTCTTGTCATACCAAATAAATCTGTTTGTTCTTCTACAGAGAATATTTGCTTTAATGCGCTGTCAAACATGTTGTTTAAGGAGGGTGGTACTGGGAGGGAAGGTTCAGGGTGTTGTGTTTTCAAGGGGTCCTGATTAATATAGTTCAAAGGCTGTAAATAACCAGAGGTTATGGTAGAGGTTTTGAATATAGTTCAAAGGCTGTAAATAACCAGAGGTTATGGTAGAGGTTTTGCCTCTCCAGGTGGTTCATTGCTGTACTCTATTTGACAGGTCAGTTTGTTTTTGTAATTCTTGTCTCTGTCTCACACATCTCTGTGTGGAGAATTGCTGTTGCAGTATCCAGATAAACAGCAGCAACAAAAACCTTTTTACAATGTCATTATTAGCAGGGTTCCTTATATCTGAAAACACAAGTAGTATGGAAGATGTTCATGCTTCCTGCTTTGCTGTGAATACACTTCACCTCTTGAGTGGTTTGGCTCATCATGGAAAGAGGTAACTCTTCCACTTCAATTACTGAGTGATGTGTTGTCAAGACTCGTTGCTGTGTGTGTGTCTTTGTGGGTGGAGAACACCGGACAGTCTCACCTCCAGGACAGGAGAGCCAGTGGAGCTGCATGGTTCAAAGGGCCACCAGGGGTTGGTTACATTTTGAGAAGTCTTTTGCAGTGGCAGTGCCAGAATAAGCAACTCCAGTGACTGGCCTTGTTCTCACTCTTCTCATCGACTGCTCAGCTGTGCCAGGTATACTTATTTGTGTGGCCACAGGATGAAATGGATTCAGGAACTAATCCAGGCTCAGCTGCTCCCAAAAGTGAGGTTTGTTTTTAGCCTGGATTGGTTTCTCAGTGGTTTTTAGTACATGGCCACACAATGGTCTTGGCAAAGTTAGGAAGGAAGACGGAAGAGAAGAAGTACGTTTAACTCATGTCCTGCCTTGTAAAGAAAGGATCATGAGTCATCCTTGAACAAGAGAAGCATGGTCAGCCTCCGTAACTGTGGGACTGCTTTACCATAGGTAAACCTGGAGAGAAGAACTAAGGACTTCTTCACACTTCTTCACTTTCGGGGTCATTTCTCATTTATGGATTTTAAGAATTACCTGTTCTGTCCATGCAGAATTTGGAGGCTCAGTGAGCATTTTTATAGCTGAATGAAATGGCCAAGAAAGTCACATCATCAGTCACATCACACAGCATACCACTTTTAAAGTGATAGTTCAGCATCTGGCTGCCAGGCATTTTTTCATATTCATTAAGATGTATGTAACACAAAGCAGTTAGGAATATGTGAAATGTGCTTTGTTAAAAGATCATAGATTTAATATTTATCTATATGAATTTGTAACATCTACAGTTTTGTAAGGCTATGTTTCTAAAATGTTGCATTATACAGGAAGCTAGATTAAACTCCATTAATACGAAGCTTTTGTTTCTTCATTTATTAGGTTAGCTGTATGAATATTGGTTATATTGAATACTCTAAAAAAGGTATGTTTGCCAACTTTTAATATTTTCACGCCTGCATACCACCTCCTAATTTTGTCTCTGGCAGATGTGTTTCTGCAGAATAAGTGTTTCTGCAGTGATAATTATAACACTTATAACAGGTAATTTGCAGATTCGGTAGCTCACAAAAAGCAAGACTGTTTTGTTGCACCTTAATTTTGAAGTTGGTAGCAATTTCAAAACTCCATTACAAAATCTAAAACGTTAGAGTGTATGGAATATCTTAATCTAGAAATTAAGCGCTTCTTTGTAGCATTTAGCAAATGAATGTCTAAAGGGAGCTTAAGGTATGACTTAAATTGGGGAAGGGTGTGTGTCATACTTTACTTCAGATGATGTTGAACATTGTGGGTTGATCCAAGCCTTGCTGAACCAGTGAAACTCATGGTTTGAACCTGCCTCAGGGCATTTTTTTTTTTAAATAAGTTATCATCTCTAAGAAGACAAGATGATTTTTGGTTTTAAGACCTAACACCAGTATAAGTTCCACAGTCCCCTTGATGACCTGTTTCCCTGTATAATTTAGAAAAATACTTAATAGATGTTATATTTATATTTCTACTAGTTAATTTTTTTTTTGCTTAGCATTGCAGTTTAGGTAACAAAGAGTTGCAAACTCTGAGGATTTCTTCTGAAAGCTTAATGAGGTCTGAAACAGATTAACACAAAAGATGTTGTTTTGGACTGTTATTCTCTGCAGGAGAGGATTTTGATGTCATGTAACACTGGATTTTATTTTTTTTTTTTGGTTCTTTTAATAATGACAAAACTGGGCAGCTGTCAGGGGTCCTGAGGTAATACCAAATTTTTGTGGTGACTGTGGTTCTGACAGCTGTGATGCGGGGTGTTGATGTTGTCGACCTCAATGTCTGTTCCAGAGAGGAGTCTCCTTTAGGTGCAGACCTGTGGCTGGAAATTCTGACGGAAAGGAAGGCAACCTGAGATGGTTCGACAAAGTTCCCATTAGTAAAACATAACTATTTTGAGT
This sequence comes from Cyanoderma ruficeps, assembly GCA_008694505.1. Classification (NCBI taxonomy): domain Eukaryota; kingdom Metazoa; phylum Chordata; class Aves; order Passeriformes; family Timaliidae; genus Cyanoderma; species Cyanoderma ruficeps. The sequence goes on along the minus strand of VZDJ01000782.1, from coordinate 21,926,967 downwards.
TCAGAATTTCTGGTTTAACATTTTGGAAGTTTCTGCCAAAGCAAAGCACTGAGCTATTTTAGAATTCCTGAATTCCTGCCCGAAGTTCCCTTTGTTATCAATTGTATTTAAAAGCTGCCCTGGAGACATGAGGAGCAGTGACCTCTGCTATGCTATTTTGTCCTCTAACTTGTTCGATGTTCTTCTCCTAAGATATCACTGGTTAGTTGTTCTTTCCAGTCTTCTCTTAACTAAATTGTTAAAATCTGTTACTTTAACCTTTTTTCATAGGTAACAATTTTAAATCTCTCCGTGTTTCTTTCTCTTAGATTCTTAAGTGCCGCCTGGAAGTGACAGGAAAGCTTCTGTTCCATAAAAATTATAAAATTATGCAAGTACTTACTGTTTATTAATCTCTGATTGCATTATAACCCTCAATTTGCAGATACAGTCATTCTGAATTGTCTGGAGTATGGATTAATAGGGGTTTGTACCCCTCAGTGCCTGACTGCAGGACATTGCCATGATACGAGTAATGGAGATGACAACTCCTTGCGCATGGCTTCCTCTGTCTACTGCTCTTTAAGGCTGCAAATGTGCCTTGCAAGAGTTTACAGATTTTTCAGAATTGAATGTTCATGTCATTCATTTACACAAGTTTCATGTTGTCTGTATGCTTGATTTTTCCTGTGTTGAGAAATGGAAAATGATCGGACCTGAGGGAGAAATTCACGATGGATTACTGATCCGGGGCATGGTAGGGCAAAAAAAATGGTTTTCTGTAGGTATGGAGACAACGAGGTGTAGTGTATGCTCTGTGTGGTGTGACTCACATCACTTGTATTAAAAAAGCATCTACTCTGTATTTTAAAACAGTACTATTTTGAGACAGTACCCTGCAATAAAGGCCAGTGCACAGTACACAAACTTCAGGCTTCATGAAGAAAGCAGACATCAGATATCTTTCACAGCTCCCTTTAAGGTGCTTGCAGCTGTTTCTCTAGCCTTGAAGTATATCTTTAGTGACTTAAAGTGAATACAGCTCATTTAGATATCCCCGACGCAGCTTTCAGTAGTTGCTGTGGGTGCAAAGAGCACTCTTTCATATTGCTCAAAAAGCTGCCTCAGATCCTGATAAATATCTTTTATTCTCTATTGAGGCATTCAGCAGTTGCCCTAGACGATTTTTTTCGTGGACAAATTCATGAGTACGTGTAAGCTAAGTCAGGAAAATCCTGAAATAACCACTGAGTACTTTGTCTTTTGTGTTCAGCTATTTTTAAAGAGTAGAAGAAGAGAGAGGAGCTCAAAACACAGTGTTTCTACATGAAATACTCAAAACACAGTGTTTCTACATGAAATACTGCATCACCTTTCCCATGTGTTATTTCTGTGACTTCATAAATGTTTTAGCTTTTCAGTCTGGCATATTAGAATGTGCCTTCTGCACCATGTTATTGGATACATTTGAGGGTTCTACTTGCCTTTCCTCACAAAACATACAAAAAGGCTTGTTCCTTTGTGCACTCCTTAAGCCATTGCCATCCAAAGGATCTGTGCCAGATGACAAATAATGTTTTGATTTCAAATAACTGATCAGGAGTACCTGTAGACTTGTGGAGGCACCATTAATTTCTCTGGCAGGGAGACTGAACTGCAGTGGCTGTCTTTGTGGTGCAGGTCCAAAAAGCACATTGGAATTTAATCATATAATCCTTTCAGTGAGAGACTCCCCAGCCAGGCAATGAAAAATGAAACAAACCAAGCATTGGCATGCGGAGGACTTGGAAGAAGGAGAGTGACACAGGGGCTTGAAAGCAGCGTAGAGAAGGGAAAGCGAGATAGAGTGATGTTAAGAGCCATGGAGGAGGGAAGAACTGGGTTTAGATTAAGAGAATAAGGAACAAGAATTTAAACAAAAAGGTATATACAGAAACCTAAGAATACATGAGAATAAGTGTGTCTAAAGTGTTAGTGAGGAAAAGAAATTTTCTGAAAGAACTTCCTGGGGAAATAGCCTCCCTTCCTCTTGGCACTGGTCCTCAGTGTCACAAGGGAACTGGGGCTAGCTTCAGCAGTGCTCTGCATGCATAGATGCTGAAATGGAGATTTGTTTCAAAGTTGACTAAGATTTTACAGCTAGTCAGTACTTTATGGTGCTGAAAACATTCCCACTGATGGGTTTCTAAGGTGTTTAGCTGGCACTAGTTTCAAATTTGGTTATGTTAGTGATGTAGCACAATGGGTATGGACTGGAAGAGCAAATTCCTTTAATTGCATGCTAAAAGGAAATCTGGATGACTTTTGCTGTGTTTTGTATTTTCTTACATCTGGGAAGTGTTTCTGGAAGAAGTAAAATTTTATATGCACATTTTACATTTGGGCTCAATAGTCCTTTTGGTATACCTGCCCAGAAGCAAATTCTGGGAGCATACCCTCTTACAAAGTGCCATCAGGTCCCTTAAACAATTCACACTGGCTGGTGCAGCTGCCTGCTTTGGTTGGGAAGAACAAGGGATCAGAGATGGAGGCTGTCACGTGGAAATAGTGGTCTGTGCATTACAGTAAGTTGCAAGTTCATGCAAAATGGAATTAGTACGATAAAACTGAGCATGAATTAGCTTTAGATTAGATGTAGTTGACTTCGTTGCAGCTGTTTATTTGTCTTAGTCTGCCTTCACTCCCCAGTTACAATGTTGCAATTCAGTTATACCATGGAATGAAAAAATAAGAGACCGCCGAAAAAAGTCATAAAACATATTCTACATTTAATCTTTCTGGTGCATGTGTTTTACATCTTTTCTAAAGGGGTGTTTTAACAGGTATAAACTCTGTGTGCATGTGTGTCTATCTATAAAAAACCAGAAATATGATAATGCTTCCTGGACTTGTAACATCCACTGTTCTGACATTTTCAGGGCTTTAGCAGCAGATTTCAGTCATTCTGAATTGTACATTGATAATTATTCCACACTGAAAAAAAAAAAAAAGAGGAGAGATTTTTCTGGTGAGGGTGTGGGTATACCACCCAATGTTACTTGAGAAGTAAATCATCTTGTTATCCATCACTGTCTTCTTCCTGCCATTCCAGCTCTCTAGAGGTGCTTTCTGCAGTCCTGTAGAGAGGCAGGAGGTGCACAGGGTCTCTTTAGTTAGCACAAATGATGTTTTATTTAACCATCCATCTATGCTGCGCAGTGACTGTGCCACAAGAATTGCACAAAGCTTTTCTTAACTGTAGGCGGTTGTTCATTTATTAATGTAAACACCATGTGCCTTGGATGTGCGAGCACTAAAAATAAAGTTGCGGAGTTAAAAATAGATCTCTGGGAGTACTGAGATGCTGCCTAATCAGAACCAGCTGCAAGCTGTCTAGAAAATGTAAGTTATATGGAGCCAGATGGCTTTTGCCCTTTTTGCTTTAGACAGCATGTAATTTGGGTAACTGCAGCTACAGTAATGTATTTTCCCAGTCAAACTGTTTGATAAACATATTTGTTTCGAAGAGACACTTCCAATTACAGAGCTAGTAAAATGTTAATTTATTTTAATATTTCTCCATGTGGGTAAGCCAAAGGAAGGTTACATAATAATAAACTCAAAGGCATGCACAATTACTGCTCATAGCTGTATGCAGCAGGAGCTGGATTATGACTATGCATCTTTGTACAAAAAAGCTCTTCTTATTCTGGGAACAATCCCTCTGAAAGCAAGGGAAGAAAGATATAAATTAAATTAATAGTGATCAGTGGGACTCATGTGAAGTATGTTTGCAGGAGTAAGACATTACACAAAGTACAGGAAGTGTGTCAGAGTGAAAACCAGCAAATGCACGTCAAACAACAGCCCGTATGATGGCAGGAAGGGTTTCTTGCACACTTGCTTAACTGATAGTATTAAAACCAAAACCTCGTCTGAGGCTTGGCAGTTTCCCCAATTCACCATCCTGTTGCTGGAGTCCTGTGTCCAGAGTACATTTAGGCATCTCAGTGACTAGTTTAGGAAGTGGGAAACTGAAGCTCAAATCTACTTTCTTTGATTTGGAACCACTTGGAGCGAGGGATTATACTTTGACTGGGAGGCTTAAAGGCAAATACCTAAAACTGCAGGATCATCCTAACTCTGTTCTCGAGGTCTGTTGGTCTGCATCTGGGGGAGTGCAGTGTGAAATTGGAGAGTCTCAGACCATTGTAGCCATGTGGACATAAATTGCTGCTCAGTCTCATACTCACAGAGCTGGACTGGTGTTATGATTATGGGAAAACCTGGGGGAAGCAGGTGGGATGCCTTTGAGGAAGAGCCTCTTTTAGGAATTATTGTAACAAAAGCCAAGCCCTGCAGACCTGAGAAGCAAGTGACCAGCTTGCATCCTTTTTAAGCAAGGATGTCAGATGAAGATGGCTGTGTAGAAGATCCAGAAAATGAGTCCTGGTTTAAGCAAAGGCTTTTGAAAGATGGGATTTATTAAGGTGCCTGTTTTACAGGCAGATGATACAAATTACTTGCAGTTGCCATAAAGTAGTCATATTGAGTGATTAAATCTCTCCACATCAATCTCCCATCAGTGTTTTATATTTTCTGTGATAACAGGATCAAGTTACAATCTTTATGTTCCTTTGATACATAGCTTTTTTGTTTTTAATTTAATCTTAGCACCATTAGCTGTAATTAAATGACTAATTGAATGTTCTGAATGAAATGCCTTTTTCTCTGTAATGTTTTCATTCTATGCAATAAAGAGTTTTCTTTCTCTGCTTCATCCAGTCTCCCAGAATTCTTCAACTTCAATGTCTTCTCTGCAAATTTGCATCATCTTACAAATTTAAATTAATTTTCTCTTCTCCCATCAGAAACCACACAAAAATTCCAACCTGTTTCTGAAGGTAGCACTTGCTGCCTGAACTAGCTTAGTGGTGGGTTGGGAAGATATGTTTGTTTTATTTTCCTAAATGCTTATATTTAAATATATTTACAATGCAAATCTGTCTGAAATTGGTAGTGTGGCATTCTCTTCTCGACTTCAATTCTTTTGCACCTGTCATACCCATGAGTCATGGGATTTTTTTTTAGCTGCAAGAAGTATTTTAATCAGATTTTGTGTCCTGTAATTTTTTATACTAATTGATGCCAAGCAGAGTTCTTGGTTACAAAGTTTTTTGGCAACATTTCAGTATGAAATTAACTTTTTAAAGCGCTTTGAAAATGCAATTATTGACTTTTTAAAAAAAGTTGCTCTTGTTTGATCTGTTTGATTATTAGCCGTAAGTACTAGCGATCTAAGAACTTGCAAATCTGTCCTTGCCTTAGCATGATTGCAGGTTCAACTTACAAGTGACTCTTAAAATAGTAACACTTAGAGTCAGCTTCTGAGATGTTTTAGGCTGAAATCAAATTATAAGAATTTACTAGTTTTTGACAGCAGAAGTGATAAAGCTGTGCAGATGAATTTTTAAGTAGCTGTATACATGACATTCAGTCTTAAATTGATGAGTGCCTGGATTTAGATCATCCCAGCTGTAGGAAAAGCTCTATGATGATCTGATTGTTCCTGGCTTTCTCACTTAAATATTTTGTCAGTGAGCTAAAAATGGTTGCTACTCTGTTTGCCTTGGGATAATGAGGACCCACTCCTAAACAGGAGAGCAAGAGAGGAAGGGGAAACAAGATCACCTGAGCCCCTTGGCCAAGACTTCAGTGTTTCCTTTGTTAAGAATCTGGTAGAAGAGAAAATGCATTGCTTATCTACTATTTTCCTCCCTTTCACACTTATCTGTTGAGGAGATTAAGATTAGAAACAGAATTAGCTTTATGCTGATTGTGCTATTCAGCAGATCTCAATGGGTATAAGCAAAGACTTATGTTGTAGAAGTAAAGATATTTGCAGTACTTAATGGGAGGTAGTTACTTTTAAGGGAAGGAAAAGCAGGCAGTCATGCTTTTGACCAAATTTAAAGCAAATAATTGGCTTCTGAATTTGGTGATTGTACTCTAACTTACCAAATTTCACGTAGTTTCCTTTACAAATGCCTCATGAAATATCTAAATATTTCACCTAAATGGCATCACAAGGAAAGATTTCTCATTCCAGTGTTTTTAGCACAGGACACCTTCTGCTTGACCAGAAAGCCCTATCCAAACTGGCCTTGAACACTTCTGCATATGGGGCATCCACACCCCTCTGGGCAACCTGTTCCAGGGCCTCCCCACTCTCTCGGTAAATGATTTCTTCCTAATAGCTAATCAAAACTCGTCCTCCTTTGTTTGAAGCCATTAACCCTTGTCCTGTCACTGCATGCACCCAGTTAGGGGATGGAAGCCGTGGAAGATCATGCCTGGTGCACAAGTGCGGACAGGCTGCTGGGAGGTCGTGTTACCCTTCCTTGCCAGACAGAACCTTCTGTTCCTGCTTTACTTCTTGCTGTGCATGGCCTGTGTTATTGTAAGCCAGGTGATCTTGGTCTTCCCTGTAAAAGATGGATAATTTTAGAATATCTTGCTATTTGCTTGAATTTGTACGTGAAATTAAATTAACATAATAATTTGCCCATGTTTAAGATTGTTTTATGCCTGCATATAAATAAGGGTTGATCAGTGAAAACGGCAGATGACCACAGGTTTCACATATTGCACCCTTTCTTTTTAGGTTTTAAGAGTAAAAACCTCTGTTTTTCTGGAAAATGCTTAATTTCCTATATAAAAATAAACTTTCTTAAACGTGGAAATGCTGGTTTATTGTGACAGTTTCTAGGCTTAGTTGGAAATCTTCCTCTGTGATTACTTTTGGTATTAGTCTAAAAGTAGATCGTTGTCCTCATTTTAACACTGCTGCAAGAACGGGGAAACTTACTAAAGGAAAAAAATTCCAAATTTAATAATTTAAATTCAAATGTTCCCTTTGAAAAAAAAATTAAGCAGGAGAAAAAAAAGCTGTAATAAAGGCTTACACTTATTATAGAGGGTCTTGCATACATTATGGAATGTGCTCTTAAACCTACCCAGGCTTTTCTGCATGATGGCATTTCCAGGGTCTTTGGGTTGGTTTACACAAGGACAGACAAAAAATTAATATACACTAACAAGATTTGAAGCAGATTCATCAAATTGCATTAAATCCTTGTTCAGAATACTTTTAAAATTAGCTTCCTTAATTTAATTTATATTAACTTTTTTTTGGAGGTGACCTAATCTGTATGGAGTTAATTTAATTCTGAATGAGTATCCATAATGGGGTCGAAGTAGTTTAAACACACTATTTTAAAAGTAAGTATGGATTGTTTTCAAATATTTTGATATTCCTTTGAATTTCTTCTTCATTTAAGATGAAATGCCTACAATTGCTTTTATAGATGGGTTTTTTGTTGGTTGGGTTGTTTGGACTTTTTTGATTGTTTTCAACTCACTATGTTATTGTAAACAAACCATAACTTTTTGATTTAAAGTACGTAATTATTTGTAAGCAAGAGGGCCCATTCTGTGTATTCATAGTTAGTGACCAGGAGAGAGATGAGAGAGAGTCTCAGGCTAGTTCTTGGAACAAGTGCTGAGCTTTTTATTCAGTCTGGTAATATATTCCCTCCTGTGCAATATATCTTTTGAAGTGTACTGTTATCTGCTTTTCTGCTTTTTTCTAGCTTTCCTTACAACCTTTAAAGTGATAAATTTCTCTTTTTGTGTTTGAAAGGATGTTTGTCTTATGGGAGAATTTTCTGAGTGATTTCCATATCATTTCACACACACACACAGAAAAAAAAATTGGGAAAATAAGAAATAGATCTGGGAGGTTCTGAAAATGAAACTTTTAATATGACTTAGAATGGATGTATAGCTATTAATTACTCTCCAAACTAATTAACATTGGGATAATTTTTTAATGTAATCAGAGTTTTCCTCAAATATGTATCTTTAAGCAAAAAAAAAAATCTCCATACCTCTTTAATAGTATTAATTTTTTTTAAAAAAAGGAAATACTACAAAAAAATAAGTGTGGGCTTTTTTCTTTGTTACTTCTGTTACCTCTGAGGATGAAGATACAATTATGATGGAAGAGGAAAGTGTCATCCTTTTCTGGTCTTTTCTATATATGCTAAATAATTAAATTTTCAGCAATTTTATTTTGGTATTTTTATATTTGATTAGTAGCTAATTTCATTAACTGTGATGGTCTGTGTGAAAATATTAATTCTGTGTGTACCGAAATCAGTAGCTCTTAGTTCTGTGTCTGCTTCTGAGTGCTCTTCCACTCTCTGTGTATCTCTATAAAGCTTAACATATTTGAATAAATGATTGTTGCCACTTTTCCTGTCAGCCAGAAATAAAATGTCTGATGCATCTGACAGATCTTTCATTCTTTTTTTACATGAAATATCTCTGTGAGGATGAGAAAGGGACAAAAGGAGAGTGCATGAAGGCTCACACAGTTGTAGCGCACACAAGGTCTTCTCAGTCTCGAGTAACACTAAGACATACCTGTGGCTTTCGTCTTTCTTGCATCATAAATATTCTATAATTTTAATTTTCTAACCCATGTTATTGTATATTTGGCTTGTTAATGAAAAAATTGTAATATTTTGCTTGATTTCTGATATTTGAAAATTATTGTTGGTATTCCTGAACAGAAAGGCGTTGTGACCCCTGTTGGTGCGTGTCTGATGCATGTATCCTCAGAACTCATTTCTGAGCTGCCACACTAATACTTCTCTACATTCTCCCTCATGTTATAATAATCATATTGGAGTCTCATTGCAATTTTCTGTGCTCAGTATGTGTTCAAAAGATTTATTTGCATTTCCATCCTGAATAAATTAAAATAATTTTGGTGAAAAATGGCTTCGCAGGGCTTGAGTTTCCATATCTTTCAACTCCTGCATACTTATATTATAATCTGCTGGAAATGCCAACAATTTAAAGGTAAAAGAGATGCAAATACTTCTTAAACATGCATTTAACATGTCTCCTGGATGTTTTAAACTCATTAAATTATACTCATAATCAAACTCAAATGTCTAAATTTTGTCACACCAATGTACTTTTTTTTTTCTATTGATAGAAGATTTCTTTACCAAAAAAATACAAGGCTTGCAGGAGTTAACAGTATTGATCAGGGTTATATAACAGTAGGCTGAATATGAATTTACAAAAAGTTAGTTTTTTCTAGCTGGAAAACTAAATCTGGTTTTGGATGTAGAAATATACACTCGGAATGAATAAATTCATATTTTATCAATAAATGTGTCATTCAAACTCCTAATACTTCTTTGCATGCCAAACTATGTTTCTGGTATCTGCTGAATAGTTTGTGATTGACAAATTCTTGGATTATTTCGATGTGAATGTAGGACTGTGAGAAGATGCTTTCCTTAATAAGCAATATTAATTTCTTGAAACATTTGTTTTACATTACAAGCCTTTTAAAAAATATATGCAAGCAATGTAAGGTACGCTGGGTTTGTGGTTCGTGTTTCTTTACAGCATAAGAGATGCAATCACAATAATGTGTAACATAGGGATTGAAACAGCACATATTTTAGACAGGTAACCAGATCAGGCTTTCATCTAAAGAATTGTTCATTTTCATACGTAAATTTCATGTGTAATTGTTCATCTTTGTGTAAAGTCAAAGATCCTGAGGTGGTGTTTTATAAGGATCTGAAAGTTTTGCTATATTTTCAGAATTTTAAAGAGCCAGCAGAGCTGGACAACAAAATCACTGGGATCAGTTCTAGTAAACCGGGAGACTGAGTCCCAGACTGGTGAATGAAATAATGATTCCAGTATTCCAGGGGGTTTTCATTGTTGTTGTTTTCTTGTTTATTTGGGCTTTTCGTTTGCTTCTTTTGTTTGGATTTGTTTGGTAATTCAAGTATATGGAATTAGTCAGCTCTGGAGGTATTTTATAGTCTGGTTTGGGCCAAATTAACATCTTGGGTGTCAGATGTCAGGGTTTTGACTGGCAGCCATAAACATAGCCAGGTCCTTTGCCAGTTGGGGTGGGTAGATCCTTACTGGACACCAGGTGCCCATCAAAGCTGCTCTATCCCTTCCTCCTCAGCTTGTCACTAGAGAGAAAATATAGCGAAAGGCTGGTGCACAGAGATAAAAGCAGGGAGAGATCACTCACCAATGACTGTAACAGTCAAAACAGACTCACTTGGAGAAATTAAATTATTCCCTGTCACATCAGAATAGAATAACAAGAAAGTAAACCCCAAGCCTTTAAAACACCTTACTGTCATCCATACCTGCTTCCAGGCTCAGTTTCACTCCCAAATTTCTTTTCCATGTGGGTGCCTTCGCCCTGGGTGCAGTAATTCAGGAACAAGGTGGGTGCCCCACGGGGTCACAAGTCCTGCCAGCACACCTGCTCCATCTTGGGCTTCTCTCTCCATGGCTCCACAGGTCCTGACAGGAGCCTGCTCCAGCGTGGGCTTCCCCTGGGTACTTACGGGTACCAAGGAAAGCTGAACAGGTTCAACATAAAAGTAGGGACAGGTTTTTTGGTTTTTTTTTTAAATCTGAGTCTAAGGGGATTGTAAACAAGTACCTAAGGAGAAATGCCTGAAGGTTTCTTAGCATACCACAATCATATCTGCCTCAAAAAGTTCCTTGGAAAGGGTTTGGAATCTTGAAGACTATGCAGGGGAGCATCATGTATGTCCTGTTTTCTCTGGACTGCTGCTTGAGAATACTGATCAAGATAAGATATTTGTCTTACCTTATATTTAATCCAACAACCAGTTGAAGTTGTTGCATGTTTTTGTTGACTTCCTAATTCTTAAACTAAGAGATTTTGTAGGGGTTTTTTTTGTTTGTTTGTTTTTGTTTTTTTTTAAAGAAAAAAGCTATAATCAGATTTTGGCTCACCTTCACTTAATGGAAACTGACAAAATATTATCAAAGTATTTGAAGGCTCTGTTAGATGCACAGCTTCATTTCTTTTGAATAATGACTAGTTTCAATGACTGAACATCAGCCCTTACAAACTGTGGACCAGAATACTTTTAAAAAACTCAGTCAGAAATGTCAGTCTAAAATTTTTTAAAATATATTTTATTTTTTCAATCAAATGCACTGAATTCAAACCAAGCTTTGATCCAAGCATGTCTGATGTATAGCGAGGTAACCTTGCTTGTTTTCCCTATTTTTATTCTTTTATGAATTTACAGGTGGACCCATTTCAGTCTACAAAATCATTCATGTACATGTAGACAAATATCTGCTGCTATAGGGGTTTTTATTTGAGTTCCCTTTTCATTGGTGAAGTATTTATTCATCATAATGTGGCCAGCAAAGACAACAGTGTTAAAGAAGTTTTTCTTCACTACCTATTAATGTCTAACACTGAGAAGACTTACTCTGCTAGCCATTAGTACTACAGCAGCAAAAACATTGTGTTAAGCTTATGCTTCTGTGAGAAGAGAACAGGTTAATTTCCCAGTGGGAGCCAGAGAGGGGCAAAGAATACTCCAGCCTAGCCATGTCTGTGTGGCTACATGTGGTTTAATGATAATGATTAAATGATAGTGGGCCTGCTGTGCTGTGATGTGAGGCAGCTGACTCCCAGGCAGATAAATTGCTAGAATAGGTTTGTAGAAGAAAGTGGATTTCTGATGACTAAATCAGCATGGTGACTACACTTTTTTTGCCTTTGTTCTGATGGCTTTAAGTAGGCCAAGTAATTTACTTAGCAGCAGCATGTGGAATGCTGTGGGGTGTGGAAAAGGAAAACAGAAGGTCAGTACATTACTGCCATCCCTCCCTGCCTCCCAGTGAACAGCCTCAACTCCCTTCTCAGAGCTTCTTGCATGCACGTTGTGTAACGTGAAGCTGTCCTCAACAGGAATTGTGTAGCAAATATGGAAAACTCTGCAAAAGTAGCTTATGGCATAGCTCATGTTGATAGGACAAGCTAATAGATACAAGTTTAAAAGTATGGCTTTTTTTCTGGCAGATGTGGGCCTAGCGACTAAACTGGTCAGACCTTGTTTTATTCTTTCTGGAGCTGTTGGAGACATATTCCTGCTCTCAGGTCTTCTAGTGCTCCCCAGTTGGAGGTTGCTTCCCTTAAAACTCATTTGTGTCCTGGCAGTTTTACTTAATGGTCACAAACAATGTAGGATCATTTTTTCCTAGGGTAATAATTGCCATCTCTGAGGATTTTTGGGAAAATAGATTAAAACCCACTGATACTACAAAGTGGTAGGATATGCTCAAGGAAAAGTGAGTTCAAAATGTTTTGTAGATTGTTTATTCATGTTGGATGTTCAGAAACAACACTGCTAAACTGGAGCTGTGCAAACAGCAAATGATACATTTACTGTGTGATGAAATAACCTCATTTGCACTCAATTTTTAGACTTAGAAAACATTTTTTTTCCTGTCACTTTAAGCAGTTCTTGAAAGCAGCGTGTTTCCTCCCAGAAAATCCCCAAACAAACGGATTTATCAGGGCAGAGATTTTATAGCTTCCTGTGGGAGGAGTTACAGATGAAGGTCAGTGGCCCAAAGTCACCAAGTTTAGCAAGTCCATTTTAAGCTTAAAGTACTATAAAATTAGGATTCAATAAATTCCTAGGGTTAAAATTATTTTTATTTATAGAATTTTTATTTATTTATTTTTTAGATTAGAAACTATTTACATCCCCGTATGATAAATTTCTGGTTCTGTAGACTTTAGCGTTATTAAGTAGACTATGTACAAATGGTATGATTAAACAAATGAGTTTTTTTGCATGAGAATGTGTTACTTTATCTGATTAAACTCCATGTAATGTGGTGTAAAATAGTTTTCTAGGACAGAAGAGAAGGCAGTAAATGGTTGGTAAGAAATTTATGTATACTTAGAATGAAAATCAACTGGGTTTTAGTCAGTACTAATGTGTCCTGCTAAATTCCTGTTTTTTCCCTGTCTTTACAAATTTGAATCTATCGTGATGATCAAAATGGAGAGGAAGGCTGTCAATTTGTTTTTTACAGCTCATAGGAAACAAGCTGCTGCTTCATTTTGAAGAATACTGAGATACTTTATTTCTATATGAAGTGTGTGGGGTGTCTCTATTTTAAGAAATACATAGCAAACCCCACATATCTCTATGATTGCAATAAGTTGCCTCTAAAGATATAATAAGACTTTTTGTTGCTGAATTGTATGTCTTGTACAGTCATATTTTTGATTGAGGGAGGGAACTGGCATTGGTGTGCTAATGATAACAGCTGATGCAGAAATGTTCTGGAAGAGGTAATATTGTAGCATGGCTATGAAATTCAAAAATTGCAGGACATCTGAATAGCAATTAGTGAGGCAATGGTAATTTATTGAAAACATTTGAAATTTCAAGTTTCTGTAGCTAAGTATATCATATCAAAGCTTAGAAAGATGCTTATCATATTTGTGAACAGTGTTGTTAAATATTGTGAATGTTTAACAATCTCTTCCATCCACCCTTTGATGAGATAATTGTGTAATTTGGACCACTACTATTTTCCATTCAAAAATACTTAAAATAACAGAAGAGGTCATCAGAGTTACTAAGAGGTAGGATATGATATTGTTCCTGTCTGAAGGACTTCTACCAGAGGGGAAATGTGCAAAAACTTGTATTTTTTCCTCCCCTCCATCCTCTCTATTCAACTGAGGACTGATAAACAACTGGTTTTGTTGCCCTCACCCAAAACAAACTTGCCCACCTCAGTGGAGGAGGTACAGGATCATGCTTCATTAGGTAGTCTTTTTCTCTGTCATTAAAGTAGCATGGAAACTAGCCAAAAAGGCACTAAGTTTATCTGAAGTAACACTTGCAGCTTTGTGGAAGTATGTGGCTGAGTAATAGTACAAAAATAGCAAGTTATTTTGAGGAAGAGCATATGTTCTGTAACAATGAGAAATTGGTATACAGATAAAAGAAATTATGTATCTAAATATAAGTTGCATATGAGAAAGATCTTGTGGCTTAGTGCCACAAAGTTTTCTGTAGATGCAGCCATTAAAAGTTGTTTAATGCTCATTTTTCTAACATAGTTATTTAAAGACGCGCCATCATTGGTAAATTGCTGTACTGCCTTAGGGGTGCATATTTTGTAGTCTGTAACAGTACAGATAATAGGCACTTTTTATATTCCAGTGCACACTGATAACACAGGGTACCACACAGTGATAATTGTAGGGATTTTTTTCCTCACAAGAAAAGTACAATGCAGAGCCATGGTGTTTGCTTACTATTTAAAGACACTGACAGCCAACTGCAGCTAGCTCCTGTTAGAATTAAAAATTAAGACAACACTGGAAGAGATTTTCAGGTGACTTGAGGAAGCAGTTAGGTATATATGCTTAGATACTGGAAAACAATTCCAGTACCGTCACTTGTGCAGCATCATTCAAAATTTTCCATGGTTCATCAAATAATGGCAAAGTTTGTTTAGAAGACAGAAAGTCTTGCTTTGAGGATTAAAACTCTCCTTCATAGAACTTGCTCTATCTCGTGGAAGAGATTAGCTTCTTTATAAAAGTATGAGGTGTGCACTGGGTCTCTCAAAGTCTTTACCTTTAAATGCTTCTGCATCTGCTTTTTTTGTTTAAGCTTCCCCTTAAACAATTAGATATTGGCATATGTAAAAGTCATACTGATGAGCAGAACAAAAGATTAGGAGATTAAGCTGCAGTTAGATGTTGAATAACTAGAACCTGAGGCATTACCAAATAAAATCCATGTCAAGCTCTGCATAATGTAAAGCTGACTGAATAGACTGAGCTGACTGAGCTTTGAAAGCCTCAAAAGCAATTACGTAAAATAAAATCTTCATTGCTAAAATTCTACTTTTCAGGAGGTACCAGCTAGAAAATATTAGACCTTGAGACAGTCTTGGCAAAACAAAAATCAGTTCTTACTGGGTTTTGGATAAATATTTTTTTGTCTTTTCTGAGCCACTTGCACTTAAAAAACCTACGTGCTACTTGCTGTCATTTGCTGTCTATGAGAAAGGCATGATCATGCACAACTTCTGTTTCAGAAGAGGAAGAATGTTGGCAAAGGAGAGACATACATATTTAGGAGTCATATAATCACTCAATGTATGTATTTTTAACCTGTCTTCCTCCCTCTCTCCTAATCATTGAATAACCAGCCTTATCTCATTAGTGTCTGTATTACAATGTACCTGTGTTGCTGCTGCTGAGGAGAGATGAGGAGAAGATGCTCCAAAAGGAGAAAGTTTCAAAATTGAGACAAAAAAATATTGAGAAACTAGGAAAAAAGGTGAAGAAAAGAATCCTTATGAGGTTTTTTTATCCTCTGGATTTTTTTCCCATGTATTTTCTCTATACTGCTGAAAGTATTGAGACAAAGTAAATATAGTAGCTTTAGCTCTTGCCTTTACAATTCCCAGAAAAAGAGAGATCACTTTCCTCTGAGCCAGCAGGCATCACTGCATCTAAAATAGTGCCAAAAAAGGGAAGTATAGGTGGTAAGATAGTATTTCTGCTGTTAAACTTTGATGCACAAATATGTATTTGGTGTTTGGAGTTGTTTTCTAGAAATAAGAGATAAAGTAAAAAAAAAAATAAAATTCCTAGTGATTTTCCTGATCTTTCTGTATGTCTGGGATCTGTTTTAAGGGTACTTACTGGTATGTGCTGCAGTTCCTGGCTAGGCTTCATACCCAGGTTTATTTTCTATGTAACTAAGTATGAAGAGGAATAGCTCATACATGTCCAGATATCATCCTAATAGTTCAGATGGAGCCTAGAAACTTAAATAATAGGTAAATTATAGACAAGAAGGCAAGAGAATACAAAAACATCACCAGCCACTATAACTGAAATCTGGGCATTTAGGGAGTAGTCCTGTTGAGGCATCCTGGCCAAAATCAACAGTTGGAGTATTGAATTTGGAGAGAAATTGGAAGATGGTTTTCTTTAATGAAGAGGAACAAAGTGTTTTGTATGGTGCTCCTTTTGTAGAGACGTTCCTAGTACTCTATTTTACTTGTTTATTCCTGTGATTTTAAAAAAAGCTGCTCACAAAATGCTCCTCGTTTGGAGCTTTGTGCATCCATGCCATATGTTAGAAACATGATAGGGAGTAGTTGTAGAGTCAATGCAGCGACACTTATCCTTTATCTTTCTCTGCACCCACACTGAAATAACAGACTTATAGTCTGTTATTTTCTGCACCATGTTTTCCTCCAGCAGACTTAAACTTTCTGGCTATACCAGGTCAATGCTTTTCAAATTGACCAGAGAATTTATATGTATTTTTTAATTATTATTTTTCTGACTCACGTTTTGAGAACCTATATTTAGGTTGTTTAAAACACTGGACTGGTATATCTGGAGTACATAAACTAAGCATTTCAGCCTTAATAGTGACTAAAAGGGAATACAAAAAATCACCGAGTTTTTTTAAGTACTGCTGCAGGCACCGGTTGTGTAACACATTTTATGCCATTTTTCATATTTTCAGTGTGTCATCTGGAAGTTAAAGGAAATTTTAAGAGGATTTTGGGAGCCAACTTTAGTACTTTTGAACTTGTTTCAAAAGTGTAGTCTTCAAGGAGAAATAACACCCAATTTGATTTGTACATGCTAATGTCTTGGCTTATTTCCATATCTGCTGCATACTCCGAAATGTGAAAGAGGGAAAAGGTTCTTATCCTGTCTGATCTAATTTTGTTTAAAGTTTTTTTCACTTTGGGCATCCTGTGACAGTCATTTTTAGCAATGAAATGAGAAACAGACTATTGCTTCATTTTTTTTTTCATACTGACAGAAAAGGAAGTGTCTAGATCATGTGTCATGAAATACAACGTGTGTTTAAGCATGGAGAACCCAGAGCTGTTACACGAAATGTTACAAAAGGTGGTATAATTTCACATGAAAATGCCTGTGGGCAAATATGAAACTCATAATTTTCATTGCAAAAATAACAATCACAGCATGTTAGGTAGAACATGCCATCAGTGGTTTGTTCTTGTCCGTAAAGTGCTGATCTCTCTGTGTTTTGACCGATGTGTGAGGGAAAATTTCCCCAAAAATTATGTTTTGTAAATGAGTAGTAAATTTCACTGAAGAGTTTTACTTCAGACCTCAATCCTTTGTGACAGCCTCATGTATCTTGCTTTGGTCATCTCTTCCTTTAAGTCAAACTGTGAACAGTGACCCAGATTGCATAATCAAAAGTAATGGAATATTGGATTGTAAGAGAAAACATTATCTAGCAAAGACGTAAAATAGCTTTGAAAGTTCCAGCATGCTCAGAGTCTTTTCACATAGCAAGGATCCATGAGGTAAGAACAAATATGTACAAAATGAGTTTCTTTTCTGGCTGTGGAACATGACTAACATAAGAACGCAGAGAGATGCTGCTTTGTGACTATCACTCATGGTGGAGGCAGTGCTGAACTTTCTTGGAGTGACTCCATCCAGGAACAGCTTGAGGGGCCTGTACCAGCAGTGATCCAGACATAAGTTACATTTGTCTCTTAGACTCTGAAAATAAGCCATCTTTGTAAAGTAAATTTGCTCCTTGTGTAACCCTACACAGGATAAAGAGCATTCTCATTTAATTTGGTGCTTGTTTAGTCTCAAGAGTCTTTGTGTGTTGAAGAAGCCTCAAGGTGTTCCCAAAAAGGAAAGCTGGCATTGATTCTCCTGTGATGTGTATAATCCTCAAGCTTTCCTCTGATGCAGCTCTTGGCCTCAGGATGTCTGGACTCTGGGAACAGGGAGACTGGAAGTGTTTTGCTATTCATAAACTTTCAGAAAACCAAAGTCCTCTGGGTAGCTGAAGGGCTACACTGTAGCATGTACTGCACACATTGGGATATGCAGTCCTGGCATTGGAAAATTAATTAGAAGTGTTTTCAGTCTGTTGAATAGACCAAAATGTTCGGGTCAGTTTTTAAAAGATGCCATTTCTGTTTTGTCCATATGAGCACTTCTTTTTAGATTCTTTGCCCCCCTCCACCCTTTATGCAAAGATATTATAAAGAAACAACTTTAGGAAATGAAACAAGCTGTCCGTATTTGTAAAAGTTGTACTTCCTCATGGAATTTCAGTAATGTATAACAACTAGTCCAAATGGGGATTATAACAGTTTAGATTTTTTTTTTGGTTATTATTTTAAATAAGAACGAGGACTGTAATGATTTCCCAAGAGAGCAAGGATGACATAGTTAAAAGTCATGCTGGAAGAAAAATAGATACCTAATGTATAAAAAATGTCCTAGTTTATAATGTTTTGTCTTTTAAAATGAAACATGGAGCTATTTTTTCTGCTGTGGTGGTGTCAATCTAGTAGAAACATCTGACCAAACATAGCAACATTTGAACATTGTAGAAGTAGATTGAGTAGAGCACTAGGCACTGTAGTTGACCATTCCAAAATTTATGGGTTGCCTGGATGTCTGGTATGTTTGCCATGTGGCATACATATCAGTTACATATATTGTAACCAATGAAAACAGCTTTATGCACTAGCTCTGGTAATTTTTATTTGCTATCAATATTTAAAGTTTACTATTTCTTTTTAAGCCACTGTAGAAATGAATGCTGAGATTTCAGCAGATACTGAAAGGAGTTTTTAATTAATTCTTCTAGAGCCGAAGGTAGTATTTTCTTTATATGATGCAATCTGTCAGTTTATCTCTGCTTTGTTATTTAAACAACCATCTCATGTTGTCCTATAATTTGCAGAAAGGCACAAGCAGATTGAGAGGAGACTCATGTTTAGTGTGTGCTGATAGAATCTCCAACATGGTTTCTCTGATGAGTTCTAAGGACCCCAAATTTGAAGATTTTCATGAAAAAATGTTGAAGGCTTTTCATGGAAGTTTGAATAATAGTTTGTTTATTTAGTAGCTAAAGATAGTTACAAGCTGAGAGAGTTTGGGCTGTTCAGCCCAGTGAAGAGAAGGCTTCAGGGAGATTTTAGAGCAGCCTTCCAGTACTTAAAAGAGGTTTAAAAGAAGGCTGGAGATAGACTTTTTACAAGAGCATATAGTGATAGGACAGGGGGGAATGGAAGTGAGCTGAAGGAGAGCAGATTTAGATTAGGTGTTAGGAAGAAATTCTTTACTATGGGGGTGATGAGGCACTGGAACACGGTGCGCACAGGAGTTGTGGACCCCCATCCTGGCAGTGTTCAGGGCAAGGTTGGATGAAGCCCTGAGCAACCTGATCAAGCAAAAGGTGTCCCTTGGATAAAAACACACCCACCTGCCCACACCCAGTTTCCCTGAATATGTGTAAGGGAAAGCTGTCAAAGCTGCTCCACAGCCTAAGATTCCTTTGCACTGGTGCAGTCATTACAAATGAGGGAAAATCTGTCCTTCAGCTACAGGATAGTTTGAGCATTAAGATGCAGTGGTTACAGATGGTCTGTGTGAGCTACTCCAATGTGTATGTTTGAATTCCATAAATGTTTTGACCATCAGGTATGTGAAACTATGGGGACACTATCTTGATAGGCAGATGAGGGAAACACGCAGCAGTTATAGTGTGGTCTGTTTATCAACCTGATGCTTTCTATACCAGGAAAATTCATAAAAATCTGGTAGCATCATGTGGTCCACATTTCTGCTCCTGCTGAGTAAAGTGTTTTTTAATAACGTACACAAGTTACATTTTTGCCAGGTTTTAGAGGGTCTCTGTCTCTCCATATCCTGTTTTCTTTGCCTCCCAGGAGAAGTCACATGATTCCACAGAGTCTGCATAGTAACTGAATATTGTAGAAATTAATAGTACTATTGTAAAGTCTTTTGTGCTGTCAAGCTACAGCAAATGGGGCTTGGTGATATTCAGTTGAATGCCAAGTTACTGCGGAGATGCAACAATTATGCTGTTAGAACTGACCTGCATTGGAAGAAGATGGCAATATATGTCAGATGGACTTTTGTGTCTATCTCACATATAACCTTCTTTACAAAATGTATTACATTCTTACAAAATGTAGCTTATCTATAGGGTGAGATAGGGAATCCCTATGGATGGAAGAAAGAAATGTGAGAGAAAGTGAAGTATGGCATGCTCTTGCTGCCATGTGGCCAGGTCATTTGTTCACAAAAGCAGGAGAGCTTCTGTAGCCTGCTGGCTGGGAATGGTGTTTGGCTGATGGAGAGAAACACACAGTGCAGTTCCTTCTGGCCTCAGTCACATGTTGGTTTTTGGATGTGAGGGTTTTTTTTTGGTAGGGAGAGAAGTTGAACTTTCGTCTAGTTTATGATTTATCTCAAGTACTCAAACCTCTGGATGTAGGCACTAAATCTTTGATGTACTTTACAAATGCCCAAGGAAAACACTGAGTAAACCATAAGACCACAAATGTAAAGATAACTTGAGCTCTTTTGTGGTTCAGCTTTAACCAACTCATCTTAATCCATTTTATTGCACAGAAACAAAGGGAGATGTCTTGTTTGTTTTTTTCACTGTTGCTAAAAGTGGAAATTCTTGGTGTTTAAAGGAGCATACCAAAGAAGGACACTGAGATTGTGTTAGTTCTCTTTAATGTGTGGTGGTAAACATCGTATATTAGAAAAAAAATCATGGCTCAGCAGTGAAATTGAAATTTAAAGCAAGTTCCACAGAACCAGCATGTAACTTGAAATGAAGAAGCATACAGCATATGTATGAAAATTTATTTAAAAATATAGCTTTAACGTAAAAATTAAACATGTTAATACTAAAAAAAAAACAACTTATTTTCTGTCTCTTGTTACCCATGGTCACTTGAAGTGACTATAAAATCCTGATTTTTTGTTAGATAGCATCCTCTATTAGGGACAGATGCATAAGTACCTGAATAAAATCTCCTCTCTGTTGACTGAAAATCAGCTTGATCAGGGCTGTTGGGTAAGTTGACTAATGATATATACAGATAATTTATTCTTCCCTTCCCACTGTTATTATCTTCAGTCAAATCAGCAATGAGAAAAACCACTATTAAATAGATTTTTGGTTGTGTTTTTTTATTTAATTTTCCTTCCAAGTAAACAGAGATTACCATTGCTTGGGTGTTGTGTCTAGTATTTATTATGAATATAGGTATTGAACATCTGGTTTGAAACATTAATAATCCTGCAAAGGTGGTGTGTCACATTTTTTAATTATTTTTTAATAAACAGAATTAAGAACTGGGATAGTAAGCTGAATTATGACCCCACAGAGATAGGTACTGCTGTAAGAAGTGGGAGGGAATAACAGAACCAGCTAGTTGACTAACCACTTCCCTTCATTGTTGCTTTTAATATCAGAACAGTCTTGCTAGCTTTCTAAATCACCCTAAGTTACATTAGAGAGACCATGTACACCCTAACTGGTAAGTCCCTTTTATTTTAGATCTAAATTGGAAGTTGAATTGAAAGCCATCCTCAGTGGTTAAAAATTGAATAAGATGTATTGCTTTGTGTTACTACATCATAATCATAAAAAAATAATCTCATGTGTTGTTAAAAGTAAATAAATCTGGACACCTACCTGCCTTAGCAACAAACTTCATGCAGGGCCAGAAGGATATATTTACCTGACAAGTTACAAGGTAAGTACCAAAATAATAGTAACAGTTGAAACAACAGTGCAAGTTTGTAACATCTGAAAAGGGGGTTGATTGATGTTTTTTGAATGAGGTGAGAAATGAACTTCATTTCTCTCACAAGTGCTGTATCTTGTGCCCTGCTGTCCTTCCCAAGCTGAAGCCTTTATGTTGGTTGCTATTACTGCTTGGTGGTTGAAAGATTTGTCCTTGATGGTTTCTGTTGCAGGTCCTGGTAGTAATTATTATTACAGTTTAAAGTCCTAAATAATAGGCTAAATAAACAAGCAAATACTCTTTAGTTTAGTTTCACTTTTAAGTGCGCTAAATAACCTGAAGAATATCTTACAGTGGGGATTTATAGCCAAGGCTAAAATAAGCTGGGTTTGTGATGGCTGTGCTCAAAAAACTTGTCAATCAGCCATGAAGTCTGTATTAAGTCTGGTGTCTTGGCAGCAGTACAATGGAAGGTTCTAGCTTTCATTTACTGAATGGGAATTAGATTAGGTTCTTTATCATGCAGCCAAAAGTTGTAATAGGGGTTTTACTTGTTAGAACTATTTCTTTGTGTCTTACTGATCATGTGTCTGATGTGGCTAAATATACCCCAAGACCAGGGAAGGGCACATCAGCTCAGAAACTGTTTTATTGCAGTCATTTAGCAGGATGAGCTAACTTCCATTGTTAGTATATTTATTTTACTTAACAGCTTTACTTGAAATGTATTAGGAGCTTTTTTAATGATAGTTTTCCTAGCAATAGAAGCCCAAAACCCAAACCTAAACAAGCAAGCCAAAAACTTCCCAGTAATGGGTGTTTTTTCTTAGGGAAGGCATTGTTAAAACGTTGTCAATGTATTTTGGGTTCTTAATTAGTACATTTTATTTTATTGCAAGCTGTCTAAGCACATTAGCACTCTATAGTTTCTACAGCAGGTATTTACTAAGTGGCTGCTATGTATTCCTCTCCTATTTGGATATTTACTTTTGAAAGATGAAAATATGAAGACAAATGTTTGGGGAGCTTCATGGGA
This sequence comes from Cyanoderma ruficeps, assembly GCA_008694505.1. NCBI lineage: Eukaryota > Metazoa > Chordata > Aves > Passeriformes > Timaliidae > Cyanoderma > Cyanoderma ruficeps. The sequence continues at coordinate 21,904,436 of VZDJ01000782.1, read as the reverse complement.
TTGACGGAAGAAAAGGATTTGAAATTATGATGGCTTTATTTATAATCTCACACTGAAAAACATTGCAAGTAATTCCATTTGAATCTCACACGAGAAAACATGCTGGACTGTGGATCATTCTGCTGGGAGTGACTTGGTGGCTGCCAGCCACTTGTACTGTAAGATGTGGCTGTACTGTGATGAAAAGGCTTCAACATAACTTAACTTTAATGCTGATGCCTTTTTAACAGCCATAAAAGAATAATCCTTTTTCTTCTTACAGAACTTACTGGATGTTAAGTCTAACAGTACAAAATTGTTAGAACAGTAATAGCTTCAGGAAGTGTTGCTTTTTGAGGCCCTCCACATCCCTCATCAGACCAACATAAGCGTAATTAGCAAGTAGATTGTTCTTACTAAGTGACAAAACAAGCTTGTTTTGCCGACATCTTAACTCTTAGTATTGGCCTCTGCTTCTTTATACCAAATTTTGTTATTATTGTTATTCTTTTACCTGGTTCTCCAGCTACAGGCGATCCCCTTGGAGTTTTTCGAATTTTTCCCTCATTCAAGCCAGTAACAAATTTCATCCCTTCCTTCAGCCTTCACTGCATTGCAGTGCCTGCTGCTGGGTCCTCAGCAAATTTCCACAGTTCTTAAAAGTCTTGGTGGACCTGTGACATTTTAGAAAAGGGATTTGGTCAGCGCTGCTTTGGTTTCCAGCTGAACTGGAATCATGCAAATATATGATCGTCCCAGCTGTCATTAAAGGAAACAGGACAATCAGACAAGACCAGCCTTGTCCTTTCCCCACTCCACCTGGACCCTTGAGCATCCCCACTGCAGCAGCCTGGTCTCAGAGACGGCAGGGAGGAGCTCCCGGCTGTTCTCCCTCGTGTCTAGCACAGGCAGCTCCACAGTGGGAGCACTACTTACATTCCTTTTCCTCTCCCAGCTGCCATTTTTGGGAATCTAATATGTTTCACACCCTGTCAGACCTGGCAGAAATCACTCCATGAATTCAGAAGTTATTGTGATGAGGGCCTAACGGATAAGTTTCATTTCCTTAGGAAACCAGGCTAAAAATATCTTTTTAGCTCTTCTGTGTGCAGAGGAAAATTTTTTAAATGTTAGTACCACGTTTGTTGCAAAATGGGAGGCAAAAAGTGATTAAAAAAATGACATTTTAGTCCATCAGTGTGAGGAATCTGTTGAATTTTTAAGGTACTGGGTTGTCAATTCTTTTTCCTTTTCTCTCTAGCACTCAAATATGCTTAGTGCTATTCCTGAGACCATCAATTTCTGGTCTTAGAAGAAACCATCATGTAATTCTATGTGTTACCAGAGTGTAACCTCAGAGATCCTAATTCTGTCCAGTGTTTCAAATCAGTGTTCCCAAACCAGTATTTAATCTCAAAGCAGTTGTTCTCTTATTCATTCCAAAATCTGTGGTGTTAAGAGTTGTAGCAAGTGTAGACTTGCTGTTCATATTATTAACTGTTCAACTGACTGTCAGTGAAATTAATGAACTTCATTGGATCCTGAATACTGTGGTAGAGGAATCCTTTCAACTCAAGGCCCCCACCCCTTTTCTGAGATCTGTTTTCAAGTACAGCTTTCTCTTAGACGGTTTTCTTCCTCTAGTTCAATTTTTTTCTCTTGCAGTTAGTTGTAAGTGAAAGGGTGTGGCAGCAAATGTAAAATAATTCCAGAGAAACTTTTCCTGTGTCATTTCTGGGTGCTATGTGGTGTTAAATGGTATGGAAAAGGTTGCTGCACATCCCCCATCCCTTCCCAGATACATTTTTCCAGTTAAAACAGTACTGTTTCTGTATCCACTAGGTAGGCAAAATGAATAATGTTACAAAAAGGCTGGTCAGGCCTTAAAATCAACCTTCTGAATAGACAATACGTAGTGCTCAATGAAGATTTCAGCTGCATTAAATGTAGTGCAAGTCACCATACTGAGTATATGGTGAAGCATATGTATGCAGGATATTTCAAATAATGTTTTTAAAATCTGATCCCGTAATACTTCTATAGGAAGGAGAAGGTCAGAAAGAGGAGGGAGGTTGAGGGAGTCTTTGGTATTGCACTATGTAGCTGTTTCTGGAGGTGTGTGGAAGAAATGAAGCTGTCTCAGATTTCACAGTTTATTGGAGAAGATACTTAGCAGCTCCATCGGAATGTGTTCGTGGCAGTTGCACATTCCTTCATTTCCTCTGTCTGTAACCTCCCTCCCCATCATAGGTACTTGCAAGGTCCAGCCTGCATTTGTCATCTTCTGTAGTTACTGTGGAGAGCAGATGAAATGAGGGCAACGATTAGAATTTTAAATCATTTCCATGGTGCATTCCCGCCTTCGGTGTCTGAGTGCTTATAGGAAGTGAAACTTCAGCTGAGTTTAGAGGAATGGTGGGGTCTGATGTTTCCCAGCACTTTTTTTTTAATTGAGAAGAATGATTATAGTTATGAAGCCCAAATTAGGCAGATTTGAAGGGCTTGTAGCTTATAGGAAGTAGTAGCATTTTAAAGCTTCCCTGAACCTTCTGAGTTGCCTCCTCTGTATTTCAGGTAATGGCAGCATCATTCTAACTGTGTAAGTTTCAAGAGTAAATGGAGAATTTTGAATAATACAATTCACTGAATAGTATGATTAATTTTTTTTAAATCTAATTGTCTCCCCAGTGTTGGTGGAAGATGAAATGGAACAGAACTGGTTTGAAGAGTATACAGAAATTCTGTAGATATAGAGCTGAAATTGTCAACAACTTGAGAATGTTTTAATAGAGGCTGGAAAACATTTGCCCTATTTGAGTTCCTATTGTGTCATAAATATTGGTAAATAATTTTATTTTTAATCCTAGTTTTTTCATCAAATACTCTTGTATGAAGCATGATCATTGCACATTGGTGTTTGAAAGCAGAGGAGCGTACAACTCTGTGAGAAAGCTTTAAAAGCCCTGTATTTGCAGCTGATTTGATGTACTGTTGCAGTGAAATAGCAGATGCTGCCAATTATCATCACTCTGATGGCTCTTTAGTGTTGTTACATTTTCCAAATTATTCTCGGCTCGCTAATTTGATACTCTTACCAAGGCTGTTAATAGAGCTCTCTTATTTCATTATTTATAATTACTTTTGGCTTTGTAAATGAAAACAATCCTGCTGCTGATTCTGTACTTTATAATCTGAGTAATTGTAAATTTTCATTAATTTCTTCTTATTTGCCAAATCTTTGTTGTGCAAAAGACTGTTATTGCTGCCATTTATTTCAGAAATTGTCTTATGTCTTGGGAGATTTCTTTCTTTCACCTAGAATCTATTTGCAAATAATAAGCATTTTTTAGAAAATAAGATACAAAATTGCAGGAATTAATACATTGTTTCCATACAGAAGAAAATACTGAATAAAGTTTGGGAGTAAACAGTACAATTCATGGAAAAATCGTGAACAGCATTATTCATTTCATGTTTGGTATTATGATTCCAGTTTCTTTCTTATCTGTCTTTATAGGAAGAGGGGTGAAGAAAAGAGGTCCTTAAGCAAACTATCTTAGGCAGATGAACAGAGTATTTAGGAATAAACAAAACACTGAATTTTAAAAGTGCGAGGTCATAAAAATGTTTGGGAGATCACAACCATTTTTTACTCTTTTGCAGATTTCTGTTTGCAGATATTCTAGCAAGATTGTTAGCTGAGTCTAACATGATGGTTTGAAAGGATGAACTTTTATATCAAAACGTATAGCAAAGTGGGAGTAAAGTTTTGAAGTTATGCCAGGAGAATCTTTGACTGACAGATAAAGGGTTTTTTTCTTACAATTTTTTTTGCCTGTTGTAGTGTTTTCCCAGACTGTGAAGAAGATTTTAGACTGTGTGAACCAGATTTATCCTTTCATGTAGTCACTCACTCAGAATTGCTGCATTTAGAAATGTTACAGACAGTTGAATGCTGTTTAATAATAAATTGGCAAAAGTTCCAAAGAATATAATCTTTTCTCAGACATGTATTTTTCTGAAAAGGCCATGCAGTAGTTCCTTAATGAATATTTATGGTTTGTAACCAAAACCTTCTCTCTCTAATGTCATGCATGTCTGCTAAGAATACTTAGTGTGGAGATTGAATTAGGAGAGCTGCTTTATTTTCCATGAAGGCATGGCAAAGCTTTGAGTATGTCTGCTGAAGACTGTTCTTCCTTAAGTTAGCTATTTGCTAATTAACTCTAGGTTATTTTTCTTGCTTGAACACATACTTGTAGACCAGAACAAATGGAAGACTACATACTATTTTACAAAACCACATTTGGTGCCTTGAATTAACTCAAAATAAGTTAACTCGAGGAAATAAGGAATAAGGAATCATTCCAGACTTTGACTTGGGCTTAAAATAACATTTTCTGTTATTGCTGTGTGACTCAAACACATAACCTATAGTCACGTATAGACCACAGGTTATGTATGTGAAGGATGTAAAGCAAACCTTCACATGCACAGTGATGTTGAGTTGTGTGTGTAGGTGGGATCCTCTTCTTTTCAAAGGACCCTCATACTTCAAGTTCTCTTCACTGCAATAATCTGTTCCTTCTGCAATATAGCATTCTAGTCTGTGTTTGGTTTTATGTGACTCTGTGAGGATCTTGCTTATCCACTCTCTGATTTTGTTAGTAATTACATTAACAGAAACACAGGATATATGCATGTGTATAATATATATAGTAGTATACACAAAATAGATTAAAATATATATAACATATAATATATATAATATACATTATACATAATATTAATATATATATGAAGAAATATATAAATAATATATATAGTGTGGTATTCTATTGCATTTTCCAGAAAACACATCTTATTTGACAAGCTATTTTTTTGTCCAGAATTTTTCTTTATTCTCGGAAACAAAAAAAAACAGAACCCTGAAGCCCTTCTGAAATAATAGACCTTTCTCTCCAAATTATAGACCAAGAAAATCCCTCAAAACCCATGAACAGAGTAAAAAATACCCTTCATTTATGTGAAGCTCTTGTTGAAGCCCATTTTGCAGCAGTGTGGCTATAGCACATTGCTAAATTGCTTCTTTTTGGGTGGTAAAGGTGCAAACTCCTCTCGGGCCTTTCTAAATCTCACCTGGTTTAGGGGCTACTTTGGCCCTATTTTTAATACCAAAGTATATTCCTGTGCTCCCCAGGAAGTTACCCACTTCTTTCCAGCCATCCCATTTTAATGAGAAGTCATACTTCTACATATTTTATCTGTTTTCCAATTTGATTCTGCTGCTTCCAATCATCATTCCCCATTCAGCAAAATTTATTATCCTAATTCTGATTTTATAGCTCCAACATTAGTAAGTCAATATGTCCTTTTTAGACAGATGCTAGTTTACTGTTTCCATGCTGCAAACAGCTGGTAGATGATTCTTGCTGTATCCTGAGACTACAGAAAACTGTGTTGATACTATGCCCAAACTAATTGAGCCCATTTCTTAGCAGCAAGGGTTCTGTGGTGTCCTAATTGCAGTTAAACCACTATCTGTTAGCCCACAGGAGGCTAACAGAGGCACACAGAGATTTATTGCATGTGTCTTCAGAGAGGTTAATGGTATTCCCATTTAAATCCATGGCAACTCTTCTCTTCTGTACCCATCCACATATATTCTTTGGTTCTGAATTTTGAAAGAAGACATGAAGATAATAATGGATAATCATCAGTTAAGCTTTTAGAATAATTGCCAGGAAGCAAACTCTACCTAGGAGAGTCTTGATTTGCATAGTTATGTGCAGAACAGGACAGGACATACAGGACAGTGTGTAACTGGTGTTTGCTGGAACCTGAGTCAGAATTGTCTGTTCTGAAGTTTGGCAGTAAAGCTATTTCTCCTTTTGCTTTGCTAATTCCTTCACTGTCCTTCACCACGGTGCCTCATTCTCCATCAAAGCTATTAAAAGGTGTAACATACCTATTGTAAATAAAACCAGAAAAAACAAATAAACCTTGTTTTGTCTTATTAATGTTCTTCTAAACAAACAAACAAAAAAATCTGAAGTCTAAGTATGCCTGACCATTTGGAATTGGGGAAGTTTTGATTTCTGAAAAAAAAAACCCCACAACATTCAGCAAGTCAATCTTTGTGAAGTAAAACAACTACATAGGCAAATAAGGGCATTTTTCTAATTAAAATTCATTTGGTTATTACAGACTGAATTAAAATGACAGTGAAAGAACAGCCTCAGGTGTATGACTGTGCATTTTAAAGTGCTACATTTAATGTTTATGCAGAAGGTTTTTATATTTTAGAAAGTGATTAGCACCTTGGCTGTACCGCTTTCGGGAGATTTTTCTTTTTTTTTTTTTTAACAGTGCATAAGATTTCAAGATTTTATTTCAACATTTGACCTACTTAGAAAAAAAGTTCTGATTAGCACCATGTAATATACTCCCTCAGTTTTGGAAGTGCCTTTGGGTAATGTATTGTAGAGAAAAGTAATCTCATCTAGTAAATGGACCCTATCACATTTTAAGATATAGATTTGTTTCCCCCCGCCTATTCCCTATGCCTAATTTAGTCTTCAGATGCAGCCCTGTTTAATGAATCCACGTTCAACTGTCGTGCTTTACTGATAGCTTAATTCTGTTTGCATACAAATTCTTTTCTTTCGTGGCTGATTAAAAAGAATCCCTCTCTCTTTGAAGTCAGGTGACACAAACAGAGCCTAAAAAGCAGTTTACTGCAAAATTAGGCTTTTGGATATTCTTTATTTTCTGAGTTCTGTAAAGCACTTTGTAGTTAACAGGGCCTAAACAACTGTGCCCCTGAAAGGCAAAGGTGACCCATGACTGTGGGTTATGTCCTAGTTAGGGAAAACCTGTGGGCAAACAGAACACAAATTGGCTATAGCTTTCCATCTGGACTGAAGTGGGAGCAGGATAGTTTGGAAAGGACCCACAATTTCCATTTCTTCCTTTACCTACTTCCCATAATGTGGAGCATTTGTTAATGAGATAGTGTGCAATCATATGGGAATTTTGAAGGAGTTCCTAAATGTTTTGCATTCCAAGTATTCAGTAACTACAGGAAAGATGCTGCTTCCCTGGAAGTAAATTTCAGCACCAGACATGGGCACTTATTACTTTCCTTGAATTCCAGGGGTGATAAGAGGAATAACTAATGACTTTAAAAAAAAAAATCTTCTACACTCCTTTGCTGCTTCAGCTGGGATTAAGAGATGGGCATTGGTGGATGAGAAGCTGACTATTGCCACCAGAATTTGCCTGAGATGAGACTGGATTAAACCCAGTTAATGAGCAGATCATGTAAAGAGTCGTAAAGTTTTCTGTAATAAATACGTGACGGTGCCTTTTATAATGAAAGGTAACCTTTGTGGCTTTAGAGGCTTATGAAGCTACAAAAGTGAAAACTATTTTTTAATGGTGTGGGATTCCACCCAGCCCCTTTGTGAATTCATGTGCCAGATATGCTTATAACAGTGTGGTGTAGGTGTAGTAAAGGATGAACATGCATAATACCAAAGCTAGAGTGAAGGCTTGGGAAAATTGAATAAGGCAAAGTTGATGATGTAAAATAAAACGTTGCCATGTGCGTCTTTGGTCTGTTTAGAGCAATGGTTCCCACTTTTCCCTGAATCATAAGTACCAGTTTGGAATGAATAATATATTATGGGAAGCCCTGTGCTTTGCCTCTGTGTTACAATGGTGAGGAACCCTGGGCAGGTCTTGGGTTTGTGTCCTGCCAGCTGAAGTATCCTTCTTTTCTCTGCAGCATCAGCTTAATAATGTCTTCTTGTGTATTCAGCCTACAAATGTTTTTTTCATAGTTATTTTAATAATAATAAATACTTTTTTAAAGAGACATTAATTCTAATTTTTAACATTAAAAAGTATTTTCAGTGTTGCATACAGTCAATGTATTTATCATTGAGTCAGAAAATTGTGGGTTGATTTATTTGTACTTTTTGGTCTAGCTGTCTATTTTTGTGTATTAAAAATATTTTCAGTGTTGCATACAGTTGATGTTTTTATCATTGAGTCAGAAAATTGTAGGTTGATTTATTTGTACTTTTTGGTCTGGCTGTCTATTTGTGTGTGGTAAAGGAATACTTCTAAAAGTTTCTAGATCACAAGTCTGATACAATATTTCTGAGAGTACCATCTTTCATATTTTTAAAGCTGGCTGATTGCAATCATACATAGATATATTTCACAATTTTCCCTCAAAGTTGCTTCTTGCACTACTGTGAAGGGAGTCAGATGTTTGGAATGCATATTACTATTCCTTAGGAGAGCTGTCTTAGTCACACTGAAGGAGTAGAAGCCTGCACAGAAGGGTTTTTATTTTTGGTTTGCCATCTTTCTCCTTTATTCCCTTCATGTATTAATGTGGATAAGGAATGGAATACTGGATTGCAGTTATTCATACATCTTGATAAATGACTATCTGTGTTTAAAAAATATTTCTCCGCACTCTGTTTGTCTGCTCTGAATCCCAGAAAAATATTACGAATTTGGTAATTCTAATGATAAAGAAAGGGACTCTCTTTCCTGTGGGGCCTTTCTGTCATTTGACTTTGCCCTAATCATTTCACCATACTTAAAAATGACACTTTGGTCATAACTACTTATGTTTTCTTCCTCAGTTTAATTGCATTCAATGGGAATTGATGTTGTGACTGTCATTTGATCATAAACCTGACAGTCAGCAACAAAAGTCTTATCTGGTTTGGAGAAGTAAATGAGCACAGTGTCAAAGCACTTGAAGTAATATTACTTGCTTCATGTTTATATTACAAAAATATTCTGAGCAATGCCATTATTTCCTGGATTTTCCTGTCTTTGACTATTTGTCAGAATAGTTTGTCATTTAGTAAAACTGCATTTTCCTTGATAGAATAACTTAAGTCCATGCCACAGCATTGGAATGCATCAACTGGTGTTCAAGTCTTGAAGTGCATCTGAAGGACTGTCTAATTAATTTGGTTCTCTTGTAAAATCATGTTCAGTAATAAATGTGTAAACATTAGGCTTTATCAGAAAAGTTTTGTTTTCGTGTGTTGGGTAGAGATTTTTCTAAGTGTGGATCCATGCAGCTATTGCAGGGATGTGAAAGGGGGAAAAAAAGGCACAGAAATTCCATAATTATTTATTGTACTGTCATTTCAGTATTTAGAGTTTCAATTCAGAAAGCAATTCGCACAACTGAAAAAGGAGTTGAAATATTGTAAGAATCATCTGAGTGCTGCCCAAATCACTCATTTTTTATCAATTTGTGTTGTATAGTACAAGATAATGAAAGTGGTGGAAGAAAGTGAAAGAATTGGAATTTACACAGATATTCTTCATACTGATTGTATTAAATTTAGGCATCTCCAGATTCAGTGTGTGAGAACAGTCATTTTTATTCTCTACACAATGTAGCTGGTCTGCCTTTTTTTACATATTTTTGGCTGTAATTTCTTTTGAATTCAGGTTTGTAAAGGGAATGTTATGTTGATATCAAATTAATCATTTCAAGTAATATACTAAGATTATCAAAATAGATTGCTACAATAATATGTTCTTGAATTATTTTGTAAGCAAATTTATTACTCAGATATTTTTCAGAAATGGAGGGCTTTTCAATAATCTACTAAAAGTGAAATACAGTAACTGGGAAATTTTAAATGCCTACCTATGGCAACCCATGTTGAAATCTGTCTATGTATTCTGCTACTGTTTAAAAATATGTGTCGAATGTTTACAGAATTATTTGTTACACAATTTTTTTTGTGTGTCAGCATGATCATGAGTAGAGAAAAGGATGAAAAGATGCACTCATAAAAGAAGTGCCATTGTATGCAGTACCATGTAAAGTATATATTTGTGTAATAATTGCAGTGTTTCTCTAGTTACCTTTTTTCTTCAGGTAGTCACTTATCTATCAAGATATTAGTCCTGTCTCAACACAGGTGCCACAGGTGGCTATCTGTGGGGCTTTTTATCAAAGGCAGTGATCTGCTTATGTTCTCTCATTGAAAAATGGGATTTGAAGTATTTAATTTAAATGTATGCCCTTTAAAGTATATGCTTAAAGTATTTTGTGTCTTAATTTCCATCACAACATAGTAGTGTACTTGTATAAATGCATAACACAGAAAGAAATATTACTTTAGAAGTAGGTATGCAATTAATTCATTATAGATGCAAATTACGATCACATTAATTTTTTGTCTGGCTCACTAACACAGTAGCAGTTTCTAGTGGCTGTATTTCAGTTGCTTTGTTGATATTACAGCTGCCTACATTGTATTGATAATGGTAAATAAATAGAAATAATATAATTACGAAGGATTTTGTGATTGAGGATGACTTTTCAACTCATGGACTCTTACAGTGAAAAGAAACAAATATGCTTTGGTAGTATCCCCTAATAGAAGTAGGCAACACAGATTTCCACAACAATCAGATCTCCTGAGCAAAGCAGTCAAGTGCTAGTCTGAATGGTGGGTTCTTGCAGCAGTGTTTTCATCTGGATTGCATGAGACTCCCCAAACTACAGTTCTGCTGAATTCTTGCAACCCAGCTGACTCATGGTCTTGTGTGATCTCCCTGGCACGTGTGGTCATTGCTAGAGAGTATCTTAAACTATGTACAAATTGTTTCCTAAGTATTCTTAACTTCAGAAATTATTGTATGGGACCGTTTCTACATCTAGAGGAACGGGTTACTGTCTATTTGCAAGTGTCTTATCTGTGTGCAGTTTGGTTAATTCTGCTGCAGAAACTGCCTGAGCATCTCTCTGAAAGGGCCAGAGACTCCATTCAGGATGATAATCAGCACACTGAAACAGATGAGTTTATCAAGGCACAGCAGGACCTGCCTGGGGGAATCATTGGAACCATCCAAAATTCCCACCTGGCAAGCTCCTTTGGCAATTAGTCAAAATACATATTTGCAGCTGGAGTTGTAAATAGGCCCTTTTATTTCATCCCTGTAGAGAACTCCCTGGGGAGCTCCTCTGCCACCAGGGAGTTAAGAACTTACGTGCACTGGATGTGCACACAGGCACAGCCCTATTACCGAGCTGCACAACAATTAGAATAGACATGGGCCTGGAGGGAAGAGGCATCAAGATGTGCTGGTTGATTTCTCAAGGATCTCCCCATGCCAACTCCATCCTGATACGTGGACAGTCAAGCAAAACTGCTGGGAGGCCTACATGGATGATTAACGAAGAGGTCCTAGCAGAAATCTGACATTAAAGGGAAGCATAAGGAAAGTCGAAACAGGGACAGGTGATTCTGCAGGAAAAAGGGAGATAGAGGGTCTGCAAGGCCAAAGCTCACTTGGAGTTTAATCTGGCAAGGGACATTAAGAACAAGAGTGATGAGAAGTGCTTCTGCAGCTGTATCAGCCACAGAAGGGAGACTGCTGAAAATGTCAGCCCACTTCTGAATGGCACAGGGGATTTGGTGACAGGGAACATGGAGCATGCTGAGATATTCGTTATCTTCTGCATCGTGTCTTTTTTGCTGACCTTCAGGAGTCAGGTGCATGTGACCTGACTGATCCCCAATAGAAGAAGATTGAGGAACACAAACTGGACATGCAGAAGTCCGTGGGAACTGGCGGGGTGCACCCATGAGTGTCCAGGGAGCTGGCCAATGTCTTTGTGAAGGCCACTCTTGATTATCCGTGAAAGAGTGTGGTATTTGGGAGAAAGAAAATGTCATTCCTGCCTTCATGGAGGGCAAGAAGAAGAATACAGAGAACTACAGTCTGATTATCTTCAGCTTGATCCCTGTGAGAATGAGGGACCAAGCAACAGAGGAAATCACTTCCAAACATACGAAGGAAAACAGGGTAGTTGGGAATAGTCAGTATGGACTTAGAAAGGAGAGTGATGCTTCACCGATCTGATAGCCTTCTGCAGGAGAGAGGGGTGGATTTTGTGTATTCTATGCTGCAGTAAACTTTGCAGCACAGTCTCCTACAACATTCCCCTGGATGAAGTATGGGTAGGTAAGTGAACAGGGAGGAGGGCTACAAACAGGCTGAGCTGCCAGCCTCAAAGGTTTTGTGAACTGCAGCCCATGGTCCAGCTGGAGGCCAGTAACTGGTACAGTTCCCCAGGGGCTGATAACTGCCTAGCAGCTTCATTAAGGCCCTTGGTGTGCTGGAGAGATGTACCAACAGGAATCTCATGCAGGACTTTGCATTTCTCTTGGCTGAACTTCAACCTTGGGAGGAATAACCACATGTACCAATTCTGACCAGGGGCCAACTGGCTGGAAAGCAGCTTTGCAGAAAAGGACCTGGAGATCTTGGTGGAAAAGTTGAAAGAGGAGCCAGCACATGTGCCATTGCAGCAGGGGAGGCCAGCGGCCTGTTAGGCTGCACTGGGCAGTTTGTTGCTCAGGTGTCTCCCTTTGGAGAACAGTTCAATACACAGTATTTTGAAAAACATTTAAGTATCTGTATAAGGTGGAGTTTTTCTTAATACAGCTGAAAAATGAACATGATGGTCTGTATGTTGTTTTAGTCCCATTAGATGCTTTTTATTTTATTTTTTTAATGAAATACATAGCTATAAGCAGATTTTCCAAGAGCTTAAAAATGACTGTTTTTAGGGAAATCGAGCTTCTTGATTCAATCATTTATACTTCCCATTATTCTTGTTCCCTCAAATATTATTCACCAAAATTAATGTGTAAGGATGAATAAGTTTAACAGAAAAAGAGTGTTTGTTATAAGTTGCAAAAACAAATTAGCTTTATTGCATTTCTTCAAAATCTGCTGTATTAGATAAGTTATGTGTCTGTAGCAAAAATCCTTGTCATTTTCTGTACTATTACAGTGAAACACTGGGAGAAGGGTGATCTAAACTACAGCTTTCATAGCTTTGAAGGTCAAAGCCATTTCCATGGACCTTACAGTGTGTGGTACAGATCCTGTCTTCCTACAGTCACTGAAAATGAAAGCATTGTTGGGCGTATACAGTCTGCAGTTCTCAGAGTGCCTGTTTGGCATGAATAACCTCAGCCTTGTTTTTGCTTTCTTAATCACCATCCTTCCCCCACACCCCCTGAATGTGAAAGAAAACCCACTAGTCCATACCCCTGGCACAGAGATTGTGTGGAACAGTACGTGTGGAGACATGCACCATTAGATGTATTTCTGAAAAAGGGTAAATGTGTAAGTTGTATCATCCAGAAGCTTTTTTTTGATAATGCAATTAAAGAGAGAATTTCGTCTCAGTAGTGTTCCTCAAAGCCAAACCTGAGAATCCAACCTTTTTCTCTTGGCAGATTTTTCTTTACCCTTCAGGTACTTTCACAGATGCTTGTTAGAGACTGAGTATGTAGCTATAGCAGTAAAAATACAGGGGAAAGTTTAAAAATTGTGCTTCTAAAAGAAGAAAAAGATTATACTGTATGAAATGGCCCTCTGCATGGAGGTTGAGGGAATGACATTCACATCTACCCTGCCTGTCTTGACACATGGAAGAAGCTTTTGTAAAGTCAAGACTTAAAGAGCTGGCTGAGGAATTCTTTGCAACAAAGCAAAAAAGCAGTTCTTCAACAACCATTTCACTCTCCAGTTTAGTTCTGAAGTGAATTCCGATGAGCTATAGATGTTTCAAGATCTGAAACAAGACATGCATACAATTCTAAAATACATGAAACGAATTGGGAAAACTTCTGTTTCTTGGAAGGGCTCTTGAGGCCCATTTGGATGGCATGCAATAACTCCGATCCCTGCAAGTAGTGAAAAGTTCCTAAAAGTCCCAGGTCCACACAGGACCTGCCTCAGGCCTGCTGGGCAGTCTCTGAGCTGGAGGCCAAGCCCAGCCAAGAGTTCATAAAGCACTATCATGGTAATGAGGCACAGCTTAGTTTTAGGCTTTTGTTTTTTGGGTTCTTTTTTTTATCTTGGACAAAACTCTCGTTTCAGAAATAACTTGCTATTTGGAGAAGCAATAGTCTCAGCTGAGTAAAGTTTTGGTGGTAAGACTGGCAGGTAAAGACATGGTCTGTTAGCTAGACATGCTAATATAGCTAATCCATAGGGAACTGAGGCAACACCACATGGATTATTAAGGTTGTTAGGTTTGGAATACTGGCTAGACATGGGTATTGGCACAGGATAGCATCGTGGTGAAACTGGGATTAGTAGAACTTGCCTGCAAAAGGCCAGAGAAAACTACTCTGCAAGGGAAGATAGTTGCTCCTCTCCATAGTATAGAGGATTCTCTCATATGGAAAGGATGTTGAAAAAGTAAAATGTGTTTGAAAGTGATTTTCTTCAACATTTTAGGGAGCTCATTAAAGAAGTGAATGATTTTGTTTTCGAAGGAGGATGTAGATAATGTCTGATAAATTGCTTTTGGAACCTTAATCAGTCACTAAGGGAAACAAAGTATAAAAGCTTTTTGTTAAATAAGTAACATTCATCCCTGCCATAAGAATCCTAAGAAGCATAGAAGCACTTAATTAAATTTTTTGCTATAATCCACGTAAGAACAGCAACCAAATTAATATGTCAAAGGCAATCCTAATCCAAAGTTTTGCAATTTCAAAATGCTGAATTTTGTAGCCTTAATATTCTTTAAGAGTTTTATGTTTGTAAAGTATGTATATCAAAAGTCTGAGACTAGAGTCATGAAACAGTGTAATTCTGATTTTTGCTTTTCCCTAGTGTAGAGGTGTTGAAAATCTTAATAAGTGTTTTTATGATTTTGTTTTCTGGGATTTTTGTTTCTTTTGGTTTTGGTCATGGGGTTTTCTCTGGTGTGTGAGAGTGTTTTCTGTTGTCGTCAGGTAGTTTTTCTGTTTGTTTTGTTTGTATTCTTTTCCTCAGGAGATGTAAATGAAGGGAGGAAGTCTGTCTAGAGGTATATATAGCTTGCATGAAGCCCTATTGTAATTTTCATTATCTAAGTTATATATGGCAAACCAGCTTTAGGCACAAAACAGGAACTCAATTTTAACTGTCTATACATTTTGCTACTAGCATTAGTCTTTTGCTTCAACACTTTCATCATGAATACAGCTAAATGCTTCAAACTCTTCTGAAAACATTTTGTCTCTTTGACAGCATATTCTAAGGAACTCAGAGAGCTGGGTTTGATTTTAATATAATTTTTGCAATTAAATATTTTGACAAATTACTACCAGCTTTATTCTGCTGGCAATATTTTGACAGATGGGAGAAAATGTTTCAATTTTAGAAAAGCATTTTAAGGTAATAAAAGAATTGGAAAGACTTAGAGGTACCATCTTTGAAAACACTACATTCAGACTTCCCTAATACTGGAATGAACTGGAACTAAGACTCAATATGCTCATTGTATTGTAGACATATATCATTTACTCAGAATAATTTAAAAAGAGAGAATGAAATTAATTTTAAAAACTTAAATCTATGTGAAAAACCTACAAAAATCTGACAGGTTGATCTTAGAGATTACTCTGAATGAAAAAACTTAGGAGTTTTTCCTGAATGATGCCTAGAAATGTGTACAATATACAATACATATGCAATATATAATACAATACAATATAGCCTCTGTGACAAGTGTAGGGAAAAATGTCCTGTGGGATACATAAACTTTTATTTGCCTTTCCAATGCTTGAAGAAAAGCCCACTGTGTTAGTGACACTTTGTTAGTAGCTTTGAGCATTAGATATCTTTTCTCATATGGTAGCTATATTAAGCAATGTAGTGAAAATTAGGTCAAAAGAGGCAAGAAGCTGATGCTTATTTGTGGAACTGCTGTTGCTCACAGGATGGGCTTCTTGCTTGTGAAAGGTAGATGGCATAAGACTCTGCTAAATGAGTAGCTCTACCCAAAGATGGCATTGTTGTCTCATTAGTGCTTCACAGGTTCCTTTGCAAGGCACTAAAATAAGCCTTGTAAAATGGCCAGTTTCGCCTGGCAGCTGCTGAAAGGTAAAGAGTATCTCCTAAGCAGTATTGCTACAGAAGTTAATGAACTGGAATGCCTCCCCCTCCCCCCAATAATAAATATTTCTTGATTTAATTTTAATTTGGTTCAAAATCCAAATAGGTGTATTTCCATATGGTTACTCGGATTGCAGTTTCACTGTCTTGATGAAAAATGTAGCAGGTGAAGTGGGTTAACCAGCCTTTCATAGGGCATTTTTTTCCTTGGCTTAGGAGTGCAAAGCTAAGTGTGATATTATTGTAAAAGGCTCCTGAGACATTCAGTTTCCCGCCTTACCACTTCCTCGAATATCAACATACTCA
Source organism: Cyanoderma ruficeps (assembly GCA_008694505.1). Classification (NCBI taxonomy): domain Eukaryota; kingdom Metazoa; phylum Chordata; class Aves; order Passeriformes; family Timaliidae; genus Cyanoderma; species Cyanoderma ruficeps. The sequence goes on along the minus strand of VZDJ01000782.1, from coordinate 21,888,185 downwards.
ATAGTTTTCAGCAATGAAGGTATCTTTGTAACATCTGGTTTATAAGCTGTATTCTTTCCTGAGCTCAAAATCTGCTTTACCCAACTCCCCGCCCCCCACAAAAAAAGGCACCATTATTAAGCAGATTGCTTTTCTCTTAATATAAGAGAAAAACATTTCCCTCCCTCTTTGATCACCTTCTTTACACAGAATTAGGTATTTTCTTAATTTTTCAAGTAGTTGAGACCTGCAGTAAAAGTTGCAAGGAACCAGCCAAACCTAAAATAGGTCTGCCACCAGCTCCTTAATCTGTAACAGAACTGTTTCCCAGTACTCCTCTTCCAATGATTTTTCGAGTATTTTGTTTCCGAGCCATGCGTAGGTGTCTGAAGTGGAGTCATTCAGTACTGCCCTGGTTTAGATGAGAGTATTTAGCTACTTCATAATGGGCAAACTCTGGTTCCTGTAATACTTAAGAAATGAAGACAGCATTTATGCTTTTGTAACATGGTTTCTTCAGCAGCTGTGCCTTTGCTGAGTGGCTATTTGCTTCCAGTAAGCTTTGCAGGCACTCTCTGGGCTCTCACTGGATTGTGACCATGCCACGTAGTAGCAGCAACCCATACTTGATGCAGTATTCACAAATGTTCGGTTAAATCCACGGATTGCATGAAGGAAAGGGTTAGCTGAGTCCCAGGAAAAGGGATCTGATTGGCAAGGGTCAGAAAAAGAGGAATTTTTGAAGGGCAGATTTGGAAGTTGGGAATGAGATGGAGCTGGACCTTGGCATGGCTGTGGGTGAGCCTCTGTGTGCACAGAGGGACCAGGGGGTGAACAGCAAGAACACATGGCCTACTATAACTTACTTTTCTGTATAATCTAAAGAATGAGAAAACCAATCTTTTTTCTTTTTTTTTTCTGATCATCTGTGTTTTGTTTGTCCTGAGTGAGTAGTGCCCTGCTCTGGTGCCATCCTTGGGCTGCAGTGATTTATTGTGCACTGGGACGTGGTTCGGCCTGACTAAAGGTGTTGGATCCTTGCCCAGTCCTCTCCAGTCTCCCTTATTTGATCTGACAGCAATTCTCTTCAGCTGGCTGTCCTTCTGCTCTAACATGTGCACGTGTGCTGTCCTGACACCCTGCTTGGGTGTGGAGAAGGAGCCTCCAGTCCAGCTCTGTTCACTCAGTGCTGCTGTACACTGGAAGCGCTGGAGTCATTCCAGCATGCTGCTGTGTGTGGAATCAAGGTGTCCTAACTGACAAAAAAACCCCCAAAAATAACCAAAACAAAGACAGATTTTTTTGTGTGTGTTTTATTATTATGGTCATGGACTCACATGGGGAAAGCAGAGGAAGGAGGAAGTTTATAGCTTTGAAAATTTTGAGATATCATTCTTCCTACTTGAGCTGATCTTTGCTTACTGTATAAAAAAATGAATGCTGCTGCTGAAGTAGCAATGGTGTAGAGAAAATGCCCTTATCTGTGCGTTCTAACTTGGAAATATAAGTCCAGTTTTCTAAAAAAATTAGGCTGAAAATTGCATTTAGTTGCAGAATATTCTGGACAAATACCAACAATAATAATTGAATAAGAGAAATTCTGAGGAAATTGGCACAAAAATACTGGCCCATTTCGTATGTATGTTTGGGGAAGAAATGTTTCAAGGGATGAATGAAAAGTGTTTTGAGTCTTTTAGATACACACATTTGTGGAAATTAAATAATTTAGGTTTGTTAAACTTTTATTATTTTAAAACTAAGAAGACAAGAAAGTGAATTTGCCTCTAAACCCCCTTTACCTATGATTAAAAAAAACCAACGACCTGAGTTTTTAAATTGGAAGTTTTTTTAGTACAACAACAAAATTCTGAATGTATTTTTTTTTGAGTTCTGAAGCTCCTTTTATGCGTGTTTTATGAAAAAGTAGGATATGTATGTAAACACTTCAATTTCCAAGGGTATTGACCTAGGTTTAAAGAGGAATGTAACATTTTTGGCTAGTAAGATTAATGTGTGTTACATCTTTACACCTTCTCAGAGGCTAAGATTTGTCTTCAAGTTTTGGTTTGAAAAGAGCGTTTAGCTTTTGGCTTCATGTAGTGTCTTTAAGAACTGGAACACACCTACTAGGTTCTAACTACCAAAGCCATCAGCTTTCATTAAAAAAAAGAGATGCTTTCTTGCCAAAAATAAGATTAAAAAAATCCCAAACAAACTAAAGTTAGACTAAGCATCTGAAGAGCTGGAACAGTAATAATTCTTCAGCCACTATTCTGCCTAATTGTAGCCTACTATGACTGAACAAATGTGCAGGTACTGGTGTTTTCTGTATTTCAGCTGCACCTAAAGGTTTCAGGATGTTGTGCCTGGTGTTAGGTGAGCACAGAAATTAAGTTTCCAAACAGTGAGCTTTTAAAGCACAGATCTGCAAGGGTTGGCTGGAATTGTCATCTCGTCAGTGTTTCTATTTACTAAACTTTGCTGTAGTGTAAAAAAAGGGTTCTAAAAGTGGTATAAATGTACTACTGATCTTCAATAAAAATATTTGATGTATTTATTGCATTTATGTGCCATATAATGTTGGTATGCCTACTGCTTTCCTGTTTGTGCTGGATATATGATCAAATACTCAATTGAAAACAATTCATACTTTCCATGGTATATATATAAACGTCTCACTTATGTTGCAAAAAGTATCTGTAAGAAACTAAAGGTTTCTGTTACCACTCCACACTAGGAATTTTTAGCACACAAACTGGAACTGTGCTAGGAGCAGCAGATCTCAGCAGTGCTGGCAGTTTTCTTCAACAGAGAACATGAGAAGGAAGAGTCCTGTTCTCTTTGGGATGCTTGCTCTAGACTGCTCTATGAAATCACAGAAATCCCAGTGCTTTGTGCCCCTGTCTCTTACTCCTTCAAGCCAGGGCCAGGCTGCTGTATTTGTTGCTGTGTGGTCATACAGTGTGAGAGTCTTGGGGCTATGGCACTCACTTGTCCTCAGGCCTAGGAATAGTAGCACAGATGTTTTTGTGTGAGGTACATTAGCCCGTGTGAATATCTTTAAGCTAGTGAATAAGAACTCAGTAGATCTTAATGACATTCAAAGACAAATCTATTCTCTTTTGGTCTTCTGTTTGAAATTAGAGCGTCTGGTGATTATGGTGGTATAACAAAGGTGTAAAAAACCAGTTTGCACTGGAACTTGCATAGGAAAGACAGTAAAAGTATATTATTTGGGGTGTCAACAGTAGATGCACTGTGGAATAATCAAGTATGTCTAAGTTCAGTGCTACTCAAAGTATTTTTTGTACAAATATTATGTATGTGTCATAAATCAAACACATAAAATGACTCTTCCCATATACAGACATATAAATTTTTATACTACTTTGTCCAGTGCTAGCTTGTCAGAGGACAAACCATTGTGTTACTACATGGAGAAAATCTACATATCAGCTAGTAAAATATTTGGGAGTTACGAGGATGATAGGAATTTTTACCTTTTCAGCTCCAAACCTTATGTTGACTGGCTCTGTGTTACAGAGAGAGAGACAAAGCAACTTGGAATATTTGGGACTAATGACTATTTCTCTTTAAAATTTTTCTGACTCTGTTGACTTTTTGCATCAACCTTCACATCCCAAATATTTGCAAAATAATAATAATAAAAAAGAGGCTATTATAAAATTTCATCTTTTTTTTTTCCCCTGGTGGTGTTCTGATTGCGCAAGGAATGTTGAAACAAAAAGATGTCCCTCTGAAGAAATTTAGGCTGTAGATGTTAGACATAATAATTGCAAGTGGATGTGGACGTGTGTATAGACCAGATACAAAAAATGTCTCCTGCTTTTAACAGAGGTATTGCTATAGGAATTGTATTAGTTTCTGCATGTATTTGGTGCACTGTTTCTGCATGTATTTGGTGCACTGTTTCTATTATTAGAGCCTTTATTTTCATGCAGCACGTGAATTTTAGCACCATTTTGGAAGCAGTCATCTTGTGCAACAAAAGACAGATTGGTGTGTGGTCTGAAGCACAAGACTTTGTCTATGAGTAAATTCCATTTGCCCTGAAGGGAGACTTTCCCAGATTCTAACCCTGAATTCAAGAGTTTCAGTGTCACATCTAATAGCTACCTTGTTCTTGAACTTGTTCTGTTTTTTGCTTTGAAATTCATGTGCTGTGTTAAGTCACAAGATAATAGTTGGAAAATCTGTTTTCTGTGTCATATCTAGCTAGACAGAGTTTTGTCAGCTTTTGCTGAAAATTGTGAAGTGCCTTGAGACTTGTAATGTGACAGACTCCATTTGTGTTGTACTATATTAAAAAACTGTTGTTTTTTTAAAAAAAAAAATAAATCACATTTTTTGTTCCAGATCTGCTTGAATGCTTTTTTAGCAGAGAGCAGACTAGAATTTTCTTTAACTTATTTTCTGGATTTAGAAGTCATAATTCATAAGCATTCAGTGCTGTCAAAAGATGTGCATGTTTCAGAAAGAATGAGTTCTCTCAAATGTGTATGTGTCTCTAATGGGTGCCGCAGAAATTTGTAGTCACGTGAGTTTGCATGAAGATAGGTGAAAACCAAGTGGATTGTGAATTTTGGGAGGGAGATACAAGGTGGTTTTGAGATCTGTTAACTGAGGGAGTAGCGTAATAGATTAGAAAAAAAAACTCAGTCTAGGAAATAATTCTGGGAAATTATATGGATTTGCTTTTTTCTATGGTGTTTCTTTTGTTTAGTATGGTATTTAGTTTTGGAGTAGATTGTGCTTGATTTCCTTGCAGTATTTTATCAAAGGGTGCAATTTAACAGGAGTGTGCTTTACTGTGTATGTATACTTTGCTCTGTATATGTATATTTCACTTTGCGTGATGAAGCTACATCAAGTTTCTGTATTCATTTCTGCATTCTGCAGAAATAATTATTCATAGCTTAAAAATCATTTACTATCCTCAGAAAACTGGAAAAGAAACACCCCATGAAACCCCAAACCAGACTGACAGCTGTCAGCTTTTACTTTCAACTTTCTCAAAGAGATTACTCAATTGTATTCCTGAAAACCAGGTCTTTAACTGCTTTAATTTTCATTCAGTTCAAAATAACTTGTTAAAATTACTCATGTTCAGGCTGCTGGAGCTTTAGACTAGAAACCCATGCAACATTTTTGCATTGTCATTCTGTCAAACCCTGTAGGACAAGGATTCTGTACGCTCACATGAAATCCAAACCAGAAAGACAGTTCCTGTAATTTTCTAACTCCTTAATAGTAGAATTCTTTTACTTAGCTTGAATAATTTTAAATTCTTTTTGAAATGACAGTTAAGGACGAGGCAAAATAAATTGAACATTATTCAAAATCAAAATTTTTAAATTGGATCACTAAAAAAAATAACTCTGTCAAGTTTTAAAATACAGAAAAAAGCAGATTCATTACCAAAATGAAACATTTGCAAACTGTTTAAAGATAATTCTAAAAGGAAGAATATATAAAAAAGAGACTATCATATTTTGAATATTTGAAATAATAAGACAAAGAGAAAAGTAAACTATAACATTATATCATATTAATAACACTTGGATTATATGCTTTGTCTTCATGTATTTTAAAATTAGACTAAGAGCATATTGGTTTGCTTCCAAAAATCCACCCAGAATTAAGACTTTCTTCCTGAGGCCATAGGGAAACATGAGCTGAATATTAGTGTAGCCTTAGAATTGAACTAATTTCGTACTCTTGCTTTGACCCTTGCTTCTGATGTCATATTCTAACACTCTACATAAAACCGGACATCAGAGTGTTGCAATTGCTTGATTTTGTAATTTTATCTGGCTGGTGGGGCAGATCTGTCAAGCCTGATGAAAACAACTGGGTTTTGTGCAGGTGCCCTAAGCCTTGACTATTGAGAATGGCAAAACCGTTTCCCACACACTGAGATAAATCAGTGTCATAGGAGGAGGAGTAGATGTACAAGTTCATGAGTACAAGATCATTTATTTCTGGATTAAAATTGTGCTGTGATGTACTGCCATACTTACGAAGGTTATGCCTTGCTTGAATTTCAGTTTTTAGCTTTAAATGGTTTTCAGATCAATTGCTGAAACTTCAATTGAGTTATCTTTCAAAGCAATCTGTATCACAGCTCTTGGAAATACATTTTACTATCCAAACTTTTCAATTTTATCAGTTTAGGTCTGTTTTCAGGAATTTGTTTTATACATGCAATTTTTAGATGAGTAGTGAAAGGTGTTCATGTGTCTGTGAAGACACGTCAGTCATGCATTTTTTAAAACACTCAGGAGAACTTTTCTGTCCTAACTATTGCAATACTAGTGACTAAGGAGTATATTCAGAAATCTGTAAATTTGCAGTCCAGATTACGCTGCTTTGGTGTGAGCTAAACTAACTAGAGACTGATGTTTGTGTCATTAAATACTTGAAAAATTTCCCCCTGGGTATTTGACTTTAATCTTTCTCTCCTGAGGCTTTCCTATGTTCTCTTAGCTTTCCAGAAACTACATGACTGAAATCAGTGTGAGCTTTTCAGTTGCCTTCTTGGCTTAAGCACAAATACCAGTAGGTAAGTAGGTGGGTTGGCATGTAAACATTTATTTTGAGGATGCTTTGCAGTCCATGTGGCTAGGAATATTTCACACTTGAATGCTTTCCTTTTTTTTAAATTTTTTTTTTTAAAGTCCCATGGCTTCATTTGGGAGTTTAAATAAAGTGTGTGCGAGAAAGTGATCACACAAAGTTTAGTCTGAATATCTCTGGTTAGGTTAACTGAAGAGACATATGGTTGTTATGTATGAACCTACTACATGGTCTTGCTCTCATTGCAGAGAGAGAGCTCTCTTGAGAGCCAGGTAGGTGTTATTCAATATTGATTCCTTTGGGGTTTTTTCAGTTTGTTTCCAGCAAAGTTAGTGTTTTTTGGTGTGAAGAATCAAAATTCCCTGTTGTCCTACAGGCCTTAAAAAAGAGAATCGGTATCAATATGGAAATCCTACCAAGAGCTTCCCTTGTACAAAGGAAAGGAAAAGTAAATCCTTTGTGAGAAAAAAATTGTTGACAAAAATGGAATGCACCAAAGCTTGGAAACTAATGTTACAAAACTATATGTGTGCACCAGGAAATACAAAGAAAAATAGTTGTGCTATAATAATTTAAAAGCTTGATTTCAACTATGAAGAAAATCTTTTTTGTAATGAAAGCATTTTCTTAACATATTATGCTACTAAACTGCATAAAATTAAGCACTCCTCAAACTATCAGACATATTCCATTAACTGGGATGCAGTGGTGTTGAGTCTCATTTTTTAAATCACTTCCTTAATTATGTTTGATATGTTAGCTGTTACTGCTAATAACTTTGTATTATATTTTTCATGCCTTCAAGTGTAGGGTACATCTAAAACATTTTTACAAAGGTGTTGCTGGTGAGAAGGCTATTTGCAAAGAATGTGAGAATTGTATGTAAAATCTCAGAGCTGACAAAATTGCTTGCCAAACCTAATGTACTAGACTGTCTTGAAGCTGAGTCAACTCAGGCTTGACATCACACTGACATATTTCAGAAGCAGGGCAAGAAAAGCTTTCCCATATTATGCTATGTGAATATAGCCTGGGATTGTAATAGAAACAGTTGTATTTTTGTAAAATTTTAATTATGCATTCTAAGTGTGCACATTGCAATCGCATCTGAATTATTTAACTTTCCTTCAGTTTTCCCCACTTTCCCCCCTATATGTGCAACAAATCTAGTAATCAAAATGCTCTTAATTTCCATTGCTTTTAGACACAGAGCTAGATTGAGGCCTATGAAAACAATAAGCAAACTTTAACTTTGCACTCCCAAGGCTGACAGAGAGTAAACGTTTTTTTTTTCTTTTTCAGTGACAGAAAATGTCAGGACCCTTGAGCTTGTTGCCCTGTGCTAGGGTGTGGGTGCCAATTTTGACAATGCAGTTAACCAGTTTTGTGAAGTGATAGTGAATCTGGAAGCCTTGCTTTGGTGTGGGAGGAAAGTGAGGTAGGTTGGATGGTTGGTTGGATGGTTGGTTGGTTTTCAAGGAGTCTTTCAGGGCATCATTCCTCCTCACTGATGCCCATTCCTTTCAGTGTCTGCACTGGCCTGGCATCAGTGTGCAGCAGCTTCTCAGAGTGCAGAATGCCTTCGTGGCTTGATGGAGGATTAAGGGACTCAAAGCGCTTAGGCTAGAGCAATAAAAGGGTTTTGGAATTTTAATCAGTGGGAGTTAGTGTCCCTGTGTATTGAGCCTTGGCTTTCCTGGAACTGAAGAATCTTAAAGATCGTGAGGCACGAAGGTGATTCAGAAAGGGGTAGCATATAGCGGGAGATGAAAAATCTGTAGGTCCTTGCTCAGGAATTCTGTTGGGTGAGGGGGTCAGAAAGTATGACACTGATAATGTTTTAGATTTTATAATGTCATTCATGTGTGATCACTGGCCAGGAGTCCTGAAATTAGCAGGGTTTTTTTACAAATCCCTGTAAACTAGCTCAAATGCTGATATTTTTTTCTAGTACATTCAATCAGAGAAAACCAGCCTTTCTAAACAAAATTAATTGTCAATGTCAGTTTTTAGTTCTTAAGCATCCCAAACCCAAGGGCAGAATTCTACATGCATTACTTCCCTAAAAATAAACAGAGCAACCAACAGATTCTTAAGCTCTCAGAAATGCTCTAAAAATGTCTATCTTCTATTTGTGTTTTGCATTCCTATAGGTTAATATAGCCAAACTGATTTTCCTCCTGATGTTCTGTTAACTGAATTTCCTTGGAGGCACTGTGTTTTGGTATATGCTATATTTTATCTCAGAGTAGATTTTTATATGCAAACTATAATTCTCAGAAGCACACTCCGTTGACACCACTTTAAGTACAGTTGCACTGGCAGTAATAGATCTGCATGGGAAGAATCCACTAAACAATAAAATTATGTAAATCAGACTATAGGAAGATTATTCATAAGCAAATGCCTAGCTATAAGCTTAGCATCTCCTCTGTGGTGCATGGATTTTGTTAAAGTATGACAAACAATCCTGGCAGAAATCACAAGAGAAATTAAGATCAAAGCCTAAACATAAACTAAAAGAAATGAAGTATTTTCCACTGATCAATTAACAAAGTGCTTTGCTGCCAGCCTGCAGTCATAAACCAAAGAGGAAATTACATTAGGCTGCTTTTATAATCAGGAGGAGAAACGGCACTTATGGATAAAAAGAGAAAAACTCATTATGTTTATCTCTGTATTGTTTTTTAATTGTTTTTTTCCCCATCATTGTTATTTCTCATCATTCATATTCAGATTAGATACCTAATTTTAGCTGAGCAAAGTGTGTAATAAATGCATGAATTCCATTTGGTTTAAATATCTCCATCTAATTACCCTGTGCTTTTGTTATCAATCTCAGATGTTAACAGTCTAATGGCAAAAGGGGTTTTTAGTAATTAAATTGTTAGTAGAATTATTGAAGAGCACGTTGACATACCAAACACACTGAATCATAACTATAAATAGTCCGTAAAGGCTCTCAGTGGGAGCAAGATTAAAAAGCAAAAGAATAGCAATCTAATATTATATTTCATGTCTTCTCCCTGTATTTGAAACTGCCTTATTCTTTTCTCCAGCACTGTTTACCATTTTATGGGGTATTGAGCTTTTCCTACTCTGAATTTCTTTAGCATCTCTTAGATGCTGAAGAATAGGAAGGTCCTGCTGGAAATTGCATAATGGAGCACAGAAGGCACTTTTCCATTTGCTCCTGTAAACCAATGCTGCAATAGTGGTAAATGCAAGTATTAAGTGACAGTTGCCTTCTCAATACTGGTTTTTTCCTCTCTCGGGAGATATTTAATTGAAAGAAAGATGTGGGAAGCTCTGCTGTTGATAGAACAACCATGGTGTCCTTTCATATAGGACAGTAATGTCAGTATGTGTTTTTGAATGAGATGTGTGGAGTTACACCCAGTTATAAACGGTTGTATTGATTTCCATAGCAGCAGGGGACAAGTATGTCCCTTCTCATCTTCAGAATGAATATAGTGAGTTGTGTCTTAGTTTTTCAAGTAGGAGGTGTAAGGAAGGAAAAAATAAATGCCTTCAGGCCAATGTAATTAGGAAGGTTTTTCTTCCCCCTCTGCTAGGCTGCAGGCAGATCTTCTCTCTTCCCTTCAGTTAAAAACAAAGAAGAGAAAGAGAGCCAAAGGGTAAACTTTAGTGCCCATAGTTCAAAGAGTGATATCAAGTCACTTCCCCATCTGCTGCCAGCCCTTTGTTGTGTAAAAGGTCTGTAGGTGAAACTGGATGTCCTCAAGAAATGCAGTCTTGCTGCTGCTATTTCAGTCTCCATCCTGCCACTGCCTCCCCTGTGCCTCGTCTTTGCACACCTTCTTCTCCCAGGGCTATTTCATTCTCACATCCCTTGCCCTGCCCTTGGTCAGTGCTCTGTCAGTGGCCCTGCAGGGTAGCCCAAGTCAGAAAGCTCAGCTCAACTTCAGACCTGGTTTTAGGAGAGGTTAATGCCAGGGTGGGGTTTTGCTGGATGAGAACTGATGGTGTGAGTCCAGTGAGTCCCAGGAAGATGGTGGTGGTTGAGTGAAACAGATAAGCTGAGGGACTTGGGCAAAAGAAGGGAGGGGAGGAAGGGCCAGGATCTGAAGGTACTTGGCTGAAGGGCAAGTCAGGGTAGACTAATGATTTGGTTTTTGGGATAGGAAGGAATTTTCCTCTGAGTCATATTGGCAGAAACGAATGAGATTCTTTTTCCTTCCTTTACAGCATAAACTCTTGCTCATTTGCCAGGGTCACCAGGTTTGTTTTACCTAATAAAATTTCTTCAAGGCTACTGCTTTGGTTTTTTTCTCCTTCCCTCTCTGTTTCTTGCTCTCTCTCTATCTCTTTCTTCCAATAGTTTCTTTTCAGTGTACTGCTGCTTTTGAGGCTCATGGGTCTATCCTGTGAAAACTGGCACTTGTTCTAAATATTTTGAGGAAAACTCTAGGGAAAACAAAAATTTATTTTTTTTAAAATTTTTTTTTTTTTGCATGCTGAAGGGCTGGCATTAGTTTGAGTGTGCACTTACCTGGAAATAAACTTCCATTAAATCAGTATTTTTAGTTGTAAAGAACTGAATCAAGCCACCCAAGTGTGTATCTTGGATTCCTGTTGGCTACTTTTAGGCTGTTTCTTTCTCACTGCACCAATTTTGTGGTTTGTCCTCTGAGGTGACTAATTTTTCCATGATGCTTTGTAATGGGAGAAGAGGGACTTAACACTGTATTTTGCATTTGAACCAGTACAATTTTACTACACCAAATTTAGCTGTTGCAACATTAATTTTTTAATCGAGTTACTCCTTGAATTTACTTTTTTCCTAAGTGTGTATGTAAAGTGAAATCAGAGAGAGGATGCTAAAAGACACATGGGATATCAAAGGCTTTTGATTTTGAAGACTTTATTTCAAAAAGGAATGCAAGAGTTACATTTTTGTCCCCTTTTTTGTGCAATTAAAAAAAAACCTGGTTGATTTGGTAGGAGTTGCTTCTCAATGTGTACAAAATGTACTATAGCATACACCAAGGAATAAATCTGTCATAAATCCTAAAATCACAACAGCTGTTGATTGTAATGCTCACTTCATGTTTATTAGGTCTTTCATAGCTATATTTCCAAATTGTTCATCATTAATGAAGTTCCCACATCTTGTAGAGGTCACTTCAGCGCCTGTACCAGGAGATATTCAGATGGAGATGGATCATGTTTGTCAGTGGGCTTTGAAATCTAATTAGGCAGTTACAGCTTAAATTCCACAGCTCAAAATAAACGGAGCTCCATCTTTTCTGTGAGCTATTTTCAAACAATGAAACCTGCTGAGTACAGACTAACTGCAACGGGCAATGCACAGATTTTGTTCATCAAGAATAAAAATGGTGCTGAAGTATGCTGTTACAGTCCGAGAAATGTTAGGGCCGTGGTTTCAAAAATTGACATTTAGCAGTAAAATGTGCTGTATATGCCCAGTGTAGATAGGAGATCATGTATTTTGTACAGACTACCATTTATACTCGCAAATGAATTGTTATTATTTGCCTTAGAGTATTCACCTACAAGTTTAAAAGAGTGTTTCACTTGGTCCAAGCAGGTCTTTTGAGAGATTCACTTAAGAGATTAACTGCTAACCATTGGACTGGATGACCTTAGAGGTTTTTTCCAACCTAAACAGTTCTATGATTCTGTGATGTATTCGTACTAGAGGGAGACTTTGATTTTAAAACTTTGGAGGCAGATTTTGGACTAGTCCTTTTTACGGCGTGAGTTGTATGTGTTGCTTCAGCTATTCTGATTGACTGAGTCAAGTGCTTGGTGATGGCATTTTTAAGCCTCTTAAGAATGAGTGAAATCATGTTTACTAAATAGGATATCTCCTGCTTAGCTTTAAGCCCACTGTAATCAAAGATACAGTTTCTTTTTCTTACATGGTATACTAAAAACTGTCTTATTTTCTCCCCTCTGCAAAAATTCACAAACACTTTTCTCTTTTTAAGTAGCTTTTCATGCTCTATAGAAATTTTGATTCCCTCTGAAATTACTACCGTGGAGATAAGTTCTTAGCATATCTCATCTTGCTTTGTTTAAAAGAGCTTAATATGTAAAAGAAAAGAAAGAAAGAAAGAAAGAAAGAAGTCCTGAGGTTTTGTGAAAACTCTTTCCAGTAACTTTTAAATCCCTTTGCAAAATAAAGTCATAATATGGTAATGATAAATCAAGAAAATTCTTGTTCTTTGAGGCTATGTTTCAGCATATTTACATTTGAAAAATCTTGTCTGTGTTAACAAGTTGCTGAAAAGAAAATTATTTTCCCAGCTTTTTTAGATCAGCTCACTGAAATCTATTATTGCCAGTACCAAAGTACTTTTTGCTTGTTTATTTAGTAGTTTAATCTCTTTTACGTTTAGGGCAGAGAGTTACTGTCAGGCCTTGCTCTCTCTGGTTATGGTTACACATTTTAGAGTCCCCTGCCCAGCCCCAGAGTACCTGTGGCAGGTTTTGGCTGCAGTGCCGTGCCTGCTTGGGCCGGTGGTAAGACAGGGGACTGCAGCCCACTGCCACAATGGTAGGCACTATTTTGAGAAAAAAGGCAAAGAAATGACAGTGACAGAGGGATTGATGTCTTTCTGGTAATTTGGGAAAATATTTGCTGGAGAAGCTTTCTTAGCTTTCTTTCTCTCTTTTCCTATGTTTAGCCATTTTTCAGTGTTTGTATAAATTCTACTCATGATTTCATGTATCAAATAAAACACGTCAAACAAAAACTGCCCCTCTTGAAAGACTTCTCTGCTATCTCGATGGTCAAGTGCCATCCAGTTTTTTGTATTCCCCTGTTTGTAATTTGTTTCAGTAGATCTATGGCAAATACCATAGTGTAGTCTTTTTTCCCCTAATAGCTCCAAAATACCTTCTAATAAAGACTCCATCCATGTCATAGCTTCTTCTAGAGAAGGTATTTTAAATAGTGCCTGAGGATTTTCTCTTGCTTGATATTCTGCCTTCTTTTTGATGCTGTCATTATTCTTTTAGAATTAATTGTCTTATGTTTGTATGTAATTTTTTTTTTATTTTTTTCTCCCTCATTTTTTAAAATGTCATTGATTATTCACTGAATATTTGCATTTTATTTACATTTAATAGTTATACCTGGTTTTCTTGCAAAAGAGAGTGGGTTAGATGCAACCACAGGTCTGAGAAAATAGTGCAAGTAGCATTAGGCAGAAATGTTTTACTAGTGAGAATCTTCTTCAGATAGTTGGTTCTCAATATAGACTGGTTCCCTTTGCCATGGCCCTGATCCCATGGCCAAGCAAAGTGGTAGCAGCCCCAGCTGTGGTGCTGACACTGCCAGATGAATAGTTTACAGTAATTACTCCAGAGGAGAGATGGTGGAGCTCCTTAAGGAGTCCCAGAACTGTTTGACCAGTCTAAATAATTCTGTGATAGACTTTGGAGTCATCTATCAGCGAAGAAGAGGAAGAGGGATAAAAGGGACAGACTGTGTTGTTCTTTAAAATGAAAATAATTTTATGAAAGTTCCTTGTGCATTAAATGGCACGAAGACAACTGCTAAAACGACAGCCACACTTGTTATCTCATGAATTGCCATAGGAACCAGAAGCATATCATCTCTTCTGTTAATTATAATTGCCATTCATAGTGTTGAATTAACAGTCAATATCAGGAACCACAAACATATGAATTCAGTGTAAGCGTAAATGTTGTGACCTTGAAAAATGCTTCTCCCCTTCCCTCTCCCCTCCAGTCTTTTTAACATTTTTGTTAATGTTGACCTTAGCCATAGGAGCATATACTTAAAATGAATGAGGGAGCCTCAGCAATCATTCTGCCTCCTGCTGCCATCTCCTGGCTGGAACCGACCCCACATACAGACAGCTCCTTTTCCTTCTGTAGTGGGGGAAAGCTCCGACAGTTCAGCCTCCCTTGTTTGAGGAACTAAAGGCTGTATGGTAACTTCCATGCCATATGTATGTGGGCAGTTCATGCTGATGGTATAAGTACAGCCACAGACCGTTAATTTGCTTTACATATCGATGGCACAATTCTACATTATAATAAATATCCAAATTAAAAATAAGAAAACAAAAAGCAGTCTGATCCTTCCAATTCGTTTGCATTGCTGCAGTCTTTTCCTTGAACAAAAGCTGTGAGTGAACAAAATGGTGTTTTTCATTTCCTTTTTCATTTCCATGGTTCTTGTTCCCACCAACAAACTTTACCAATTAAATCTGCAGAGAAGGTCATCTTTATCAAATATATGTTTCTAGAATAAATATATACAACCTTCTGTATATATTTATAACTATGTATGTAGGAGTGTTTTTTGAACAAAATCCTATTGAGGCAGATGTCTGGAACTTTCTTTAGTTTTATGTCAAAGACACATGGCTCATACCTCATCTAAATTTGCTCCATCCGATTTACATTGAGCAAGGATCTGGTCAAAAGTTGTTGCTAGAACTCACAATGGCATTAGTATGGGAAATTTCTGATGAATACAAGTCATGGGATCACTATGGGGATTTAGTTCAGCCACCCAGATATTACAGAAAAACTACAAATTCATTTCCAAACTGGCAGTGTTGCTTTGAAAAGAAATGAAGATTATTATTATTTAAAGGCTGTGCCATAGAGGTCCAGTAATGACTGTAACAGTAAAAAGATGAGAGCAAATTACAAGTAAGTTGGTACAGATTAAAATCATAAAGTAGCCCATATATTATTGCTGTCTTCTCTTTGTCATTCAGCTCTCTTTTGCATAAAACAGAAGAGTTTTCTCTAGCATGGTCTGAAACTGCAAACTAACTTTGAATTCACTGTCAAATAGCCTAGCATTTGGCAACTTTATTTGAAGCATTTTGTGCATGGCTATTTGCTTAAATTCCAGTGTCCAGATGAGCTGCAGTGCGAGATGCTACTGGCAGTCAATATTGACACAAATTAAAAACTTGTCACATTAATGACATGCAGTGGTCAAGCTAGGAACTGAAGCAGCAAATATTACCTAATGCCTTGTACTGAATTTCTCATGGTAAAGTGACAAGTCTCAGCTTGTCTGTAGCTATAAATGCAGATTATTGCCCATTGTTATCATAAAATAAAGGAGTATTAAGGTAGGGCTTTTTCTTTCTTAAAATGTTTTAATGGCTTGATTTGATTAGGTGTTACTTTGGCTTGATGGGCTCACTCAGTCTTTCTACTGTGCTTCTCCCTTCTCATTTCCTGGGATGCTACTGTGCAAGCATCAGGAGAAAGTTGTTGTCTACATCTTCCTCATGAGGGGAAGCCGAGGAGCAGACATGGATCTCTTCTCTGGGATGACTGGTGACAGGACTCCAAAAAGTGGCCTCAAGTTGTATCAGGGGAGGTTTAGGTTGGATATTAAAAAAAAGTTCTTCACCCAGAGGGTGCTTGGGCACTGGAACAGGCTTCCCAGGGAAGTGGCTACAGCACCAGCCTGACAGAGCTCAAGAAGTGTTTGGACAATGCTCTCAGGCACATGATGGGATTCTTGGGGCTGTCCTGTGCCGGGCCAGAAGTTGGGCCTTGGTGATCCTTGTGGGTCTCTTCCAACTCAGGATATTCTATGATTCTATGTAAGACTGATGTTTTTCAGCTGCTTTCCTGCATTGACCTCTGGGTAAGAAACACCAGGGCCGATCAATGGAGATAAAACTGGTTAAATATAGTTATTCTTTCAAAAGCAGTTTGAATGGAGCCAGTTTAGAGAAGGTGATCTCCTCTTTTACCAACCAGCCTGTGATGGCACAAGTCCTCCATCCTGCTGCCAAAACTGCCATGGCACAGCAAGATCACCCTCCAGCCATCCTTGGTCACTTTGCTTCCCAGGCCGGGTGGTTAAGTAGGAATGGCAGCAGAGAGGGGGAAGAACGGAGTAAGAACAATCCTCTTCAGAACAACAGCACAAGGAGCGCTCTGTAGTGGGCAGTCCACTTAAAGATCTGCAGTCCATGGGAAGCCCTTGGGAAGAGGGCACACAGTGCAAAACTCTTGATGACCGTCCTCAAACTACCCTCTGAATAGAAAGTTCTTGCAATTGCAGAGCTGTGTGGCTGTTCCTGCCTCATGGGTCCCCCTGCTGGCCTTAGTTGTTTGAGAGAATATTTTCAAATAAAACACTAATTCAGTTTTCTGTGTATTATCATTATTCGTGCTCCAGGAATGGTGAGAACACACCCCAGCTGACAGCTCCCCAGTCTCTTCTCCAGGGTCAGCTCCCTGGGCAGTAGGCTCCCTGCAGGACCTTTGGGAATCAGGGAGGAAACATCAGGTCCCCACCAGTCAGAGTGGTTACATGATGAATGTGTTAACAGAAGTACATGACACTTTATTTAAGTATTTTGTGTGTTAGGCCAGGAAGAAGGTACCATTTTCTCAAACCAGTCCAAATGAGTTTCGCTACTGTTTAGAAAAAAAATTGTGAAATACATTGGAGTTATTGTTTATTAAAGTTTCAGCTTATCTTGTTTGCCAAATACATATTTATGTTAATGCACAAATGTGTGTGTGGCAGAGAGGGATGGAAATATTCCTTTGGAGCTAATTAAATTCTGAAGATGAAAAAAACTTAGTACACAATCTGTAGATTTTTTTTCTGGTAGGTTTGGGGGGAGAGTGTTGGTTTTGGTTTTTTTTTTTTTTAACTTCCTTCTGTTCTCTCGTTATATTGGTGATTATTTATTTGCTTTACATCTCAGTTCAGGAGTTGCATTGCTTCTTAATTCTTTTTTCAAGTTTGTATCTGAAGCTGGTGTCATAATTCTAGAATCTTCAGTTTATGAAGTTTTCTTTACTCTTTTTCACTGTCAACCTGGATTGCATTCCTCTTTTCTACAGCTGAACAAACAGAAGGCCATATCCATCAAAAACATAGTCTTGAACCAAGTGAGCTCATAAAAACTATATACCTACACAGTACTGAATTAAAATTGATTTTTACTTATGGGATGAAAAGTCATTGCAGATTTTCTGTTCATCTTCTAGGATAGTTTGTTACTTCAATTTAACTTATATGAGAATATAACTTAGCAAACTAAGTTATAAATAAGAATTCCTGCCAGAAATAGTCGTGGTGTTTTGGTTTGGATTTTGCTGATTTTTTTGGGTCTGGGGGTTTGGGGTTTTTTTGTTTTTCTTCTCTGTGATTTTTTTTCCCACTTTTACTTTTAAATCTTCTTATAAAACTGAGGTGAGGAAATTCTGTCAGATCTATCTTCACGTAAGAGCATTGGGAAAAATCCAGAACTCAATCCCACAACTTTTGCCTTAGAAAACCTTTTGCATGTCTATCACTTTTTTCATTTTTATCAGTAAAACCACCATCTTAGTTGATTCATATAGACTGCTGCAAATATATTTCAGTTGCCAAATTCTGATTAAAACCCACTCATGCCTGAAGCTAGCTTGAGATTTTCAGGTTATCAGCTATCCTTGTGCTTTTTGTTGTGCGAAACCAGACTTATGTATCAAGTCTTTGCTTTCAATGAAATTTGAAGGAAATCTTGTAGAAGGAAAAATGAAAAGTAGAAAGAAAAAAGCCTTTGACATTAAGGTGATTTTAACTGAGCAAAGTAGGTTTTAGTGATGTAATGAAGGGTCACATTTTCCATATACTGTTTATTTATCTATTGAGCAGACGTATCATCGCATTGTGTTTAAACCTAAAAGTTGCATTTGCATTCCCAAGAATGCTGCAGTTCAGAAGCATCTCAGACACGTCATTTTACCTCTTTGTACCAAATCTCTCAGGATTCTGATCGTGCTCTGGTTTGTGTTCTCCTGCTTTGTCCTGCCTACAGGGAGGATCTGGGCCATTCCTATAAGCCATTCACTGTCTGCTGCTCCTCTAAGCCAAGGTATTGTGCAAGCAAGCATTGATAGTTCTGGAATACAGTGTGGATTTCTAAACTTCCAAGTGAAATGAAATCCCATGCACGAAAGAAACCTGAATATATTTCACTCCAGTTGTGTTTCACAGCTGTATTTCATAAGAAAACAAAATTTTCATTGGTTAATATGGGCAGTCGAATGCGTGGATTTTGAAATTAATTATAGTAATGTTACATTCACCTTACTGCACTTTCATTTTTGTAATTATATAGCATATTAAAGATCTAATTTTTGCAACATCGTTATGTAGAAATGATGAATGGCATTTATTTCTAAATAGAGATTTTTTTGTCAGTTTGAAAAGCTAGAATTAAATTTTAAACCAGCCTTTTAAATCTATTTCTAATTATTAAATAATTTTGTTCTGCTACTTAATGTATTACATATTTGCTATTATTTATATTATTTTGCCATAAATATTCTGGCTGTGGGAGAAACACGCTTCATAAAAACATATTGTGTGTTTTTTACACATCTATAGAGTTGATTTTTAAAATTAAAGGATTTTTTTCCCAGTTCCTTCCTAGCTTAGATATCTGAAGTTATTTAAGATCTCCCAGATGTCACAAAAGGATTCTACAATTAGCTGGGGCACTACACTTGTCCCTGCAGTACATACAATATAAATAAAAGGAAAATACCGGATTCGTTATTGTGTGTTCCCCCATCTCACCCAGAAAGTTGTTTTTCTACATGCATGGTTCGCAAGATACTGATTTACAGAATCTATTATAATTAGAATTCAAAAAACCCGGATTATTTTAATATGACGTTTTAGTACTATACTCCCCCCATGAAGATTAAGCATTTTTTAACTTCTGAATGATACCCTCTTAGGGGAAAAGATATTTACGAAACTATTGCTATTTTTAAGGTATGGTAAATAGTATTAGTTTTAGTAACCATTCTAATAATTTATTAAAAATACTATTATTATAAGGATATGTTTGTATATTTTATATTTTCAAGTTTATGGTAAAGAATAAGTAACACTTTTTTCTGTGTTTTCATATAAACTGAACCTATAATTGGGATCTGAGCATGAGTTTAAATGAAATGTTAAGAAGAGTATACAAGCTGTGGCAGGCAAATATTCATTGTCTGTCCTTGTATTATAAAGTAAGATGAAAATCTCATATGTTTCTTGAATGAGACCTGTGGTTTGGAGTTTTTTGGTATTATACCATAAATATCTAATGAGGCATTTCTTACTGTAGTTCTAGCTGTGTAATCCATAGATACACTCTACTATATTTTTTTAAGCTTCCTTATTTCACACTTCTTAAAGTCCCTGCTACTTCTTAAGGATTTTAAAAAAAAATCTTTATTGGTATAGCAGCTTTGAATTTCATTTCTACTTAAAACAGTAGAGAGACGTCCTGCTAGCAGTGGTTAGCTGAGCGTGGTCTATTGCCATAAACTGCATAGGTTTCCCAGCAATGGAGGTCAAAGGACATATGCACAGCTATTTATTTGCCTTTAAAACAGAAGGAATATGATTTATGCAGGATATTAGCTAATGTCATAATGTTGAGCTTAGCAGGTGTGGCCATGGGAGCCTGACCCCCGCTAATCCCCCTAAGTGCAGCGGGCAGGCAGGCAGTGGCTTTGTTGTTGCCGTGCTGCTTTGTGCCTCACTTTGTGCAGTGATGTCAGAGGTGAGGCTGCATTTGCCAGGACAGGCTTCCGAACTTTTGATTAGATTCCAATTGAGCAAGTTACGGACATTTGGGCAACGCGTTTGGACAGAATTGCCGATACGCGGAGTTGCTTTTAGCCTTGCTGCACGGGTTAGCTTGGCTTGGGTTTGAAACTGCTTCTGCTCAGTTTTGTACTAAACTTTTGCTGCTAGTGCGTCACAGTCTTCCAGCCATCTGCTGACACAAAGGCTGCTGAGCATCCTCACCTGATGGGCTCCACAAGGGATTCATACAATGAGCCAGGCTCGGTCCACACGCACTCACTCTCCAGGGAGGGGAGCCAGTGCTGACATTTCTAAGAGAGCTGACTGTAACTGTTAGAAATGCCCTAATAATGCATCTAATAATAATAGTAATAATAATCTAATCATTCAGAGTTTCTTTTAATGATGCATCATGACTCTGTCTTACCTGCATTCTGTAAGATGCAAAGCATAGATGGCCAGCCCAGCACAGGGAAGAGGCACACGGATTTTTGGGCCTTGTTACCTTGTTTTGGCATATAAGTAGAGAGCATAAATGTTTCGTAACAGATTACAAACAACAATCTAACAGCTTCTCTTTCTAACTGTTTTTTCTTATGCTACTGTTGGGCTTAATTTGAGGTGGGGAGCTTATTCCTTGTGTGCTAGCAGTGTGTAAACAGTCTTTAGAGTTTTAAGCACAAGAATAGGCTGCAATTCTACTTTGAAAGATTAAGTAAATAATGCTGTTTTAATACCACTCAGAATAATAGTAATAAAAGAAACACTGGAAGTGAGGAAGTGCATAAATATATCGCTGATGATTTTAGTTTAAGAAAAAAATAAATAGTGATGGTTCACATCAGAGTTTGTTGGAAGATTATTATTATGAAAATTTGGACATAATTGCTTTGGTTTGAAATATTTTCTCACAAACATGTAGGAGATTGTGGTGATTTAACAACAAATGCATGCTGAATATTTGCAGTTAGGATATAGAAAAAGAGGGCTTATTATACCTTTTACCTTTCCAACAGAGGGGCAGAAGTAGCATCTCTTCCCCAAAATGGTTACATGTATTTTTTGCATATGTAGTTATTTCAGAATCATATAGTTCATCTTCCTTACCAGATACAAGAAATGAATATTTTTATAGGTTATGTTAAAAAAGTATGTTCTGTAAATATGTCAGAACATATTTCTACATATGTAGAAACCCCTAGAGGGAGCCAGAAGCCTTGCTTAGAACTGAAACGGCAAACTTTTACATGGAGTTGTAGAGTAAATGTGTTTTTTTTTCTCTTCTACTGCAGTATTGGTTCCTAATTTTCAGTCTGAATTTTAAACATACTGCTACTTGTGCTACTCAGAAATATATTTGACGATTTACATGTGGAATTTCATAGCTACTTACCATGGTGTTTAAGGAGGGGAATGTGCGTCAGCAATATGCACTGAATGGTGGAGGGGGCTGTGAGTGTGTCCTGCTATGCTGGCACAGCATTTATTGGTGGGTAGGTATGTGCTGCTTTGGATGGTGCTGAGGGAGATGTTCCCCTTCCTACCACAAATCGCATCTGTTTCAGTTTCGAAATACAGTAACATATTTCCTGGATTGTCTTACTTCTTTTCAAAAAATAGTTCGATTAGTGAATGTTTATATTTTCTGTGTAGTCCTGCGATGATGAAAAAAATTCCATCTTTCACCTTTTCCCTCTCTATACAAGCAGAAGCAGAGGGGACAAAGCAGTTCTATCTTTCTGCTTCTCTCCACCCTTTGCAGTTAGCACCCCAATCCTCACAACCTGTTCCATATACTCTTTGTTATGCCAAGAGTTCATCCCACAAACAAGTTTGTTGACAACTTCATATATATAGAATGTATCTCCTTCTGGGAATGTCATGTTATGCGCTCAGCAAAATATCTCCCAATACCCTAATGAATCAACAAAATATTTCAATAAACACTTTGCTTCTATGAACCAAATACTCTGATGGTTATTGGATTTGTCACAGGATATAGGATTTCTCCTCTGCCCATACTGACCTTCATACGCTATTGTGTTGCAAACCAAATCTTAATGTAATCAAATAATGAAAAAAATTGCTTAATTAACAATAAACGACCCCAGTTTCAAAAACAAGTAACTCATTTTGTGGACCATCATTAAAACTTGGTTTTAAAAAATTCTGTTGGCTTAGAATTTTGATCTGTATTTTGAAAACTCAACAGAGCAGTGAACTATTTTTAATCAAACAGGTATCAAGCTCCTTTCAGCAGGACACCACATTTATGACTAGACTTAGATCTTGTAACTCCTGATTGCCACAGAAACTAGCAGGTCGTGAAAGGCTTTTCTCCTGGGAATAAATCTATGTGCTATGCAGCCATAAATTCTGATATACTCTCATTACAGCACAAAGAATTAAAGAGCACTAAGTAAATTACTTTTCCCCTCCATCTGTGTGCTCCTGAGTCATGTTCTGAATGCTGGATTCTGTTGTTGAGTAGCAAAAGCTACTGTCACAGTCTTTTATTGCCTGAGTGCAAAGCAGTCCTCTGCAATGTGAACGAAGGACACTAAGGACATTTTTTTGCTGTATGACGCCTTTCAAGAGCACAGAAGCAGGAGGGGGAGCACAGAACCTCTAACTATGCTGAACTACCATTGTGTAAAGGCTCACGTTAGTGAAAATTTAAGTAATTATTTCGTTTGGGAACCTCTTTGCACTGTTATAGTATTCTTCTGTCTGTCTTTGTATAATGCTTAACATTATGCAGTGTGCTTCTATCCTAAGCAATGTAAAAATTCATGACTTAAAAGATGAAAACATAATTTAGCAGATACTTCTAGAAGTGAGTGAGACCAATACAAATTCAATTGAATTTAATTGAATTGAGTGTAAACTTTAATGTGGCTTTAAATATGGGAGAACATTTTTTTTTAATCATTTGTTATCTGAAGTTCTCTAACTTGCATAAATTCCTTCAGATGCTTGATACCAGCTCTGAATTAATAGTGCCTTGTTTTAGTGGCTGGGTTCTGCTCTTCAGCAAACAAACTTGTAACCTGTGATGTGGGTGTTAGAGGGGAAATAGCCAGATTTGGAGTATAGCAGTATGTTAATCTGCATTTCAAGCATATAAATTATACTTCTGGCTTGAAAGCACTGTGTAAATGTAGATTTTATAAAAGCAGATGAAAACTTAGCAGATATTAAGAAAAAAACTAGACAAAAAAATACCCCAAATGAGAAGAAAGTGCAGTGATTTATAAAGCATGCTTTTAGCAGCATTTCTGAGTTTTGTGTGCAAAACACCTACTCTTGACCTCAAATTGACCTTGAAGTTTATGAGCTAAAGGTAACAATTATGCAAGAGCTAAAATATGCAGACAGGACTTTACTGCCTAAAAAGAACTGCTGTCCTGTGTTTTGTTTGAATTAACACACTTTGCTGTTTATGAAACTTTGTCATTTTGGGAAGCCAGAGGGGAAGGAGCACCAGTAGCCAGTGTGCAGAAAGCTCAGAACAAAGTGGGAAGCACAGGAGGCTGGCACGTGCATTGGGTTACGCCTGTTCTGCAGGAGAAGTCACCATCTCTTTCTTTGTGCCATTTCTGAAAGAGAGAAGTTATCCCAGGGAGTGTCTCCAGACAGACATTTAATGCTGGAAAAGCTCTGTTGCAATGTAAACTTTCAAGGAGGGTGAAATGAGCCTTTTTTTATCTAAAGCACTGGCTCAGAACAAAATGGCCTTGTCAGAGACCTGGATTTATTAATTTTTATCACATCTTACAAGGTGTCATCAAACTTCAGCCTTCGAGTCCTGGTGCATTCATACTGCAGTAAAGTGACTGTGTTGCATCTGCTCTACATTGCATCTCTTTTTCTGAACACAGAAATCAAATGTGAGAAATAATGTATTTAAACTGTTACTTGCAGAGTAGTCACAGGTATCACTTATAATTTAAATGCATGTCTCTGGTTTTTATCTTTCTGTAAATAGAAGACTTATTTTTCTGTTTAAAAGGGAAAAAAAAATCCCCAAACAAAATCATCTCCAAACCTACTGCATTGTTCTTCTGTTCCTTTGAATAATGCAATAGACAATGATGTGACATTTGGAAAGTAGAGGCACCCAGACATACATAGATGGTTTTACAAATAAACTTTCTTGTTTTTCCTACTTTCTAGCAGCATGAAATCTCAAAGCAATACAGGCTGTTCATGAGATGCATGTCACATTTGGAAGTAAATGAAGCATTCCTCAGATCATATTTTACTCTTTGCGTTAGCCACAGCTACCTCCTTTGTCATGAGAGGCCTGCTGAAGGTGCAGTTTCAATTTTACTCCTCTTTTTCATCCTCTAAGACCTTGGAGCAAGCCACACAGTGTCTGCATCAAGTGTACAGTGATATTTTTAGCTACTTTTCTTGCAGATGAGTTTAGGGAAGATGCTGCTGTGTGAAGAGTACTTGTAAGATACAAAGGGCTGGAACCTTACAATCTTTTCCTCTCAGGCAAAATCAAATGTACTCTCTGCTGTTCCAGCTCTGCAACAAGGAATGAGAAAACTAGGGAAATTAGCCCTTTGAACAGCAGGTGTTAGGTTACTGTGTCTTTCCCAAACAGATGTTTTAGCTGCCGAAGAAACTGACCAAATGCCCAACTCTGGAAAAATTTAAATCTGTGTATTTAAATGCATAGATTTTTTTTTATTAATACTAAACTACTTGAGAACTAATTGTTACAGATGCTGTGAACTCTCTTGGTCATATTACTTATGTTTGGTGACAGATTTCCCTAAAAGCATTGGACAGCATTTTCCTTCATGGTTTCTTTAATGCAGAGGTTTCTAATGGCTGCAAAATCCTCAAAGTAGTAATGAAACCCTCTCTTTTAATATTTTCTCAAAAAATAGGTGTGAATGCTATTATTCATTAGGAAATTATAATAAAATGAGTCCCTTTGCCCAGCTGGCTTTCCTGGGAACTAAAGGAGTTTTTTTTAGACAGATTAAAATTGTTCTCTCCAGTAGAGCCAGAATGAAATGCTGTTCGTCATTCTTGCTAACTTAAAAATCTGTTACACTTCTGTTCTAGGCTTCATGGACCCTAAGGTAAATTATGACGTTTCATTCTTTTTCACAATTCCTATAAAAATACCTTGTTAACTATGCATGAAAGAATTTTCAATGGGAACAAAAAAGTTAACCTTTTTTTGTAGGCACCTATTGGGGTGTATTCTAATAAGCTGTGAGACCATCTCTGACCATTGCAGCTTAAAGGAGACTCCACACAGCACAATGGGCATGCTTTAAATGAAACCTGTGTGCCAATTTTGCTCTAGTGGAGTATCTGGGAAATAACTTTCCTATTGTATAAGATGTATCTAAATGCTGTGATGACTCTCTGTGTTGTTTTCATGACTTTCTGCCTGAACCTCTTATTTGATAGATCCAAGAGGGGACTGCCATCTGGTGCTCCAGGTGTTCTCATGGATCCAGTGCAAACTTTTTGTTGCAGGAGAACTTATTTAACTAACCCCAAATAAATCCTCAGTTGGAAAGGTTTCTGTTGCATAGTGGAGGACTGAGCGTTCAGGAGCCCCTCTGGCTGTGGTAACATCTGGGGCTGGCACTGCAGTGTCCAGCTGTGCAGCTACTCAACAGTTTGAGGCTGGTTTTCTTTTTTTTTTTTTTCCTTTTAAATGCTTCCATTTCATCCCTGGAACAAAGTGGGAAATTTTTTGAAATCTAATAATTTGTCAGTATGGCAAAATGCTATTTTTCCCCAGGAGACGGTCTGCAAGGCTCTTCTCATTTGGACAGGAACTGTCTTTCAGGGAGGACCCCAGAGCCCTTTGCTCAGCAGCATCTGGCAGGCTTCAGTGAGGTTCAGAAGCCATTCAGCTGAGCCTTGGTCTTGCAATGCATCACTTGGGCTCTTTAAGGCAGTCCCATAAATTATTAGTACACTGCATGTAGATGGTGTTTCTTGTCCTTAAATCTTTAAGTCATTTACTGTACTGGCTCTCCAGAACACATCCCATTTTTCATAGTTGAGAGTGGGAAACTTAGACATAATGTCAGTATGCTGTACTGAGTTTTGCCAATATTGAAAAACTGATGTAGGGCTTGGACTAATATTTTAAATTAGTACTATCTGCAGTAAAATGCAGAACTCAGGAATTAGAGTTGCCACACTTACGATTTCCATGTGAATGCTGCAACCTTGGCTTCATAAAGCCAGAAATTCCTTGCTGTCCCCCAGGGTAAGTCCTTCAGTTTGTTGAGCATAATGATAATGAAACACATCAGGCAATTCCTTCTTCAGAGTGCTTAGGGGAATGGGCTAGGCGTTTGGAATTAAGATCAATGGTGGCATGTGGAAAAGATGCCATGAACCAAATCATCCTGCAGTGCATCACTTAGTCCAAGCAGATTGTAGGGGTGAACACTTCTGGATGGGAAAGACAAGAAAATGCATGTCAAGGCACCACCAGGTACAAAAGCATGCAGAGATGGATAACATATATAGTAGCTATAGGGTTTTGCAGTTGTGTCCTGTGTTTTTCACAATAATGTTTTCATCTGCCAAAAAAACAATAATCTCAGTGCTTAAAATGGCATTTAGGAGCATGAATATAGTTTAAGGTTTGGGTTTTTGTTTTTTTTTTACTGTGTATGTCAACTTGTTTTCTCAGCTTCACATATGATACAGCCTTAGTTTCTACTGCATATTAATATCACCACATGGGAGAAATAAAAGCCAGAAAAAGGATAAGGGCCTTTTCCAAGACCACACAACAAGTCAGTAGCAGAACTGGAATGAAACCACAAGAATTCCTGGCTCCTTATTAGATTTTTAAGGCATTTTGGAGGGCCTCATCCAGACGTGGAGAGAATAGTTTATGCAGAAAAGTAAATTTTAAACATGTCTAAAGGGTGATTTACACTGAGCAGTGTTCTGTGGTACGGTATAAGCAGGTGTTTGATGGCACTGTCTACCTGCTGGCACTCTTCTGATCGATTTTTCCAGCCATTTGGGGGTACTGTGCTTTGGGAAATAAAGCCAAGGTAAAGAGGTCAGTAGTAGCTACAGTAAATGGTTAAAACACATGTCCTTAGTAGCATTCTCACATTTTGGTTCTTTAGGGGGGTTACTGTGAAAGACAGGACACAAAGCCCGAGCACATGTGGTCCAGTGGTATTGGGTAGGTGGTAAGGAGAAAAAGTTCTTTTGTAAGTACATTCAGCAAGTAATCTGCATTGCATCTCAGAAGCAGAAATGAACATAGATGCTGTTGGGGATACAGTTGTTTATTGAGACAAAGGATGATGAAAACAACTTGTTCAAAACTTCTAATCACCTTTGATCTTCTTGAATGGGAATAATAGATGTGTGGGGGTGGGCTGGAAGTAAATGCTCATCATCATATGCCTTAGAAGAATATAGCGTTTTCAAAAGTTTTAGATTTTTAATCTGAAGCACTTGCATTCATTTACACCAGCACAAAATGATATAAAAAATGATAGCTGTCTTTTATGTCCACTCTCAAAGGGTGTAATGAGAAAAGCTAAGGAGGATTAGCCCTATCATTTCTTTCTTTCTTGTGACTGAGCTCTTATAGCAGTGGTATACAGGAGAGTCCCCTAATTAAAACAAATAAATACAGAGAGAGCTGAATTGATGGCACCATTTGGAGCACCGGTGTGATTTGGAAAGCAGATTGTTCGTAACCCAACGGAAAGTTTAACGAGTCGGCCTCTCCCTCAGTCTGCTGCACAAGCAGCCTGGGAACTGGTGTGCTGTCACGACAGAACCTGGCACAATACTGAATTTATGCCTTACAGCTACCTTTTTTTTTCTTTTTTTTAAAAAATTTAAACTGCACAATAAAGTTTGAGACAGTCAAGCATGAGATTCTTCCTGCTGCACTTTTTACAGACTCTTAACTCAGATGCCTTTCAACTGTGAAAAGGAAATCGTGTGTTGTTTCTGGCCTGGCCTACCTGGCAGCAACCAAAACGAGGTCAGAGAACTCAACATTTGTAATAATAGATGGATTTTAAGTAGTTGATACCTACTTTTTGCTTTTTAACTGAGTTTTGATTGTTAATAGAGCAAAATAATTCAGTCAAGCTACTAAAAGCAGTACTGCTCCCAGGATTTTTAGTTTATCTATATTTCACATAGGCATTTTAATATGTAATTTCCTTTGCTATGCATAGAGACAGGATTTTTTTCATCTGTGCCACTCCTTTACTGGGAGAACTCTTAGCCAACTTCCCTTTATTCTTGAAAGACTGATTCTCTTCCCCAGCTGCTTTAGTCCTGGTGCAAATGCTAACTCAGCACTGGCAGGCTCCCTTGGCGGGAATGCATTCCTTCCTTTGCAGGATTTGACACTGTGAGAGCAGCTGGCGCTCCGGGCTGGTCCCAGAGGATCGATAGCTCTGCCGGGGGGATGCACTTTGATGGTGAGAAAGTAGCCTGCTGTGTTAAGCTGTCCTGATGATCTGGTCAGAGTCTGGACTGCACAGCCCACTGTTCACCAGGCCAAATACTTGGTTTCTCAAGACCCCGACCAATGAAGTGGAAGAAATTTTCCTGTCGGAAAAAAATACTCAGAGAGTTATGGAATATTTTGCCATGAGAAGTTATTTGGTATTTGTATGCATAAACCTAAGCTTAATCAATATCTCTTCAGAAATTACCATTTTTCTTAGTGAGAGGTCATGATCTTTTATGCCAACAGTAAATCCTGTGAAGTGAATGATGAAGATAAGAAACTATGTAGTCATTGAAATGACAAAGAGTTTGCTTTCATGCATTTGGGAAGTTGTTTTCTAATTTAATCTGGAAATAAAGGGAAATTATAAGGAAGTATAAGTAGCTGCTGTAGCTAGAATGTTGGTTGTTCGAATTATTTCATCTCAGAAAAAGAAAATTTCATACTTCCTTGACTTCAATACTGAAGTCTGTATCTGAAATATTTTTTCTGTTGCTTCTTTTTTTAATTGGAATGTCAAGTCAAGAGTCTTGTATGACTGGAACAAACTGTTTCAGTATAATCACATTGCAAAGCTATATTTATCACCTTCTTTGACTGTTGAGATTTTATAGCAACCAAAGTTTCCCTGTTCAAAATCCTAACAAATGTTCAAAAGATGTATGATACAAGATTTTAAATCTGTGTTGTTTTTTTTTTTTAAAGAGAGAAAAATGAGAGCCTGTTATAGGGCTGTGACAGTTTTTGAACTTCCTATGAAACAGTAAAAATAAAATAATCTGGAGGTTAAGCATCAGAACCTAGCTCTTCCCTCACCAGTCAGCCAGAGCAAGGTACCATTTTTTGCTTGCTTTTTACCTTGAGATACCCGAATTCTCAAACTGTCTAAATTCAAGTAGGTCAGAAAACAGAAGTTACATTTGGGACCTCCTCCAGCTGAGAAGCAAACTGGATCTAGATCTTCTGCTTCCTGCTAAACTGGGCTTTCAGGGGAAGCTTGGCCAGGATCTGGAAGCTGCACTACTTTTCTGCGACATCTATGCTTTGAAAAGAAAGCTGCTATGTCTGCATTGTGAGAGAAACCAAATTTTGTTGGGACAGCTTAGTTATGTACAGAGCAGAGGTATTCTTAGGGCGATTTGGGGTGCTGTTCTGCCTGGTGTCCAGGGTGGCCAGGGGTCAGGAGCAACCAAAGCGCTGCAGACCTCGAACCAAAGAAGTTGTGGTTTACACAAAGACTGACTTTTGTTCACCAGCAGCATCCTCACCCAAAGGAAAGCGCTTGGTGAGCTTTGGTGCTGCTTAGACTCTGTGGGAGTTCAGGAAAACTTGCTTTGGAAATTTGAAATCTGAAAAACTTTAGTTATTTATATTCTGATCTGTGATATCACTGAGTATTGGATTTCCCATTTTGTGCAAAAGAATCACTCATAGAACCATATCCTGAAGTACTGTGTATCCCCTTACCTCTTAAGCAGTTTTTATGCCAACCTGGGCATGAGTGTCTGCAATTGCTATCCCTTCCTGACCCAATGTTCTTACAACAATATAATCCCCACAAACTGTGACTGCAGAGTTCAGAGGTTTTGCTGTGCCTCTGGAATGTCTGTTTAAAGCAGACTTGAAAATGCATCATGTGATTACTGCAATTTCAATTAATATTGCTGTTTGGGGTATTTTGGATCTGATCCTCATTTTCTCTGGATTCATGAAGATCCGGAATAGAAGAGGGCAAACTTCTCACCACATCCAACTACACAAATAAGAGGGACAATATACGTTGCTTTAAAGCATTTTCTTCAGTATGCTTATAATTTTCAGCACATATTGTGCACATTTTACATTTCATTATGAGCTAATGCTAGTTTTGCTGTAAGGAAATTTTGTGACTTTGAAGTAGAAACAGAGGTAGCCATTAGGTTGGGGGCAGATGTGCATTGTGATCTTCAATACTGCTGCAAACATACTGAGAAGGCAGGCTTTCTTGCATGCAAAGTTGCTTTGATATTTCTTTTCAGAGTGAAGCACACAAAGACTTGAACTCCCAGTTTTTGCATTTTAGATAGGCTGGATAGAGCTCTTTTTAAAGACAGGCAGAAGACGTCTTGCAATCTGTGGGTATTGAGATGTGGGTCAGCTGTGCTGGATGGGAGGACATTGCTAGACTGGTTTTGCACTTGCCTGGCAATATACCTGAAGTTGCTTGGCACATTTTGCATAGAGATTGTATTTAGCCCGTGATGGTTTGGCTAGTAAACCATTAGTCCTGTGGAAAGTGACGCTTTAAAACCTTCAATGAGATGTCAGGTGAATTGCAGTGGTTGGCACTGATGGATGGGGATGCTGAAGCGCTGGTGAGGTGCTGGGGCAGGGCTGCTAAGGTAAAGGCCTTGTTCAGAGCTTCCTTTCGTTTAAGCAACAAAGCTGTAATTACATAAACAGAGCTGCTCCAGCCAGCACAACGTGTCATTATGGATTTTCCAGCTAATCCGTCGATTTATCTTAATGGTGCAGAACTTGTGCTTCGTGTCACTCTCTGCCTTTGTTCCACTCCTTCATCTCTTGAAACGTCTGTCATGAAGAAAGTGTTTATCTTGAATTATGTGTTGAAGAAGGTTAGAGAGCACACTTCTGAGGCTTGGCATGAAATTTCCTAAACAAACCTTGCCGGTTGCTTTGTGAAAATAACAGAGGTATGGATTTCAGATTAACATTGCACATTAATGTTTTTGGAAGCACTTAAAAATAACGGCTGTGCTGTTGGTGACTAAAGGAATCCTGTTGAAGTGCATGTGACATATGCATTATTAACAAATCAGCTTATTCATAGTAATGAATATTACTATGATAAATGTTATCTTAATGCCCAATGATTTACAGTTATTACAAAGACTTTTTATTAACTGAAACATTTACTTGTATTACGTTTAATTTAATACAGTACAAGATTTAAGCACTTTTCTGCTTGGATGTTTTTGTATTGGGCTAATGCTGGTATTGTGTTGCTGTAGAAACACTTGCAGAGCATACGTATTTGGGGAAGTGCAGAGGGCAGTGTGAAGGCTCAGGAACCTGCCGGAGCCTGAGGCACAAAAAGGATTATATTAGAAGCAGCAAAGAGTCTCTGAGTCACAAGCAGCTCACAGCTGTGGAGTGAAATTATTTCACTTTAGCCTCTCTGTTTCTCTTTTTCCAATAGCTACCTTCAGCTTAGGATGTGATCTTTTCCTTACCCTTCAGTAAGAGATGGTCTCTGATGAATTTCTTTGAATTACACATAATATTTCAATTCTTTTTCTGCAGCCAGTTGTGCCTATTCTAATATGGCACTTGTTTGTCTAAATTTGATATATATATATTTAAAATTTATATTAGCTATATATCTGAATATTTTTATATCTATTTTGAATTAAAATACCTGGAAAATTTGTTACAGGGAATGAAAAAAACAGCTAAATAAAGCCTGAAATGTGTTCAGGAGACCATTTGGATTCTTAAGGTTTGTTTTCACCATATTCATGTACACAAACAAATAAAAGAAAACAGGTTTATTATATGCATCTACCTAGTTTGTTTTCTTAAAAATGAGGATGGTGTTTTTCCACTTCACTTAAGATCTCTGCTGATCTGTTCTCTGTTCAGTTTTCAGCAATTTATGGAAGTATATACTAAATCTTATGAATATGAATATTTCTATATGAATTAATAGGATAACTCATTCTCAGAAATGAAACTGTCTATGCACCATTCTTGAAGGACTCTACAAGGTATAATCCAATTAGTAATCATCTACTTTTTATCTCACACTTTTTTCATCTCAGAAGTAGCACTGTTATTTTTCCAGTGGAAAAAAAATTTTTCCATTTCAGAATGGCTATTTTCAATACTAAAGTGAATTTGAAAGTGCAGGTAGTAATTCAGCTGGACATTGCAAAATTAATTCCTATAATTAATACAATACTCACAGTTATAATTCAGTTAAAATCTAGTTGATGATTTCTTTTTTCAAATAAATTTCTCGCAATCCTGTTAAGTTCAGTGGAATTGTCATCTTGTATTTGAACTCAGAACTGGTTTTCTTAAGGGTTCAATGTTAAGTTGAGCAGAATATGGGTAGGTACTGCACCTACTCTAAAAATAATGTCAGGGTCTTACAAATCCTCATTAGAAGTAAATATAAACCAAAAAAAGGTAAAACATCTGTGAGTTTTGAAATGTCCACATTATTTTCCGATCTTGAAATGTAATACTATGCAAAGCATGGAATAAAACCAACTGGTTTGTATCAACTCCCTTGTTATATATAACTAAACTGCATTAACAGGAGATAAAGGCATAAATTACACTCTTTTTTTTGTCAAAGAGAAAGTAGTAACAAAGAAAGAACCAGAATGGTTTTGTGTAATAAAGATTAGTTAATCTAATGGCCGAGAGCAGCATTGCGATTATCTGGGTGTATTCAGGAAGTATAATGATGTACTGCTTTGAGATTTTTAGGTTTACTCGGATGCTTATGGGGGACTTCTGCTTGAGAGAATTAGCAGGGCAGGGGCAGATGCTTTACAGGATGCTCAGGTGCCGATACTTGTCGAGAGACTTGATAGCAAGATACAATTTCTCACACAAATTTGGGGATCTTTGTCATGTGTCATATGATTATTTTTGTTTGCTTTTTATTTCTTTGAGGAAATCAGGGAATTGTATTATTGCTTAGGAAATACAGTGCTGCTATAGTATTTGAAATGTCAATTTTATGTGGCATTAGACCTCTTGTAAATGAAAAGTCAGGGAGAACTAGGGTGTCATGAATGACATTTCAATAATCCAGGTCACTGACACAGTGTTAGGTCTGAAAGGGCTGCATTCAGTGCTGTTCCCAAACTTTGAACTGTTGAAGTAAATCTCTTTTATTGATCATTAACATTCCTCAGCTGTTCCTTGAAATTCCAGTTATCTCTGGGCGAGAAAGTTAGGAAATACATTATTTTTAATTTAGGACTATGGAACTTGCAAATAAAATTCAAAAATTGTTAGCACATTTACTGTTACTGTTTTTCATTGAGATTTCTGGGCTACATTTTGGAATGGAATTTATTTTTCAGTTTAAAAGCTTCCTGGAAATTAACACTTTTTTATGTATTCTTTTTTTATTCTTAGTATGAGGATCATTCTAAATAGTTACAAATCTGATATAAAGCAAAACTTTAGAATTCAAAAAAATGGAGGAAGGCTTTGGCAGACTTCATGCTACAGAATTCTTCTCCATTCTGTCTGTGTGCTGCAGCACTTATCACTGAAATCCTTCTCTTTGCTGCTGCTGCATACCAAATTAGATCTTCCACATAGCACTGAATTCAGTGTTTATTAGACTAGGTTTTCCCCATGGCAATTAAGCACTGAAGTTGAAATCCTGACCATTGAAATAAAGGCCTGTAATTTGAGTAAATTTTAGACTTAGTAGGGTTTTTTTCCTTTCTATTTTAGTTCATTTATTTGTGATATCATCATAGTAAATATGTTAGTGACAAGTGCCAAGTCTCTGTCATGGATAGCATATGAAGAAAGTGCTAAGTCCATGATGCTTGCTTATTAAAATACCTCCTGTGCATGAAAACAGTTCTGTTGAAAGCTAGCTTACTAATAAAATCAAGCCTATTTATAGCAGCTATCTTGCACTGCCTTTGCTACACCCTCACCCAGTGTGGATGACTTCATTGATTACCTTGGATGGGGAGTTCCCGTGTCTTTAGGACACAGTAATTTATATTTACATATTTACACTGAACAGACACCTATCCTTACTATTCATAGTCCAGCCAATATAAACACTGCCCCATTGCTGACTTAGACTAATCATGTTCACTTATTCCTGTGACATTTTCTAGAATGTATTTCAACAAAACATGAATGTTCACTTTAGTTTATGTTTTATCACAGGACAAGTGATCTTGCCATTTGAAATTAATTTCAAATTAGGCAATGATTGTGTTAGAAAAATGAAATCACTTTTGAGAAGGATCTGTTGGGTGTGCTGAGCAGGGGCTGGGCAGAGGGCACGTGAAGGCACAGCAGAGTCAGAGGGCTGTTGGTACAGGCTACTGTACATTTGTAGCAGCAGTAACCCGAGTGTTGCCAGTACCGGTGCCTAATGCTGTCCAGGTCCCTGGTGTGAAAGTCACCAAAACAAACCTCTCCTGTGGATGGAATAAGATCTGTTGTAGTTTAACCCCAGCCAGCAACAAAGCCCCACACAGCTGTTTGCTCACTCACCCCACAGTAGGTTGGGGGTGAGAATCACAGAATCATAGTGGCTTGGGTTGGAAGGGACCATAAAAAACATCTCATTCCAACCTCCCTGCCATGGGCAGGGGCACTTTCCACTAGACCAGGTTACTCAGAGCCCTATCCAGCCTGGCCTTGAACCCTTGAAGGGATGGGGCGTTTGCAAGTTTTCTGGGCAACCTGTTCCAGTGCCTCACCACTCTCTCAGTAAAAATTTCTTCCTAATATCTAATATAAACCTACTCTCTTTCAGTTTGAAGCCATTCCCTTTGTCCTGTCGTTACGTGCTCGTGTCCCTTCCCATCTTTCTTGTAGGGTCCCTTCAGATACTGGAAGGCTGCAGTTAGGTCACCCCGAAGCCTTCTCTTTTGCAGGCTGACCAATCCCAATTCTCAGAGACTTGCCTCACAGGAGAGGTGCTTCATTCCGCTGTTGATCTTTTTGGCCGTTCTCTGGACTCGTTTCAAGAGGTCATTTTCCTTCCTGTGCTGGGGAACAATCAGTAGGTAAAGCAAAATCCATGCATACACAAGCAAATCAAACCAGTGAATTAATTCACCACTTTCTGCTGTCTCACTGGTTTTCAGCCATCCTCAGGAGAGCAGGGCTCCATCAAGTCACTTGAGGCTGTGGACCTTGGGGCTCCCAGGTGCCGGGAGTGAGCAAAGTCGTGCTCTGTGGGGCAGCTGCTGGACCACTGAGCATGTGGACTGGGACAGCTTCTGCTCTTTGTAGGGCTTTGAATGTTTGTGCTGTGACTGGTTCATATTTACTGTTTGGAAAGGAGGGACTGCAAATAAATCTGTATGGCTAATGATGGTTTATTTCCTGCACGTTTAATATATGAAAGTAACTAGCAGGTGACTAGAAAGAGTTTTGTTCTGTCCCTCATGTTAAGTTGATT
Organism: Cyanoderma ruficeps; assembly: GCA_008694505.1. Lineage (NCBI taxonomy): Eukaryota > Metazoa > Chordata > Aves > Passeriformes > Timaliidae > Cyanoderma > Cyanoderma ruficeps. Next base: position 21,852,332 of record VZDJ01000782.1, on the reverse strand, counting down.
TACTATTATGAAAGCAAACACAGATTTCCTCTTTTGTAGACTTGGTGCTTGAGACTGCACATGGGGTTTTGTACAGCATTCCTGAGATGCCTAAATAAATGTGTGGACTCTCTTATATAAATAAGAGTGCACATACAGTAATATATGTGTATATATGAATATTATTTTTTGAAGTTTATTTCTACATGGATTTTGTGAAAGGCAAATACAACATAATGCAAACACAGGTGGAAAACTCTGCTTTTTGGTGAAAGATTTTAAGAGCAAGATGATCAGAAGATAAAAGAATGGCCAATTAGAATAGAAAAAAAATTGTTTCTCCCCAAAATGGAGTTTGCCAAAAGATAGATTAAATAGCACCTATCTACGATACCTGATAAAATATCTATTTGTAGATGTGTATAATATTTTTGGTTTATTGTTAGTAACTAATGAAGTGATAAAGTTTCTTGCAGTAATAAATAGTTTTTTGAGTCCCTTCATTTGACCAATTTGCAAGCGTAAGTCAGTAAGTTGTTGTCAAGTGTCTCTTGTACCTGGAAAAGCTGAACTGTAACTGTAACTACCAGAGATTCGCTTATATCAGCGAGGAAAAGGTTATTCTTTAGCTGTGTTTAAAATTGGAGGTTTTCAAATGCCATGGCTTTAGCCACGTAGCATCAATCCAAAATGTGCGAGCTGAAGGAAAAAGTTACACTTAGAGCAAGTTTCTGATGTCCAGTTCCATGAATATGCTGGAGAATACTGCTATTTAGGGGGGAAAGAAGAAGTAAGAAAATGGGAGCTATTCAGTTGTTCATTCTCTCTGTGATCACGTTGAACACTTTGCTTGTGCTTTTTCTGTGCTGTGCTTGTGAAGGCAGAAGTCCTTTGCTCCTACATGGGAGCCTGGGAACTGGTTTCTGTAGGGTTATAATTATGTGTCAGCCTGTGCTGTATAGAAATGGCATGTGGCAGTAAATGTGAATCCATAATTTGCATACAGTATATCTATGAGTTGTTTTGGAGCACAAGTTTCAAATATAGATACACTTTTTACAAGAGAAAAGGCAACAAACAAATTACATACAGTTTTCCTTCTGGAGAGCTATTAAATGCTTTAAATCACTCAATTTCACTATTGAGTATTTTATATACTCACCAAGTATTAGGGAAACCAATAAACATTTTAGAAGGCTTTAAATGGTATTAGAGGTATTATTTTTGTGCTTATATAAGGTATAAGTACCTCAGTTCAAAGGTAAGGCTTAGAGAGTGTCATAAACTTAATCCTAAAGGAACTAAAATAGATTTCTGACTCATAAGTATATAACAACTTTTAGAATCAACATAGTCAATCTTAAGCATTCAAAATACCTATTTGCACCTTTCACTAAGAAGTTTGGGAATCTCACATTTTCAGATGCAAAATTCATGCTTTGGACCTGCTGCTGTTACACTGTACTATTAATACATCCTTTAGAGTCAGGGCATATAACCATATGTGGGTGGATAAGGGAAACAGTTGGTGGAAAGCAGAGGAAAACATTTTGATTAAACATATGAGTGTTTTGTTGAGCTTTGGTGATTTTTTTGTTGTTGTTGTTTTGCGGTTTGGGTGTTTGTGGTTTTTTGTTGTTTTGTTAAGTTTTTTTTTTAAGGAAGGAATGCAAATGGCTCTTTGAAGCTGCTCAGAATGTTGAAAACTATTTTAGAACTGAAAATCTCTGCACAAATCACAGATGAAATGCTTTCAAAATACGAGATGCCCTATTGGTATGCTGACTAGATACGTGTGCACAAGACAGGTAGATTTATCTGTGCACTGTGTAACATGCGTGAGCCAACTCAGACGTCTGGAGATGTCTGTGTGATGGATCACACAGCCTCATGATAAATTAGTTCTGTCTCTGCCTGTAGCTGAATGCAAACAATGTGTGTGTTGTGCGTCCAAAAATACCATTGTAAGTTGCCCTTGAGACTTACTTTTAGTTAAATGGATTTCACAAAGGTAGGAGTAAAAGTGGGGATAGCAGCCTTCTGATGCATCTAAAGGGGATGTTGCCATGAAGGTGGAGCTGGGATTTTTATGGAGATGTCCAGCAAGATAACAAGATGCCGTAAATTTAAAATAAAAGGGAAAAAAAAATCCATATGGGGATAATTAAGCAAACAGATTACTTAGGGGGGTTATGGATCCTCTGCCCTTGGAGCTTTTCAGTGCCCGATGGGACTAAGCCCTAAACAGTGTAATCCAAATTCAGTGTTGATCTGGCAGAGCAGAAGGTTAGGCTGGAGGTGTCCCAAGGTCCCTTTGAACCCAAGTGCTTCTGGGAATCTGCAGTACTTACCGTAAACTCAGTCAACATCTGCCTCCGAGTGTATGCCATTTCTTGCTGCAGAAACTGATGACTTACCTTCCAACACAGCTGTAATAAAATGTAGCTCTCATATTATAAAACAAAATAGAAAACCTTTATCTTCTAGATTTAAACATTGCATTAAAGATAAATCCAGTATTTTTTCAGTGGCTTTTCAGATGCACTCTGTTGAGACGTAGTCTGTTGTGTAAGGTTCTTTTTTCATCACAAAAATCTGTGTATGTATTAAAATTTTCCTTCTGTCACTGGACAACTTACCTTGTAGCTCACAGTGCTTTTGGATACTAAACTTAATTTTTAGCTTCTCTCGATCATCTTTGAATTGGCTGGTAGGGGGAGCTGTTGGTTGGAGTTCAGTCCATCCGGTTAGTATTGTTTTTCTTTGGTATTATTATTCACTAGAGGACTGACTGTTTAAATGCTTGAACGAAAAGACCATTTTTTCCAGTTACTGTGTTCAGAAAATATTCATTTGAGTACAGAAAATGAGAAACCAGGAAACATGAACAAGAATCTCTGATGTTCAGCTCCAAACTGCTACAACTTAATCCTTGGGAAGAAGTCATTACCAGCATGTATTTACCTAGTATTATCATAGCCCGTGAAAGGCTTGAGTGCTGTATCGGTAAACAGGGCGTAGCATTGAACTGATACCTTGATAAAGTTCATTGTGCAGATCATAAACCCAGCAGGGTTCATTTGTATTTAGGATTGTGCTCTGTTCCAGCATTTGGGAAGTGTTTGATTTGGCTGCAGTATCCTTCCCTGATCCCATCCTGGTTTAAATTGTGCTTTTTCTCCTTTCCTTTTCTGCGCTGGATAGTGCAGCTGAAGCAGTCCTTTGCTTTCCATACTGGGTGGAGAGCAGAATGAGAGGGTTGTTTCTTCCCTTAGGGCTGCTGTGGGAAGGAGTCAGAAATGCCTTTCAAAGAGTCTTTCAAAGTCAGGAGTAATTGATGCTTTTTGAATTCTCCAGACTGTGGTCTGTAGCTTACCAGTAGACATGTTATGTGGTTTTGTCCCCATCTGCTTGTTCCTGGCAATTTCTAGGAGTTTGTATGATCTTCACAACCAAGAAATCTGTTGTGTTTTATGAAAACCTGGAAACCAGGAGAAAAAGGCGAAGGAATGCCAATATTCAGGACTCATAATACAAAACTTTCATTCAGTTCCTGTTCTGGTACTGTTTCTAGTGTCTCTCACGATATAAAGGCAGGTCTGGAAGAAGCCTGATTGCAGCACCCAAGGGAGACATCTAAGCATGTTAGATGTACCTCACCAGACTTGCGCCATGAAGTGCAAAGGGGGAACAACTGATTTTCAATGGTGCCGTTGAAGGTAGCTTATCTTAGTCATTCCCAAACTACTCATGCCACGGTCAAACCACTGACCTGTTCTAGGGTGCAGACTCTTCTTAATGTACAGGGTCTCCTTTATGGCAAGGCTCCAGGCTGCTGCCAGTCAGACACTAAAAATGCAGGCACTTGAGTTCAGATAACCTAATTGGGTTAAAGACAAACTCCCCCCAAAATAAGAGATTTGTCTTTGATTTATTTTCCAGCTATTAGAAGTGATCTGCTCTCTTGTGCATGTGTTTCCCACTCAGACACAGGAATTACATGCAATTATAAGCTCCGGGGGTGAAATCTGCTGGCCAGAATTGCAGCCAGACCCCTGCAGAGGGAGCTGGCGCAGAGGACTTAACGCGCTCTCTTCCCTGCTACCTTGGGCTGCTTGAAAGATTTGGACTGTGAACAGATGAGCCTTTTCTGTTCCTATTTCCTCAGTTTGAAATGTTGATTCTTTGCTTGCAGATAATCTTTCAATCCTTTTTTGTCTGGCCCACAAACTTGTAAATCATGTCATTCATGTCCTCATGGTTGCCAACTGTATTAATCTTTGAAAATAAAGCAAGCCACTATATTTTCTTATGGCAGACATCCTGGAGCCCTCTGTTTTGGATGTTACAGGCATCATGCTACATGAGGGCCAACAGAAAATTCCTCAGCATAAAGCAATGGAAACAAATTTTTATATAAGATATCCAGTTTAAAAAAAGGGGGGGGAAAAGAGAATAAAGAAAAAAAAAAGTTTTGCAAATTAGGCGGCATTTTTGGGCAGCAGACCTTCAAATAAATGGCTTTGATTCAACCAAAACTGCAGTGACTCATAATCGCATCAGTATAACATTTCTGCCTCCCACTGGGAGGTTTTGGCTTCTCCAACTGATTAATAAGAGTATCTGACAGTCGTCTTTAGTTCTGACATACTGGAAATGTACTCAAGGATTTCCAAAAACATTTTTAATACAGGCATAGTATTATCAAAGAGCTCATGGGACCCAGATACTATTTGCTGAAATATTTCTTTTCCCTGCTGTTTAAAAAAGAGCAACGAAGTATTTGAAATTAATTTCAGTCACTTGGAAGTATTTGACAGGCACTCTGCTGTTGAGACTCAACTAATTATTGATAATTTATTTTTCAAGAATTGTTTATTTTCAATTCTGGAACAGGTAGAAAAAATGTAAGTATGATAACACATTTCTCTATGTCTATTTATGTATGTATATATAGATGTGTAATTCTGGATTGAACTGGTTGCAATCTCAAGAGTGGGTTGCCCTACTCTTCCCATTGAATGCAATTCCACAGAACATTTCACTTTGAAAAGCTCTTACATCATCTGAAAAGCTCTACACATCCCTTGCTTGTAACATTCTTTAAAGCTGTGCCAGACACGAAGATAGTAATTTTTCTTTTAGCATTATTGAAACTCTAAAGTATAAAAAATTACCACTTGCTTTATGCCAGCTTTAATGCTAAAGAAAACTGTGGGTAATCGATTAAGTGGTAATCGCATGTGAGCATTCCAGAAGCTGAAGTCCAAAGTGCTCTAGAAGTAGGAAGAGCAATGGGAAGACCATGCTGGGAGCATCTAGGAGCACAGAGCCACGGAAGTGACTGAGGAAAGGGAAAGACAGCTGGCCAGTCCACTTCTCTTACCACCCTCAATACCTGAGGGTATCAGAGGTCTGCCTTCTCTTAGGGAGGACACTTGAAACATGAGCTCTGCTGATTTCTGGGTTGTGAAGACAAAGCCATAACAGCTTCCCGATAATTGTCCTTTCAAATTCAGCAAGTCATAGCTGTGGTTCGTCCTCTTAAACCTGTGAAAGAAGAGGTTTTAGTTGCAGGCCAGTTTTCTGCTCAGCACCAGTGCTGCTGCTTGGCAGTGCGCTGGTGGGCTGACTACTCGTTCTTCCTTCAGCTGGGGTGGGATTTAGTGAGGTGAGCTAGCATGACTGCCTAAACCAGAGTTTATTTTTCCTTCTATTTCTGTAAACACATTCTTCCACACTTCATTTTGCTGCTTTAAAATTGTATTGTTTGCATTGTGAACTCATGCATGCAAACTCAGGATATGCGAGTTTTCAGGAGCTGCCAGAACCTTATATATTTATGTTTATGTATTATATTGGTCTTTAAATGTATAAATATGCATTGAGGTTTCTGAAGGAATTATGCTCTGCTCAGAGCACAGGGGAATGTAAATAGCTGTTACACATCTTTACATGTTGTGGTAATTTCACTTGCATAAATATCTAGTAGTGGACTCATAATTAACAAGATAAACTTTCCAGAGTGTTCAAGTTGTTCCTGCACAAGTAAGTAATTGCAGACCATACTTACTAAATGTGCATTTAATTCAACTGTTACATGGTATGTGCATAATTGAGAGTTGCAGGAGAGAGGAATATCCCTGTGAAAGTTTATTTCAGAAAACTGGGAATTGAAGGAAAACTACTTGGCTGAATCAATCATGACCTCATCAGATCAAAACCATATTTGTAGGATGTTTTGATTCACTGAGCACATAACCATGTGCAACAAAACCTGGAAAAATATTCCTAAACTTACTGCAATTTTTGTTGTCTTAGCTTGTATTTGGGCTTTGGACTACATTTCATGTACCCAGAACAATTAGAAAATTTTACTCCTAGGACAGTTTTTACACAGCTGTAAAAGATGCTTTTTCTGAAGCAGGGCCTTCCAGTCTGTGACACTGTGATAGGATGTTTGGTTAGAGAGGAATGAAAATTGAAAGTTTTTGAGTGTGGTATTCTAATTAAAACAGAAGCATAATCTAGTCCACTTCTACTTCCAGGTTTTTTTCCCTTGCATCAGTTGAGAACTTGGGCTGGCCCTTGGCCCAAGTACCCCTCTGCTCTGTGTAGATGCTTACTACCGCTTTAGTTAAGCCATTTCATCTATGTGTTTCAGTTCTTTACTTTTATTACAGAGCTAACATGCTGCTTCTCCCATTCTTTGACTTTTACATCTGTTGTATCTCCATTCAACAGGGCCTGAGTTTTCTGCCCCTACTCTGTTTTGTAAAGACCCTTTCTTGGTGGTAATTGCATCTCAGATGGGGCCCCTAACTATTGCCGTAATAAATCGATCTAACAATAAATAATCATACTTTAAACCCACAATCCCCTAAATATCTACAGGATTTTACACTGTATCTGTGCACCCTACAGTGAAAAAAAGAAAAAAAGATCCTGCCTGCAATATTTCAACTAACTCACAAATATTTAATCACAATTTATGGCCATAACCATAACCCTGATGTAGTGTGAAACCTTTCTGCTGTGAATTCATTCAGTTCAGTAGTATTTCATTGTAGGTTTTAAAGAAATCTCATATTCCTTAAAAATTAATAATTTAAAGATTAAAATAGATTATCTTCGCCATATTATATTCAGTTTATTTTTATGGGGTTTTTTGTTTGTTTTTTTGTTACTGACCATGCATTTTCTGTTCCCAGTATTTCAGTCTTTTTTGTGGCTGGCCATAAGTGCTGCAAATGCATTGCTGGGAGGCTCGATGCCTTGATTTTGTTGACAAAGCCTTCAGCAATGGAGCAGGATGTGATTGGGTGTGGTGGCTGAGGTTTGAGCCTGTCCCAGGAGTGAGGTGAGGGTGGCAGGTGTCTCCCTGCTGGCCACCTGCAGAGCAGGGCACCATGCCAGCCTCCAGGGACACGGAAGGTGCAGGCTGGAAGTGGTGAAGCCACAGCAGCTGCCCCAGGCACCTCTCCTGCTCAAGAACATGCTGGGGAATTTCCAGCGTGCTTTGAATAGCAAGTCAGCAAGTTAAAAATATTTATGTTTTCTGTTGAACTCTGTCTGGAATGATGTGTCAAGTAAAGAGTCCTGCTCACTGGTGGGCTTTCTGCCAAGGACAAGCTGCACAAGTATAGCAGATAGATGAGCTTTGTCCTTCCACGGAGAAGGTAGACATGCCCTTCCCCTAAGGCTCTTGTCATTCACATGACTCCTGGTCAATCCCAGGTGTCTGCTGAGCCGGGCTGGGGACTTCGTGCAGATCCAGGATTCTTTGCTGCTCTGAACGAGTGACCTTATCAGGACTCTGAAGGCACCCTAAAGACTCTCTCTGCTCCTTGTGTCAAAGGCAGTTTGGTTCCTCTTGAGCTCAAGCTGGGAGGTACACCTGCCCCTGCAGAAGTACTTACAGTTGTGGCATGATGGGGTGGACAATGCTACTGAAGCAATTCTGTGCATGCCAATTTATTTTAAATTTGCTTCTCTGACATTAGCTGCTGAGTGCTTATTCATTTCATAGCACCATGATGAAGGCAGGTTGCATTTTTACCAGTGCAAATCATGCTTAATAGTGCAGCTTTCTGAGAGGTGTGTGGTGAACACAAGCATGAGGACATCATCAAGGTTGGTTTCTTTTATTATCACTAAATAATCGAAAGAGCAACAAATAATTATCTTCTAACATTAACGATATTTTTTACTCCCCCAGGCCTAATTAACTGATTAAATCTAACTGCCATTTCATTTGCGGTTTAATTCAAAACAATGACATGCAGATGCAGTCTGTAGGGTAGATGAATTCTGGTTTCCACTGGCATCAGTGAAACTTCTTCTAATTTCGTGGAGATATGATATGGTCCATCGCTTTGCTTTCCTTTTTAGAGAGAATAATGTAATTTTGCAAGGACAATGGGGATTTTAAATGGATGGAAGACAGCTCAGAGAACTGAAGGAGTGAAATGTTTAATGAATTGCAGTGTAAAGCTGAGGAAAAATATTAAGTTGAGCATGCATCATAAATGAAACTTCCTTTTAAAAAACCCTGTTTTCCTAAATTATCGCAAAAATACATCAAAAAATTTGTACTCCTATCCTGTCAAGATTTTCAGGGCAACCAAACTAGTTTTAAATACAGGAATTTTGGCCTTCATTCTTGAGGCAACAGGGCTAAAATAATAACACCCTCTGTCTTTTCCCATCAAGCTTTAAATCACATTGATAAATTTCAGCCAGATTTAGTGGAAGAGCAGAAACCTGGAAGTCACAATAGAAAGTCTGCAGTTCAATGACTTTGTGACAGCTTGTCTTGCTAATTGTTTCCTGAAATCATTAGGATTTATAAAGCTATTAAGTATTGGTGTTTCTGTAAGATTTCAATTATTGTTCTTTTTTCAAGCAGAAATTAATTTTCCCGCCTGTTTTTCTAGAGTCCATAGGTACACACAAGCCAAAGTAGCACGTACAGTTTGGTACATTTGGAATAGAAACTACTCTGGAGAAGAAAATTAGTAGTTTTTATGTATATTTTTTTCTTGCAAGTGGGGACCTGTGTTCCTTCTTGCTTACAGTATTGGGAATATGAATATTTTAAAAGCTAAAAGAATGTGCATGAAGAACATACCAATTTTGTTAATTTGTTTTCATGAATCTTTGGTAGATTATCATCCTGCTCTTCAGTTGACACTGAAGTATACTGCAAATTCAGAAATTCATACTGGGTATCAACTTGAGTTTTTCTTGCTTAAATGTGTAAGTTCCTTCTTGCTACTTCCAGCTGCTGAGAGCAGCATGCAGATCTTCTTTCATGCTAATCATTAAAGAGCAAATAATATATTTCATTTCTTTGGACCTAAGCATTAGTCAATTTGAACAGTAAACGACTATTGTATGCCTAGCTTCTAAATTCTCATTCTCATCAGTAACACAGTTGCTCTTCTTGAAGAGTATTGCTTTGGGATTTTTTTCTGATATAGTGCAGTACCTCAGTCTACAGGAATAAATTTTTATGTCATTATGAATGAAAACTACGAAACAAAGATTTTGAAGTAGTTTTCTCTGTTATTAAGAATTTGCTTTTTCTATTAAAAAAACTATATTTTTTTTAATTCAGTAGGCATTCCACACAACATGTGTGTTATAAATATATCCTAGTGCATCTAAACAGACAGTCCCAGTCACTAATTTGCATAACTGCAGTCAAAACATTTCCCAATTTGGTACAAATATTACTAACTAGTATCACTCTCTCTTACAAAAATATTTTGTTGCTATCAACTGACACACTCTTTGTGCTGCACAGTTGCATTCTGAAAGTCTCTATCTTATCTACTCCTAATTGTGTGATGTTTTTCCTAAGACATTGTTTATAAACTGGACTTTATTGAAATATTTAATGACTTACAAATAGTAAAAGATGGTTTGTTAATGTCCTCTAAACTAGTTTATACATGTAGATTTTTAATACTAGTGATGAACCACAGAATAACTAGGCTGATGCAAAACAATATACAGTATGAGGAAGTACTTATGCTTTATTTTTACTTCTTACATGTGTTTCTGTAAAGCTCAAATTATCCCTTGACTAGTGGAAGACAATCTGTTAATTGAAACCTAGGGTACTTTTCTCTTTCTCAAGGCTCAATTTAGACTAGATTTCAAAAACTAAATAAACAACAGTCTGCCTGCCCATTAAAAAGGAGTGTGTCAGGTTTCTGTGTAATTAAGTCTTTTAAATAATCTCCACTTAACCGTTCACAAGGGGCCATGTAATCTTTAAGGATTTACATTGCCATCCCCTTTTGTCCCAGAATGATGGGGTGTTGCAGGGTGGGAAGGATTTCTCACTGAAATACAGCTGCAGGTAAATCATCAGCGTGCACTGTATGGCACCAGTACTATGTGCAATAGGAACATTTAAAAACGGTTAGGGAAAGGTTTTGTCTACACTGACGTTTTAGTTAAAACTAAACCCATTGCAGATGCACAGACTAGTTAAACACAGGGTTTACGTGGGATAAGCTGTCCCTCTGCATTTTTTCTATACTGTAGTGGTTACTTTAGTGAAGGCATTGCAAATGTTGGTGCATAGAGGATGTGTGTGACCCCTCTACATTACAGCTCTGTTCTCCAAATCCTGGGTGCAGGCAGGATCCTCCTGCCACTGTGCTGTCTGTGGTGACCAGTTTGGTCATCTGGATGGGAACTGACACTAGGGGCTTACAGGTAGAAAACCCTGTACGGGGTGGCTTTCTGAACAACACGGGAACTTCTTGAGAAAAGAATCTAGAGCAGGGAAGATTAACAGCCCTCACAGTGCACGAGCTGAATCCCAGAGCTGGAAGGGGAGCAGAGGTGTCAAAGTGATCTCCTGGGCAGGAACAGTGGCACTGTGACTGCAGGATTGCAGCTTGGGACTGAACAGATGAGGAGACCAGGACAGAAGAAAAATCCATTGCAACATTCGCTGCAGGTGAAATATAGAGCAACTGTACTTGGAATGCTGTAGGTGCCATGCCATGCTGACCACTGCTTGAGGACAAAGATAATGTCACATGTCATGTCCCACATGGGCAACCAAGTGGCTCCTCTTTATTTTCAGTCTTCTAGTGCTACACTTCTGCTTCAATGGATCAGTGCTGCACATCTTATCAGACTTCACAAAACTGAAAATTCAGCCTGTTGCTGCAGTGTGAATTGGAGGAAAACTTGCAAGGAAATGTCAAGAGCCTGGAAAAAAATGTCCTTATATCTATGTTGCTGTTCTATGCAAAGAATAAGGTGTGAGTATAGATTACATAATGATCAAAGAGGAGAGAGAAGAAGGTGTGATAGAGCAATGACTGCTGTGAGCAAATGCGTCAGAAGGTCTGTGGAAAAAGCCAGCACACAGAGGTGTGGTTAGAGGTTTGGTTACAGCAGCTGTGGACAAGGGTGTTAAAATGAAAGTTGTGCCCTCGAGATTAAACTGGTAGTTCCTGTCTTTTTAATCTTTAATCAAACCTTTTAAAGTTTGAGTTACTACGTATGTATGGTCACATACTGGTGAACATGCATATAGCATTCTGTCAATGTACCTGCACTTAACTATTATAAATCATTAGCATTTTATGTGCAAAACCAAAAAAATATTCACAGAATCCAAGTTTCCAGAAAAAAATAGTGATTTTTTTGCATGAAATTTTTACTCTTGCAATTGTTTAAATGTATTAGAAGCACTGACTCAAGGAGTTGAGCTGAAAATATTTGGAGGCTGGGAAAACAGTATGTTTGTTCTACTCTTACTCTTTTCTATGTACCTGCACATAAATTACTGCATCAGGCTGGGTGCAGAGCTAAGTGAACCTGTACTCTGACCCAGGACTTCTGTTCCTGCATCACTATAACTTAATCTTGTAAATTAAATAACGACAACTTCAATGAAATACTTTTTAAGCTTTAATGCAAGGACGATTGATACCTTAGAAAAAGAAATTGCACTTATCAAAGTGGAACATGCATTTCTTTTTTTGTAAACAAATAGAAAAGTAAGTTTTAATTTACTTGCACTTTTGAAAAATATAGACCTAGAAGGAGGAATAGTTGAGAGAAGATTCAAATATTCATGAAGGTGACTGAAAAGAGCAGTCTTTGAAGACAGTGCTGCGGTGCTTAGTCTGCCATATTACTGTTGCTGGTTCTGCTTTGTCATGGGGGAGTACTGGGCTTGGTCAGGCAGATGGCCAATGAAGAGATTATTTAGATTATTTTTGGCTTTTGGGGTCAGTACTTCAGACCCAGACTTAAATCTTTGCAGGTGTGGAATTTTTTTGAATGTCTGAAACGTTACTAATTTAAAAATAGCTAACGTGAGTGTTTGGTGTTTTTTCCCATAAATATTCACTGAAAAAAATTCTTCTGAATTTAGTCTTTAGCCATATTCCAAGCAGATCTTTATGGATGAATAATAAACCCCTGGAAATGGGGGTTTTAATGAAAAATACAACTTCACCTTAAGTACAACAGCACCTTACAAAAATATTTTTTTGGAATCTACAAAATCCCTTGCTTCCAAGGGTGGTGTTACAGTGAAAAGGAGTTCAATAACAGTTTAATTTATCATAAATACATAACATATTTTATGATTATTTGATTGTGTTAAAAAAATTTCACCTTACAGATTTCAATAAAGCAACCTACTGGTAAACTTATTGCAGTTGCTTTTCTTTGCCTTTGACTCAGGGTCTCAGCAGAGTGAGGCATAAATGACTTCATGTTGGAAGCTGGTTAATAAAAGGTAGATTTATTTTTCCTTTGACTTGTTTATGAAGGTGAAAAATGACGAGGCACATCACTGGTGTGTGGCAAGCTAATTCCTACAGTTATTAAACCGGCCATGAGTAAAATATTATGGTTAAGCTGAATAACCCATTTTCCTTTGTGAACATGAAATGCAATACATGATCCAAGATATGCATATCAAGATCAGGAAAATCCCCATCTTCAGCAAAACAGAAGAAGCAGATAAATGTAGATGGTGATACCTTTTGGGCAGACTGATCCCTAGGAGTGACCCATACAAGGCACAGATCAGTCTCACTTCCTTAATTTGCAGTTTTATATAGAGATCTGTGTTTCTTGGCTATACTCTTCCTAAACTGAAGGAAGAACTGCCACAAATCAAACCAGAATTCAGGTAGACAGTTTCCTTTTCAAGAAAACAATTTAATATTCATGATATCTTTCTAATGAAAGAGGGATTATTGAACTTTCAGTTTGCTTACCTTCCCATCCTGTGTAATGTATAAATTAGAAATTAAAAAGTAGAAGGTAGAAATTAGGTTTTTGTTTTACTGTACAATGTTGTGTTTGACTACTATATTGGTATTATCTAAGTTGTATTCATTTAGAGGAAATAAAGGTGTTACTTGGCATATTTTTTCAGTGTTGTTTGGTAGACATTAGGATTGTTTTAATTAAACTTGGGAGGATTTCTGAACCAAACATATGTTGTACACTGGCACTGTAAGCTAAAAATAATAAAAATAAGCGAAATAAATGCTTTGTGTGTAGAGTTATGGTGCTTACAGGTGAGGCATAATACTGTATGTCAAGCCCTTAAAACTTGAAAAAAGATTATCTAAAATTACTTGAATAAACAGGGTAGTTCTGAATTAAAACTCTTAGTGAACATCTAGGGAATCAGAAATAAAGAGTATTGCTGGTTCCTTTTTAATCATTCTTCTGAGAGCTCTTTCCTGAGAAGCTGAGAATCTCTCCAAGAAATTCTTAAAGTACCATTCCTACAAAGTGGGAATGTAAAGAGATTTTTGTTGTTTTTACTGGAATGTGAATTGAACTGATGGCTAGTACTGGAGTATGTGATTGATATTATAGTGTAGATCTAGAATCAAGTTACAAATTAGCTATTACCAGAATGCCACACCCTTGCATTTTTTGTTGTATTGTTTTAATCTGCACTTGTAAATTATTTTGATCCCCTTTTCTCTATAATAATGAAATGAAATTTACAGTAGATAAAAATAACAGGAAGTCAAAATGTTTCCAATTAAGGTTTATAGCCTATGTCTGAAAATGTTTGGCCTATGGGCTTTGATATATTTTTTCCAGTTTGTTTTGGTTGGAGTTTCTTTTCAGTATAAATATTGATTTTATTGTAATTTTCACAAACACAGACACAAAGAATTGACTAGAAAAACTAAGTGACTAGTCCGGAGCTAGATTTTGTTGTAGGTTTGTTTTTTGGTGGTTTTTTTTGTTGTTGTTTTTGTTTTTGGTTTTGTCTTTGTTTTTTTTTAAAGCTGGATGATACTTTGAGTATGCCATAAAGTCCTCAGCTATTTCTTCAGTTAGTCTGTAATCAGGTAAGGGAGTAAAAATGAGTTTCTGGGCAGTATTTCAGTTAATATTTCTTTTCAGTGGTAATGGATGGCGTACTTCTGAGAAGTGATCTTTTAGAAGTCAGTGCACAGTAACCTGCAGACCTAGACTGTAACTTAGCCTGACAAAAATCATAGCAGTTTGTAAACTCATAACAATGATTCTTTCAAATTGATTGGTAGTTCATCATTGCCAAACACTTACCAAGTTCTGAAGCTTTATATATTCATTTTCTGCAAAATTAGAAAAAGGGGGGGAAAGGGATAGAAAGGGGAAGAATTTGAGAAGTTGAGATTCCTGTACGGTAGAATCAGGTCAAAGCTAAGACTCTGAGAAAACTGCTTACCCTTGTCCTGACACTGGACTTGATGGTAAAAAAATATAATTGCTCCTCTTTTATTATATAAATTTGGTATTTTTAGATTAATGGTGTTTATATAAATTCTATGCCTTTTTCCTTTCTCAAGTTGACTGGAGCATTAGAAGTTACATGAACCTTCATTCACGGTGTTTCCAGGACTTGTCTAGGGCTATTAATTAGCTTCTCTACATTGTATACACTAATTTTACATCATATCAACATTTTTGACAACCTGGATTCAAGTAATTTTTGACCCAAAGGCAAGATGTAACTGCAACATTTGAACCTGAAGGTCCCCTGTGAATGCAGCCATGTGCTCCATTGTAACCCTGCAGTCATTCTGCAGTATCTGCATTGCTCTGGCAGGAAAATGAGTGTAAATGCAACCCCTTTTCCATTTATTGTTTAGTTTCATCCCATTGCCTGTAGGACCTCTTTTCTTTTTTTAATTTTTTTTGCCTTTATTTTGTTTTGTTTTGTTTGTTTCCCAAGTCCTTTCAGTTACGCCCTAAGCAGTCTATGGCTTCTGTCCTCTTAGCTCCCTTCTCATTTGTTTTCATCTTCTTCTTGGATAGCTCTCCAAATAATTTGTGTTAATTTCCTACAATTCCAAGGCTTGCAGTTCTAGCCATGTCCCATTAACTTAGACTTTATGCTTTTGTTTTGTTCCACTTATTCATGACATCTGTCCTCCAATAGCAAAGATGTATCCTCACTTTGTTCAACAGCTTTCTTTACCAACTTGTTACGATTCCAGATGGACTCCTCTTTGTGCTGTCTATGCTTTTCATATTTAGGAGATCCTGCATTCACCTGCAAAGCAGTGGAATTTACAAAAATTTAGCACCAGTGATGAATATGAGTTGCTGCCTATTTCAGCTGGTGAACAATATTTTCTATGACCTTTTTCCTGCCAATTTACTTTAGACTTTCTTACTTTATAACTAAAGCTCTTAGAGGTGGATATAAGTTTTTTTGGTGGTTTTTTTTTTTGTTTGTTTATTTT
>VZDJ01000782.1:21641876-21836585 GCA_008694505.1 Cyanoderma ruficeps | reverse complement strand
TTGTTTGTTTTTTGTTTTTTGTTTTTTGTGTTCTAGCCTTATTTGAAGTATTGCTCAGTGCTAAAGGTCTGTGATTATAAATGGTAGTGGCAAAAAACGTATACTTTGGTATGTGCCTTCCAGTCCAGATCTGCATAACTGTAACTATTTTGCACTACGCTTTGTGTATTCCTGAAAATGGTTCAAAAGCTGATACATTCCTACTGATTTTTAAGGAATTGCTGAAAACAAAGGTAATATTATTTGATGTCATTATTTTTTAATGGAGTGTCATAAAATACATTGAAAACTACTGCACGGTACTTCACATCTTGATTCACTTGTATTGAATAGGTGAGTTCTGCCCTTACTTTCTGTCATCCCCTTGAGAGAAAATATTAGAATGAAAGTCTCTGACTTTTTTCTTTAATCCCCCCCTCCTTCCACCTTTTCTTAACAAATAACTAAAATAACTGCTTTTTATCCAGAGGTGAATTTGGCAGGTCTGCTGTCATATTAAAGATTGATTAATTTTTTATATATAATACATTTATATTTTTTATCCTACTACCCAATTGTTTTGTAGGTTAGATTAAAACTCTGGCTAGAAATTTTGTGGAAATATTTTCTGTATTTTGTGAAAAGCTCTTGGAAGTAATCAAAATATTCTACAAGGCTGGAACTTTACCCAGTTGTTAATTGGCAGGTTACACTTTTATGGGTTTCTGGTACCCTGGCGATACATGACTATTAAAAATTGCAGGTGGTTCAGGGGAAAGGGGGAGGTGAGTTCCTGTGCTAGTAATATATCATAAAACTATATATTTCATGTGCCTGTTGCGAAAGTGGAGACTTTAATACTTTTTCACAATATAAGCTGATTAAAGAATCTTTATGGATCTCATTAACTAAAGTTTTTCTCTGTGAACACTGAAAATGTAATGCTTATGGATAAGAACAGCAAAAATAATTAGCCTCTGTGGTACCTCCTTTGGTTTAACAAAAGCAATGCGGTATCAAATGTGCTTATTTGCTCTGAGCTTAAGTTTGCCCTTTTACACAAAACACTGTCAATGACTTGGCCATTTTCCTTAATACTGGCATGATCAAGCATAGGAAGTGAAAGAGTAGGATTGTTGCATGATCCAACTACAATAAAATGCTACAATGTGTTTCACAGAGTCACAAAATCATGATGTTGTTGAGTTTGGAAAGAACCTCTGGTGATCATATACTCTCACCTCCCTGCTCAGAGCAGGGCTGGCTACTACAGGTTGGTCTGGGACAAGTCCAATGAGGTTTTGAATATGTCCGGAGATGGGGACTTAATAACCTCTGTGGCACGCTGTGTTCCACTGTTTGGCCACCCTCACAGGAAGAAAATGTGCATTCTTATCTTTAACTGGAACTTCCTGTACTTAATTTGTGCCCATTGTCCTTTCACTGCTACTCCTGAGAAGAGTCCATCTTAACACCAGCATCCCTGCTCAGACTTTTGCAGACATTCATGTTTCCCCTGAGCCATCTCGCCTCCAGGCTGAACAGTCCCAGATCTCAGTCTCTCATAGGAGAGTCTCTGGGCCCCTCATAGGCTTTTGCTGGATTTACTCCAGTGTGCCCCTGTCTGTCCCATACTGAGGAGCTTTCTTTGTCCCCAGAACTGGACACAACCTTCCAGATGTGTCGCACCACTGAGGAGCAGAGTGAAAGGATCACATCCCTCAACATTGTCTACCTCCCTCAGAGCTCCGGGCTGTATCCTATCAGATCTTATTGTAATATTTGGCCTTTCCCTAACCCAGTACTCTTCTATGGTTGGTTGGTCTTTGCTCCAGACTTTCCCAATGGTCTCAGTGGCCCTCCTGTCATGAACTCCATGGTCACTGCAGCCAAAGTTGTTCATGATCTTCACCTTCCCGATGTTGTTTGTAAGTATGAGGTCCAGCAGAGCGCCTGTCTTTGTCCATTCCTCAACTGCCTGTGTTAAGAAGTGATCCCCAGTGCCCTCCAGAAACCTCCTGGATTGCTTGTGCTCTCCTCTGCTGTCCTTCCAGCAGATTACAGGTGGTTAAAGTCCTCCCACTTGGGGGTCAAGACATGGCAATTTGAGGCTTATTCAAAGCCCAAAGTTGCCCAAAGAAGACCTTATCTACTTCTTGAGTTGATGATTTTAGAAACTATAGTTCTGCTTTAAATGAACAGTCTTAATGCCTCATTCGGCTTTGTAATTCAGATTTTACATCACTTGCAGCGTTAATGAATGATAAAAATAGTGAATAGCATTTGCAATGACCTTAATGGACCTCTTATATATAAACTACTGTTTCTTAATATTGTTTAATAGCAGTGGTTTCATATTAAGAGATAGTTTTGTGTCTGTTGCACGGTGTTTAATTAAATTAATGTTACATTCAGTCAGATATATTGATTCTAATTAAGATAGAACAAAGATAGGCATCCTGTTTTTTCCACTCGCAGTTTCGTCTTATCTAGTATATGGGTGGTAGATTTCTCCTCATCTAAGATAAATATCCTTAGAGATATTTCCTCTATAATGTAGCATTGATATTCAGTGGGAGCTATATCCCACACATTTTTCTTGAGAGTATTTATTTTGTTATTTTCTAATAATAATTTTGTTCTTGGTGTCAAGACCAAGACATGTGGAGGCTTGTTTGGAATAGTTCACAAAGACCACAGTGGTCTTGCCAATATTAGCCCAACTTCAGGGGTCAGGTGGGTGTTTACTGGCAAAGGCTGAAGAGGTTTATGCTTGGATTTTTAAATGTTCTTATTCTGTTGTGTTAGTCCTGGGGCTGCACAGCCACTTTTGCAGAACACAGGATGTTTCTACTTGTGAAGAGGTGCACCAGGAAGCAAGACAGCCCTGAGCATTAAAACTCCTCTATCAGGCCTGTACTGAGCCCCGCTCATCTAAATTTATTGATTCCTGAAACTTAGGGCAGGATCTCCCCAAACTTTTCACCAAGGTGGTTTGGCCTTCTTGGTATCCCTTCAGGACTCTTTGGGTCTAGAATTACCCCAGGTTGTCTGGCAGAAAGAAATTCAGTTGAGAGAATTATCAGTTTCACACATGTGTAGATAAGCATACATATCCATCAGGACAGCCTTTTTTATAAAAATCGTGGGATTTCTACAGGTATTTCCTTCTTCTCTCCCTAATCACCTTGAAATAAACACCCACAATCCTAACATGAAAACTTGAAATCCTGGTTGTTGTTTGTACACATCATTCTGCCCGTCATAACTTCTATGAATTAATTCACTTTTCTGATCCCACTATAGAGGGTGTCAGGGAAAACTTCATGTCATTGAACCAACTGTGAAATTCAGTTTGTTCTTTTTGTCTTTACTGAAATTCTGATGATGAATATTGGAAGCAGTAACCTGGAATGCGAAGAATGGCAATTCCAGAATGAAATAAAAATATTTTGATGGAAATATCAAGATATTTTGATAATAGAAAAGATCTTGATCTCTCCCAATTTTTTTATTATACAGCAAGGACTTAAAATATGTGTCTCCAAATACCCTTTGAAAACAAAAAAGGAAAGATAATTTATATGTAAAAGTAACTTAATTTATAAAACATATTTTTTCTCTCATTCAAATTCAAATGCAAGGTTTATATTCTACTTTCATAATTTTAATGTTACTTAGCAATTTAAAATTCAATGGCTACAAACCAAAAAGCAAGAAATTTCTTGAAACACATCTGTGAGCTCTCACTGTATTGGAAGAAGAGTTCTCGTGCCTTAGCACAAAGAATCTACAAAATACAGCTACGTGTTTTTTTCTTGCTCTTCAGAAAAGATGTTCAGAAAAACGCGTGCAAAGAGTACAGTTAAAAAATATAAACAATTCAGGAAACCAACATCTCAGTGCAGAATAATATGTTTGTCAAACACCATCAAGATAAAAAAATACAAAGAATTATCTTGAAACAAAAAGATAAGTCACAAGGATGTCCCTACAGCTATGTGTTTCTTCATGCAAATAGAAATTTGAGTGTGATGCTTTTCCTTCAGTAAGAAATGATGTACTTTTCATGGCATAAATATAAGAACATTATTAGATGAATGGGTTCCAGAAATTTCAAAGCGTGCCACCAACGAAGCACTGGCTTTCCTGGACAGAAGGAATAAAACAGCTATTCAAAAACTAGACACTCCTCAGCTATATTTGATACCAGAAAATAGAGTACCACTTTCACATTTATTCCATAGGGCCCCATTCCAGAAAACACTTCCATGACTAGAACTCAAAGGCACTGCTTATATGAATAAAGGTGCTTATGAGTGTTTCCAAGAATTGTATTTGCTATCTCTGTATTTGAAAAGCTCCAAGAGTTTAATTTATTCCATTTTGAATTATTATAAAAGCCATGCAAATGCACCTAAAGCTTGCCTGGCTTAATTAAATAATTATCAATGCAATTTTAGTTTTATAAAAGAACTTTAAAATAAGCCTTAAATTTATAATTTTTTGAATCCATTAGAGTAATTATCAAGCAAGTAATAAGTGAAAATACATTATCTTTGTTATTTGAGTTCAACCAGATTTAAGTTAAAAGATTTGGTGTTTTTTCTTCTTTATAATTAGCTATTCCTTATAAAATCAGGGTCTAGTAAAAGAAACATGTATTCCACATACACTTGCTTTCACTTAATATATGTTGAAATTATAAGGCCTGTAAAAGAAATGTCGAGAATTTCAAATATGGCTGATGTTGGAACAGGAATGATATATCCAGGATCCTTATAAATGCTATTATTTGAGCAGTAAAATTTCCTCCTTGAATGATAAATGGCTGCATAGACGATAAAGAAGGAACACATTTATATCTTGTTCCTTCAGTAATAGCTTCAGCTTGTTGTCCTTCAGGTTGCTTTCAGTAACAGCATTATAATTTCAATAGTATGAAAAATAAGTTCTTCATTACGAAAAAGCTCTAAGGCAAGTGCAATGACACCTGCACATTACCAGCAATGAACACCAAGCAAATTTGTAATGAAAGAGAACTTCATGTGCTGCCACACATCAACAATCCTGGCTTGTTTCCCTGATTTGTTTTGCTGTCTTAAATTTTCAGCATCAAGACCTGAATGGTTTTGATTCTTCCTACCCATACAGAAATTACTCTTCTTGCGTCACATCTCAGTGCTGTGAATTTAAATGGACTGTGAACTAAGTTCTTGGCTCCTTTGTCAGGTGATTTCATCCTGTTCATAATGAACTGTGCTATTTCTACATGGGCTGCAATACTGGGGGAACAGGGGAAAAATAATGGCACTCTGAGAGAGGGCTTTCTGTCTCCTCTGTTTTGTCCTCTGATGCATGAGAGGTGTGTGCACAGTGGGTTGTGTGTCTCAATTCGTACATCTGCTTATCCATCCAAGGAGCAGGAAAAGTTTTTGCTGTCCATGCTGCTCACTATTTCCCCCCTCTGCTTAAGTGCTGGAAGTGGAGGACAGTGATTCTCTTCTTTGAGAAACTAGAATAGGTAAGACACAGCCGGCATGCAGCTCATCACTGAGGTAGACTCAGCCTAAGTGAATTGGACATATATTTGTTATGTGTAACATCTTTAACAGTAGTCAGTTTTGTTTTTAATATGGTTAGAAAGCAGAATTTTATCTTCTGAGTCAGAAGAACAAACGAAAAAAGTGGCACCAAGATGCACAGAGCACAATTCAACTAGCATCACTTCAACCATCTAAAAATCAGGCATCTGCTCCAGGGTAGTCTGCTATGTTTTCCTTCACTACTCGATTGAAACTGGTGGGTTGAATCACACTCTGAGTGTGTCTACCTCATCTGTCTTTCTGCCATTTTTTGGAGGCATTTGGTGAGATTTATGGTCACCCTTCAAAATAGTGTATGTCTAATTCTCTGGTAATTTCACTGTAACTGTTGTATTGGTTTGCTTTCATCCCTTTAATTGTCTGACAGCACAAAAAAGTTCTTTGTTACCAGCAGAACACATACCCATATACTGACTCTTAGAGATCAGTGTTTTAATTCTGTGCAATTCATTAATAAACACTGGTAGCTCTTTGAAGGAAGTAAAAAAATTCCACACACTCACTGTTGCAGTCTTGTCCTTAATGAGATTTTTCAAGCAGATTGGGCTGTAGTCTGCTGCGGAAAGGTAAAGGATCTCTGAGTACTTTAAACAGAAGAATGCTTTGCAAGAACATGGCTGTGATGGAGATCTCCTGAGTCTTAGGAGTCTCAAGTTTTCATAATAAACTCATGTCTGGCATTCCTATTTATATCTTTAGAAAACCACCCTTCAATTTCTGCCTGTATTTTGGCACCTCTAGGCAGTTATGTATAATATTATATGTTAGAACAAGCGCTGGATAAAGCCACTGACATTCTGAAAATCTTGTAAGAGGAGAGCTCTTAGGAAATTTAATATCCTCACCCCAGAACAGGAAAAGTAATCTTCCAGGTTTCAGGAGATGGATGGCTGTATACTCTATTTTATTTTTCTACATTGAGCTCAACAGTCCTAACTATCATTAATCATTTCAGAATCTCTGCATTGCTATTTTTAGAAGCATAAAGAATTTCAGTATTATAACATGATATTTGCTGGAAAGAGGTCAAATAAATGGTCAGCAGTGGAGATTTGTTGCTAGAGGTACATTGGGATGAATTTGAAAGTAACTTTATAGTGCAGAACTACGGGGTGAGTGTACAGAAATTTACTAAAATACAGATTTCAGCTGCTGAAACTTTTAAAAATAATGTTCCTATTTAGTTTTTCAATCCAGTAACCTCAGAACACAGCAGTTTATTCAAAATAGATAGCTTGGATTTCATTTCTAAAAAACATTTTGACAGTTTTTAATGCGTGTTTATAACCCAGCTGCTAAATACAATATATAGGCATTTTATGGCTTTCTCCCTTTTTGTCACCTATTAGGAGAGTGCACAAATTGTGTCAGATCACCGAATGGAGGCAGCTCTGATTAGGGAGCAAGTGCTATTTGTCTCTGGGAACTGACCTTTGCAAGACCGTGAACGAGAATTTCAGCTGATGTCCCTCACTTGCATCCAGATGTGTCCATTTCTAAAGGAATTAGCATCAGCCAGAGATAAATTCAGAGCTCTGGCTTTCATGAATTTACCTAAGACTGTCATGCATGTAAAACACATTATATTTAATATGGTGAGACTAAGTATGTTCTTATGGTGTCTTAAGGCCAAGGTTTGTTCATTAAAAACTGGAGTTTAACTTTGAGCGTAGAGGCATCTTTGCAATGTAGAGGTTAACTGCAGAAAACCTCTTTTTAACCAGAGCATTACAAGTTTACTAACTCCGGGTGTTTCTTGTGCAGTTTAATAGTCAGCAAATACAGGAAAAAAAAATCATGGGGGTAAAAAAAAAGCTCCACACCATAAATTCATAAATTTCTGCCTTGCTAATAGATACCTTTTGGGCTTGAATCAGGTCAACTGCCCAGCTTTCTTCTCTTCTTTTCATCTAACTTTTTGTTCAGTACCAATCCTGCTGCTTCTATCACATTGCCATAAGAGGCAGTAGAGTCTTCTTGACTTCAGTGCCTTATGCCTGTGTGAGTTGAATACACAGTAAGATTTAGGAAAAAAAGAATCTGTGCATGTTGTTGTTTTTATCAACTTAACAATGTGGATGGTAGCTAAGCATACAGATGCACTTACTTTCTTCATTAAGTAAATCAAAAGCATTTTCTCCTTGAACACAGTCCTTGGAGAGTCTGTGGCTTTCTGATGATGTAGTGAAGAACAGAACAATACTGGAAAGGTGGCAGATACACTTGGACAGGGATATAGAGAAAGCTTTAATTTATCTTGAGTTGGGAGAATATTTTCTTGAGTGGCTTATACTCATAATGACTGTGTAAAATAAAAGTAAACTAAAAGTACATCAATACACACTTGGGCTGTGATGCTGTTAGATGTCATAAGTGAAAATATCTTTGGACTGTGTTCAAATTCAGGGGCTGATCGAGGAATTGTTTTTCTGAAATATGGTATTTTGCTCTTTTGGATCCTCACGAAAGCAGTGTTTGATCACGTTCCGGCTGCAGTTCTGGACATGCTTTTAGTTCTGCTGTAAAACAGAAACAAGGTGATAAATGTTTGGGACATTTAAGTGATCTCAGGAGTTGAAATGCTGACATAATAAAGTCAATAGCAGAACTTCCATTAACTGTAATGGGGCCAGAGGTCTGAATCATCATCTTGGGACTTTGATCAAGGGTCACGACATTTAACCCCATTTTCATTGTAGGTAAAGCTACCAAGAAACCAGGTGATTCCTCATCGCTAATTGTTCAGAGCACTGTTCATAGCTTGGAAAAGTAACACATGTGGGCATTTCAAGGATCTATCAAATTCTTCATATATGTCATGTTTTGAGATCTGCTGAAATGTCTCACAAGGGAGGAGAGGGAAAGCTGTTCATTGTTTCCCATGTTGTTAGCAGCTATAGCTGTTATCATATGTATACATTAACATACAGAAATAGTACTCTAGACGTAAATGGATGTGTTATATTTTTTTCTTTTCCCCCTGCTGTAATATGATGTATTGAGGCTTTCAAGCTCAGATATTTTAAGTAGAAAAACAAAAGTGCATCAGCAAACCTTACTGAAATGGAAAATTATAGGCTGGTAAAATGTTTAAGATGCTGGGAATTTTAGTTCTAAAAACAATAGAAAAGCTCTTGCTATTCCCTTTGATTACCACCCATGTCTTTATTTTAACTGTATGCTTTATAAATCTACAGATTATTGCCTTTATTGAAAAGTTTGTGTGTTATTCAAGATGACTTGTAAACTTGACTCAATCTTCCCTAGCAAGGGAAACAGGAAATACCAGAGAACACTAGACTCAGCAAACCNACACTAGACTCAGTAAACCTATAAAATTTGAGAATGCAGCCCATTATTTCTAGAGACTTTTCACATAACACTTTGGGAAGCAGTGACTAATTAGTTTTTGGCTTTAACAATAACAGTTTGAGGGGATTTTTGGTTTTGTTTTTATAGCTTTCATATTAGGTAGAGGAGGGAAAGTGACTCTGAATGATGAAATATTGGCAGTGTATACACTTGCTTCTCAGTAGGAGCTCAGCTCTTTGATCCCTAGTACAATTACATTCATTGCCCAAGTTTTATTGCCATGCCGAGGAGTTAACAAGCAGCCGCTATGCTCATGACAGCATCCTAATAGATTTTTGTTCAATAGGTAATTGAATATTTAAAATTAATGTCTTAGATTCTCTGGATTCTTGGTAGTAATTAAATGTTCACAGCATTTTTTCTTGACTGCTTCACAGCAGTAAATAGAGCATTTATATTGATCTGATCTATCCAACACTTCAACAATCCTTCTGCGTGTTAACTGCAGCTAGAGAAACACTTCAGTTATTGTTCCTTTTTTCCTGTCTGAATACTTTGTTGAGTGTTATTCATTGAATTGATAAAAAGGCAAAGCTCAACTGACAGAAAGCTCCCCAGCTTCCTGAAGAATATTTAAATTTGTACTCACTTTCGGTTCTTCCTGTAAGAATGGACTTCTTATCAGGTACTAATGAAATTTAAAAGTTGCAAATATGATGGAGGCATATGCCAATGACAATTGATAATTTTCTTTTTTTGTTATTCACTTCTGTTATTAATTTATTCCATAATGATCCTTCAAGATTTTAGCTGATATTTCAGCTAATATCTGGAAATAATCTATGGGTAGCTTTTTGAAATAGAATGGATGAATTAACTATTATCCAGTGAATAGAACAGATGACTAGAAATCAGAAAGACCTGATTTCATTTGTATTTTTTTTATATTTTGCTAAGTAGTCTTGGAAAATTGACTATACCCATAAGTGCTCTATGTCTTTTCATTTACCCTTCTAGCTTTTCTTTTTTGAATAAAGATCTGGACCTTTTATGTGTGAAAGATATCACAGCTACCACTAGTGAGAGAAGTACACACTACAGCAATTAAACTACAGTCAATGTGCAGTTTTATTCTTTTCAAATAAAGCTTTACATTCCAGAATATCTTAAAAAGTTTTTACGATTTTCCTTTATATTAAAAACTCATAATGGGATAATGTAAAAACATGGGCATGAGCTAAAATATAAATAATTGCCCATGATCGTGAAGGGTTTTGTCTGCCAAGTAAATTATGTAATGTCATAAAGAATAGGGTGCTGGAATTTATGCTACTAGATGTAACTTGTGTCATAAGCAGAAATGCAAAGACCTACCTTTGTGACAGAAGATTTTCATACCATCCCAAACCAACAACACTTTCTTTTTTCCAGGTTCAACAGGCCTCACTGGAATAAACTTCTCTGCAGATGGTTTTCATTTTCAGGGTAGTCTAATAGATTGTGCTCTTCTGTGTTCTCCAAATCATCCCAGCATGATTATCCTACCTTTTGGGGAAGAAAAATAAAAATAATATGCATATGGCTTTATTAAAGAGATACCCATTCTATTACTAAGCTAAGCTAAGCTAAAAAAAGAGTGGGTAATAGTCCATATGTTCTATTTGATCAAGATTTGTTTGATCAGTTGACAAGAAGAGATTCAAGGAAGGCAATTAGCATGAATACAAACTCCTTTCTCCCAGATTAAAGAAAGCGACTGCATGATGTCAGGTTTCTTTGTGTTTTGATTATATGAAAAATGATTGCTTGATTATGACAATGGAATTATAAAAGAACGTGGAAAAAGGCCTCTCAGAACATTTTCTTTACTTATCCTAACAAACCTTCATTTTGGCAAGAGAGGACGGTCACTCCATGATACTGAATAAGATCTCAAAAGGTTCAAGAGGATGTGGACTCTAGCTAATCAGCTGAGTTCATTTAAACCTGGGCAGGTTCAAAAGCAGTTTCTGATCAGTATATAAATCAGTGACTTCATTGCTGTGTTGCACTGTTTAGAGCAGAACCTGCCAGCTGTGGATGCCCTAAATTTGTGGTGCCTAACCTCTGGTCACCTGCCGAACTGCAGGGCACAGGTAATGGGCTATTCAGTTTCCTCTTTCGGTTGGCTTTGGTTTTAAGGTCTTGATTTTCTACAAATGCATTTAATCAATTTCTTAGTCAGGATGTTGTCCATGTAGTATGACTAAGTGGAATGACTGAGTCGGTAGAATTCCCTGAGAGTAGCACTAGGCCTTAGAAAAATTAATGTGTTCACATTCAGTGATTGATATCTGTATATCATTCCTGTATTTCACCCATTTTAAGATAAACACTTGGAGTGCAGCCCAAGTAATCTTGGTCCTGATGACTAATCTGGTAATGCCGTTACAAATTACATGTAGTGTTGAAATGCTTCATGAAGTTTGATAGTCACGTGTCGTAGAAACATAGAAATAACAGTTTTTGGTGATGAAACACTTTCTGATTTAAGATACTGTCAAAATGAGATTCTCTAGGTAACAGCAGAGGTACTGAGTAAGTAATAAAACTGAGTGATGCCTGTTCAGATGTATACTGAGAGAGAAAAGTGATTAAAAAAGCATTAGTTATTTAAAGATTCCCCTCTCTGGTTTTATGTTTGTAATTTGCCTGCAGAATTACAGGAACAAACATACAGGATACTTGAAAAGTAAATATTTTTCTGAACTCCTTTATGTTTGTAAGGATGAGATATCTCCTGTCCTGACAGCACTTCTATGTTGTAATTCAAAACCTAAATGGTTGAGTTTAGTTTCTGGATGCAGTGTAAAAACCCCTTCCTGTTTGCTGCATAAAATTATTGAAATGCAGTCTGTTCCTGTGAAACCTGCTACATATCTAGAGCAGTTTACTTAGGAAACTACTGAGGTATTTATTTTTCTGGAAGGTGAGAGGTAAAGCTGATGTGATGGAAATGAGTGGCTCCCTCGTTCTGAAACCTTAGACCAGTTTGTGCTAATTCACTGATGGATGTGCCTAAACACATTAATAAGGCTAAAATAGACAGAGGCACCCAATGACGCAGGCTGGGCTGGGGATAATGGACTAGCAGAGGGGTTTACTGAGGATCTGCTCCACTGGGAACAGAGCCTTTATATCCTAATTAGAGCCCTGTAAGCCTCCATTTAGTACTGGAAATCCAGTATCAGGTTTACTGAGCTGATTTTAATTAAAACTGATGTTAGCCTCAACTTCATGTGGGTCTCTGACCAAAATAAACTTGAGTAAGTAATGTGTGTGTGCATATCTGCATGTGTGCATACATATCTGTCTGTTGGAGAGTGCTTGCCCTGGTGTTTGTGTTCTGTTGTGTTGAAATCTTCCGTAATTAAGAACGGGTCGTCCCTATTTTTAAACCAGTAATTGTCTGACTTTGAAGGAAATACTGACAAGTTATTTTTACTTCTATGTTATCACCTGTCGTGTTGAATCTAGTACCAGGTGAGGGCTCTGTGAGCCTTATACTGGGAGAGGTGGGAGGGACATTTGTACTTCCCTGGTCTATAAATAACCATCTTTCTGTAACCATTGCAGAACCAGGTGTCATATTGTAGATGAATACAGAGCTACTGCTACATACAGAGAGGACTGTAATATCTCAACAAAGGAAATAGGGTTAGGGGGATTTGTTAGCTTGATTTTAGAAACCTGCTGTATCAACAGATTTTAAAAAAGACTGCACTGTAAAATCTGAAGGAAGACAGCTGCTTTTTAATTTCTAGTTAGGTAAAATGGGAAATTCTTAATTAGAAAATGTATTTTATATATTTCAGTATTTAAAGCGTGTGTGAGAGATTGCATAGAATTGAGGAAAAAAAGAAAGAGAAAGGTAAAATAGTGGCATGCTGAAACAGAAGAATAGGTCTGCAATTAGATTGTCTATATACAATCTATATGACCATATTCTATTAATTTTGCTCCTTTTCTCTTTGTGCATAGCCATTTCACTTTCATTTTCATGACTTTTTTTTCCCCCCCTACAGAATGTGGCTTGTTTGGTAATACTTGATTGATGACCTAGCTGTATAGGTGGCTCTGTAAAGATGTCTCATTCTTTCTTTTTTGGGCAAAGCTCTAACTTTATTTCCCACCTGCCCTTCAATCCTGCACTGGATACAGAATTTTGTGTGTTTTCTAGCATTTTTGATAGTAGCTGTTGACTATTTTATCTAAGTGTTTCACAGATTATTTTTGTCCCATAATGGCCGTAAAAGATGAGATTGTGTTATTTGTATATTTCACTTTATAGCTGGACAACTCAAACTCAGGGCACTGTTGGTGAGTTATTTGAACTAGTTCTGGTTGACCTACGTAGTCTACCAAGAGCTGTATAATAAGATGTTCTGCACTGTGCTTCCCAAATTTTCCTGAGAGAGGAACACGGTTATGCTATATTATGACAGGATAGCTCTGACTTGCAGCCATATCCTCAGAGGTTACCTAAAATAGCAATATAGCTGCCCAACTTGAAAAATTCTGCTTCTCAAAGTACTCAGTAATAGCATGACTATGTATTGGGTCAGATTCATTCTGCTTCCATTGCAAATATCTCCCTCAGCAGAAAATCAAAACTTAAACCCCAGGGAAATCATATCAGAACATTCAGTTAGAAAACAGCAAAAAAACCCCAGGTGCTGCTTGGGATAAATTTGGCTTGAACTTTGTGTCCCAGAGAGGTGCCTTGCTGTTAAAGCTGCCTACTGTGCTGTCGAGCTCCTGAGCTCTTGCTGCAGCTTCTTGGGCACACAGACTCTGCTGTCTTTGGGGGACACAGGAGTCCCAGCACAGGTTCCCAGGAAGCAGGGAGCTCTGTAATGGGCTTCTCCCAGTTACCCAGTAAGAAATACTGGGGTTAGACATGCAATATCTGTTCCTCTCTCCTGTATTAGCACCTTAATTGATAATTCAAAAGCCTGCCTTGATTCACTGGGCAACTACAACACTGAGGTAGGTGTTCAGGCTCTGTCCTTCACATAATTCAGGAAAATCTTGGTATTTCAAAGGAGAACCATGGATAAAGGCTGATGTTTCACATATCAGAGTGGCAGCTTTCCTGGGGAAACATGAGCTCCCTTCCTGCAATCAACCTAAATAATAAACCTATTGCAAACCCCAGCAATTAGCAGCTCAAAGGCAGAACTGCTAGTTACTCTGTTCTTGCTATGTGTTAATAGTTGTGCAAACAGCTAGCTTAAACCACCTTTAATTTATTCTGAGGGTAAGCTTCCTCTCTTAGGAAGCGTAAGGATAGAATATGTTGGGGTGGAGGTGAGGTTCTGGTGGTGCCAGCTCCTGAGAGACAGCTGGCAACAGGGAGGAGACCTATTGATCATCACTGCTTAGCTGGAGACTGCTGCATATCACATCAGATTTTCACTCTACTCAGTGTCATGCCAGTGTAAAGGGAGTGGAAAGATCATTAATTATCTCTAGAGAGAGAAGTTCTTACAGCCTGCTCCAGCCAGCAAATGGCGACATGCAAACTCCCTAGGCCCTGGGCCTGGCCCAACAACGTGTGTCAATGTGCCTGTAGTCTTTCACACAGAGGGAAAATGTCTCACATGGAAGCTATGAGGTGCTGACCCATACCTCTCTCCTTCCCTGGGACTTCAGGAATCTCTGGTCAATGACTTTAGCAGGAACTGTGTAAAAGGGCAAGGAGAGAATTCAGATCTCAGGAAGTGTTCAGCTTCTGTAATCAAGAGGAAGACTTGCATTTTCTTTCCTTGTTCACACAAAAGTTCCTAACTCAGTAAAAACACAAGAAAGTATTCCTTCAGATGACGGTTTCCAAGCTGAGCATGGGTAATGTGGAATTTGGAAAAGAAAAATGGCACAATACTCTGGCTTCTGACTGCCTAGGCCCTGCCAGGGCCTATGTTAATTTACACATGCCGATTCCACTGGTTGAGAGCCAGTAGCCTGTAGCCCATAGACATTCTTACGGTCTGGTTCACATTTCTGGCAGCATTGCCAATCAGTAAGCTCAAGGAGAGTCCCAGTCAGCTGTGGGCGAGGTGGGCCTTGTTTTAGATAACAGAAACAGTGAAAAATATATGTTGGAAAGGACCTCTAGAGGTCTTCTGTGCCCATATGCATCTTAAAGCAGGTCTACTTTAATATATGATCAACAAATAATTTTCTTATTGGTCCACTGAAAGTGTTGGTTTTTTCCTTGCACAATATTTAAATGATGCTACTCAGATCCATAATTCAACAGAAGAGTGATTAGGTGGGAGCTGTAAAAGACACTTCTCTGGTCACATAGTATCTTCTCTGGCAAGTTTTTTTACCTATTTCTAAGACTGTGGGAGTGTTGATTCTAAGGTAGTAAAATTGTTAGTGATAGGGATTTTATCTGGGCAAAATAATTTTTCATTTTGTCCAGATTTTGTCTCCAAAAGAGCTATCTTAACTGGGTCAGTTGTTTTATTTATGTTTTTGCTCCCCCACACCTTGAAAATTATGGGAGGCAAATAGCTGAGGCAAGGAACAGATGAAGTTATTTTGCAACTTTGAGAAGCTAAGTACAGGATAATATAATAAAACCATTGGATAATCTGAATCTTTACTTGCTCTGTTCCTATTCCAGAACATGCAAAATCATGGTGTAATTGCAGTTAGAGTCAGTGTCTGGTAAAGTCATCAGGAGCTGAAGGGGCTGAAGCCTCTCTTTGTTGATATGGGATCAGTTCTGAAATGGCTTAGGATGAAGAAAATCTGTTTTGATGTATTGCAGTCCACATCATGCCTGTAAAAATGATCCTGAAATATATTGTTCAGAATGCACTTTCACATGACACCAGTGTGTACAGACTTTTACAGGGGGCTGCAAGGCATATGGGTAGTGTGGAACTCAAAGTCTGAAACATGTTTTTGACTTTTGTTTTAAAAACACAGAAGAATATAATGTAATAGTCTGGACTCCATTACAAATTGATACATCTCAGGTAATTTTATGAACTACATTAGAGTAACTGGCTATATATTGTAAGAAAGACTAGCATGTGGACTTTGAATAAATGAACCTTAATGTTCATTTATTGAAAGGCCTGGAAGAATTTTATCTATGTGATATGGAATGCTGACCTAACTGCTACATTCAAGATCAAAGCTTGCTTGCTGTGCTAGATCAACCTGATAAGAGTACAATGCTTTTTATGATTGTTAGCTTATAGATCCAGTTTATTTTATATCATAGTAATAATCGGTAGATTTTGAATGTTATAGTACGGTATTTTGGGGTTTATATTGTAGGGCTCCAGCAGATGGCAGAGGAGACAGACTTTGTATAGGTGAAGGTCTCAGGCACCCTGTTAAATTAGTACAAGAAAATAAGTTTTATTTGAGCTTCAGCAGACCTGCCAGTTTCCCTTCATTTCACTCAAGTGGAACTAGTGTGTAGGGTTTATGGGGGCTCACATGCCCTTCATGGTTGTTGGACCTCAGTTTGTGAAAATAAAACGTACTGTAATAGAGGTTGCCCATTTCAGATCTGGAAGGATTACAAAGGTCTTTTTTCTCCTGTAAAATTCAGTCATTGATTTTAGATTCAGCACCTGAAGGAAAAATAGCCTATGGGGACAGTCCTGCTCTCTAACTTAAAAATATTTCATAAAAGAAGCATAAACATAAGGGGCTCTGATGTCTGTAGGCAGGAGCCAAGGCCTGTCTCTGTTCTCATTTAAATCACAGTAAACCCCAAATAATAAAACTGACATAGTCCATATGCATTATTAAGAGGCTCCATTTGGTCAAGATTCCCTGTCTAATCCCATAGAACACTCAATAAAGCAGCTGTAGAAGTCTCTAGGTAAGTAAGAAATTGCCACGTAAATTAGTAGCCCATACACAGCCCTCGGTAAAACTTTAAAAAGCAAAGTATTTTTCTGACCACCACATTTTTCCTCTTTTGAAATGGGTTTTTAACATGCTCTGTGCTCACCTGAATGAGAACTGCAAACCTCTCACCTGTAGGAAGAACAGCACAGGCAGAAGTGTGAACATACAGCTTGAGAATTGTGGTCTGAATTCGCTGAAACTTAGCATGAGGAGATGTTAAAAAAGGAGAACACGGATGGAAAACAAAAAAAATATTGCAACAATCATCATATTTTTCCAGAAGAACCATTTGTCAGTGAAGTAAGAGAATCCGTATTAGGTCATGCTGATATGAGAATTTATTACCTCAACGTGTCCCCCTGGTATATCTCTACTTTCTCACTTAACTTCCTCACTTAAATAACTCTAAAAGGTTCTGGATCTCCTCTGATCTCTTTTGCCAAGCAACGTCTGCGGCCACAGCGGTGTTTTTCTGGAGGGCACTCCCTTCCCAGGGAAGTTACTTTATTCATCAGCTTGACAGCTAAGTTAGCAAGTTTGTCCTTGCGAGATTCTGTGCTACTTTAAAAAGATAAAAACAGCAACTCTGTGGAATTCTTTCAGGGACCATGGACAGCCATAGTTAAATAGGAAGTGCTGTTCAGGAGAATAGAATTGCTCCACCTTATGTCAAGAGCTGAAATTAGTTCTGTCATTTTATGCTCTTGGTAGAATCTCTGAAATAAGTTGTTAACTTTAAGTGAACAAAGAGGGGAGTAACTTCCTCTGATGCGTGCTGCACAAACAAGGCAGAGCTTGCCTTGTTTGCTGAGGCCTTACATTGTAGCAGCCTTACATTGATGGTGGAAAATTCCTGGCGATGTTTATCTGAAGAAATTGTTGTGCTGCTGGTAACCACATAGTGAAAAAAACAACATATACATAAGTGAAAAATTTAGTTGAAGGAACTACAGCTGCCACCTTCCTCAAGAACATAATATCCTGGTTAAACTGTTTCAAGTCTTTATTTTCTCTGTTAGTTCTGATGAACTTGTTAGTCCTTATTCAGTTCATAAAACCATTTTTGAGGAGCTTTGTTGCATGTTCTCAGTGGGGAATTACTATCTAGCGACTGTGGGATGCCAGGTGTTTGTCAGAGATCCTTTGGACAGTAGATGTCATCAGCCCTTCCTGAACTTCTCTGAAGATCCATCTGTCTTATTTATCTGCTGCTATGTGTAATTTTCAATCATGTTTCAGTCTGAGCAATCAAATAATTTGTCATGTGAGTAAATGAAATTAAATGGAATTGTGTCTTGGTAATTTCACAGTTACCGTATTTACCTACATCTTCTGCAATGTTTTAGTATCAAGGGAAGCCTCTGGAAGTTTTAACTTTCACATATTTTTGTGGTGTTATTGACTGGGATTGTGAAAAATAAGAGTTTACTTTATAGTTACATGTGTTATATCTGAGAACATAGATCCAAACTCCACAGTTTTTCAGTCCTTCACAGACTTCAGTCCACACCGAACAATGACAAAATTTCTTGAATTCTACACAGGAGTTTTGCACATTATAGGAGAGCATAATAATGGATGAGTAATGGAATGCTTGGCAGTGTTGCTGAGCATGCCTGTTAAACAGAAATTTGTAGCTGCAGCAAAACTAATTAGGCATTTTTAGAAAGACAATAATCGTGTCAGAGCCAGCAGATAACATACTTACTTCTAATCAGCTTTCACTAATCACAGAAGGTAAAATTAGTTATTAGTATTGAATCACAACTTTCCTTAAGTAGCAGTCTAAATCCAATTACTGTAAGTTACTTTACCTTCCACTTAATACTTTATTGTTATCCACAAAGGTTTTGGTGCACCAGAGGTTATTTATACCTGAGTTGATGATGTGCTGTGTTTTTCTTCAGTATATTTGTCCAGTTGATGTGGAGTGATCAGATACTAATTCAGATACTGATTTTGCAGCTGAGAAGTTCATGACTCTCATTAGAGTGAAGTCTGGTATCTTGATTAATCATGTGATGTATTTTGAGGTTGGTTTCAAATTTCTATAAACTGGCATGACTTCATGACCATCCAAATTCAGTGAAACTCATATCTACATTTGTAGGAAAAGAGGATTAAGTGAGAAGGGAAGAAAAAAAAGTAGTACTAAAGTAGCTTTAAAAAATAAAACCTAATTTTATTTCAGCAATGTATTTAATTTTTAAAATACTAAAGTGCCACAGCTTAAGAGAGTATGTCACCTTCTAGCAGGTTCCTGTTGTCTTCAGTAATACTACGACTGTAGAGTCTTTAGAATAGCAGAACTGAAGTCAGTGGAAATAGAATTAGACCAATGCTGAAATCTTCCAAAAATTCTGTCCTAAAAATACTTGTGATGTCTTCTGAGTTCATTCATGTGGTGAGGTCATACATTTGAACTTGAACTCAGTGCTCAATGCCTTTAGCTCTCCAACTGGGAGTATTGGAGAGCTCACAGAAGAGGCTGCCTGATGGAGCTGTTGGTCTCCACCGCATGCACACACGCACAGCTTCCAGGATGGGCGGCTCACTGTGGCCTGGAGAAGGCTCCATACCTGCAGTGTAGAGACTCCATCCAGTGTGAGAGGGCTGGGAGCCTGGGCTGTGCTGTCCCTGCCAGCATCTCCTGCCCCGCTGCAGTGATGAAGGAATTGTGCTATGGTGGGTGCTACAGACTGTGTTGGACTCCAAGTGCCATCCAAGGCCTGTAGTCCTCGGGAATGGAATACAAATAGACAGATCTGCTGCCAAGTCTATGTTAGGGATGGAAACCAGCTCCAGGCCTTTTAACTTTGGTGATTCTGGAGCACAGTCAAGATCCCCAGTGTATAGCAGAGCCATGGCCTTGCAGAATTCTGCTCCTGACACATTTGGACGCAATGAACGGGTCTAGTTCAGACTGAGGGGTGGTGAGGCGAAAGGGCATGACAACAGTACTGAGGTTTTCAGTTTTCTCTGACCTTTCATCTCATCTACATTGCTTTAAAATAACTTTGTATGAATTTGTAGTTCTGGCAGCAAGTGCACAATTTATCCATAGATGTTACGATGCTATAAAGTAAATAAAACAATTTTCTGGCTCTTGGGATGACTATAGTAAATTGCTGCAAAAAAGGTAGAAAGAAATATAAACTTTAAAAAAAAGTAATTTTCTCTCTCCAAAATGGAATTGTGTGTAGGGGTTCCAAAACAATTTTAATTTTTTTTCGTCAAATATTTAATGGAAATTCGTTGGGTTTTGTTTCGTGGTTTCTTTTTTTTTTCCCCTTGAAAAAGCAGTATGTACTTTACATTTGAAAATTACTGGTGCCAGCGTTTCTTTAAAAGAAGGTTAATATTGCTCATAAGTTGTGAGAACAGATTCCTTGCATCAGTTCAGAAAGTTGCTGAGCTTTTCTCCTCCAGTCTTTGTGGACTTGTACACGAAGTTGCGTTATTGTAGGATAGTAAGCTCTGATCCCCACACATAGTTTACAAAAGCGTGCTTTGACCCAGCTCAGGGAAAGTGGTTATCCATGTGGCATTTTCTTCACTGAAGTGCAAAGTGTCTGGGTTTAAGTCTGAAGAGTAAAACATGTCTTTAAACCTGAACTTAGCCTGAGTTTAAACCTCTGAGAGATTGTGGTTTGAGTTTAGATTGAGTTTGATGCCCATGGTGCCCATGTCTGCTCTACAGGACACTGTGCTGGTTAAAGGCTGCTCTATCTGTGCCAGAGGCTTGTCATTTTCCATCTGGGGCTCATTATTTCCAAAGCTTCGCCAGAATAAGGGCTTGTGCAACTTCTTCACCGAGGGAAAAAGCATCTAAGACATTCCAATAGATCATCTGACTGGTGTTTTCCTCAAATGAAAATACCTTCTGCTAGCAGAGTTCTGCAGGCTGTGGACACCAGTGGCTGGACTGCAATGGGAATAGCAATACATCAATATCAGCAGGAGCTACATGTGGAGCAGGTAGTCTATTCATGGCTTGAGTTTATTAGCTATGTATTTAAATTCACCAAAATATGCTGCTTAAATAAACCTGTCTATGGTTCACCCACCATCATAAATTATTTACAAAATAAAATATAAAACCCATGAACTTGTAAATGTAGATCTCAGGTGTAAGTCTTGCACTGAAAGGTGATTTCCTGACTCATGTGGGGCACCACAAAAGATGGAGGATCTCAGTGTGAGAACAAAGGACCATTCATGCATGGGGTGTCTCAGTAAATTCTGATTTCTCCACAGAAGTTTTATTTTTCCCATTTTTGGAAAAAAAAAAACCCAAAAACTTGTCAGTTGCAGCAGGTTACCAGGAGTGTGTCCAGTCAGGTTTTGAATATGTCCCCAGATGGAGAATACACCAGCTGTCTTGCCAAACTGTTTTAGTGTTTGATAACCTTTGCAGTATATGGGGGATATTTTTTTTCTTATTTCTAAGTTGGCTGTATTTTTGCCTCTTGTGCTTTCACTGAGCACCACTGGGAAGACTCTGTCTCCTTCTTTACGTTCACAAGATTTCCCTAATCTTTCTTTTTCTCCAGACTAAACATTCCCAGCTCTCTCAGCCTCTTTTGAATGACAGATGCTCTACTGTGTGACCCAAACTGTACTTGTAGATAGCAGACAGTCCCTTTTAATCAGCTACTAGTTAATATGGTTTTACCTAAACTCTGCTTAAAAGGACTTGCCATTTAAAAACTATTTAATCCAGTCAAAATAAACTACATTCTTTGAAGAGCAGAAGAGTCCCTGTGCTATTATTTATGTCAAGGGTTTTTTTGATTTAATCTGTTTTCTTTTTTTGATTCTTCTTTTTTTATTTGCTTATCATTTTATTCGGTTTTACCTGTTGGTAAAAGTCTACACTAAACAAGAGAAAATTGTACCTGTTTTCCTAGTCCTCACCCTTCATCCCTGGAAAAATGTGAGAGAATCTTTCATTGCTCAGTTCTGACTTCATAGTCCAGTTAAGGAAAGGCCTGAGGGACGGTGAGGCTGTATTGCCACCCAAAATAAAAGTCATGAGTCAGTCCCAAAAATTCAGTAAGCTCAGAAGCTATTTACTGAATAATTACATGTTAGAGTGTCCTTAGGACAGTCCTATGTTTGCCTTCTTTTTTTAGGCTGAAGATTTATGTCATGTTCTCAAGTTCATTTGAACTTGTGAGATAAAAGTAATTATACATATTAAAACCAACATTTTCTAAGCTTTGCATTTTTCATTTCCATATATTTATATATACATTTATATGCATATATATGAGGAAGTGAATTCTTAACTAAAGTTCAAACTGTTCAATTTAGATATGTAGGGAGAACCAGAGATAGTATGGAAGGAATCTGTGATAGGCTTGCATGACATTAAGTACTGCATGATGGATGCAATAACATCAGCCAAAAGATGGAATAGCCAAATGTAATTATTTTGCTTCAAGATTATTTTTCATGGGACATTTTGTGGAAATTGTCTCCTCTTTAGATTCAGTAATCCACTAAGTACAATTTTATGGATTTTATTCTTTGAGAAAATTTTGTTTACTTTCATGTTTCTTAGATTTGATTATATGCAGGTGTGTATGAGGCATAATTTATCCCTCCAAACTCAATAGTACAACTCTGAGCAGAATAAAACCAAATGATTTCTCTGTCATATTCTGCACTTATATCTCCTTATCTCACCTCAAAATACTACAAACCATGCTAATATTTTATGACCAAGATATGTAGAGTAAAGAGGTAATTCTTTACTAACACCCAGTAGAAATTCAACGAGTCCCAGAATTACATTTAAGGGATTAAGAGGGAGCTTTTTTTTTGGTTTGTTTTATTTTTCTTTGGTCTTTAATATTTTCCCTGTAATTATTTTGCAGCAGATGTGAGCGTCCTTGCTACCAAGCAACTACTTTTCTGGCTACAATGTAAATACATGATTCATTGTCCCTATGGAGCCTGCAGCAGAAGCCTTTAATAGCATCACAGTTAATTATTAGTATAATGTTATGGTGACATATTTTCCCTTTTGTTGGTTGGGGGTGCCATTAAATGACTGGGGATGGCTCACTTAGCAAAACCTGTTAAATATCAACTTACTTAATCTTAAGGCGTAGCTCGTCTGCAGAGTGACATTGCAAACACTTCATTCAGATTACATTAGGTTTATTACATTTGTGAGGTTTTGAAACTCTAGAAGAATAAAACCTATTTACATACAGGTTAAAAAAACATTGCCAAGCACAGCTGTATTTCAGAGGAAAAAATCATCTTCCTTTCTTTTCCTTGATTTACACACACACATATATACATGTGTGTAAATATATATATATTTACGACTTTCCATTTTTAGCAAACAGTAAATATTAGATCATCAGCCCAGATTTTTTTTTTTTTTTACGTCTGATTTTTTGGCTCTACCAGATTTTGCTGCATGAGAGGCTGTCCAGAGCCCCAGAGCCCACTGAATCCTTGGAAGCAATTAAATAGGGCAGATGGGAGTGGACAGTCCCTAATGGACTAAGTAATCTACGGAAAGGAGCTGCTCCTGTGTTTGAAGTCAGAATTAATAAGTCAATATGCTAGCTGATCCTTATACTTTATAGTGTGGGAAGGACAATTACCATGTTCCTCTATTTAATTTACTTCTCTCAATGATTTTCACATGGACACAACTTCAGTTTATTGAAGGATGTTTTTGAATTCGCAATTCTCCTTACTAGGTGAGATTCATTAGTATTGTGTTTTCAGGTGGCTGTTTTTCCATGTAATCTCTCTACAACCTC
Source organism: Cyanoderma ruficeps (assembly GCA_008694505.1). Classification (NCBI taxonomy): domain Eukaryota; kingdom Metazoa; phylum Chordata; class Aves; order Passeriformes; family Timaliidae; genus Cyanoderma; species Cyanoderma ruficeps. The sequence goes on along the minus strand of VZDJ01000782.1, from coordinate 21,812,977 downwards.
TGAGAATTTAGCACTTTCCAGTGTCTCGTTTCTGTTTCAGCTGTTCTTATCCTTTAACATAAATATCTTTTTGGAAATAAAAAAAAAGGAAGAGGGAGAAAAAAAGAAACCTACCTTGTTGCCCTTGGCAGTAGTGTAGATGGATCAGGTCCAACCAGAACCTGGATGCTCAGATCAGACAATTACTCTTTGCAGTTACATCTGCTTTTGTGAAGTTTTGGTGTATCAGACTTTATATGTCTGTGTTTGCAAAAGTCACAGCTTTTTTATGTTTAAGAATTCATATTATCCTTACACGGTGTTCTTCAGCAAGGGATTTCCCTGCAGTGAAACTGTTCATATGTGCAAGCGACAGTGGGACATTTTTATGAGATGTGAACTCAGATTGCTTGTATGAGAGATGGGTTTTGCGATAGGACAAGTTTAAATGGTGCAGTGCCAGCTCCTACCATGGCATTTGCAGCTATGCTGCGTATTATGCAGGACTGAGAAAATAAGAAGTGTATGCAAGAAATGGCAGAAATATTTGATTCATGTCATCATTAGAGATGGTGAAAGGCATGAAATTCAGCAGATGATTCAAATGGTGGGCAATCTGTACATCCACTGCTTGATTTTAGAGCCACTTTTCTTATGCCTGGATGGGGAATTGTAAATTGGCTGCATTGTAAAAATGTGAAGGAAAGCTAGCTCTGTGGTCTGGCAGGTGGTGTAGGTCTTTGTCATGTTCTTCCACTTTCAGGGATCCACCTGGTACTGAACTCATGATACTGAGGTTTGGTCACTGACTGTAGGTGACTTGGCTTTCACCACATCTTGCACCTCTAAGCCTTGTATGGCCAGCCATGTAGCCAACCATGTAACCAAACCTGAATGCCAGGCTGCAGTGCTTTTACCTCACTGGATATCACAGCTTGAGCCTATGGCCCTGGGTGCATGGTCATTTTTTATGGCTTGAGACTATACTGCAGAAAATTTTGGATATAATTTTAAGGAAATAATATATAATTGGAAATGTGGTTTTTTTTATAGCAAAGGAGCATTGTGCCTTGTGTTTGTGTTATACTTTCTTGTAGTAAGAAGGTGATTATACCTGACACAAACAGCTGTTTTATCCAGAGACATATTTTCCATATGGAGTCCTTTGTGGGACTCCAAGGCAGCCCTGCTGAGAAGGACATGGGGTTGATGGCGAAGGAGAGGCTAGACCCTGCCATGTGCATTTCCAGCCCAGAAAGCCAAACGTCTCCTGGACTGCACCAAAAGCAGAGTGGCATGGCAAGGAGGGGATTCTGCCCCTCTGCTCTGCTCTGCTCTGCTGTGCTCTGGTGACACCCTGCCTGGAACCCTGCATCGAGCTCTGGGGTCCCCAGCACAGGACGAACATGCATCAATTGGAGTAAGTCCAGAGGGCCAACAGGATGATTAGAGGGATGTAGCACCTCTTCTATGAGGAAAGGATGAGAGAATTGAGATTGTTCATCCTGAAGAGAAGAAGGCACAAGAAAGGTGGATAGGGACTTTTTGCAAGATCATGTAGTGAAAGGACATGGGGAAATGGCTTCGCACAGAAAGAAAGTAGGTTTAGATTAGATATTAGGATGAAATTTTCACTCTGAGGGTGGTGATGTGCTGGAACAGTTTGCCCTGAAAACTTGTGAATGCCACATCCCTGGGAGTGTTCTAGACTAGGTTAGATAGGGCTCTGGGCTCTGATGAAACCTGGTCCAGGAACCTGTCTCTGTCCATGGCATGGGGGTTGGAAGTAGATGATCTTTAAGGTCCCTTCCAACACAAACCATTCTATGAGTCTATGATTTTGAAATGCCATTACATGGTAAAATCAGGCTCATACATGCCTTCTACTTAGTTTTAGAAATAAATTGTCAAGTTGGGTTTTAGTGGTTTTGATAAGCTTCTGAAACAGTAAGAGACAGATCACTTTTTTTTAATTATAACAGAACTGTTTATGGCGGCAGATTTTTATTGAAGCAGTAATTCAACTAACAATTGCACTGTCAACTCTTATCTCTCGGTAGAAAAACAAAAGCAGACATTTGTATTGAACACATATTTCATTGCTAAGTGTTATGGGAATTTTAATTTGTAACCTCTCAAAGTAAATAAATAACTTTTTTTTCTCTTTCTGTTTAATGATTGCCCCCGCCCATTTTTCCCTTTGACATCAATTTTATTCTATTTTTGAAGCTAACAATTGTTGGTTGCAGCAGGCAATTTCCTATGGATTCGACAGATGTGAAGTCTTTATCCTTCAAGTCAAATTGCAAGTGCAGGGAGGAGACTGAAGAATTTGCACCTTTGGCTTGAGAACGCTCAAATAGTTAGTATTTGATGCTTGACTCCATCTTGTCTGTGCCCCACCAAAACTTCTCTCCTGCAGGGTCTTCTTCCCTAGCAGTGAACACCATGAGCTCAGATAAATTCCCAGTACTAGTACCAGAAGCTTTATAGTTTGAATGGAAGCTCAGATCTTGCCATAGCTGTGAGCCACATCCTTTGAAGATATTATGCGCCGCGGAGTATGCAAATTAAATGCCGCATATCATGCAAATTAAGCAATGCGTAGTATGCAAATTATACACCGCATATCATGCAAATCACGCACTGCGTAGTAAAATATGCAAATTATGCACAACGTAATGTTCTAATTATGCACAACGTAATATGGAAATTACGCAATGCGTATTATGCAAATTACGCACCGCGTGGCATAATATGCAAGTTACGTGCCGCGTGGTATAATATGCAAATTACGTGCCGAGTTGTATATTATGCAAATTATGCAATGCAAATTATGCAAATTACGCGTTGCATAGTATAATATGCAAATTATGCAATGTGTATTATGCAAATTACGCACCGCGTAGCATGATATGCAAATCACGCAATGCGTGTTATGCAAATTACGCGTCATGTAGTATGATATGCAAATCATGCAATGTGTGTTATGCAAATTACGCACCACGTAGCATAATATGTAAATTACACTATGCGTATCATGTAAATTACGTGCCACGTAGTATAATTTGCAAATTACGCAATGCGTATTATGCAGATTATGAGCCATGTAGTATGATATGCAAATTATGCAATGCGTATTATGCAAATTACGCGCAGTGCATTATGCAAATTACGCGCCGTGTAGCATAAGACTCCAGTCCGGACTCCGGGAAAAATCCGGTCCGGGTTTTCGCTGTGGTGTGAACCAGTCTGAACCGGTTTGAACCAGTCTGAACCGGTCTGAACCAGTCTGAACCGGTTTCAACCAGTTTGAACCGGTCTGAAGCGGTTTGAACCGGTCTGAACCGGTCAGAACTGGTTTGAACCGGTCTGAACCGGTCTGAACCGGTCAGAACCGGTTTCTACCGGTCGGAACCGGTCTGAACCGGTTTGAACCAGTTTGAACCGGTCAGAACCAGTCAGAACAGGCTTGAACCGGTCAGAACCAGTCAGAACCAGCTTGAACCGGTGAGAACCGGCCTGAACCAGTTTCTACCGGTTTGAACTGGTTTGAACCGGTCTGTACTGGTCTGAACCGGTCTGAACTGGTCAGAACCGGTCTAAACCGGTCAGAACCAGTCTGAACCGGTCTGAACCGGTGAGAACCGGTCTGAACCGGTCGGAACCGGTCGGAACCGGTTTGAACCGGTCTGAACCGGTCTGAACCGGTCGGAACCGGTTTGAACCGGTCTGAACCGGTCTGAACCGGTCTGAACCGGTCTGAACCGGTCGGAACCGGTCGGAACCGGTCTGAACCGGTTTGAACCAGTTTGAACCGGTCAGAACCAGTCAGAACAGGCTTGAACCGGTCAGAACCGGTCAGAACCGGCTTGAACTGGTCTGAACCGGTCTGAACCGGTCTGAACTGGTCAGAACTGGTTTGAACCGGCCTGAACCGGTCTGAACCGGTCTGAACCGGTCAGAACCGGTTTCAACCAGTCTGAACAGGTCTGAACCTGTCTGAACCGGTCTGAACCGGTCTTAACCGACTCCGGGCCAGACTCCGGGAAAATCCAGTCCAGGTTTTTGCTCCAACCGACTCCGGTCTGGACTCCGGGAAAAGTCTGGTCCAGGTTTTTGCTTCAACTGACTCCGGTCCAGGTTCTGGGAAAAATGCGGTCCGGGTTTTCGCTCCAACCGACTCTGGTCTGGACTCCGGGAAAAATCCGTTCCGGGTTTTCGCTCCAACTGCCTCCTGTCCGGACTCTGGGAAAAATTACGCAACGAATATTATGCAAATCACGTGCCGCGCAGTATAATATGCAAATTACGCAATGCGCATTATGTAAGTTACGCAATGCGTATTATGCAAATTACGCACCGTGTAGTATGATATGCAAATTACGCAATGCGTATTATGCAAATTACGCACCGTGCATTATGCAAATTACGTGCCGCGTAGCATAAGACTCCAGTCCGGACTCCGGGAAAAATCCTGTCCGGGTTTTCGCTCCAACCGACTCCGGTCCGGGTAATAATATGCAAATTACATGCCACGTAGTATAATATACAAATGACGCAATGCATATCATGCAAATTACGCAACGCGCATTATGCAAATTACGCACCGTGTAGCACATTAAGCAAATTACGAGTCACGTGGTATAATATGCAAATTACACACCGAGCCATATGTTATGCAAATTACGCAATGTGTGTTAAGGAAATTACGTGCCGCCTAGCATAAGATGCAAATTACGCAATGTGTATTATGCAAATTACGCGTCACGTATCATAATATGCAAATCAGACAATGCGCATTATGCAAATTACGTGCCGCGTAGTATAGTATGCACATTACGCAATGCATATTATGCAAATTATGCGCCGCGCATTATGCAAATTACCCGCCGCGTAGTGTAATGCACAAATTATGCGTAGCGTATTATGCAAATTACGCGCCGCGTAGCATAAGACTTTGGTCCGGACTCCGGGAAAAATCCGGTCCGGGTTTTCGCTCTAATTATGCCCCGCGTCGTATAATATGCACATTCCACGTTGCCTATTATGCAAATCACACGTCATGTAGTACAATATGCAAATCACGCACCACGTAGTATATTTTGCAAATTACGATTCAGTGTTATGCAAATTACATGACGCGTAGTGTAATATTCAAATTACCTGCTGTGCATTATGCAAATTACGCGCCTTGTAGTATGATATCCAAATTACGCGCTGCGTAGTATGCAGGTTACATAAGGCGTATTATGCTAATTACACACCGCGTAGCACGCAAATTACACAATGCGTATTATGCAAATTACGCAATGCGTAATAGGCAGATTACGCAGAGCGTAGTATAGTATGCAAATTATGCGCCGCGTTTTATGCAAATTACACGCCACATTGTTTAATATACAAATTACACGCTGCATAATATAATATATCTTTGTGAAATATGTATTCTGATAAATAATTAAGTTGGTGGTTTTTTCAGGTTTTCCTGCTTTTCCTGTATTGACACAACTTGCCGCTCTTCTCCCTATTCACTGTGCTAACAGTTATAATAAACGTTTGCTAAAGTAAAATAAAATTGGAAAGATGTCTCCTGATTTTTCACTGGACCTTAAGCTATGAGACAGACATATACTTCCATTAGCTGTATTTTCCCTCTGCTCTTTAAGATGGGATGTAGGGGTGGACTCCAGAGTTGCTTGAGCCAGTGGCAGGAAAGTCCAGTGGCTCTACGAGGAAAAACAGCTCAGCCCATGTACTTTACTTTGTTGGGAAGTATGAGCATCCTGGGTTATAGAGTCTATTCAATTTCATCTGCTGAAAAACAGTTGGGGGCGGGTGCCTTTTGATAATGGCCCAACGGTCAATATCAGGTAGAGCATTGTTCTTATCTTTCTCCATGATGGGCCATTACGACTCCCCAAGCTTCCCAACACATACCCACATTCCATCATGCCTATTGTGAGATGCTGCACCCACTGGGAGGAGCCAGCCATTCTTACCTGGATAAAGCTGGAACTTTAAACCAGAACAGGGTCTTGCTTCATCCGCTTACCGGAGGAAGGCTGGACCCTACTCACCACCTCAGGACCCTTTCCTTTCTGCTACTGGATCATTTCTGCCTCAGCGGAGCCATACCTGCCATTCCAGGAGGACTCACTTTTGGACTGTTTCCGACACCCTGACTAACAAGGTTGTAGCTTTGACCCTGTCAGGGCTTTCCAAAATTGTTGTTTGTTTGTTTGCTGGTTTGGTGGGGTGGTTTTGTTTTCTTTTTTTCTTTTCTACCACATTTGTATTCTTATATTCTTAGTAAAAAGCTGTTATTCCTACTCCCAAATCTTTGCCTGAGAGCCGTTAATTGCAAAATTAAAATTTGGCAAGGAAGTGAGAGGTTTACATCCTCTATTCTAAAGAGAACCCCAGTTTCCCTGGCAGATACCTGTCTTTCTAAACCAAGACAATGAGATACAGTTGCAACTTTCACAGTCCCTCCTGGAAGTCAGGCATTTTGAGCTTTGGACATCTAACATTCAGCTTCTTGTCCAAAAGTGTATAATAATTACATTTGAAAGGTTTCAATGCAGTGTAATCTGAAGTAAACCAACTTTTTATAAAGTGTGATGGCACGATGCGTTGCACATCTTATATATGGTGGAAATGTGTATCATAAATGTTCCATCACTACATGTTTCAAAAGAAACCTCATGCTTCATGCAACCACACATCCCCACTTAAACACAAGTAAATAAAAATTGCTTTCCACACAACTGTAAACAATTTAACTAGCTTTGAAACTGATACTGTTAAAGATTTAAGTGAAATATCAGTCTTCCTTGATTATGAATTATTGGATGTACTTTTAATCTGGTGTATTGATCATACTGAGTAATTTGCAAATGTGGTTAGTTACTGAGCTCTGTGGAAAATTCCTGCTTGAAGTGGAAAGATAACAGAAAATAATGTGAAGTGTAATTCAAACAATTACAAAGTATCTGGAATTAGGTCATTTTGTTAGTTTCATAGTTTGGGCTTTGCTATTTTTTTCATATTCCAGTGTTTTCCCACCCCCCCCCTCCCCCTTTCCTTTTGTGCTCTGGGATAATTTAGAAATAGCTAGTGATCTCATCGATCCTGTCAGGTGGTATGGTGAAGTAAATAAGGTCATTTAAGGCTTATCTTTAATATGCAATGTCATTATTTTTTTCTGTGGGTCAAATCTGCAGGGCTTAATATAATTTGAAGCAGGTTTAGTCCTGTCAGCCACTGGCTTAGATTTTGAATAGAACTTTAAAAATGAAGAGTACATTAGTCTTTAGAAAAACATTCCCCAAGTATCCAAGTATTATATATAAATGGATAGCACTAATCCTGTCACATTCTACTCTATTTTTCCACAATATCTTTTCTAAACCAAACTCTATTTCTTTTCTTTTTTTTTTCTTGAGGGGTTTTTTTGTTTTGTTTTGGTTTTTTTTTTTTTTTTTTTTGGTTGGTGGGTGGGAGAGAAACATNTTTTTTTTTTCTATTTTCCTGCTTTTGATATGCTATTCTGCATGCAAAATCCATATATTGCTGAGAACCCTCAAACTCATGTTCCTGTACCTCTTGGAAGTCACTCAGCATTTCTCAAGGTTAGACTCAGTGTTAAAATCATCACAGTTGAGATTTGTTTCTAACTTTAGATGTGACACCATCTTTTGTGACATGATGTGACCGTATTTGTGAGGAAGAGGTTAGCACAGTAAGAGTCGTATCTCTAGCCTTGTGTTTAATATAAAACAACAAAGATGAGGAAATCTCGAAAGAGGTCATTTTTCTGGACTACTATCTCTTTATTCTCATATAAATAAGAAAATACAAAGCTCTTGCAACTAAAATATCAGGATTTTCTTAAAACAAGGATAGAGTGGAAAATCAACATAATAGTTATTACTGTACGGAAATATGGAAGACAAGGGGACAACTGGTTTGGTGCCAGTTTTAGTGATGATGCTTTTCACACCAGCTCCACTAGTGTATTTGTAGAGCTCATAAAGGAGATCTTACAGCTGCAGGCAGTGGTGCACTGTAGGCATGACCCAACCTTCACTGCATACCTCTAACATTAGCTCACTATGGTTATTTTAAGCTTTTCTTTTAATATAACCTAGTAATTTCTTTGCTATTTTTTGCTTAGTTGGTATGAAGCACCTGTAAACACCAGGGCTCAACATCCTGGTGGAATGATAGACGTCACTCCCTTCTGTTATTGTTACTTCTAGAAAGTTTATTTTATCCTGAAAACAGACTGAGTCATTCAGATGAGCTTTTTTTTAAAAATAAAAAACATTGCATGTTGACGTTATAACTTCTCCTTGAGCATTTTAGCTTTCTACTGCTTGATATTCATCAATATTCAGCTAGCAGAGGAAGACTGGTGCCTTGCAGATCCATGGATGATAAGTTCTGTGAGCTCTTTTCAGTCATGTATAAGTGCAAAGATAAAAGTTGCTTCAAAACAGTCTCCTGTTGTCTCCGCAGCACCATCCATGCACATTGTTTTCAAAGTAAAAAATAGAAAGTGCCCCTACACAAGAGCACACTCTTGAGATGAAAATGCAAGGATTTAGTAGATTTAGGTAGGAAAGTATCCATAGAGAGCTGAAGGAATTGTTGAAGTTTGGACACCTAGATATGTTCAGAAAGCCTTGCTACATGCTTTGCAAGCTCGTCCTGTTTGGTGACGTTGAACATGTACTTTTAAGTCATTGTATCTTGTTCAGTCTCAGACTGATAAACAATGTGGTTTTTCCCAAAGTGCCGTTTTTCTGTGTTTGTTTTTCTGGCAGGCTTCCAAGTTGCACAGTAACTATCCCTCTTCTGCAACCACCTTCCAGTCTTCTTTTTCTATTCAGGGTGCAACTCCCTTTCTGTGCACAGTGGAAAGAGTGTTTTCTGTTATGGAATAAAAAGCCTACCTTTGTTTCATGTTTGCCAAAAATACGGTTTTATACCTCTCTGTTTTCCATTTAAAAAAGGCTAAAGCTGCCTCTGGAGGGATTACAAATGGTGAAAACTAAGTATACAAGCCTTACAGTATATTGTCAGTGTCCTTCTGTCTACTTTGACATGGTGAGTCAAAAGGAAATTATGCTTTTGGATGCTTTCCCTTTCAGTTGGGATTGCCCCAGTTTATCACATGAAAATGCTGAATTCAGGAATCACGTCTCTTATTTAAGTGGCAAAACAGGAGAGGTCTCTACCAGTTTGTCGGCTTTTAAAGAGCTGGACATTTCCAAGGGCAAAGAGACAGAAGGTTAAGAACACTGAAACTTAAAATGTAAAATGATTTCTGAATGCTATAATCACCACTGTCCTCTCCAAAAAAAAAAAATCAATGGGATGTGAAAAAATTGCCTATGTTTGAAGTTTACTTTGAATTTGAGAACTCAGAGGGAGAATTTCAGTAGTTGAGACAACAAATCCTGCAGCATCTGTATAGACAGAGGAAAGATGAAAGTTTACAAGCACAATAAGAAAACAAGCAATAAAGAACACATTAGATTTGACAAAGAATGTTCAGGCTGTTAATAAGTAAAGAAATTGCAGTGCACAATGTCTATTAAAGGATCAAAGAAGAAGAAGCAAATGTGTGAAATATAGTGATAAATATAGACTGATGAAAATTAAAACAAATTAGTGATCAGAAGCTTTTGGGAGAAAAGATTGTGGAGCACTCTGCAAAAACTAGAGAAAGTAAATACAAGAGAAAAAAACATAAATGAGAGAGGCATTCATCTGTGCATGAAAAGAATGGCAGAGCTGATAAAAGTTTGACATGAGCTGTTTGTTAAGGAATGCTTTGCATCTCTTGAGTTCAACATTCAGCAGAGATTATGGCAGTTAAAACCTTGTGAAGTGAATTCTGAATTAGTGGGTTTGGAATAAATATGAATTCTGAGCATTACAGGGTATTTTCTTAGCTGGTAGCAGACCAGTGGAAGAACTTTTTTTGCAGAAGCACAGGCTGTTGGTGAATCTCTGAAATATCTCCCAGCACCTGACAGTACAGAAAGTGAACAATAGCAAAGGTACTACAATGACAGTACAAAGCCACAACCTCTTCTTTTATCTGATGGGAGGCACTTTATGTTTACTATCACCACAACAAGCCTCTTCCAAGTAATTTTTTCAGCCAGTTGGAAACATCCTGGCTGCATGTATAAACTCTATGCTTAGTCAGATAGGGAAGAAAAGAACAATATTACCTGGTAATCCCAGTGATTTTCTGAGCAAAGGAGCTCAAATCTGTGTGTTGACCTAGAGGAGGGTTTTAAGCCATCTTTTGGGATACTTCTTCACAATCAAGAGAATAGCATGGGAGAAACCTCAGAAGTGTCTTTTGTCTGAGATTTTACTAAGTGAAGCATGGAGGGAGTCACCATTTCAGCAGTGGCTTAAAGGTGGAGTTAAAGGAGATGAGCAGGACAGTCATGTCTGTGCAATAATGAAGAAAGAAGGAAGAAACACAAGGAAGAAAAACTGTACAAGAGATGGTCCTCAGTTACTGTTTTTTCCCTTGGAAAACACCGTCCTTTTTGATGGGCATAGTAAACAAAGAAGGAAAGGATTGCATTTATGAACAGGTCCCACAATACAAAGACTGTTCTGGCCAGTTTGTAAAGAACATCCTACAGAAATATTTACCCTATTTGCAAATGAGGTTTCCAGACTCATGAGAAAGGTAGCAAGAGGATGGGTTCATTTAATGTTGATGGGAGCAGAAACAATTTATCATGGTCAATCATTATTTAAATATTCTTATTCCAAAAATAGACCAAAGCTATCTGACCTTGCCAGGTCTGGGCTGGCGGTGAAATAGAAGGAGCAAGCTGTGTATGGCCACAGCTTCAGCTAAATGGGAAGAAAGGTCCTTCAGCTGCTCTCATTAACTTGTCAGTGTACAACAGAGTGAATGGCAGAAATATTTACTCAAAGGCATGCCTTTGGTTTTTAGGTATTTGTTGGATTTTTTTTTAATTCATTGTCTGGAGCTAAAATTGATGATTTTTTCTTTAGAACCAAGCATTTAGTCTACATAAGTGAGATTTGCTGCTTGCCAAAACTATTGCTAAGCTGTCTTGTTTCTCCTTGTGAATGGAAATACCACCAAGTTGTAAGCCTGGGAATCTAGACACATAAAAATTTTTAGCTGCGTTTTTTTTTTTTTTTTTGCAAGTGGCAATGTTTTGTAGTTTACACAAAAAACTTATGTAGTTAGAACTACATAAGATGTTCTGAAGAGAAGAACAAGTTAAGGGAACACAGGTTAAACCAGAAAGCTTTTGAAATATGAAAGCAAGCAGAGTCTTTTTGTGCTCGTCTCTAGCTTTTGAAGAAAAAACATCTACTCTTGTGGTTTAGGGAGGTAACATACAATTTTATTTTGGAAATAATAATTTGAAGTAATGTAGGCTCTACAAAGCGTTGACAGCCATGGGTAGTAATCAGTGTTGCCAGTTCCCTGTGGAAGGATGCAGACTACCAGTTGCTAACTGACTATGATGTAGAAATAGTTTGGCAAAAGTATTTTAGCGTAAAGAAACCATGTGTTCTCCGCTTCCATGATGTCTGAGCACCCTTAAAGCACTTGTGTTCTGAACAATAATGTGAAACATACTGCTGTTTATTCCCATTGGATGGAGGGGGAACTGAAACAGGGTGTATGGGGTCTCTGATCACTGGAAATCTGTGATCAGCAGCTGCAACTCAAGACTGCTCAATCCTAGTCCCCCAACAATTTCAGGGTTTTTTTAACATTCATTAGCCATCCCTCATGAGCACTTTTAAGACATATATGATGAATACATAGATGTAAAAATGTCACATTATCTTTTTGAATGTTACCACAGGAAAAGTAGAAACCTGAAAAAAAAAACCCCTCAAAAAAAGTCCACTAGTCTTTTGTATGTTTCTCATAGCTATGTAAATGAAAAGCAAATTTTCTTCCTGGTACTGCCAGACTTGGACTGCTGCAGGTGCAGCTTTCTGCCAGTGAAAAATTACATTGCTTCAGGTAGAGGAAAAAATGTTACTTTCCCAAATATGGGAACTGGTCATCCATGAGTGTCAGAAATAGATTCATGCTCTGAACGACAGTGAATGGCACAAGCTGTCTTCAGGCTGGTTTGCTGTGTTGTATGTGGAATCAGGTAATGATACTGTACTTTCCAATATGACGAGGGATCAACCCTCTCACAAATTGGGTAAGATAGTGTCATATCTTGCCTGAAAATTGAAAATTTGAAAACTATATTATTAATTTGATTGATGGACAAAATTAATTCTCTTCAAGTCTGTGTGTTGAGCAGAATAGCACATAATGAGCCTCTAGTGGTTTGAAAACAAACCAAGTGAGAGGCTCCAAGTCAGAAAAATATAATTTAATAAGAAGAAAGAAAAAAAAAGGGTAGATTAAAAATAAATAATACAAAAAGACCACTGACAGAGGCAGAATACAACTTGATCCGGGTGATGGAAGCAGTCCAGATGAGGTGGTCTTCCTGAAGCAGTGATCCCATAGAAAGTTCTGGTAGCTCCGGTCCTCTGGGAATCCAGTGGGTAAGGGCTGCCCAAATCCCAGATTATATCCAGGTGAGAATGCCTGGCTCCTCCCCCCTGGGCAGAGCATCTCACAATGGGATGGTGAGTCATGCAGAAGAGTCTTTGATGGCTCATTAGCGAGAGATTGTTCTGGGAGGCAGTTATCTATGAGTCATACAGCAAGGATCTGATGGGCCATTAACAGAAGATAGTCCAGGGGGAGGGGTCTGAGATAACACTGCTTCAACAATTGGATTCAACAGTTCATGAAGATGGTGATAGAATACTTTTGCATATTCTATACTACAACTCAGGACAGAGCCCTACTGTGTATGGTTTTTCTCTTCCAAAGACAATATAAATAAATATAAACCTTATCAAACGGGGTGGCCAAATGATACAGATTGTTTATCAGCCTCTCCTGTGATGTCAGCAGTGTTGAGAATGTCCCTTTGGCTGCACAGTGCATAAACAGCACACTTGTTTCTGCCCCCTCTGAGACAGGAAAATTACAGGCTAGTGGGGGAGTTTGCACATGAGTGTTTAAAGATGTGGAGGTAACCAGAGTCCATTAGCTAGTCTAACTCCTAAGGTAACCTAAATTTCATCTGAATTTCTACAAAAAGTAAAGGCATCAGCTGAAGTCTTGTAGAAATTGCCTATCCCAATATTACTTTTTCTGCATCATCAGAATATAGTGTGTTCTGTATAGAAACTAATTAAAGAATACTGTTCTCTTTTTCAAAGGAGACCTTAATTGTTTCTTTATCTAATGCAATTTAGATCTATACCAACATGGCTACAAATCGTTAGTACCTCGAGGCTCTAAAAAAACCTGTTTCGACTTCTAAGATTTCCCCCCCCTCCCCATAGTGTCCAAAATACATTTGAGTGCTGTTGGCTTTGTGTGTATCTTTTAGGGATGGTTGCTAGTTTGAGTAGTCAGTTATGTTGATTATATATATTTTTATATATATTAGCATGGCCATATGGGTTTTCTGTGATTCATCAATGTCTTCAGTATGCAAATCTTCTTGAATACCTGTCATATCAGTTAGTAAAGAGTTCTGCATTAGTATAGGACTGTCAAGAGTCCTTTGAACTTCTGTCACTTTGCTTGTGGCTTGATGAGGCAGAGGATCTCATAAGGATAAAAAGCTCTTTCTTTTCATGCTTGGGCTTTTGGGGTCTTACATTTTTGTCTGTGCTTTCTGAGCTGTACTGGAAAACTGATCTCATCTGATCTGATTTCCTTTCAAATGAATAAATACATGTAAAATCTTGCCATCAGACCAAGGACAGCAAATTAGCCGGACCACATAAGGAACTCCTTAACATGATGTTGCCAGTGAAGCCTGTCTCTCATCTGAGTAAACATCATTCTACTGATCAGCAGTGTAGCGGTGCCAAGACTGCAGCAATAGCTGTTTTGATTTAAATGTTCCAAAAATATGTTGTTTAGCACACATGGTCTTCTTAACAGGATGGTCATATTTAGGATGCTAGAGAAATGGCTGTCGTCGGGTTCATGCAGGAGAAACACATTCTTTTCCAATGCAACCTGAGAAGTAATTACTGAAGGAGTTAGCATCATCATTTGATCCTGCCCTCCACAGCTGCAGGTCGCTCTGAAGGAGGTACATAGCCACCAATGGTCTACTGACCACCTCTGTCCTTTCCTTCTCCTCACACTGCAGTCGTATGTACAAACCCTTTGTGGCGTCCTGTGACAAGCTTGTGGTCTTTGGAACAGAAGGCAAAGTATCACAAAACAGCTGAGTTCCAGAAAAAGTGTGTGAGAAATGAAAGTACATCCCAAACTTGTTTGTTGCTGGTGCCTGCAGTGCTAAATAAGTTGGCAAAAAAAATGAAATGGGAGCCATAGGACTGTAAAAGACTGACTGATGAAATATTTCTGTTGGCAACCATCCTGGTGTATTTCCAGCCTGACATGCTTTTTGCTAGGTATGCCTTGGAGATTTCTCCTTGCAAATATAGTTAGTTGCTCAACTTCTCAACTTATTCATTCTCTGTTGGATCCCAGAATAGCATACTGTCTTTCTGAATTGCTGCAGGCTTTCTGCTGCATCGGAGAGGACACTGAATGAACAAAAGTACATACAGTGATTTAGGGCCCAAGTCAATAAAATACTCGATCATCACATGTTTTAAACGAGACACTTGCTTATGTACCTTTTAGATTTTGTTGTTGTTGCTGTGGTTTATGTCACTGTACTTGTGCTTTAGTATTTCAGCTATGGTGTGTGACACCAGTAGCTGAAAGTGCTTTAAATCTGTTAAAATTTTTATACACACACATATGAGATTTGTACATATAACGTCTTTATGAGAAATGCGCTTTGTATGCCTGTAAATAGTGATGAAAAGAAAACTGTGTGATTAAATAGCTTACAGTAGCATTTTATTTGAAGTTTCTAAATAAAACCAGGTCTGCTGCGTTACTTCAGGTAAATTATTCCTTAAATGCAAGGTTGTCACATTTGTGTATAGTCCAAAAATGGAGACAAGCATTTCTTTAGAATGATTAGCAAATTAATATTATAAAACACAAGGATGTTATTTTTAGAAACATTCTTACTGGCAATTAAAATAAAAAGTAAAGTTTGACCAAACTTAAGCCTGTTTCATCACACTGGTAATTAACTTATGTAGCGTTTTTTCAGCCCTATTATTACAGCACATCTATTTTTAGTTAAGGTGGTGCCCAATCTTGCTTCACCCCTTTTTCAGATAACACAAAACCAGTCTTATGACTTTAGTCATCATCCTTTGTCTTCTGAGATGTGGAAAGCAGCTAAGTCATGGCAAGTAAACCATTTGCTAATTGTATGTTCACTTTTTAGTTGCCCAAGTTTTCTGTCTCCACCTTTTAGCTTTGCTTTTTTTCTGGAATTCTGGCAGAGGTAAGGAGAGAAGATGGAGAATACTCTTAAAGATAATCTGGGTTGAGATTTCTTTATTCATTCCTGTGGACACAGCCTATGGGTGATACATACCACCCTGATCTCTCTAGCTTTTGTATTTGGATACTTTTAGCCAAGACTGCCAAGACTTATCCTGTGTATAGCATTATTTTGTGGGCTGCTGAAAATGCACTCTTTTTTTTTTTTCATAGACTAATCATAACACTTTTTTTGGATTATATTCAGATTAAAAAAAAAATCCAAATCTCTGTACTTAGTACTGAAATGTACTTAGCAGTGTATTTCACTGGCAAGTGCTTTAACAAGAGGAGAAGGGAATGGAAATGAAGTGCATGCACAGACCAGTCCATCTGTGACTGACAACTTGTGTGAGACCTAGCTTGTGATGGTGCAGATCCTCTGATTTGTTGGTTGAAAGGTGTTGTTTTCCTGCCATTATCACCTGCCCTGCCACCCTGTTCTCTCCACTTCCAATCAGCAAGGTATGAAGTGCATAGATGACTGCTGTGATATTTTTAGAACAGGCCTTGAGCCCAAGTTTGATGCGACATTTTGAATGGTCAGAAGCTTAAGGTCATCAAAAATAGTCTGTCTTCTCTGCACATGGCATTGGGACTCCAGCACTAGCAAGCTCCTTTTCACTTATTATTTCATTTTTGGACTGCCCTTTCCAGCAGCAATTAGGGTTGAAGTTACTACAAGAGCTTTCCCTTCCCAGATTCTTTGCAAGAAAAATGTATCTGATTGAAATGGATTAGAATGGGAGTATTGTCTGAACATGGATTTAATGTATTATTTTCCTGCTTCCCCAAGTTTTTAATGCAAATTATCAGTTCTGACCTGTGCAATTTTTTTAGCCATTGCACGGTGGTTTGAGGCTCAGAAGAATCTGGCAAGTTTTTTGAGAACAATTCTCATTCTAGGAAATTAGGGCTTGGGACCAGCCTTGTCTATTTGTCCTAGAGGGCTCGAGCACTCACATCTTTCTCCTTTAAGCCAGAGATGGGGCAGATGAGGGACATGTGGAGGCAGCAGCTGCAGCTGCCCACCTCTGCTTGCTGAGGTGTGACTTTGCTGGGCATTTGCTTTGGCTTTCCTCTCCATCTGTTCCATTCATTCTGTGGGATCAAGTGCCTGGCAAACTGAACCTTGCAAGACTTGGCTAAATCAGCTTGAAGGACAGATACAAGCCTTCTTAGGGCTGGTTTGGCCTTAGGATACCAGTGGGATGCCTGTATTTACAGAAGTCAAGTTTGTGACATATTTTGGCAGTGCTATAGTACATTGTAAAGGTATTTTCAGTTGCAGTAAGTAGCTGCATTAAGATTTTCAAAGTGGTTTGCTTAGCTAAAGGGAGAGGTTATATTTACTTGAAATGTATTGTAATTTTCATTTCAGAGTTATGAAACCTTGCTTTCAATTGTATTTTGATTTTCCCCTCTTTTGCAATCTATAAATTTTCTGGTTTCACAAGGAAAATTAAGATCATGTTGGTCCTCAGAAAAAGTCCTGGTTCTACTGAAATCAGGCAAAATATTTAGTTTACCCAATGAAGTCACAGTTTCATCCTTTTAGTGTTGCCCCAAATTCACCAGCAGAATAAAATCAGCTCCCAAGCTGGTGAATATTGATTGCATTTTGGGTTGCAGATCTGTTCCTTATCGAAGTTAAAGAGGACAAAGAAAATTAGATGAAAACTGGATCTGGGTTCACTGAAACATTTTGAAAAAACAGGCAGGAGAGGACTGTTGCCATCCTGGCCCAGCTAACCATGAGGATTTTGTGCTGTTTCATAACATTATTGACCAGCATGAGACATGACCTTCTCAGAACGCAGCAGTGGTCAATTTGTTACTGCTCTCAGGGGCATGTTTGTGCATCCAGTGCTGTTTCTCCATGTGCTTGAGTGCTCCCCAGTGAGGGGTGGAGATGCTGGGAGAAGAGGGAGATCCAAGCAGGCAGCACAGTGGGAGAGACTGATGTGTGCCCACAGCTGAGCACATGGTTTGGCTTCTCAGGGCCATTCCTTGGCCCACACATTAAAGGAAGCCCTTTTTAATGCTGTATGTAAAATGTTTCTTCTTGGCCAAGCTTCCAGTGGCTTGTAGAGACAGTTCTTTGGCTTAATTTTTTTTTTTAATCTTTAAGAAAACATCTTATTTGTTTCAAAATTTAAAAGAGTAATTGTTCCAATCTGCATTGGTATCTATCTAGTATAAATCTGCTATAAATCTACTACAACTTTATAATCGGTTGGTAATATATTATGTAAATCCACCTCATCACTTCATGAATCCAAGCCTGTATTTAGAAAGACCCTATTTTTGAAATCTAATTATTTGATGTAAAAGGGCAGCTTTGAATGACAAAATGAAGCAAATATTTTGTGGGTTCTTTTTTTCCCCCAAAGGCTTTTTTCCCCAAGTTATTTACAGTGCACTCCATTGTTCTACTCTTGTAAAAACTTTTTCAGTATCATAGGAAAGTAACATAGTTTGGATTAAAAAAAGAAAAGACAAAACAAAAATTAAGCCTCTGTTTTTTAGGAGGGGATAATTTCAAATAATAGAATCATTTCTGATATAGGATATATTACTATGGAATTCAATTCCATCAATTAAGCAATACTTATTTCTTATTAGTGTTGAAGGTACCTGAAGTGGGAGATGGCTGATAGACTTGGATGTACTTACATTAACGATTGGACTCAATGATCTTAAAGGTCTTTTTCAATCCAAACAATTCCATGATTCTACCCCCAAGATCTGACCTTTTTAGAATCATGAGATAAGAGCGGTCTTGGAGGTCTACAACAAAACCTGCCTTAAGCTTGACATACAGAACTGTTAAAGGTTTCTTTTCACAGACATGTAACGCTCATTTGCAAGTTGCTGCAGTGTTTGAAGCATGCTTAAAATGCACGTCCACCTCTGGCTTGAATTTTTCTAATCAATATATTTTTCTTAAGACTTTATTTCTTAAAAGGAAGACCATTTTACTGCCCCACTGGACATCTTGCCCTGTGTATTGTAGACAATGCCAAACCACCCTTGGGCTTCGTCAATAAAGTTAGTATCACAGGTCTTCAAGTTTCCAGTTTTGAAAGGTTTTCCAAACCTATTTTATGCATGTGGTATGTCTGGTCATTCTCAGTTTTTCAGTGTTCTTTTTCAAGTATTTATACTGGGAGAAGTTACAGTATCCCAAGATATTCTATGATATGTATATCATCTCACTGCTGTTATTCACTACAATTGTTACATTTCCAAAGATTTTGTTAGCCTTTTTTGTCCTGGTGTAGTCCTAGGAGCTTGTATTTGGTTGGCTAGCTTCTGCTATGATTCCAAATCCTTTGCATGGCCATTGGTTTCCACAGTTCAATTCTCCAGGCAGCATGCATGGCCTACATTTCTTGTCTTAAATCCAAAAAGAATCACTCAAACCTGGGCATATATTACTAGCTAGAAATTGTGTTCCTATTGGTTTTCCAGCCACAGGGATTTAGCAGTCTATTATCCAGGAACAGTGACCAGGTGATCTGACCTGCCAGACTACCCCTGAGTAGGAGATGCCGTGCAAAACCCTGCATGGAGGTTCAGATTATCTGCTCATTAGGTGTGCAACAAGCTTGAAACGCCTGGAGGATGCTGAACATACTGGCAGCTGTCCCAAGTGATGTGCTCGAGGGTTCCTTTATGCACGTGCGCCCAGGTGTGCCTGGTGGAGGCAGGCACAGCAGGCACAGCACTGATGTCTCTCTAAGGAAGGTGGGCATAGCTGTGAAGAGCCAGGAGATCTCAGATTGCTCCTATCTCCTCTAAACTCATTGATGGCATAGAAGGGACAAAATGCTTTGCTGGTCTGAGGCCCTTATTTGTCAGGATCCGATGTTGCTTTGGCTTGTGTTGTTTATGTGCAATTTACCTGTCTTGCCACAAAAGATGCAGATTTTAGTTCCAACCTGATAAACAACTTTGTCAACAGAATAAATGAATTCTGTATGTTTTCCCTAACCTAAATATTTATTTACTTCATAGCTCTATATTACTGTTAGGGTCTTTTTATTACTTAAGCTTCGTGATTCAGGAAAGTACCTTTGAATTTATGAAGCCCTTTAAGCATATGCTTAACTTAAGCCTTGTGCTTGTAATCAACTATGTGCTGTTGAGGTGTTGTCCTGAATCTAAGACTTAATTTCTAATAGATTTATCTATGTGAACAAAAAATTGTATTTTAAGAGGAGGAAGAAGTGATGTCATCAACTAGTTACAAAACCCCTGAACTAATTTTCGTGAGAAAGATGCAAAGCTCTTTGTATTCTTATACAAGAGATGATAAGAGAGCCATACATTTATCTAGCATTGCACTTCTTATCCTCAAAACTTTGTGAAGTTTTATTCTCCCATTGTTTGTCACAAAATCCCCTAAAGCTACAGATATGCTTTTCTTTGTCCCAGAAAATTCCTTTGAAGCTTGAATTGAGCTAAAACACTAGAATTGCAGTTTTCTCCTCACTTAAAAAATGTCCATCACGTGGTTTCCCAGCACCGCAAAAAAAAGCATCATGTATTCCTGCACAGGCAACACCAAGGCTTGCTACAGAGAGAATTGGTTGGAAACATTCCTGTATTTCTAACCAGAGCACATGGAGTAAGTGATCCATTTTAACTCCTCCAGGGACTTGGAATATGGTCCCCTAGTTCTAAGAGGGAGCAGGACCAGACCATTACAGCATCTCTCCTGATTTCTTTCTGCTTCCAAACCATCTGCTTCTCTGTGGTAATAGTCTTTCACTGTTCGTTAACATGGTTAATCCTCTAGCATAAGCTGTAGTAATTTATGCTGGATTTTTGCATTTCATGTGGCACTAATGGTATCTAATGAACTGTGGCTTCAGAAACATCTGTTCTATACAATAGTTAATTTTTTTCNTTTTTTTTTTGCTTCTTTCTTTTTTTTTTAATCCCAGTGATTGGATGCACAGAAATAGTTAGGAAGTCTTTAGGCTGCAAAGATTAGAACTCAGACCTTCAGTACTGAAATAGACCAAATCTAATACTACTCATGCAACCTTAATTTAGCTCCCACTTGTTTATGAATTGTTTGACATTGATGCATGTTATCATGCACTGCCTTTTCACTTGCCAAATGAAAAATGGACTGAAAGAAGGTTGAATGGGACACCTGTAAGACTGCAGTGTCCTCATTTAAGCATATGACTAGAAGCCAGAGAACATCTCTTTTTTTAACATGTGCAATATTTATGTGATACAATTGAGCAATATGACTAACAAAACCTATGCAAGTATTCATTTACAAGTGAGAAAACTGCAAAATTGAAACTAAATTATTAATATTAATTATAGATTAATATCTATATATAAAATACCATTGCATTATTAATATGCGAATCTATAATTATTGGTATTATTATTGATATAATATTAATATAATAATAATACTTCAGAATCGCATGAGTGAAAAATGGGATATGCTAAAAAAATCAGTAATATACTATTTTTACTTTGAAAAAAATAAAAAAAAAGACAAAAGTGTTACTTAATTATAATGTTGCAGAGTTAATAATGCAGTAGAAATCCTAGCTCTTTCTAATTTTAGGGCTTCATTTCTTAGTCTTAATGTTGCAGTAATGTGATTTCCAGATTTAATTTCCTTATATTTGTTTTTAACAACTCAGAGGGAAAATAAGAGAAACACATTGTGAAAATGCTGTAATGAGATCACAGTGCTACTAACATGCCTTACGTTTTCTATAAAGTGGCTGATTGCATTGATTGAGTCACCTCACCACCACTAAATCATTTCAGCAGTTTACTCTTAGCACCAGTGTCATTAAACTTCTCCAAGTTTAGGAAATGCATTTTAAAAACCAGAAAAAAATCCCCTCATGTTCCTGTATGAAAATGTCACCTTATAACATCCATAGTTTTAAAAATAAAAACCAGATTTTCTTCAGGCATGAACCCTTTATCCTTCCCCTGTGGGACTCTTAAGGAGCTCTTTAAATTCACGTGATCGTGCAGTTAAAGTCTGGGCTGACTCAGCAAAGTGTTTAACTGTGTGCTTAAATTCTATTGCAATCAATAGAATTTGAGCATGTGCTTAAATGCTATGTTGAAAAGAAATGGATTTACACATGTGTTTTAAACCTAAGCATGTACCAAAGCAGGCTTATAATATGTCAAAGCAAGTCGGAAGAATTCAGGTTGTAAAAACCCTACCTTTGGGGTGACTGACTTCATAAGTAAAATATTTTTATACAGTTTTTATGTATCATCTAAAATGTAAAGCATAATGCTGTAGTTATTATGGTCTGTGAATTAGTGAACATAAGACAGTTTGTGCGTCTGTCAGTTTAAAATACGTACGTAAGAATTAAGAACACTTGCAGCTAAATATCTAAATGTACATTTTCTGCTCTTGAATATAGTTTGCTTTTAGTTAGTTACTGAAGTATTTGAAGTCACTTAGAGCTGTGAATGCTATCTTTAAAAATGCAGCTGCATATATAAGAAGCTATAAACACATATGGGTACCTAATACCAGGATCCTACACTCCACAATTTTTCCATGTTCTGACCTGTTTTTTACTTATTCCTCCCGTGTTTCCCTGTAATATGAAACCTGATTATTTTGAGGCACTGAATCACCAAACAGCGTCATGTTCTCTTTGGCTGAAGGGCATAAGCAATTCTACTTTTTCTATTTACTTGTGTTTATAAAAAGCTTTTTCTGCCTTAGAGGAGGTTTCTGTTTCTACCGTTGATACCTCTTGCACTGTGTTAAACTGCCCTGTACTGTGAAAAGGCCACATATTTCCCATAAAACAGTTGGGTATTTTTATTTTCCAGAGAAAACGTTTATGATACCAAATTGTCAGCAGTCAGTGGTGTGATGGTATGAGTTATGCTCATCTGAAATCTTGCACTGTAACACCCTACCTATCGGTGTGCTGTCCCTGCCCCTGCTCCTGCCCCTTTGCAGGGCTGGGTGCATGCCATCTGCAGAGCTGCACTGCTCACTCAGGAGCAGCGCTCCTGTGGAAAACGGGGGTAGAGGGAAGACAGATGCCAAGGAGAGCAGGGTGGCAAGAGGGTGCTAACTTGAGGATTCTGCAGGGAAAACCCTTGCTGCTGCCAGCTGCTCCAGTCTCTCTCTGTCCAGGAGGCAAGTCCTAACTCTCAGCAGGACCAGGTGATTTGGCACATGGAGGAAGCAAAGGTTTGGGTTGACAGGATGACTTGAGCCACAGACTTCCTGGGCCTGCCTTCCTGCCATCGAGTAGCCAAACATCACAGGGGTGTCACAGTGCTTCGTTATTGGAAATCTTTTCTTCAGTAACACAATTGTGAGAAGTGCATTGAAAAATACACTGCCTTTGGCTGTGATCTGTCATGTAAGTTAAAGAGCATACAGAAGATTCTTCACCAAAAGACAGAAGAGAGCCCCAAGTACTGGGCAAATTCTTGTGTCTTCAGAAGTAAAATATTACATTGATACTTGAGAATTCTGTGGATTTCTAGAAACCTCCAATACAGCTTCTGTGTTGGCTTCTTGATTATGGTGAGGAATCACATCTCACTGTTGCTCCTGTCGAGCAGAACATGGGAGCAGACTTACACTTTTGGTAGGAGAGTAGTCAAGCTGCTGTATAATATAGATAGCAACAGGCTTTGGTCACCTGTATAAAAAGTGCTGTAAGGCAGGGTAGGACTGAGAAATAAAGTGCTGTCTTGTAACACTGAAATAAAAGTTATCTGTGTGTAGGTATATTAAACATCAAATGAGATGCACCTTTTGAAATACCAGGATGAGAAATGAACTTCACATATGTGAAACTTGCCAAACCACAGAGGAGCATAGTGTTGTCGTCTGATACACTGTCAAAAGCTGCTCTTCTGAAACCTCATCATCTTGGAGAAGTGAAAAAGACGCTGTGTAAATTGCCTAATGCTTCTAAAAATAAGTGTGAACTACTCAGCCCCTCTCCAAATTTTAGCAACTCAACCAAATAGTGCACAGTCGGTAAGCGTGTCTAACACGCCGTGCCACAACTGGTGACTTACTATAAGAATTGAAGCGTTCTAAATACGGAAAGGCTGCTTATATCTGCACGCACAAAGCCAGGTCCCGCACGGACATCTGCTCCCCCCGGCCCGAGAGCTGCAGGATCGCCTCTCCGGCGGCGGCTGCAGGTCCTGCAGGGAGCTGGCGGCCGCCTGGCTCCCCTGCCAAAGCCAACTGTGGCGTAGCCAGAGAAACGGGCAGCAAAAATAGAACAGCAGGATGGCTGCGCGTGGGCGAGGCAGAAACCACATCGCCAGCAAAACCTCCCAGCGTTATTTTAGGACCGATACAGACAGAGGCCGTGGCGTTTTGCTCTTTTTTTACAAAACGCTCCCCGGGGGAGGGTGAGGAGGGAGAGGGGCGCAAGTCCCGGGCGAGGACCGTCCCTGTCCCGCTCCCGCCTTGCCTGCCTCCCCCTTGGCGTGTCCCCCCCTGGCACGGGCTGGGCAGGGGGAAGGGGTTAATTGAGCTCGAGGCCGGGCGGCGCACGGGGGACGGGCGGCGGTTTGAAAGACAGAGACTGGACAGCTGTGTTTGCTGTGGTATTTTTAAACGCATTAATGCAGGCTCCAATCACCCGGCCATGCTTGACCTATTTTTGGCTCAGGCCGGCCATTGTTCTATTTCTGCCGCCGCTGGGCCGCGAGGGTGTCAATTCAAATGCAAATGAGTTATCGCTGCTGGTCCCGCCAACTTCGCCCAGCCGCCTGGCCGAGGGACAGCGGGCCGGCAGCGGAGAGGGACGCGGGCGCAGCAGCGCGGGGCTAGGCTGGGGTCAACTCGGTTAAACCCTCCGCGGCTCCCCTGGAAAGGTGGCTCATTCGGTTTGGTGGTTTGTTAGAGGCAGTTTCCCCCCCCCCCCGCCCTGCCAGGAAGCCCAAAGCGCAGAGATCTCTCTTCATTTCTTCTTCCACCTGCCGCTGGCTACCCGAACGCAACTGCTCAAACTCGGCAGCGCTCAGCCCCCCGCACGCTCACGGCTCCCTTCCTGCGGGCGGGGGCTGCCGACTGTGGATTTGGGCTTTTTCCCTCTCCTCATAGATACTTGTGCAAACGCTTAAACACTGCTAATTGCCGAAGCATATAATCTTACGACCCTCGCTGGAGGAGGTAGGACCGCAGAGGGTCGTGCCCGACGCCTATGTGCAAGTGCAGTGATGAATCTCTTGTGTAGCTGAAGTGCAGACCAGTTGGAATATGCTGCAGACAATTTACGAGAGTGAATCGTGTTTTTCCTCAGATGGGGTTTCTGGACGTGAACAGCTCTTGGCTCAGCAAAGAATGCACAGTATGATCAGCTCAGGTAAGAGACAGCTCCGTGCCTTAGACTTGAGTGGCTGACCGGGAACATACAGCCTAGCATGACAAGAAAACACCCTTCCTTTTAAGAAGTGACTTTATTTTTGTGGGCTTTATCTAAGTTGCTATTATATATACTCCGGTAGTATTTTAGACAGCAGCTGCTGCATTTGCGAGGAGTTTGTCTCCTTTGGTCTGCTGCTTTCCAGACGCAGCAAAATGCTCCCAACTGAAGTCGAGTTTGGGTTTCCTTGTTTGTTTTGTTGTGAGGTTGCAAAATGGGGCTCACGGTACAGGCTCGTTCACAGGAAGAGGCTTCCTCAGACAGACCTTGTCAGGAGGCTGCATTTAGAGCCCCTCATAAGCAATTCTAGTCATATGTCTATTGTAAACAGGATTTGCTCTCTCTGTGAGTTTCCTTTTCTCTAGTTTGCATATGAAGGGGGTTTAATACCAATCCCTGTCTCTTTTCATTACATTGCTACTGCAAAATGTCTTTAAACTGCATGGTTTGTTTTGTTCCTTTAAAAATATTTGTGAACCTGGCAATGCCAGTTACATGTAATGACTCACTGAGATGTAAATTGGATGTGTTATTTCATGAAGGTATTTCAAAGCTGCCCAGAAAGAGCATTGCTTGTTTCCTCATGTATTTCCAGCTACTCCTGTGTTTTCTAGTTTCTTTCCTAGCTGTGTTTGAGACCTGCTACTGAGGATAAATTAACTTGGAAGAATTGTTGCCATTCAGTTTAGGTGGGCTAAAAATGTCAACATTTCAGGTTGTCTACTCTTGCCTCTCCTAAAGTCTGTTAATTCCAGTTCAATTTTCACTGGGATGAAATTCTCGTCTGTTAAGGCACAGTGTTTTCCAGTTTGTATCTATATAAACCTAAGTTTCCTACTTTGTTTTTCAGAAAGTGTTAGTTTTATAGAAGATCCATATGTGGAATGCAGAGTGAATTGTTTGCATGTATTTTAGTTTGTGCTTTCTTTTTCTTTTTCTTTTTCTTTTTCTTTTTCTTTTTCTTTTTCTTTTTCTTTTTCTTTTTCTTTTTCTCTGCCCTCAATATTTAAAGGTAATTATGTGTGTAGGCCATACCTCTCTTCACATATTACCTGTTTTGGTACACCTGTTGACCCTAGGTCTGTTTGTTTTTTTAAAAACTGTTTATTTTCCTGCTTTGTAGAAAAAGAAGTAAAAGTTTTACTTGCGTTCCTTTCTTACATACAAGTTTAGATTGTTGATCACCAATTTCAGCTTCTTTGTCAGGGAAACAAATCAGGTGAAGGCATGTTTATAAATATGAACAGCGAAGCTCTAGCAAAGGCTATGGGTAAGAGCAAAAGTTTTCCTGGAAGTGTTACAGTTCTTCTACAAAGCCATCTACAGTGTCAACCTCTCATTCAAGAATTATTGCTTTCCTTTATTGCATTTCCTTAGTTTTCCTGAACAGCTCAACAGGTGTCCAGTGCTTTTAAATTGGTTCGAGATAAGGCTGATCACATCCTCTCCCTCCTGTTTGTCTTTTTTTTGTTGTTGTGGTTCTGGGTTTTTTTTAGTACTAAGTAAGTTGAAATTAATGGTTCACGAGTGAAAAATTGGGGGGTTTATCTCACTATGATACCCTTTAAGTGCCAACTAATGTAGTAGCAATTTTTTCATTTGAAACTTGGGAAAAAGAGGTGATTTTCTGTAAGTTTATAGCTCTGCTTGTCTTCACTGGAAATAAGAAGATAATGTAGGTGTTGATTTTTATCTGATAATACATAGGTAAGTCCATATAACATACACAATTTGCCCTGTAGTGCCAAGTAAAGTAGAGGGGGAGTTTAGACTAAAAACAATCCCCACAAAAGCTTATTCAAGAACATTATCCAAATAAAAGGTGTTTAAGAATATATATATATATATATATGTATATATATACACACACATATTCTGTGGAATATAAAATATTCCTATGTGTTTCAGTTGGCCTTTAAAATACAACTACAAGTAGTTGACATGACACATAGTCTGCAGTTTCAGTTCATGTCACATGAAACCTCAAAGCCTGGTGCTGCTCTTGGTTACCTTCAGCTCCCTCAAGTTCAGCATCTTACAGGATCAGTTCTGGTAACTTTTCGTTGTTTCCATTTATGATGCATATAGGGAAGAAAGAAGTAGCTAGGGTATGGCAGTATGCATCAGCATTTGGAGAAGCCAGAAACAGTCATTTTAATTTTCCTTTTCACAATGCCCTTACTTTAAAGTTATCTTCACTTAAATGCTTGTGACTTATACTCAGGTTAAAAACTTACATGTAGTTAAGAAAATAACAGCTCCCTGAACGTTTGTGCTTTGCACCCTTGATGTTCTTGCTCCAAAGACTTCCATAATAACTTAAAACAGCCAACAACAGATTTTTAGGTTTGCTGGTATCCAGATACAATGCACCTATATTATGCAACTGATTTTAAACTGGGCTGAAGAGATCCCCAAAGAGGACAGGTTGACTGGTCAATGGACTGGATTTGCAAAGCAAAATGTCTAAGAAATTTCTGACAAGAGCAGACATAGGAAATACTTCTGTGATGAGAATCAGTTCTCCCTCAATTACTGCTTTGCCTGTCTGTCTCCATCCTTGCTTGTAAGTCATACTATGAATGAGATGATCTGGATAGGTACCAATCAAAAGTCTAATTATGAATGGAGCAATCTAGATCAGCGCTGACTCAAGAAGCTGTGTAATTTGCAGACACCTACACCTTATTGCAGAGAGCAGTTTCAGCTATCTTGGGAAGACTGAACTAAATTCTCCCATATGGTGCTGTTGCTCTAAAATGCAGCAGCAAGTGCTGTGCATCTTTATTTAAGAAAATGATGTTGATGCATTCTTATTTGATACCATAGTTATTTTAATTTCACATTTACAAAATAAATCTGGGGCCTAAAGCCTCTTGTTTAGCTTGAATTATTATTTATCTATTCTGTCCCTTTTACTTTACACAACAAGACTCAATTTCCACGTGTGTGCAATGCCACAGTGGATCCTAACATTTAGCTGGCCTCTGATCTTTTCACAGTACAGGTAGCTAACTGTAAGTCCTTGAATAAAAGCGTTTGGTGCAGCACAGTCCATGGGAAAAACGCTCATTAAAATGTAGTTAATAAGTAACCAGTGCAGGACTACATTTTGAAACAGATGGTATTTGTGTGAAGGAGGGACTGACCCAGTCCTGGTATCTGTAGATGTGGGACTTCAGGAAGTAATGCCACCTTTTGGTGATTTAATGTACAGTGCTGGTTTTTCAAGGGTAAGGTTGTTAAGTCTTCTCCACTGGCCATATCTTGGTGTACAGCCTTGCAGTACCCTGCCTGGATTCCACCTTGGTTTTTATTGGATAAGGCATCCTCTGCTTCCTGCTCAAAGCTGTTGTGTTGAAAAATTAAGAGTTCAAGGAGATCATGAGCTTAAAGCTTGGCTTGTCAATGAGTTGACAGGTGACCTGAGCAAGTTACACAATCCTGCTTATGTCAGCTAATCCTTCTGTGAAACGCAGTAAATGATACCTGTCAGGATCTGGAATCAATAGACCAAAACTAGTCTAAAGGGAATATAATGGTTCAGAATGATTAATTTGATTGGCTCCATCTACCTCTGATTTCACAAGTGTCACAAGTGGATGTAGTGAATGTTTATTCTCTGCACCAGTCAGGAAATGTAACTGTGTCACTTGAATATAAATGACAGAATTCCTGCTGCACGCATCGTGCTGTATGTGGGTTGGCAGGTCCTCATGAGCAATCTTCCCTCAGTAAACCCCAGTGTGCACAGTTTGTCTTGTGTGTTGTCTCTGTCATGTGTTTTCATGACCTTGTGTACGCGTGGTTTGCTTTACACATGGAATTTGTATTGCCTTCAGGAAAAGCTCTGTGGTATTTGCTCTCCCATTTTTTTCTTTTTTTTTTTTTCCTCTGAACAAAACCTTTACCTGTTCACCTGTTCCTGTGTAGAACCTGCAGAAAGCAAGTTCATTTCAAGTTTTGCTCTGATACTCAAAAAAACCCTTGACTTATTTGCTTATCTCAATCAGGTAACATAAACTTCTTACAGGGAGCAAATGTTTCATTTAGGGTGTCTCAGGCAGTAACACTTTGGAGAAAGCAGAAAGAATGAGAAGAGATGTGCTGAGCTTTGTGGTTCTCTTCAGAGTAATGAAAAAATTGAGTGTGGAAATTCAGTACAAGGAAGTTCTGGATAACAACCAGAGTGGCTTTTTCAATGCCTGTTGTAAAGGTGAGGTACAATAATCTGGTGCTTCATAGTAGTAGCAGAAGTATTTGAATTAATTGTTAGGGAAGTGTAAGGCCTTAGCCATATGCAGTTAATACAATGAGAAGAAACAAACAACATAGACCTGCAGTCTTATGTAGTTAAAATCTCACTGATTTTGAGTAGAGGTTCTGCCCTGCGATGTATGCTGGACAAAACTTTGGTTATGAGTTTAGTTGAACAAAAACATGGTAGAATGGAATGAAGCTGCTTTTTCTGTTTTATGTTTTGAAACAACATTGAATACTGGCCAGTGCTGCCAATTCCATGTGTCTAATGCTGTAACAACTAATGCTACAGCATTGCCTTTTCCTTCTTCTGTTTTTTTTTTATTCCAGTCACAGCTTCTGATGCTATGTGGTTACCTGATGGTCTTGCTTTGTATTAGGAGGTATATTTATAGGTTGTGAAAAAAGCCTGAAACTCAAGGTACAAGACTGACAAGAATAGCAAGTTAGAAAAGCTGGAAAGCAAATAAAAAACTATGCAAAACATTACTTCAAAACCTTTTCCAGTGCTTTTCAGAGCCCATTAAACACAGCATTTAGTACAGAGGTTCTCTAGTACTAGTGCTAGGACACTAGCTCCCCTCTCTTCAGTGCGCTGAACTAAATCTCTGTATTGGAAAACAGCTTTTTACTTCGGTTGTTTATTGCTTTAGCTGTTCGGCTGCATAACATGTATTGGTTTGCACTGCACTCACACACACAGTTCCAGCCAGTCTTCCCTTCTATAAAACTGTGTGCAGAACACATTTAGTTTAAGGTTTGCACTCGATAATGTGGAACGCTTGTAGCTCTTCCAGTGCCAGAGCTTTAATCAGACCCATGTTTCTGTGCCGACTGCCCAGCCCCTCTCTTCTGCACTGTCTTTGCAGAAAAAACCAAAAGCTGGGAGAAAGCAGAATGGATAGTTAGGCTGCAAAATATGCACATTCATTTCAGGTTCTGGTGTAGATGATGGGGGAGATTTCAGACGTTGCATTTTAACCTTTCCCAACTACTGGTGGGGGTAGAGTTTCATATGTTGGGTACAATACAAAATATCACAGAGAAACCAATCAGCAGATATTATTGTTAAACGCATGAAAATCTAAAATGCTCTGTTCTGTGGATCTCTTTAACAGGCTGACTCCTCTGGGTCAGTTATTCTTAGCCTAGTTATTTTCATCTTATGGCATTACAGGTCTAAGATTAGCCTGTTAGGCGTTATCATGCCATCTGAGTTACCTCCTAATATAACTGTACACCGGAATGATTATTTATAGACAGAGCATTCTGTCATTTTTGCTTTATTTCTGGTAGTTTAAATAAAGAAGAGCAACATTCAAGAAAAACCGCAGATTCCTTCCTGCTGCCAAAACAACATGATAACTGCCTGCTGAGGGGCAGGGATATTGTTTAAAATGTGTGCTTGCAGCAGATGCAAACATCTTACCTCTCCTAAAACAAGATACCCCAGGGTACCACTGCTTCTGTCTGTTCTGGAGGAGGGAGAGGGGTGCCAGATTGATGTACCAAATGACAGAGCTGAGATGGGGTTGTGGCTGCTGATGAGAACAAGGATAACCAGGTGCTATTTTTAGAGGTCGGCTCTGTCAAGCTCCATGTTCAGTGTGAACATGTCACATATGCACAAAGCTCCTCCAAAATGGACCCATCACTTTTGTTACATAAAAGTGATGTCTGCTGTACGAGTAGCCTTCTATGTGATTTTCACAAGACAGAACAGGAAGCTTCAGCAAATTGACAAATTTTTAGTAAAGCGTTCTTCATGATTGCTGCACAAACATTTCTGCTCAGTAGAAAAACTTTAAACCTAAAGCAGAGTTGTTGTTCAAGAACACAGTGAGGCTCATTCTCTCCTGAGGAAGTTCACTGGGATCTTTGTGTTTGTATGTGTATAACCAGGAGGAAGCTTTTAGCTTTTAGTGGCTGTTTAGTAAAGAGCAGCAAAAATAGGAAATCTTCAGCTGGGTGTCAGTGCAGCCTCTGCCTGCAGTTGTTGCTCAGGAGGCAGGCAGCTGACAAAATAGGGAAACATTAATGGATTATAATTATCTAATGAATTCCAGCTCTTTTGGCTTTCTGCTCTAAATAAATGGCATGTTTTTGTCTTTGTGCAGATTTTGTATGCAATCAGGGGGCACCTGATTTGTTCTACTTTAAAATGTTACTGGTGTAAAAAGGCTTGAAAAATCGGTGGAAGCCTCTGCAGGGTTGAATGATACGGTGCTGGTTTGACTCCCATTATATAATAAGCAGCTCTTTTTTCTTTTTTTTTTTTCTTTNTTTTTTTTTTTTTTTGTCAGCCTGGCAGTTGTGTGCATGACTGTAAAGGTACCTTGGCATTTAGTATAGTCTGAGCATAGCCAACACATCTGTTTTATTTGTTTGGTGTCTCATGGTTGTAAACTCCTTCCAGCTTGTGGACTATATAAACATGATGAGCTCCAAGAATTCAAACCTTTTGCATATGAATGTGCTAGAAATACAGGGTGTTTTATTCTAATGGCAACATGTTCTTTCTGGTAATAAGACTGAATATCATCAAAGGGAGACAAGAGAAATAACGGCATGAATTCTTTGAAAATGCCAAATGCATAAATCATGTTTTTACAATCAAAGACTATAGTTCCTCTTTCATGATCCCTGTGGTTGAAGGTATGCATGCCACAGGGAGGAACCACAGTTATTCAATTTCAGTGAAGTCTGGAATGAAATAATGAGCAGACTTAATGTTAATTTAATAATTTCCCCCAATTGTTTCTGTTCTTAATCCAAGTTTCCTTTTTCTTTCTTGGTGCCCAAGGCCACCACCTTGTTGGTGTTGTGCAGTAACAATATGAAAGAGAGCAGGAAAAACAGACTGTTAGTGCTTAATCTTACATAGAGACTCTTTTTGGACTTTTCTACTCATTTAGTAAAATGTTAGTGTTGGCCTTTTTATTCACCTGTTCATAACTCCAGTTTTTGCAGAGACAATAAGTTCTTACTTCTCTACATCTACTTGCTTGATCTCTAGATAAACATCCTGGTTAAAAGAATGTATTTTTCCTAAGCCTCGTGAAGTCTTTTTTTACAGGCACAAAAATGTCAAACTCCTGGACTCTTCAAACTTTTTGTATTCTAATTTGAATTTGACCTTGAAGTTTTGAAGTGCTTAAAAGAATATATGTATTGCAGTACCACAAAGAATCATAAAGTAAAATACCTAGATTTTTTGAGATTTTATGATGACATAAATAGTGATGGAATTAGTATGAGGCACAGAAAGGTGTTAGAAATGGCAAAAGGAAAATAATCAGCATTTGTATTTGTGATGTCTTTTTATTAGCATGTATTTATTTCATGTAGGCACATAATGTTAAAGGACTATATAGAAATTTCTAGGATGCTTCAAAAGGCTCATCCTCAAAATCCTTGCACAGCAGCTGCTGAAATCTAGTGGGGGACCTAAATTCGGGAGAGCATTTTACCTCTGTCTAGTAGCTGTCCAGCCTGAATCATGCATATGCTCAAAACTGTTCCAGGCTCCAAAGAGAGATCCGCTCGTTCCCACGTACACACATCAGAGAGTTCGCATCCTTTTATTTGCTGTCACTGTTCTTCCTACAGCACCTATTTCAGAAGAGGAAGAAAGTTTTACTCTATTGTTTCTATTAAGTATTAGCAGTAGTTATCACAGTAATAATTCCATAGGATATAACAAGTTTTACTTAGGTTTTTCTCAAGTAGTATGGAAGAAGGACTGACAGAAGAGAAAGGTTTGAAGAAGTTATGAGATAATTTTATAAATGGAGTAGTAGGGCAGAAATGAGCTATACAAGCACTTCCTATGTTAAAATGCTGTTGTGAGGGAGGGTGGGAAAGGATCTGAAGATGTAAGAGAACTATGTGGGAGGTGGAAACCAGGGGATTTTGAAGCACAGTTCTAACTGTCCATGAACACAGGAAAAATATGGTTGAAAACAGTTAAGAAAGAAATCAACTGAGATGAGAGAAGTTTCTGTCAAAGAGATCTCTAATGTCGTCATGAAGAATACATGGGAAAGTATGAATATTTTAGAATCAACAAGAGTTGTTAAAAACAACCCAGGGCTGTGTTACTCTTGTAATGACACATAAGCTAGTATTCAGGGATTTCGCTTGCTGCTGTAGAGATTCTTTTTCTCTTTTCTTAGTCTGAGAGTGAGGTTTGTGAGAGGGAGAGGTATAGGACACAGATTTTGTTTATGCACATACTACAAATTCTGCTGCATCTCACTGTCTTGAACTCTTTCCCTCCAAATGTAGCTCAGCTTTCCTGGAGAACCTGCAGAGCAATCTCAGCAGAGCTTTGCAGTGAATTTCCATCCCTTGTCAGCTGCACCATTCCTGTCTTGCCTTTTCTTCTGGACCTAGTTGGCAATTTTCTGGGCTCTGTGCTGATTTTCTGGTTTGTTTGTTTTTTTCCTTCTTGTGCCAGTGTATACAGGGTGATAATGGGGCATCTGGAGAACTTATTAAGAAGGGAAATTACAAATGCCAAAATCAAAGGGACATAGGCAGAAATAAAAAAGGAATAAAAAAGATAAAAAAGGAATAAAAAAGATAAAAAAGGGATAAAAAAGGAATAAAAAAGGAAGGCTAATGTAGCCAAATTAAGTAATGGTGATGCTATGGGTGATTAAGGATACTAATACTGACACAGCTATTTAATTTTTTTAGAAAATATATGGTTAGAAATGGGAATATTCAGAAGAAAATTAACCCTTGGGCTAAAAATTTTAGATCTCATCTAAGAAAAAATGCCTCTCTCTGGTTACTGATCATACATATCTACTTGTCACTGGTACGCATTTACAAAGATGTATATATATTGCCTTATCACCAGTCTTACTCTGCCTCTCCTCCAGAGGACACTCTGGCATGGCTATGTTAAAACCTGTCAGAAATTTTGGGAACTCTGGGTTTAACAAGTTAGTTGAGGTAGCCTTGAATGAGTGCCTGAGGCAAAGTGGTTTTCCTTCTGCAGGCCTAGCAGCCCACCAGAGGCAGATGCACATTCCATAAACCTCCACATCTGTCTGCCATTCTTCATCTGCAGATACCCAAAGGTGTGCAGCAGCACATGTTTGTTCCCAAGACCTCAGAAACTCATCCTTAAAGATCTGTCTTTGTTATTTCTTCTGGGGAATACTATTGCATGTCTCTTCTGGTAGTGATTAGGAGATCTAGGTGCATGGCCGGTTTTAAAACATTACCAACCGAATTGTCTTTAGTGTTGTCCTGAAGACTCAGAAAGACATGAGTGAGTGTAGAAATCTGGACTGTTCCTTTCTTCCTTTTTTCTGGACCCTCATTCTTCTGCTGGACAGTCACACCTCTTGTACCAACACAGGTATTCATGTGTCCATTGGGGCTGGTGGAAGGAAGAGATGATCTTGGTTAAACATGACCCCCAGGCCCTGTGCCACTGCAGTGTGTGCTGCAGTGTGGGGAAGGAGAGCATCATCTGTGGGGTCAGAGGGGTCATGAGTGGGGAAGGGAGGCATGACCATTGTTCTCAGTTTCAGCTATGGCATATGGTGGTCCCAAAATATGTTAAACTGCTGCCTGGGAAATCTTCTGGAGATTTCACCTTGCTTCTCTCAACATTTTACAGGACAGAGCCTAAAATTTCACACTTAATTAGCACCTTGTTAAACTCCAGTGAACTACATAGCACTTTACCATTAAATACAATTTATGCTAATTCCGTCCCTGTGAAGCTGTCAATAATTTACCTTACATCATCCACAGGGCACATTTTATTTGTTAATGTGAAAGGAAAATACCCTAAAAATGTACATTGTTTTGCATTAACTAGAGTATTATATCTCTGTTGACCTTAGCAACCTGCACAAAAACTGCATGTATTGGAACCAGTAGCTGTCTTGATCTCAAAGCTGTATCAGTACTAGTACAGTGTCTCTTCCAGGAAGGTCTTCCTGGCTCTTGCATTCAATTTCTGGTGCATTCTTTTTTTTGTGGAGAAAAGGTTTTGCCAAACATTCTCCCACTGTAGTGCCTCCTATCCTCTAGTTTTGTAACCCAGGTGTGCTTTGGTATGTCCTTAGACCTCCTAGACAATCTGGAAATCGGTAGAATTCAAGTTATGGGAGAAAAAAAATTTCCTTCGTGCGATCCTGTTTTCTGGTCGCTACTTAGGTACTGTTATCAAATACTTCCCAATGTAAATCAAAACCATAAAATAACTAACTGACATGCTGACATGTTAGCAAACGCAGATCAAAAGGACTGTATAATTTTCCCAGTTGCTGCTATAAATTTCTTACTGAGTGCAGTTTCAAACTGAAGGCACAGTTTGAGTCTCGTGGCTGGCACAAGGCTGTACAGACATTTTTTGGATCAGAACCCTTCAAAACGACTGTGCTCTCCACAGTAACAGCCAAAGCAGAAGATGCCAGATCTGAAAGGAGAGAAATTTTTCACTGCCGTTGCTTTGCTGTGAAAGTCTGCACATCTGAGCTGGTGACAGCCACAAACTGTGTCCCCAGTGGGACAGAATGGAGAACTAGAAGCATTAGTTAGTGACAATCGTGTAGGACATAACATGTTGTGTCCAGCTCTCAGGAGGTGGTATTTGAATAATTTTCCGAAACCCTCAGTAGAAAGAAGAAAACGAATCTTTCTGCTTAGATAACGCGTTCAGATGCCTAAACTTCATGATTCTGAATGCAATTATAAAGTCTGCCTGAAAGACAGTCGTTACTTTCTCCAGGAGGCAGGCTGTATATATTAATCTTACATTTTTGCAGTAAATCTACTTTGTTTTTATGTAACCCTTACTTGCACTCCCCAGAAGGCCTGTAGTTATGCAAATAATTCTCATTTATAATATGGTTTCCCTCTTCCAATGTGGATGGATGGGTGCTTAGGTGGATATAAATAGTATGTGTTCCATGCAAAAAAAGCATAATAGCACAAATGAGAATCAGACTCTTTCTACTTATGGAAGTCTTCCCAAGCTCTTAATCATCTTAAACCCAATTAGTGCTTTCCTGTTTCTGACATGGTTCCCTTTGAGATGGGATAACAGAACCAGAATATTTCTGATGACAGAGCCTCATTGATGAATATGAAAACTTCCTTTTATCCTGCTTTCAGCACTTTTCAGTTTTGGATCTGGCTGTACGTTGACCACATGTTGTCACTGAGCTGTCTGCAATGACAGCCATCTGTTTTTAAGGTTATATTAAGGTTAATGAAGCACAGTAAGGCATATTCCCCTCATTCCTCCCAGCAGAAATTACCATGCGCATGCAAAAAATGAGTGAACTCTTGTATTTTGTTTCCGTATCACAAAGCTTTATTAGGACCTCTGGCATTCCTCAGAGCCTTCCATGAAATATCCTGAAGAGATTTGTTTCATCTGTGGTTTTAACCCAATCAATCTTTTTTCCATTATTCTTCTTTCCAGACCTCTATTAAAATAGCAGTCACTATTGCCTCACTGCACTATCAACCTTTCCTGAAATTCAAAAATAATATTTATTTCCCTTCTGCTTTTTATCTTTAAAACTGTTTCTGATCAGCCATAGAGTTCTTGTAACTTCACATAAAGTTACAGAACAGGACACAAATTCCAGTGAGACACCTTTTGAAGGACATTTTGCAAGTCCAGATAAGTCTGTGGACCAGATCCTTCACTAGTACCAAGTGTCACAGCCCCAATAAAATCCAGACCGTTTTTCAGTCACCATCTTGTTAACCCTTTGAAAGAATTATTTATGCGTTTGTATTTCAACGTATGCATGCAACTAGAATTCAAAGCTCTCAACTGCATCTTAAAAAATCAGTTTGCATCAAACTTGATTTGTTCCCTCAAATTTAAACAAAAATTGACTCAGTTGTGGCTGTTAATGGGGGATATAGTTTCTTAGAGAACATATGGGGAAAGAATATTTCTTTGCCTTTTTTCTTTTAAAATTACATACATGGCTCTCATTTGGCTAGAATAATTTGCTAAGACAAAACATTATAAATTTTACATTCAAAATAACTAATTTCAAAAGTATCAGGAGATTAAAGCAATTACAATAGTTTACACATTTCAATCTTGACTCGCGTGTTCACAATTATAACGGTATAAACAGATCATATTTAAAATGAACAAATTGGGTTTTTGTTTCACCACTCATTTGCAATCCTGTCTGTAGCTGTGGTCCAGGTTTTTAAATGAAAAGAAAATATAAAGATTATAAATCTGATATAAATACTAGAGGATAAAACATATGAAAAGGGATTAAGGGAGATATATTTATAGCCTATAACAGAGAGCTCAAGGGACATGGGCACTGGCTATAAATAACTTCAAGGTAACAGTATAAATGAAGGAAGGGAATTATTTGTTCTCAAAAGATGGTAAAGCATGAAATAGTAGCCTGAAGCAAAGAAAAGAATAGTTTAGATGTTAGAACTTTTTTGTCTCAGTAAGACCTATGGAGAGCGGAGACATAAATAACTAAGGTAGGAGGCTGAAGCAGTTTCTAAAGCACCAACTGCAGCTATTTGGCTACAGATTAAAATTACTCGTAGAGGAGGTATGTTACAAAATTCATAGGGCTAGATTTAGTGATGCAAGTGTTTTTTTCTATTTTCTTACCTGTTACATTTTGTAATGCCCTCATTTCATGGTATGTGTTAATTTCTCATGACGTCTATATAGATAGAACATTCCTTCCAAGATTATTGAGCATCTTTTGCCAGATTAAGGGTAAAAAGATGTAGTTATTCAATTATAACTTCATTTATTAGTTGAATTTAAAGCCGTGTTGTTTTCATCAAAGTTGTGAAGTTTCCTGTTGTAATTTGTCCTGGACTGAAGGAAGAAGTCCTCTGTTCTGAACAGTCCCTAGATGAGATGGTAGCTGTTGAACACTGTAACCTAAGGTTGCTGGGTAGGCAAAACAGCTTCTGTGAATTGCACATGATGATATCAGAACACGGGCATTTGCTGGGTACTGCGACTTCACTAGCATGAAATGGCTTATGTAGGTTGGGTGCTGGCATGGTTCAAAATGAGTCCTGATACAGCCATGACAGAATTGAGGAGGAGACATGGCACAAACCCCAGCACGAGCTGGAGTGTTGTAACTATCCCATTGCCTACAGCTGTAGACCTCAAAACAATATGGTTCTACTCCAGGTTATCACTTGGACATGTTTTTCTTGGTTCTTCCTTTATTTCAATGTATCTAGGGGGCTTCTTAATGCTGGACATTCTATTTTTCAATTTAAAAAATTCAGATGAGGTTGTTAGTGTAACCCAGCTAAAAGAAGTCATATCACACCTGTCATTGAGAGCAGTGCAGGAGACTTGAAAGACTGAAGTTCTTTCAAGGTGGTGTCAAGTATGCTTGAGAGTGTGTATGTGAGAGACGGAGGGAGAAATCAATTGAGTAAAAGAAAAGAACTGCACAGGTATATTTGGACCTCTACAAATGGCATATCACTTTCTTGGTCTAACTTACTATGATTTTTTCAGTGCTCAATAGGCTTTTATGTATCATGAGAACAATACGAAAAAACTTAGTGTTGCATTGTTAAATTAATATGACAACTGTTTTTATCTCTGCTTGTCTAACATGTAATTCACTAGGTAATAATAGTTTTGAGGGACTTACAGTTTTAGTTGTTATGTACAATATCTATACAAAATACTGTGTTAATATTGATTGAATAATACAGATGTGTTTGGCATGCATAGCTTCAATAAGTTTCTGTATTGCAAGAAGAGGAATATAGTGTCTGCTCATTCCTGCCCAAGATTTCATACTCAATACCCTTATACTCTTGCACTGTTAGCACTACTAGACATTCCCTGTGCTGTTAAATCAGGCAGGGTCTCCTCTTGAATTACAAACTTCTAGGCACATCTGAACCTAAGGATTTTAATTATTACTGAATTGGGTTCAGTGTATAATAGCTCAGAACAGGTGCCTTAAATTTCTTAGGCATTTAGTCAGTATTTAGCTCTTTTCATGTCTTTCCTCTGTACCTCTTAGCTGTTAATTTTTGCAGCTTTGAAAAAGCTGTCTTAATAAGGTAATTAAAAATGTTATTTCATGTGGATAATAGAGAAAAAAACCCGAAGATCCTGTATGGTAGAGGACTACATTTGATTTTATACCTACCACCTATTTTTGTCATCCCTCTTTGGCCACACTAAAATCCATGTTCCCTCTTGGCCAGATGACAGCGCTGGATGAATAACTTCTCACTCAGAGGCCAGCCTTTGAAGTCTGGTGTGCCCCACATGCAAGGTGGCTCTGGAGGTGCAGTGCTGTTAGGAAGACCTGTGGTCTTTCTGGATTTGAGATATGTTTTCAAGAGAATGCTTGTAGATCAGTGGTAATCTCTGTGTCACCTCTGCAGGGCAGGCACCAGCTACCTCCTGGTACCTCATTTCACTCCGTGGCCTTTGGGTTGTACATGCCAGTGTCTGAATATTGACAGTTGACTGGGAACTAATAATTTCACTTACATGAAACAAATGTGCTTTGGGAACGATCCAGCTTTTCTAAGGGATTAGTCTTCTAGGAAACGAGATCTGATTTAATTTATGAAAACTTCAGTCTAGAGTTGTATGTTTGCAGTGTATAAAATATTGTTTTTCTTAATTTTTCTTTCTTCACATGGCTTTCTTTGTCACCTTTGAGTCTGTTTTTCTTCTTGGGGAGGTATTAGCTCATGTGCGATAGAAGGTGTTTCTCATGGTTTTCTCTTCAAGATGACCCACATAGTTGACAGCAGAGCTGCCTGGTGTCTCTGCCTGGACTTCCCTGAATTGCATTGCTTTATTCTGTCAGAAAAACTCAATAGTGTTGGGACATGATGACAGCTGCACAATGGTCCTTGTACAAACAAATGTTCTCCCATCATGAAGGAAATAAGGTGAAAGTGTTTATAATCTGTCTAGTTTGGGATTCTTTGGCCTGAGGAATGTCTTATGTGTGTAGGATTTATGTTAGTTGTGAGGCCTCTATGCATTAAAAGAACTTTGAGGCCTGTTGAAAATTGGAGTGGACTAAATTAAATTAAGAAAATATTAGTCTTAATTTCCCAAGATTATTAAGATGGCGCTTGCATGTTTACTTTGATTTTTTAGATGAAAGAATAAAGAAAGCAATCTGCAGCCTATCAGATTTCCGATGAGTGAAAATGGCACTAAGATGAAAAATCTAGTTATTTGGCATGCATAGTGTCACATTTCAGTATTTAATGTTTGTTATGTTTTGAATGCTCTGTCCATAAATACTTTAATATATTTTTCTGCCAAGAGGCATCTGTCTTACACTGTAAAGGTCTTTATCACTTCATTTATTTCATCTTCTTGACCGATGGTATTCCATTTTCCTACTGACTTTTTCAAAGTAAAATAAAATTAAGTCAACTTTTTTCTTAATTTTGATTTCTATTGTCATTTTGCCTTTGTTCTTTCTCACTTCATGCAAAGCTATGAATTTAATCACAAGACCTCTGGAAGGCTTGGATTCTGCATTAGCATGGTGAGATGTTTTTTGAGGGGAGAAATCACCAAATGAGAAAAAACAAAGAATAGGAAACAATTTATGATTTGGGACAAAATTATTTGCATTTTGTGTATGCAGATTGTGGCATTAATTCATATTACTTGGATAATTTGTCACAAAATGCAAACAGCTCTCAATTATACTGTGACTAAGGAATACAGTGACTTTCTCACAGTATTCCTTAGGGCATGTTTGTTTGCTTGATAAAATGTATAGAAAAACTGTCTGTCTAGTAGATGGGTGCCAGTTCCTGTCCACTTCGTGTTCTGACTTTTATTTGACTAAATAATGCAAAAATGTTGATTACTTATTCACTGTGACATGAC
The DNA here is from genome assembly GCA_008694505.1 of Cyanoderma ruficeps. NCBI lineage: Eukaryota > Metazoa > Chordata > Aves > Passeriformes > Timaliidae > Cyanoderma > Cyanoderma ruficeps. The sequence continues at coordinate 21,771,861 of VZDJ01000782.1, read as the reverse complement.
TAAATATCCAACTTATCCAAAATCTAAACATTTCTTGCTGTTCCAAAATTAATGATCTTAATTTATATCTGATGCCAGCTGGTAAAGTCTGGAATTAAATTGCCATTTTCTTTCAATTGCTTGTCTTTATATATGGAAAAATATTCAGAAAAAGTTACTCTCCGATTTGAAGTTTCGTTTGCTTGTAAGTGGGCCAAAAGCAAATGTTATGCATCTGTGAAGGCTTACATACTTTTATGAACTTGAAAAGGGAAGCATGAAATTAAGTATTATTCTTACTTATTATAGAAGGAACAAAATCACATGCTGATGTTCTTCAGTCTTTCAGGAAATATTTTATCTTTAGAATGGAGGCCCCAGGGCTGCCTTACACAGCTGAGCCTGCGGCCTCTGCAAAGCTATATATTCTTATGCATTTTTTTGTGGCACCTGTGCCTACACTGCCGTTGTAGTTGCTTGAGAAGTGAGAAAGTGATACAGGCAGTAAGGCTTTGCTGAGCTCCCTCCTGCTGAAGCTACTTGGCTATAAGTGAGCAGAGAAGTAAATGAAAGCCCTTGTCCCAGTTTCATGACTGCAGTGGGATCACGCCATTGGCAGGAGCCCCAGCACACCCAGAGGTCATTGTGGGGAGAGGGACAGAGTTGATTCCATTTTATAACTCTGAAAATAAGTTCTTGATAAGTAAAGCTACGAATAAAGTAATGTGTTATGCCTGTTAAGCACTGTAAGCTAAACAGCAAACTGCTGAGTATTTGGATTCTGATCCAAGAAGGCAGATACCTTGTGTTTAAAGCTCTGTGTTTAGACACCCATACCTTTTTCCACCAATATAAAACAGTGTGTGTTATACCTGGAGTTCACCCCATAAATCTGTTACAAAGAAGACCTTTTGCTGAAAGATTCTAGACTTATCAGATCAAGAAAAAGTTCCTTATGATTAAAGATCTAGGTGAAATTAAAAGACCATGTAATTATTTTTTAATGATTACTTTCTAGGAATGATTACAATGGCTATGAAAAAACTATGAAGTCTTACGCTTCATCTGTCATAGTAAATGTCACTAGATCTTCAACTTAGCACGTTGAAAAGTTTTGTATGGCTGTAAATATTCAAGACTTCAAATTAATAAGGGCTTTATCAGGTGGCATTGGTAACTTGGTTGGATGTTCATCATCATCTTAAACTTGATTGCAGCCTTTGAAAGTGCTTTTTAAAACTTACATTCCTTAAAGCAGAGGCAAATTTTTTGAGGAACTACCTTAGGCAGGAGAAGAAATGAACTTCTGGTTTCATGCTCACGAAGAACTTAGTGAAATTATTTTAGTGTTATGAAATGACAGGACTCACAAGTCTTTATGGGGCCTTAAACTGAGAAGACTAATTGTCAGTTACCCAGAACTGGATTACCCAAGCTTTTCAACAGGCAAGAGAAAATGCATTTTAGGATAGTGAGGTTAAATGATTATCAAATCCTGTAAGTTATGTGTTATCTTTTATTTTCAACCATCTGTTAGTATGAAAGAACTGGTAACTCTTTTCTTTCATTGCTGGTAACTCTTTCAATCTTACTGTTCAGGTATTTTTTTCCTTGTCTATTCATGCCACATTTTGTACCAGAATAGAACAGAATCCTCATTGTAGTGGTGGTGAAAAATTATAAGGCTTACTTTTAAACCAGTGTATCTTTGAGATTTTCAGACTACTTTGATGTGCTAGCAACATTTATACTTTAGAAGGAAATAGCAGTAAATATTTGTGAAGCTTGTGACGGTGCTATTCAACTGTCTGCTAAAATGTCGCTTCTTTTTTTTTTTTTCCCTCCTGTTATTTTTGGCTGAAACTTTTCAACCATTTTTGAGAAAGGAGCTAGACAAAAATAGACTACTCTGTCCTTGAAAAGTTCTACCTGCCTTATTCTAGAGCATGAAACTCTGATGCTCTGGTGCTTTAGATCAGGAACTTGGCATGTGATACTTGTGGCTGAAAGATGAATTTTCATTTTCACTGTGCAAATCTATTTTTGTTGGCCAAATTTAAATTGCAGATCAAGTTTTACTTTGTGTCAAGGTCTTCTGTCTTCAATTAGCATGTTTTGTTCTTGTCCTTTTTATCGATCTTGGTTTTCAAGGCAGAGCAGCCAAAAGCAGCCCTGGTGCAATTCCAGGTGCCTCAAGCAAAGGCAGGATCTTGTATCCCTCAGCTTGTCTTGCAGACCCCTCCACCTCCATCACCAAGCATGGTAAAAAAGTAGACTTTGGTGAAAGGCCAGTTGGAAACTGGAAGCATAGAAGGGAGGAAAAAAAGAAAACTGAATAGGGAAGAACTGACTGATCAACCAAGGAGGCTGTGTCTGGTTGAGGACCACGGGGAAGATGGAACAGGTTGGGAAGGATGGGGCTGGATGGAAGGTGGGAAGGATAGGAGCCAGGGGCAGCTTGGATGGAAGTGGCAAAGGATGAATAAAGGACCTGAGAAAGAACAAAGTGCAAAGAGTCAGTAGGATTAGGAGCTGTGTAATCTCATCACATTTTCTTCTTACAGAACTTTCATCTATGGCCATAGTGGATGAAAGGCGAAAAGGCTTCCGTAACTTCATGGTTTCATGCCTGGCTACAGGCATTATTAACTTCATGCTGTTTGTACCCTACTCGGGATGCTAAGTTTATTAATTTCTTCCTGAGCCCACTTTATAGAACTTTTCTAAATATGAATATATTCACACAACACCTTTTGTGAAACAGAAGAGGTTGTTGCTGTGTTATAGATAGGAACTAAAGCAAACATTTAAAATACAAGCATACTGAATATCTGTGAATTCGTGGTGCCCTCGTTAAAAAGATAAGGGCTTGAGGTTTCAGCCTGCTTACTTTATATAGACCTGTTATTTAAAGCAGGGTTTGGGGGCTTAATTTTTTTAGTCTGACTAGAGTTTTAGTGAAGTATTTAATATAAAAATATTTCATTCGTTTATTTATCTTTAAAAAAAGAGAATATTTTTGTGAGGTAAAAGATTTTTTATCTTTATGCAGAGTGAAGTGAGCTTCACTACAGGCAAGGAATAATTACCTGAGCCCTCTATCTGTCTTTGTGAGAGTGTTATATATGATTTCTCAGAGTCATAACATTTTCTTCCAGCATATCAGTCCTTTGGATCTTGCTAAAGCCTGTTTAGCTAAAAATTGCTGAGAGTGAGTGACTGATACAAAACAAGTTGATACTATAATATTTCTGAGAAATACTGTCAGTTCTTGTGAACTATCTTTAGTGCTCCTTCTTTGTTTCTAGTGGCTTTTCTTCAACATTCAAGCTGTTGTTTTGCTGACTCACTGGTACAGTTTCAGAAATATCCTGGATACAAATAGTATCACTCTGTATTCATTCGCATGTTCTCCTTTGTTTTAGATTATCTTTGGATAAATTATTGAAATGTCTATGGATATTTTTGCCTTTGAATCCATAATTATCTGGCAATAGAAGTAAAAACACCTAAAAAGAATCTTTGAGCTTATAAGGCTTGCAAAATTGGGAACTTGGGATATGTCAGAATTAAGCTACTTGTGCAGATGGGTGTAATTCACTTGTTCTAGTGAGCTCGTAGAGCCTAAAGAAAGGTGAGAGAGCATTAACTAGGACATGAAGTTTGTGGAACATTGTACACTTTGATTGCACTGACCTGCTGCCTCAGGATAGCAAGAGTAGTCCTTCCAATGTTTTTGGGGTGACTACCACATTTCTGATTCATTCTGCAAGAACCCATGAATTAGAAAATCTCTCAGTGGCATTTCTTGATATCTTCTTAAGTTGCAACAGGAATGAAAAACACCTGCTTAAGTATAATATCAGTTATCAGCTGATAACAGCCTGGGCTGAGCTGTAATGAACAGGGTAGTGCTGGAGTGGAGTGAATGAGGAAAGGAGGAAAGGAGAAGGAGGAAGCTATAATATTTCTCCTGTGAGTCTTTGGTGAAAATTTCCAAACAGCCATGAGGAAATGATTTACTGTCAGCCTCTCCCCAGTTAATCAGCTCAGTTTTCAATGTAAGCCTGACTGTGTTTGTAACCGTAAGCAGTTTCATGTTGCTCTTAGTCAGGAGAACGGAGAAACAGAGGTTCATTATGTCTGCAGTTCTGATAGATAGAAATTCTTTCTACTTCAGTAAATAAAATGGCAGTTGTCTGCATTACGAAGATGTAAATACTGTTTATACATCTTAGAATCCCTTATTAATGGAAGTTGGACCCTGAAAATCTTCCTCTGGTGCTCAGCAGTCATTTCTACAATGAGGCAGAATTGAGGAGCTCGGAATGCTTCAGTGCTCCTCCAGAACACACCAAACTGACACTTCTCTGCCCCTTCTCCCTGAATGCTGTGGAGACATCAGGCTTTCTGCCAGCCAAAACACTTAGTCTGCAGGTATAAATGTTATGGTGTTGAGGAGGGATAAGAATAAAGAGATTTGCTTAGCTAGTTTTTGTTGGCACTTTTTGGTTTTTAAAACCTGTCTCCTTAGTTTCATGCAGAACATGGAAGCTTTGGGCTTAGGCATGGTTTACCTGGAGCCAGGAATGTACTTGTTTGAATGGGTGTGAGGGGAAACTCAGTGAAATTTCACTCAGTGACATGTTCCTTACTCTAGTGATGCTTATGTCAGGGGTAAGAAAATCCATTTGCTTTACAGCCACAGGTGCTCTGTTGCAGTCACTGTTCAAAGCTGCTTTGCTTTCTGAATTAAACTATGCAATGAAGTTACTGGAATAAATTCACCCCTCTAAATTCTCTGGTCACCTACTGAAATCATTAACCAAATGTAATGAAATTAAGGCCTCTGATTAGCCAACCATATAATTTGCTGATATGTGGAAGAGCCTTGGCTCAGTCTTTCACTTGCTCATCCTTGAAACATTTGCATTGGGACAGGGATTCCTGTAATGGGAGTCACATAAGAGTGACTATTCTAGATAACAAGTGTGGAATCAATATAATACAGGATTCTACATCTAACTTAGGCTCACAAATAAGCTATTTTACAGCCCATATACTAAATTTTCTCCCTGATATTTGGACTTGTAGCTTATAGCAAGGATGTCTTATAGCTTTACACTGGCCAACTTCATTTATGGACCATGCTACTCTTTCAAAGTAAAGCAATCAGACTGACAAATCCTTTTTATAAACTGCAGTTGGAATAATTCTTTACATGGGAAATGCATTCATGTATTTATACCCCATGTGATAAGATTTTTTTTTGAAGTTCTTGATTTTTGTAATTTCAAAGGACTTATTTCAATGATCGTTACCAATTTGAATTCACAATGTAAACTACAGTCATAATGCCTTATGATAACTACAGGTTCTGAGCTGCAGAGGAAAAATAAGAGACATGGGGAGAAAAAAGCTGCATTTTGTTCTTTCCCTCCCTTTTACATTCAGGTAACTTCTCACTGGGGCATAATCTAGTTACTAGTTTTTAAAACTTCGGTACTATGCAAATATTTATTAATAGTAACAATCTTAAGAACTAACAATAATTAACAATATTAATAGTAGTAATAGTAATGGAAGCAATAATAAATTTTGATAGTGTTGCTCCCAGTGGTAATAAGCCACAGGTACAAAAGGTAGAAAGAGAGGCAGGATAACGTTTGGGTGGATTCTAACTGGGAAGTGCAGTTGGAACTCGTAAGCAGTTCTGTTAGCATCAGTTCCTTTTTGTGTACTTCATGGTACACAGTGCAAATGGAAAGTCAGTGTGAAAGATATTAAAGGTTAAGAGAGAAAATGAGGTGGGAGACAGGCTTCTGTAGTGGGGGAAAATGAGAAAGTGAGAGTGGAAAGAAAGGAACAATGCAGAAAGTAGTGTGTAGGTGGAGGTAACTGATACTGTGAGCAACCTCAACCCCCTTTTGAGGAGGATAAGACGTTAAAGAAAAGCAGGAATGATTTTCTATTGAGTTACAAGCATCGAAGTGGCAAAAAAAGAGTTAATTAAGTTATATTCTGGCAATAGAAAATCAAATGTGAGATGACATTTTAGCTGTGAGGCCCACTTTAGGCTGTTGAAAAGTAGTGTAGTACTAACAACGTTCTATTTTTTCCACAGCCTCAAGAAAACCTCATGGCTGCAGTGTCGCTGTTAATTTACATTTACATTTCATCACACGTTAGTTTTACAAAGTGTATTGCATGTCCTCCCAAAGCTTTTGTTAAAATTTGTTTACATTTTAAAGGTATATTTTGCACATTTGAAGGGTGAAGGGTGTTTGCACCTTCTTTATGCTGTTAATGGAACAGCTTACATCATGATTAACTGTCTTAGCAGAATTAAGAGTAAAGTCTATCTCCATAGAATTAATTCTATAACTTACTGGAATTTTACTGAAACAAATACGACTAACAAATCTGCAGAGCTAAATGGAAACATGTGCTCTGAGCTCGCTGTTAGGTAACTTGAGGGCACATCACTGCTGTTACGTTATCTCTTCTCTTCCATTTGGATACAGGATTGTTTTCCTAATTCATTTAAAAATAAATGAGAGAGAGAAGGACGTGGCCACACTGAGCCTGTATTGTTTCTACAAGGGTAGCTTATAAACAGATTATCAAAACAAACATTTGTGCCACACTTCATTCCACAAATAGAGAGCTGTCTGATAGTAGTCAGCATGGTGTATCTCATAGAGAACTTGAATTTAATACCAGTGTTAGGCTTTATGTAAGAAGATAGCCTATAAAACTGGAGCCCTGCTTTGCTGTGTCGACATGTCTGGAGCTCAGAATAAAATTGAGTTTCCTGCTTTAGCTGTAGCTTGATCTTAAAATAACCTGCAGAAATTATAGTTCTGATTACAGGGTAAGTGAAGGACTTAGAATATTCTCCTAATAAAGTCACGGATGACACAAGTCTTAGTCATCTGTAGTATGTCTGTAATGGGCATTTCAGAGAAGGAAACAAGCCTTTGAAATTAGATAATTTGATTTGCAATCAGGCCTAATTATTTTAGGAACACAGAAAACCTTTGTTTTTGACAAAAAGAACAATCTGGAATTCAATTAGAGGAGAACAGCCATTTTAAATATAACTGATGCCACACATCATCCATAGGAAAATGGATGTCTTGGGGAGAGAGTTATGTTTGAAATGAACTCCACCTGTCATTTTTCTTATTGCCGTTTCTGAAATAAACAATTGAGCTCAAAGGACACATCACCCTTAAGGATACATAAAATGCTTGTAACTGAAAGTACACTCAAACCCAGTGCACGATAAACAGTAATTTAAAAGTGCTAAGGAAGTCTCTCTGTCATCTTTTGAGTATTATGTAACTTTACAGCTGCAGAAAACACTTCAGGAAAGTAATAAATACTGGAAGAAAACCTGCCTATCCTCATAAAAAATGCAGATCTGGGAGTACCACTAGTGAACTAAAAACCAATGTATTATTTAGAGTTAAGACAGTTGGGGTTAGCTAATATTATTAAAAGACCTTAGTCTCTTTTTTGGGGTTTCTTATTGCAGTGTATAAATTCGTTAAATCTTTATAAATTAATAGCAATATTTAAAGGCTTAATCATTCATCTTTCTGTTCTTGTAGATGAGCATATGAAATACTGAGACACAATCCAAGGAATGGATCAACTGATCCTGCTCTTCTTACACATTCAACATGAGGGAAAGCCAATGCTGCTTTGGGCCTAGATAAGAATCAGTATCCAGTGCAAGCCTGAGGATTTTTTTGCCTATATAGTTTTGCTGGAGGGGGGCCAAAGCACTGTATTATTTACACAGTGAATAAGCTTTCCTCATTTGCTCCACTAAATGTGGATAATTATCATTCATTTTAAGTTTTTCAGTATAAATGACACAGATGTCCAGGCAACATATTTATAATTTCACCCCATCTGTGCTATTTTTTCTATAAATGTCCTTTTAGTACAGCAAGTATTCTGTTTTATCAACAATATCTGCAGTGTTGAACAACATTCAAAGATGTGACTAATATTCAGCCCTCATTAAAAGAAAACATACCCACCCCATCCCAGAGTCACAGCACAGTTGGAAATTTCCTGGAGTGCCTTGATTTGTTTTGCACTTTTGGTTTTCTGGGTCCATCCCAGACAGACAGTGATTCCAGAGGGCAACAGACAACAAATCCTCACAGTTTATATTCAAGGCCTTGTGCAGCTAAGTGTACTTGGTTTTCCATAATGAGAGAAATCACAGAAATGTGTATGCATTTCTTCTGAAATTGAGGGGTTTTCTTTAGAGCCCTTAATTACAGCCCCTTCCTCTGCACATTGCTGGGTGAAGTGAGCTAGCTAACTAGTGTGTCTTAAATCCTTGAACTGGGACCCAGCTCAGACAGGACGAGTGTAGTGTATGTAGGGACTGCTATGCTCTCATTTGCTCCTAAGGTGATGTAGGTGGTTGTTTCTCCCTCTTCTCAAAAATTTCCACAGCTCACCACTTCAGAGGCAAACTTGCATTGGAAAAGACCCCGCAGTGTTAAGCATGAGACCTTTTTGAGGCCTGTTTTAATAAATCACCTCAAAATCATGAACCTTGCTCAGGCTCACCTATACAAATGTTGTGTATATGTAATTATTTAGGAAATTTATGTAGGAAGTAATTAATGGTCATTCAGGGAAAGTGTATTTCTAAATGAAACAACTTGATCATTTATAATTTTTCTCACTGTGTTTCCCAATTCCTGAAAGCCCCAGTGCAATTTACAGTTTAATGACTTAGGAAAATAATATTTCCTAAGAAGCATATTAAACAATTGAAGCAAAAGAAAATAATCCAGAATCATAAAATAGCTATGTATTTCCAGTCCCAATCTCAAAAACGTCTCTCTTAAATTTGAAAGAGCAATTGAGAAAAGCGGGGGAGACCTCCAAACTCACTCTTACTTAAGAGCAAAACATCAGAGCAATAGAAGTTCAAAATAGGATGGAATTTGATGGAAGCAGTGTTACCAGAATCACAGGCTTTTGAATACCCTGCTACTAAAAGATGTATTGAAATACTTCAAAGTAGCATTTAAGTACTCTTTTCAAGAAAAATAGTACCAAGCTTGTAAGGTAAATTCCTTCTGCAGCTTTTGAGGTTATTTGGTCTATTATTCTAGCAGGTTCACTAGCTCTAACTCCTGTTTTCTCAGGAGAGTAAACTGTGTAAGATAGGGTAGTTCCATCTGGTAAGTAGTGATTACACATAAATGAAGCAGTAGCAAAGGAAGCACTATTTTTCCAACAACGAGGGTTGTGCTTGCATGTTTCCAGTGTAGTCTGAGCACTTACAGAGGAGCTCTACATACACCACCTTTTAAGAGTCCGTGCGGAAACAGAAGATTTAGAAATCCCTTCTCTAGGTGTAAAAGCAAGTGAACAGCTTGTTTTTTTAACAGATCTTGTTGTGGTAAAATGGCACTTTCAAAATCATTTAAACATAAAGAAAATAGTGTGAGAAGAAACTTAGGATTCTAAAAAACACTTGGAAGGCAAATGACTGCTGACATCTGACTGTTCATCCAAGGTCTTTTAAGGAACTAAAAGTTTTTAAAACCTTCCCCAGATTCTAATATATTATATGTGTTGCTGTAAGTGAATTAAAAGTCTCAGTTTGTAAAATCAAACTATTCCTTCCAGTTTTTTGCATCCTGCTATAATTCCTGTAAGCTGGTGTTTGTATACCAGTAAGATATCCAGCTTCTGATTGATGTGAGCGCTAGAAGCATATTGCTGGAAGGGTAAAACTGCTTCTTCCTATTGTATCTAAAAAAACCCTTTCTATCAAAAAGTTTTCTTCTGTAATGGGGTCAGAGGAAATTAAAGTAGCCTTTCATTCTGTGTTATAGGAACTTCCTCTGAAGTTTCAGACTACCAGACTAGCAGGCTAAATTCAGCAGCAGGGATGCCTTCAATTAACTGTATCTGTTCTATTTGTAGTACAAAGGATATGAAAAGCCTACATAGCTTAAAAGAAAGGAGGCTAAATAGAATTTAAAGAGGTACCCTGCATATAGCACTCTCATAGGAAGGGAATGGGATCTCTGCCAGTCAGCAGTTTAAGATCGTGGCTGATGTGAAGACTTGGCTTGAATTTATGCAGGTGTGCTGTCTAGTCAATAAGACATCCAGGAAGAATTTCTCTAGAAGTTGCTCATAATGTAAAGCATCCTGCTGAAAATAGTGCCAAAGTGGGCAATGCGAATGAGTTTTAGGCAGAATTAGTAAATTCATTTTAGAGGAATGTGTGGTTAGCTCAGAGGATTGGTAGTAATCTTGAGATCTTCATCGCTTGAACACCATTATGAATTTAACCAGGTTGTTGATGCCAGTCAAAATACACTGTCCTTGTTGCTGATCTCTGTGAAATGACTTTCCAAGGTCCTTGGAATAAAATCCAGAACCTGCAGTTGGCTCATAAAAGTACTGGGATAAAAAATCTGACATAAATATAATTAACAAAAAAAATGGAATGGACATTGAATGAGCCTGGTGATTAAATTACTACTTACCTCCTGCAGACTGACTCAGAAGGATGGAGCTCTTGCAGGGACGCTGGCACAGACTGTGGGGAATATCATGTTCCTTGCCTCTCTCAACCAGCATAGGTCTTCAGGCTGTAATCTGACAGTGGAATGAACAGCTACTGAGCTCCTAATGAAAGAAAGGAAAAGGAATGAAAGGAGTAGATGTATATTTTGTCATCATTAGAATATCTAGAATCATCAGGAAGTGTGAAACATCACTATACTTCTCTCAATGACTATTCCAAATCCCCTTGAAAGTATTTTTTGGATATGAGACTCTGTCGTCTCTACGCCTTTTCTTATCAGAATGATATTAAAACAAGGTAACTTGACTTCAAGTGGCATTAATGCTTAGTGCACCAAGTATCTTGGTGTTGAACTGCCATCTACCTTAGGATCATGGCAGAAGTAATTTTTCATGATCTAGTGGTATTTACTGGTGGTAAATGTAGATATGGAAGACGAGATTTTGTTTTCTCTGGGGTTCTCTACCCCAGAAAGTCAAAAACCAAAGGAGAACTCATAGTTCAGAAAGCAGAGAAAAATCTGGCATATAGTCAAAGTGCAAAACAGGACTCCAGCATTGAAGCTTTAGATTTGTTTCATTTTGTTAGACATCGCTCACCAGCACTAGTGGTTTTGCAAGCCATTTAATATTGCTGCAAAGCAAAGGGATTGTGGATTCCAGTTTGTTTTTCTTTATCTAGCAAAATGTTAAAGGTGGCACAGATTGGCAAAGTTTCCTTTTCAGTCAGCAGAGCTACTCTGTCATCTGGCTCTAGGCAACTAGATACTCACTGATGTCATTAGTTCTGACACATGATAAATATGCAGTAAATTTTCTGTGTATTCAGTAACTGAGTAAGGTGGGGTTTCACTCCAGGGTAAATTGAGACAAGATTAACTCTCTATCAGGAAATATAGAGAACAGTTAAAATTTCTACTTAAAAAATGTGAGTACACTGAAAATAATTTTGCGTTGAAATTGTATTGGAATAGTATCATGAAGTGAAACTAACACTGTATGTCTCCTTGGTCAGGAAACTCCCTCAAATAAGTTTTGTCTGTAGAGGCTACTGATTTCAACTGAAACAATCTTCAGTGGATTTTATTCCTTTCAGGAGTAACGGGCTTCTCCCAAAATATTATTTTTCACTAGATCTCTGCTTTTCAGAAGTGCAGAGCTTTGTCTTTGAACAGGAAGTGATTACCCATATCTGCTGAAAGTGCAAGCTCTTACTGTCAACATCTTGTGAGAAAATGCACTGATGCTGCGAACTTTGAAGTTTCATCTGATGCAGGCTAGTTCCAAAGGTTTATGCCAGCTAAATTCTCGCTACAAAAAATGAGAACTTTGGCATAGTACATTGCCAAACATTTCATTCTTAGAAACAAGATTGCTTGTAACAAGTTACAAGATTTTGTAACATGATGCCATGTATTAACTGTTGCATCTTTCAGATCTACAGAGATCTGATAAATATATTCTAAGAATTCTAACTGTAGAATCTATCAGATCTACAGAGATCTGATAAATGTTTCTTAAGAGCAGCTTTGTGTCAATTGCATTACTGATACAATCCATTTCCTCTGCATTTTTTTCTCTTAATGTGTACTTTTGGAAAAAAAAACCCCAAACTTATTTTTTTAGTTGAGAATCTTTGATGGATTTAATTACATTCCAAATTAGATCTAAAATAAGTATTAATCTAGGGGGATAGAGATTTTAAATATATTGGATTTTGTTTCTCTGTATCACTTTGAATTTACTTTTTATTTTAAGCAGTGACAAAGATTTGCCCAAAGGAATAAATTAATGTATATTGCAAGAGAATGTCAGGAATCATACAAATCTGATTTCATGTACATTAAGCACATCTATATAGAAATTACCAAATTTGGGTAAAAAAAATCAAATACATTTCTCTGGTGTTGTCATCTCACCTGCTATACAATTCATCTTCCCCAGTGAAAGGCTTTCACCGAATTCAATGAAGTGTGACTTTTGCCAAATCAAAATCTCTGTGGCATCTGAATTACATTCATCAGTTAGTTATTCTGAGTTTTAATTTCTTGTATTCTGTTCCTTCATTTCAGATCATCTGCTTAGTCAAGGACTGATTTGCAGCAGCTCATCCCCACATTCAGCAATAGTACAAACCACGGATCAGCATGGAGCTAAATAAATAATGATAAGCTACTAGAGATAGGTGGAGTGATATTACAATGGCAGGGGAAGAACAGAGCAAACCCATAAGGGGTCACCTTCCCTGCTTTGCTGCCATGCCTCACATATAGTGCTCACGTTAAAATTTCTGCTGGTCTTTAAGAGCATTTGAACTGTACAGATTCAGGGGCAAAAGTTTTGGAATTTGCTGTGGCAGGAACACACTAGTACTATCACACTAGGAAATGCATTTTTTCTACTTATTTTGTAAAGATCTGGCCAACAGAAAGATTTTGATAAAGCCACAGTTTCTGTGTGATGTAAGTTGTAGAGCTGTGTAGATAACCTGAAGATTTCATCTCATCTACATTTGAATGTGCTCCATTTCAGAGCTCAGCTGTTTCGGTTCTTGGCTGCTGTAGGGTGAATCTGAACCTGGATCCAAGTACCAAAAGGACATCTGTCATTCCTGTACTCAGTTACTCTTCTTGCTTTCCCTGGGTAGGAAAGAGAAGAACCTGACAGGATAAACTGGAAGATTGAGCTTGTATTGATGGCTAGGAACTGAGAATTAGAAGCTGAGTGCAGGGAATGTGAAGAGATTTGGGGAGACTTTGGGGACCTGGAGATGAGAGAAAAAAGCCTTTTGGAAAAAACAAGCACTTGTGAGTCAATGTTTGATGTAGACTAACAGCCACAAAATTACTTTTTCTTGTTCTTGAGTATCTACTTGAAGTTAATGCCAATTTAAAATCCAATTTAGTAACCATATCCTATTTAAATATATATCTGTGCAGTTGATTAACATTTTCTGTTACATTCTCTATATGAGTTCACCTCCCAGGAAATAAAATGTTAAGATGATTAGCACCATGAATAGTTACTAGGGAAAACCAAAAAAGCCAATATATTGCATTAAATGGAATTATTACAGATGTCAAAGAATTCTGTTGAAGAGCCTTTTAAAGCAGATCAGTTAGATTCCATATGAATGAAGATACATTTTGAAGGAAGAGATTGTCTCTCCATGAGTTTTCAACTGGAAATTGATCTCTGGCAATATTTATTGTTTCTTCGTTCCCCTGCATGGTTTTCTGCTGAGAGTTGTGGCTGTGGCATTTTGGCCAGTGACTGAAACCCACGCAGGGAATTGTTTTACTCTTTCAAGTGGTGTGCCTCATGGTGCCTGTTCTGTGAGTTCATATGAATCTGTGATAGCAGTCAATCTAGAACTGATTTCAACTGATTGTTAGGAATTTTAGATGTATATTAGATATCTGTTGAGATTTAGTTCTCTGGGAAACACCGATTTCTTGATGTTATGCATATTCTCTCCCTTTTCGTTTCCTAACAAAACAAGGCAAAACAAAAATTAACCAAAGGGGAATAAAATTATATTATACTCTGAGTCCACATCTGAGCTTCAGTTTCTCTTCTGGAAGTCTGTCTATGTAAGCTACACTGGACATTTCCAATGGTGGAAAGTACTGTTTTTACAGGTTTTCCACACTTTCTTTCCTAGAAAGTCTTACAGAAAGCAAAAGCAGAAGGAATGAGGAATAACTTACTAACTGCAGCGGAAAATCTGCTATTTTGAAACTCTATGGCTGAGAGAAGCAAGGGTTTGATATGTGTCATATTTTCTATGATCATCAAGATACTGAACTTCATAGGATGGTAAAAATTTTTGAGGTATTAAAGCCACTGCCATCTGTAAGAAGTGTGGCAAGTATGTGGCTGCTCTCCTGTTGTTGGTTTGGCACCATACTCTCCTATTTAGTGTTTCCTTTAAAAAGAACTGGCAAGACAAGGGCAGAAGAATGATGTGTCCAAAAGATGAATGTCAGGAGGATGCAGACAGCCAGGATGGTTCTTCTGTGCTATCCCTTTTAGGAAAGTGGCTCGCAATGTTTGGTGGTTAGTGGTGGTCATGACCTGTCTGGTGCCCATCCCACTCCAGCTAGGTGAAGGAGGGCTGTGCAGTTAGGGTTCTCAAGAGCATCCAACCACACTGTGCTCCTTCACATTGATAAACAAGATTCCCCTTGGAAAATTTGCCTTATTGTAGACCTGAATTTCCCTAGCTATGACTGTTTTCTAGGAATAGCAAGTGTCTCTTTTCTGTCTATTTCTCTGTAGTTTCTCATCCAGTACTGGTAGTTATGAGGAGTATGCAAACTTATTTTATTATAGGCACACATCACAGCTATTCGAACAACCCACATTAAAAATGTTTCTGTTTTCTGACTTTTTACTCCCTTGAGATAGAAATATGTCGAGGAAGACAGTAGAGCTGTGTCAAAGATTCATGCTGTGCTCTGCAATGACATGAGCTCATTCAGCACTGGTGGCAGCTGATTTGTGTTGATAGAGATTTCCTACATGTTGAATAAAAGCATAATCTCTATTTGTGCCAGAAATCATTGTTTCCCACCTGTACAGTATAATCTGCTCCTAATGCTTATGACCTATTTTTAAATCTACTTCTTTGTAACTGCTCATGTGCCATATTTATAGAAACACTACTGAAATGGTCAGTAAAGAGTGCAGATACCAGCCGTGTACTTGTCCCTGTTTTGTGGTGCATTCTTAAAAAAACCCACAAACCAAACAGTGGTACAGCTATTTGTTATGCATACTTACCACTCACTGGAAGAAATCATATCTTTCATCATTTATCCACAAAGAGCTGTTGTGCTCTGAATTGTACATAACTGCTGCTGTCTTTTGCACCCCTGTCTAAGCAGACGATATCTGCTCTGTGTCTTTACTTTCATGTAGAGCTGACTGCTCTGTTATCTGTAGTTTGCCATCAAAATTGCAAACAAAAATGTGGCAGGAAAATACTGACTACAGATGAAAGTGCTTATAAATTTAATATGCCATGCAACAGGACTTTCAGAATAAAAACCATTTTTTAAGCTTTGAAAGCATTTTGTAATGGAGATGATATTAAATTGTACACAAACTATACGGAAGTCAGACCCAGCAGTTTGCTAACAGCGTAACAAATAACAAATGATAGCAGTTTAATCTAATGATGGATTCATTAATATGATCTGCAAAGCAAATTGTGTGGTGGTTTTCAGAAGGAAACTGGCATTAGAGAAGACTGTCATATAAATAACACCACATTGTAGCATTTCTGACTGAAGGATTATGCAATATGCACAAAAACTGCAGTGTTAGCACATTAGTAGATTAAACTGGTAGTTGAAAGGTGAAGTTTAAAGTCCAGAAAGACATTTCAGAAGATGATTTCATGAGGTGGCAAATTCTTATTTATCAATCTAAATATTAAGATGTAGTAGCAGGGAAATTTCCAGTGTAATCAATCATGTATTATTATGTGTGTGCTCAAATATACGTGCCCAGGTAAGACAGATTGCAAAATGTCCATATGAAGAAAAGTATGCTCACAGTGTAAATAACTAATGGCTTCTGCCCATAGATTTGTCGCTGTCTTTCTCTGCTCTGTCCCTGAAGAGTATGGGGAGCAGAAAAGAGGCTCCAGCTTGGCCATGTGGAACACATCAGTCCCTCTTTCTGAACACGCTGAGTAGCATTACGTTTAGGGGACTGCCACAGCCTGGAAAGTAATGGCAGACTGACTCTAAGCAGGACTCTGCTGAGAGTGCGGGTCAAAGGAGGCAGGAGAAAGGCTTGGAATTAACATGAAAGGCACAGATTTTCTTTTGAATGCTTTTTATCTCTGTAAATACTCTAAAAACTTAAAGATCTCTGCACATCTGTTTTTTAATGCAGGGTGGTTAAACGCATGACTTCCCTCAGTGCCTTTTCACCCATTTAAGTTTTTCTCCCTGAAATTACCTGCTTTATTATAGATCAGCAAAGTAATGTGAAATGCCCATTGGGCTAAGAGAACTGTTGTACAGCTGAGTACTCTGGTAGGGTTTAGCAGCCAGAAGAAGTTGACCAAAAGATGTGAGCAGAATCTGTAAGAATGAAAGCACCAGGTATTTACTTGTGATCCTTAGTTACATATTTAGACTGAAGAGAGACTTACACCTCCTTGTCCTTTAAGATGTGCAAAAGTCACAACAGAACGATATTGGCAACAAGCACATGGATATTGATAAACAATTGGCAGACATGGATTATTTCAGTCCAGACCCAGACTTCAGAGTCTACAGTAGTGCAGAGGTTCATTAGTTATCAGCCTTAGACCTGGAGTTGGCAGCCCTTTTTCATTATTCTTATTGAAATCTATGATGTTATCATGCTCCCTTCTCCACCTCACTTAAGGGAGCTGTTTTTACAGAGCTGTTCTACAATATTATTCATATTGTATGCCAGTATGAATAATGAAGGAAATGAAGAAATTATTTTGATCGTTCCTCTGCTTTACTACGTGTGCTGGTGCTATGAAGCCAACTGTAAGCAGGAAAGTACAGGGAGAGGACCACAAGCAGTCTTAGAAAGACCAAGAGCCTGATTTCCACCGCTCTGTCCTTACCTGACTGTTCCTGCCCCATAGTGCACAGACTCATCCAGGGGGGAATGGCAGAAAAGAGGGTTCAGCAGGAAAATTGATATTTCACTGGAGGGAGCAGAGCTTTGGCTAGCAGTGCAGACCCCCTTCTCATGAACTTCCTCTGGTACACAACCCCAGAGAGCCTCAGGAAAGCAGTTTAGCAGCCCTGTGGCTGTCTGGCTGAGTTTTCTTGACAGTTGGTTTTTTTACTTAGTTTGGAATTGGCTAGAGACTATTGGCTTCATGTTGGTGGCTCTGTCTTTGAGAGGTCACTGAAAAGGCTGGGAAGTTGCTACTGGAAGTTGTCACTATCAGTTATCATGGGCTATTTTTTGTTCTGAAGTGGTCCTCCTCTGCTGCGAAAGTTCTGCTTAATGTAAAAGTGGTTTTATCATTGCTGAATGAAGGCTCTTCCCAAGGCGCTGAGCTGTCCAACTTGACAAGTTTTTAAATAGTGTTCATACGGTGTTAATTGGCTTAATTGCATTAAATACAGCATTATGTTTTACCAGCTGAGTGTGGCGTGTAGGATTCATATTCATCCACGAAGAAATAATTCTTTGTGGTCCCTGCTTGCTCAGCTCCTGCTTGTTTCACAGCTCTTGCACTTGCTTCTCACGGACCCTGATTGTAAGTATTGGTTTATTAAGGCAGGCGGGCCTATCACTGGCTGTATCTCATGTGACTGTCACTTTAAGGCTCAAACTGCACATACTCAGAGTGGCTTCAGCCTGTGTCTCATCTCCTTTCCTAAAGCAAAGCGAGGGAGCTCCTCCTTTCCTCCGGGGAGAGGATTATGGCAGCAGATCTGTTACAGTCTGCACCCTGCCTGGGGAGGGAACTGCTGGGAGAGGAGATGTGCTGCTTATGCACAGCGTGAAGCAGCTTAGCTCCCCGAGGTGTAATTTTGAGCTCTTCTTGGATTTAATAATGGTTATACTTGAACCATTTTTCTCTAGCTTTCTATACTAACCCTTAGCTGGAACATTATGTAAGAAGAAATACTGTTTCATGATCCAAATGGTTCTTTATTTTGCAGCTCTTGGCAGGCCCTTAGAATGTCTGTTTCTTAGTCTAGCTCTCTTTGTGTATATATATATATATTTATATATAAAATGAAAATGTAAACTTCAGATGGAGTCAATGTTACTTTTTTCGTAGTTGCTCTTTTTTACCTCGATTGATTTATGGTAGCAGACCCCAATGCTTCTGTAGTTTTTGAACAAACTGTCTGTAGCATGTTTTGATAGTAAAATAAAATAAAATAAAAATTAAAATTCAGATCAACATAAAATTATATGTAGTTTTACAAAAAAAATCTAAATGGAACAAAATTTCAAGGATTTCCCTTTTTTCAAGTTACTTTTCAATTAATGCGGCTTTGAAGTAGATGACTTTCTTTAATGGCACACAGGGATGCAGTGGAGTTAATGTTGTGGCCCAAAAGGTGTTTTGAAAAGAAACCTTCGTGGGTTGTTTGTTATTCTAATCTTTTATGGCACTGCAAGCTACAGATTCCAGAAAGTCAAGAAAATGGTTAAGAACATACTGTGCTAGCAAATGCAGGTATTTCAATACATTAATCATTTTACTCAGCAACTCCAGTAGCATGTTGATACATCCGTACTCGAGAGACTGTGGTCAGTCCCTGGTGCCCTAGGTTGGCCTGAGGAATGGAACCACAGTCATTTTGCAGGAAGTTTATACTGGTTCAGGCTGTGCCTTGGGATATTGGGTAGCCCACTGGGGGAAAGGAAATCACAGGGAAGGGATCAGAATAGCTCTACATGCCCATGCCAATGTATACCCCTGTTTCAATGACCCTACCAGTGAAGTTTCACAGCAGGAGGAGGTACTAGCAAATGTTCCATAGTCAAAAGTAGTACCTGGAGAGGATGGTGAAGAGCTTATAAAGTGCATGAGAAGGAGGAAATACATACCATCTGTTCAAAGCACGCACAAAAAAAATCTGAATTTTGCTACATGATCTCCTTAAATATGGTTTTGTTTGGCTGGAGTTTTTCCCACAGTTCCATTGCTCTTTTTACTGTCTGTGCTGTGATCTTCATATTCTTTCAGCAGGTTTCTATGTGTTTGAGGGTTTTTTCCCTGAAAATATTGCAGTATGAAAGAGGACATAGGTAATTTAGTTTAAGCATAAAATAATGAGACAAGAGTTACAACTATGCGCAGAGTGAATTTGTGGAAAGTGGATTCCTTTCACTCCACTGTTTTTTTAATTTTTTTTTGAAAATACCATTTATCATGTTGAAATTACTTTAACATGATGTCCACTGTATTACAGAAAGGAAGAAGTGCTTGTAATCAATCCAATGTGACAATAATGGTGAATAGATAATAATTTATCATGAAATAGTTACAGATCTGTTTCTTGGAAGAAGGTCAGTTTTGACCTTTATGAACAGTAAATTGGAAATGGTTTACAGTGTAACGCAGTTATCTACAATTACTGATTTTATCTTAAACACCTTTATACTTTGCTCTTTTTCAGCAAGATCGGTAAGTCTTGAAAGGTAAATTGCGTTGAGGCCCATCTTGGAAGGTTTTGGAATTTTTTTCCCTCTGGAAACACCGCTGTACCTACATTAGAAAAAACAGCCTTGGTTTCTTTAGTCATGTTTGTGTCTTTCTACCCTTTGTTAATATGATTCTCATTTAGAAACAGGAACTGTGAAATGTGGTGAGGAATAAATAGATCTCTTCTAAATAGACATTGTCAAGGAAGAGCTAAGGAAGTGAATTGTGCAAATTCTTAGAACCGAGTAACGTTTATTTCAGAAAAAGACATATTTCTCAGCTCTCTACTTCATCAGAATATCCTGTAAGATGAGGTGGAGCAAACTCTATAAGGTGGTGCAAATTCTGGAACTGGATGAATAAAAATGATAATGGACCATGACATTTGGTTGGTGTCACATTTTTATGAAAGATCATATGCTATTTTTTAATCATCTCTGGTGTGGAAGTTGAGCCATTCATTTTAACTGTATTCAATTTAAGGTCAGAAGCTGTTCTACGTGTGTGTTGACTAGCAACTTCAGTTTCCTTTTTTGTCTGGCAGACATAGATGTGATTGGAAATGAAATGGAATTTTATGGGTGCATCAGTTAGCTCATTTTAAACCAAGAGCATCCATTGGTCACTTCTGGACTCTGATTTGTGGAGAAAGTGAAAGATAATGGCATTGGGTGTCAGCTTTTCTCTGAGGTGTTTCATCAGGTGCATGGCTCTCAGTTGACAGAATAGTACTCACGTACTTGGAATGAGTGAAATCAGTGTCATCTCCATCAGCTGCATTTCCAGACATCCTTTCCTGCAGGTGGGTTGACACTTGGTCATTCTGTCCCTATATATCCTATATCCAGACCCTACTGTTCCTGTGGTTTCTGCAGAGTGCTTCTGTCCACGGTGATGAGTGGATAATGGTTGTGTCGATTTTGTGTTAGTTCTGGGACGTGGTCGTTTATGCTGGAGAGCAGGGGGAAGTCAGATTCATGGGGTGTATTCATCCCCTTCAGTTCCTAGGACATGGTGGGAAACGTGCTTTGTGGATGCCACCATGGTCTCAGCATTCATTTAATTACTTGAATTTACAGTCAGCTGAGAGAGTGCTTGGCCGAGGCTGGCTATTGGGAAATCCATAACAGTGCAGAAATTTCAGTTCAGGTATGCACTATCAGATCCTAATTAAGGGCAAAGAACCAAACACAAGCGGACCTAAACATTAGTGAAAATAACCTCTTTTTCCAAAATAAACTCCTATTTCTTATCAGCATAACCCTAAGATACAAGTGTGCATGGCACAAATAATCAAACCATAAACAGGGGAGCAATCAGGAAGAATTTTCATATTTTGGAGGAAAAAAACATTTTTCTGAATAGAAGAACTTACTTAGGTACGCTGCTGCTAGTGCAGCCTTCTGCAGTACCTTGATGAGGGTAGAACCTTGATGAGGATGATTCAGGATGGATTCTAGTTTGTCTCATGTCAAAGCAAACATATTATTAAATTCTTTATGGTAACAAGCCTACTCTCAGTGCTTCACCTTAAAATTAGTAATAGAGCTTTTCCATGGCAAACCTTCAATATAGTTGCGCTACCTTTTTCTCCCAGTCCTCAATATGCAGTGCCTGATGCAGTAATTCCATAACATGGATGTCATCTCATTGATCACAAAAAGTTCTGCTTGGACTGCAGAACTTAAACACTTACTTGCAAGTTGCCTCTTGTATTGCAGAATTTTAGCTGCTTGTAATGATATTTCCAGCCAGGTTCAAAAGCTCAGTCAACGGGACTAAATGTGCTGAGAGTTGTTCATCTTAGGTCTGGTGAGAGGGAACTTCTGTTCTGAGTGATTAATGTGCTAAGTGGGGGGTGGGAGTTTCCATATGACTAGGATTTATTTAAATGATTAGGCTGACATTCTCGAAGGACCCAGAGAGTTTCTTGAAGAGTAATTTCTAGTGCTTGAATCTGTTAGTCTAGTGTGCCTGTTCCAGGCCTGATCTGTGGGTTTCTAAAACTTGAGCTTGAAATTTGAGAAGAGTTCCCACTGATTTTTTTGTAGACTTCTTAGTAGGAAATTAATTTCTTGCAAAACTTCCTTGAGAAAGACACTCCCATTTGAAACTGAAGAAATGCCCACTGACTTTCTGCATATCAGATGAGATGAAGAGAGAAAAAACCAACCCACTAGTAAGAAAAATGGACCTGCTGAAATGTGGAAAACCAAAAATGGGTAATAACTTTTGACTTTTTCAGTTTTCTGAACTGCACTTGCTAAGTGGCATCAGAATTGCGTAAAAATTTTCAATGTCGTTTCTTTGACATCACAGATGAATTTTTAGAAGTTTTATATTAGTGTCTGGAATATTACAGAATGCAGAACCAGTTTTTTCAGTGTTTGTTTAGAATAATAATCACAGAAAAAAATCTCCAGCTAATGTAGTGAGAAGGTTGCTGTAATCTTAATAATTTCTATAGTTTGCTTTTCCTGTTCTTAAAAATTACAAAGGCAAATGTATGTCAGAGTGAGGAGACATGTCTGTTTGTTTCCTGTACTCACATAGTAAATCCATAACTCTGCTTACTGGTTGAGTTGGCTGAACCATAAATAAACTGAAGAAAACCTGCTGTATTTACAGCTGGTAAAAAGACTTTTGAGTACAGCAGTGTCTTCAATGTAAGAAAGAGTAGTAGGTTGCATAGAAATGTCAGTATTTTTCTTATGTAAAATACTATATTTTTATTCCTTAAAATTTTGTTAGTCTGAAGTATTATGAGAAAAGTATACTAGTAGGAATTCCATTAATGAGCATTTGAAGTGAAAAAGATGGTTTTCTTATCTCACAGAATTGAACCCCAACTAAAATTTATTTCATTATGTTTGGTGTCCACATAAATCTGGATTAAATAGCGATATTTATTAGCTCTTCTCTTATCAGTGCTTTTTCTGTTCATTCTGATTTTGTAGTTGGCCTGAAACATCAAGTTGACTCCCTCTGGTGGTTGAAACCAAGGCTCTGCATTCCAAAGAGAGCCTTTCAGAGGTCCCTCCATTCTGGAGAGCACAAATCACAAATAATATTCTCTAAGTTAGTGTTACATCATTATAAAAAACCATAGAAATAGGGGGTTTTTGCTCTGTTACAATGTAGCATTAGTAGTGGGTTGGTATTGATATGTTTTGAATTTCAAGCAGAAATTTACAGTCCTTTTTCGAGAAATCAAAGTAGATTGTCAAAGTAAACAGATATGGATAAAGTAAGCTTGAAATCATTTACTGTGGTGAAAAGTGAAAAAAAATTGGAAGGGTGCAATTTAGATAAGTGGTGTAGTTGTAATGATGCTAACTGAGTCACACAATTACATGAACAAGGTCTTTTATATCTAGCTTGGGATTTTTTTTCAGCTTGAGAACATTATTTGATTTTAAAAGTAAACGTCGTAGAGTTTGTCTTTGTCAAGACACCCTTTCAGTATAAAAAGAATAATTCTTCAATATTTGGATTACAGCTCTGAACCTGAGATGTCTGTCTCCATTTTTCAAGTAATTCCCCCAAATCCCAAATGGCAAAATATGAGAGAGACTTTTTGTGATTACTTACTGCAAGTGATTATGGTTTGGATCTATACTCTACAAAACCACAACTGTCTTCACGTTAATGAGACAAAAATATAAGAAAGTATCCTAGAAGATCGGCATTTTCTTGCTTGGGAGTTCATAATGCTTTTTGTGTATTTTATATAATCTCTTACTGGAGTGCCTGCCTTACGTAAGGTCTCAGTAATGGAAATGAGGCCATCTGCATGGTAGTCAAGGTTGTTTCCTGAAAGACGTGCTCTGTCTGCAGCAGAAAATAAATAGGATGAAGACCTTTAAAACCTTCACAGCCCTTTCATCAAGCTGAGAGGGACCTTCCTCAGCAACTCCTTCTTAACCTTCTGTAGAGCAGCCTGTGTTCTCTGCCTACTGACATTATTATCCATCCAACTTTGGGGCTTGCCTGCTGCCAAATATTCCCATCAGCTGTATTAGCGTTGTTTCTGCTTTTCATATTCTGCCACTCCTGATTGAATGCCACCATCTAATAAACCCCGCCTTTCCTTTGCTTTGCATCATCACTGGGAAAGTATCTTTTCCATTCATTTTCCCTGCCTTTTCCACAGTGTTTTTCTCTATGCATGCTGTCAACTCTTCTGCTGCTAGATAGCAGTAATCCAGCAGGCAGACCTCTAGAACACAGCAAGCCAGCAGTTTAGTGTTATGTATTAATTTTATTTCAGTCCCTGTGCAAATATGCTTGGTGTTTTATGTGAGCTGAGGGGGAGAGAGTCCTCTGAGAGTGCTGCAGTTCAAGGCAATGTGGTACAAAGGGGAGCAGAGTAGGAAAAAAGGTATAATACAAACAGATGCATCTTTGCTAATAAACATCTGCAGCTGTTAATTCTGCATAGAATACATACGAGCTTTATTACTGAGCTAGCACAGTAAGTAAGATTGTGTTGCCACTTTCCAACTGGCATGACATTTACTATCTCATTAGAAAGATTCTTTAAAAGGCATTAATATCCTTCTGTTGGATTGTTCCCCTCCTCTTGGGGGAGGTTTCTGTTCAGTCCTCCTTGTTTCTGTGCTTAGGATCAACACCATTTTTAGCCCAATGCTTGTCCAAGATCAGGATATTCCATAAATATTTATCAGAAACATTGGAATAATAGAAGGTCTGTCTTGATTTCCTGGGTGTAATGGACAGGTTGTAAGCCTAGAAAGTTACACGTAAAGGCTAGATTTTGCTATACAGTAAAAAGGAGAGAAACCAAACCCCTAATTATTGTAGCATTCTGGGGAGCACATAGTTCTACAACAGCAGAAGGTACTGGAAGATACTGTTTTCAATGCATTTTTGGGGTCAGTCATCTTTTTTCCTAAAAAAACAAAGTTGCCAACAGTTCCTTGAAAGATCTGCCCTACATCTTGCCTTCCAGGGTTTTGTTTGGAGCACTGGCTGTCACACCCTTGAAATAGCAATGCTGTTTGGGGATACTTGTTCAGCAAACCTCCACCCACTGTCTTATTTGCTTGGAGCATGCAGCCCTATGATACTTCAGGACATACCTGCTGGCATGCCCAAATGGTGGCTGTTCTGATACCCTCACTTCAAAGAGGGGCTTTTTTCCCCTCTCCTCTCTCTCTGTCATCACCTTGAGATTAGAATAGTGGTAGCCTCACTGCTGTGAATTATCCAGCAGGTGTAAACACAGCAATGTCACAAATGTGTCTGCAGCATTCACGGGTGGAGAAGAGACGAAAGAAAAGTAAATGAAAATCCTAAGCTCTGGATGTATTTGGTACCCTTTGTAGCAACCTGGTATCGCCTCTAGATCAGTGATGAGGCAAAGACTGCAGTTCTCTAGAGCCCTCCATGGTGCCCTTTCCGTCATCCTCACCAACCTGGGGGACTTGGTACACGCTGTTTTTATGTGGAATGATACTGATACCATTAAAAACATGTTGCCTTTCTCTTGTGAGTGTGCCATCAATCATTATACCTGTTTTAAAAAGGGAGATGAGAGGAACCTTTTGTATCATGGCTGCTCCATGATTTTTCTTATGATTTCAGGATATGATGCAAGAGTTATGTATGTATGCAAGTGCACAGACACAAGTGTGTCACACTTGCTTTCAATTTAATTAGTTAATTTGAAGTTTTTATTGAAGTGACTGGAGGATGCTGACAAGCTGGTACTTGCTGACTTGGAGACAATGTACCTACAAAGTCCTTTAACCAGTAAGTGGTGCTGCCACCAAATCGAACCTGAGTTGGCACCTTCACAGGGTTCTCACTGGCAGTGGTACTGATTTGTGCACAGAAGATCCACAGCCAAAAGAGTGCTGTATTACATTCTTCCCTGACACTTTTTTTGTGCATGGATACCATGCTGAGGGCACATTAATGTCTGATTGGTTAACCTGATGCTGTAACTAACACTGATTTATTGTCATTATTTAATGGAATCATCAGTATGTCATAGATTTTGGAACTGAGAATAAATTTACATAGAAATTATACATTTTAACAATATATGCATTTATGTATGTACATATATGTGCATCTTTGTCCTGGTTTTATCTTGCCTGCAGCAGCAGTATCTAGAATTTAGAGTATCCATGTTCCTTATATGAAAAAGGCTTATTCTGGAAATGAAGATATGTTTGTGTGCTGATGGGTGTAGAGAAACGTGTATGTAAGGGTTCTCCTAGGTGAAATATAAATAAAGCAACTCAGAAACCCAAATATAGCTCAGCTTGGATTTCTTGATAACAGACCATCCCAGGTTTGAGTTTAAAATTGTTTCATGTTCTGATGTGATTTACTGGGCACATTTACCTTTACTCCTGTGACAGAAGTGGTTGGCCTGATATTTGCATGAGCTCTGGCAGGCTCATAAGTGGAACTTTCGCTGATGTGTTCAGTACAGAAGAAACAGCAAACACTCTAATATTTAAAAACTTTCTGGTGATAACAAATTAGATGGCATTTATGTTTGCACTTGTAATGAGTGTTTGACTCAAAAGCCTATTTGGAGAGAAGGAATCTGATTTTAGTAAATCAGTATAATAAAGCCTTTGATTTTTTTACCAAAGCCAGCTAACTGTAACTTCAGTGTTGGTATTTCAAGGCCTCTCACTGATATTTTAGAAGTTTGTGGTTGTTTCAGCTTCCTTTCCAGGCCCTGGGGAAATAAGAGTATGGTAAATCAAAGCCCAGATCGCTGTTTGCATTTATTTTACTTTTCATTATGACATGTATGCAAACACTTAAAAGAAATAGGAAAAAGGTATAATCATGATAAGATCCCTTTTTTTAGAACAAAGGGGAATACTTTTCTAGTTTAATTTATTACACTTCTCCTTAATACTATAAACTGAATTGAGTGCCCCATCAATTTTGACAGTTCACTTATACTTCCAATTCAGTGATAGTGCTTTTTAAAATAATTACTGACTCCTGAGAGATAATCCAAGAAAATAACTGGAAAATGCATTTTCTGTTGTGAAATGTATCTTAATTTCTTATGTTTTTTCTTTTCCAAGTGAGGAAGTTTTAAAACTGCAAAGTGCAGTTGAGTACTTAACTGCCCAAAAAAGTCATTGTGCTACCTTTGAAAGAAACTTTCCATTTTCATTTGCAGTTTTTCTGCTTTCCTTGCCTGTGACAACCAAAATCCAGCGTAAGATTGAGGATATATCATGAATCAAAAATATTTAATAACTTTCAGTGAAGTCTAGGTGGCACTTTTTTCAGTTTCATGCACTCTCTAGCATAATTGAGAGAGTGGAGAAAGAAACTGCTGATTTTATGTATTGCAAAAAAGTTTTGTAAGTGTCATCCTAAATTTAGATGCTTTTGTCCCCATGCTGAAATGAGATGCTCTGAAGGCTGTCTTCTTTCATCCCTGTTCTCTTGAGAGAGGCTCTGCATCCAGCTTCTCAGGTGGCATAAAGAAGCTTTGCCTATATTGAAGTTAACAGAGGAATGACATATTATGCCAGCTGAGAATTGAGGTGCAAGACTTGAGCTACCAGAGCTGAAATGATAAAAGCATCCCATGGGAAGTAACCTAACCTTTCACAGTTTATTGATCATCTGACTTGTACTTCTGATGTCACTAGCTATTCTTAACCTTTCAGCTTCTCGCTCCT
Source organism: Cyanoderma ruficeps (assembly GCA_008694505.1). Taxonomy (NCBI): domain Eukaryota; kingdom Metazoa; phylum Chordata; class Aves; order Passeriformes; family Timaliidae; genus Cyanoderma; species Cyanoderma ruficeps. The sequence continues at coordinate 21,744,432 of VZDJ01000782.1, read as the reverse complement.
GCCGTCTGCCACACAGGTCTTGCTGTGGCACCGCCCCTCCTCCAGAGAACAGGCTCCAGATTAGGGCATTTTCTGCACTCTTGAGCACTGAACCATTGCTGTGGCAGTTTTCTTGCCAGTCTCAGTCCTCCTTGGTCATGGCTATTCAAAAGCGCTTTGCTCGCCTTATTTCCCGGCATCCTCCCCAGGAACACATCGCTCCTGTGTTTACACTGTGGCCTCACTGCCACCTTATCGCTGTGCCAGGGCTGCTCTTAAATTACAGAGTGAGCAGTGTCCCTCTAATGCAGCTTCTCAGAGCAGAAATTTAACTCCTTTTCCTGTGTTTCATCCTCTGCTCATGTCTTACTGCCTGGCCAGTCCTTCTCTGTCCCATCTCCTGCCAGTTACTTTGTGGTTCACATGGCTGCCAAAATTTCCCTCTTACCCTCTGTTCCATTTTTCCTGCAACTTTCAGCCTCCTACAGTATTTCATCTTTCCAGTCTTTTCAAAGATTGTTTTCAATCTGTTTCAAAGACACTGTTACAGCTTTTCTGGTATCGCTGCTTTTCAAGTCCTGAATGAGTTGGCACATAAATATGATTTTAAAAAATTCTATATTTAGGTTGTAGAGTAAATTTAAAGTATTATCTTTATTGTAAGGGGGTGAATCTTCCACTCTTCTCAGCATTTAGGGCTCTTTTCTAAAAATTTATTAGTGCTCTGATTATGTCATGACTGACTAATGGCTAATACTGCTAAGTATTTTTACTTTCTTTGTATGAAGAGGCCAAGTGGAGCCAGTTTCCTTTACACTAAAATGTGCAAAATTATTCTGGTTTGTTTTCATTTTATGAAAAGCATATGAAAACTATGAAAAATACAAGTTAATAATAAGTTTGGGCTCTTTTTTGTAGAGCAGAGTTCAAAAGAGTAACACTGGCTTAAATTCTCATTCTCTTTTCTTTGTAATACTTCACTAAGATGCTTTCTGGGATAAGGTGTGGCCATTTCTTTGCATACTGGTTCTTCTGGATTTTACTTGGGTTTTCTGTGTTTTCAGGAATCTGTTTTTATTACCCAATACTGATGATTGGAGGAACTTGTCATCTGCCTTTTGTCAGATGTAATTTTAGTGTTCCAACTTCTGTAGTCCTCCTTGTTCATTTCATAAACCTTAACTGCTTCTTCTGTATAAGTCTGCCTTGAACAACCAAGTCAGGAGAAGGAGGCTCATCAGCTTCATGCCGTGCTCCTATGTCCAGCCTTTTTTATTGTCCCAGCCCAAGAGTGTGACTGAGACGTTCCTTTGAGAAAAGGTTAACTTGGAACCCTGCAGTCCCAGCCGTTCACACAGTTCCTCCTATGCAAGAATCATAAATGTACTAGACAAGATGGTCTATAAGCAAGTCTTCTAGAATTCTTCTTGATTGCATCTCCAATCAGTAATGGCGACTGTTCAGCTGATGACAGCATTCCTTGTTTAAGTTCCTGGATTTAAGGTGGCAGAAATGTCTGCCAAGAAAGGTGTCTGCCAACAAAAAAAGAAGATTGCCTCTCTTGGGAGATGGTGGTACAAATGCGGGCTGCTTTATTTTCTGTTTTCCTCTAGCATTTGTGATTTGGAAGATCTGTGTTTCTAATACACCAGGAATTGAAACCAGTCACCAGAAACAGAGATTGAAATGCCATCTCTTCGTAGAAGGCTTAACAGTTGGTCAGTGTTCCCATTGTAAGGAATGGTTTCAAAATGCAAAGCCTGGGAGTTAAACCAAGCTCCTTTACCTCTTTTTACGCATGCTCCAAGCATCTAAATCACTCAACAAGAATGCCATTTTTCAAGTGTCTTATTTTCTTTCCACAGAATTTCAAAAGCCCTGTGGGAAGTGCCATCTCTGGAGTATAATTGATATGGGCACTCTTCTGAGACTATTTTTGTTGTTGTGTTTCAGGATAAAGGCAGTTGAGTACTTACAGGAAAAATAAATACATATGCCTTTTGCAATGTGTTGTAACTGAAAATTAAATATTTTTCTACTCAAATTTTGGCATATTTCCTGGAATCACTGAGCTTTCAGTAACGTTTTTAGTTAATATTCTGCAGCCTACTGTTATATTCGCCGCAGCTGACATGAGCTCAGAGAGTTTGTCTTTATTTAACCTTAGAGAGGAATCCCAGGCTTGCTCTGTAGTTGGCAGACCTGTTGGGAAGGATCTGCTGTGGACTGCAGGGGAGAGAGTGAGGACAGGGTCTGAACCATGCCTGCTACAGATTTACTCCATTGGTGATACGAAAATCCTAAAGAATAAGTGAAGTTAGGCTGTATCAAACTCTGATTAATGTTTGCTTTCATTATCCCTCCCTTTCCCTCTTTGTCTAATATTTTTATAAATCTTGTTACTTAGATCCTGCATCCCACTGCTCCTCTTGATGTTTGAACTTGAGGGCATTGGTTAGGACATTAGCTTTTTACTTGTAGAGCGGGTTAAAAAACATAAAAAGCCCCAATGAGAGTAAACATTCTGCATCAACTTTGCTCTCCAGAGACTTAAAATTGCAATGCTGTGCTGGTGGGAGGAAGATGCTTCAGCTAAAAGTCAAAGCTTTTAAAGATACTGATTCTGATTCTCTGCTCCATTACACATTTTTCACACTGATGTAGCTCCATGGAGCTGCTTTGTCTTTTTCTTGTCAGCTAGTAGCAAGTAAGAATGTAAATGGCCTGTGGCATTAGGACTGTGAAACAGACAGTAGCGAACCATTCAGTCTGTTTGATCTTACTGTCACTTGTTTGGAATCATTTCATTGATGAGGTTAAATATTATCCAGCTAACTATTACTTAGTTCACCTTTAAGACAGTAATTACACCTAAAATTTTAAGATTTATTATGTCAGCAATTAGTAGAAGTATTTGTGGTAGCCTTACTGTTGGCAATATTTATGCCAGGAAAGAAATCCTTGTCTTTATTTGTCGGTAAATATTGGCACTGAAATTACATTAAATATTATGTATTGATTTCTATGGATGCAAGTCTAGAGCTATCCTAATATTTGTTTTCCCCCACATTAAGGAATGAGGTTAAGGTCAACTTGATGAAGTAGCTATTCCAGTGCTAGATTTATTATTTGTGTGTGTGAAAATTCTAGAAAATGTGTAGCTTACCAAACTGAGCCTGGTTTCAGTTGCAGATTCTACTAATAGTGAAAGAAAATTTCCATTGTTAAAAAAAAAAAATCTGAAGGCCTCCCCTCATGCTAGATTTTCTGAAAATGAAGAAATGGCATGCTGGTCCAAGATGGGAAGAATAATCAGCCTGAATCACCGTGCAGACCTGTAGAGGTTTATTTTCAGCCAGTATCTGCAAAATAAGCTGCAGGGTTCAGTTTGCAAACACTATTGTGAACCAGACCCTGTGGGGCTCAGTTTGCAAACACTTATTGTGAACCAGACCCTGCAGGGTTTGCTGAGCTCCAGTTACTGCTCCTAGTAAGGCTTATTATCCTGTCACAGGAGATGTAAGAAAATCCATCTCTCCCCTTTAAACATGATAAACCTTTGTCACCTACAATGCAATTAATGTTAAAAATAGAAGAGTGCTGATGATAAGATTGTGACTTGCAGGCAATGAGCCATTGTCCAAGTACAGGAGACTTATCTGGCAGGCCAGTCAGCCTACACGGTTTGCTGTCAGTTTGCTGATTGCCATTTCTCTCCGGGTTTGATGAAATATTCATGTCTTTGCTCTGCTCTCTGCAAGCACTATTGATTTCTTGTATAAACGCAGCTATATTTAGTCTAGACAAATGGAATGTGGATTGCTGCTGAATAAATGGGATGAAAGGCTGGGGGTTTGCCTGTCCATTTCTCTTGGTCGGTGGCAATTATTTATAATCAAGAGTAGTTTTTGTAAGTTAAAGGTGATTTTTTATAATTTAGTGATTAGTCTCAGAACAAAAGTAAGCACTTAGACACAATCATTCTGTTGGGATAGCGGGTTAAGAAGCCAAATTATGCTCTGAGGTTTACAATCACACAGTTACTAGGATTTAAAAAAATGGCCCCAGAAACGTGTATGTTTTCAGAATTTTGAGGACAAAAAAATGCGATCAGTAGAAAATATTTGGTGCCTTTTCTCTTATTTTTATAAAATCTTTTACTGATAGATTTGATCCTACAGTTAGAATTCAGTCCTCTCCGTTTGCTGCAGTTTCAACTTTTACTGCTTCAATTTTGCTGCCTCTGCTTACTAGAATATTTCTGTTTCGTTTTAGTTCTCTCCTTGGAAATAAATACAGCTGAAGCAGAGAAAAAGGAGAAAATATGCTTAAAATCTTGTTCCCGAGTCATTTCCGACAGGGTGTTTGTTTTCAGTTAGTAATCTTATTTTCCAGTGAAGATACTGGAGGAATAGGAACGGGAGTGGCTGTGTTTGTGTTTCACTGTCCTCTTGTGGATGGAATCAGAACTGCTGGGCTTTAGCCTTTTTAGGGACCTTCAGCTGCTATTTATTTTCCTCTTGTAGATATGCTGCCTGTTAGTCTTTTGTTCTTTTGAAACAGATAAGGTTACACTCACTCTCTTCCCTTGATGTGCAAACCAGAGCTTTGCAAGTATTGTAGTGAAAGTGATCAAATCGGTCTGTTCTGCTGCTTTTTAGTCCCTTTGATTTAAATTGATAGAAAATTCAGGATCCTCCATTAAGTGCTTTAATGCTGGATTAAGAATTTATAACATTGCTACAACAAATTGAAATAATTAATTTTCTTACAGGCCATATAAAGTGTGCTATGCATGGTGGTCACTTTTCCAAAAGCTATATTAAAACTTTCCATTTTGTGTGTCAGATTATTTCCCCATGTTATATGTTACTCCTCTGTGTTTGTCAGGTATATCTATATGAAGTAGCCATGTAGCACTGAGTAGTTTTTCACGTGTGACATTATGCTCAGAAAATCTACGCGGTAGCTTTGAAAAATCTCTTGCAGTGCAGTGGGAACTGCAATGCCTTCATGTTATGCTGAGGAAGTACCCTGAGTGCTTATTGTGAAGTATCAATAGTGCCTAGGAGATTTTCACTAAATATTGCTCCACTGGGCTATGACATGGTTTTAGAACTGGGTTGTGTGTTAACCTGTTCAGCAGAATATTAATCTGGAAGTATTTTTGTAGATAATCGAATAGAAGTGCTGAAGTTTGCATACAGCATAGATGACATTAAATGTTTTGTGCATTGAAACAGTCTTTGAGTGAAATGGGTCTTTTTTCCAGTAGGAATGCTCTCTGTTCTCCTTCTCCTGTTATATTTAGCACGTGTACGTTTTGTTGTTCTGTTCCCACAGTGGACGTGAAGTCGGAGGTTCCTGTGGGACTGGAGCCTATCTCACCGCTGGACTTGCGGACCGATCTCAGGATGATGGTTCCCATGGTGGACCCCATTATGCGCGAGAAGCAGCTGCAGCAGGAGCTGCTCCTGATCCAGCAGCAGCAGCAAATTCAGAAACAACTGCTCATTGCAGAGTTCCAGAAGCAGCATGAAAACCTGACCCGCCAGCATCAGGCCCAGCTCCAGGAGCACATTAAGGTAGCAACATTTTTCATTTATCCCTTACTTTATCTGCAAAATTAATATGCTTAAGCAGGCATGGAAAGGTAGCCTGCCTGAAAGGTTTGCTGTGACTGAGAGATGGTGTTTGAGTGCTCTTTGCTCTGCACTGGGGTGATAAAAGCCTTTTAAAGCAAAGCTGCTGGCACCTACCAGTGACTTGCTCACAGCAGACCAAGACAATACTATGAGAATCATCAAGACAATACTATGAGAATCATGAAGCTCAGGAAGCCACCACATCCACAAAAAATTGAACTACCTCTTTTGCAACCTGGATTCTCAGCTGAAATTCAAAATGGCTGTTTTATCAGTAGGTACTGGTTTTAGTATATTAAAAGACTACTTTTTTGGGCTACTGTTTGAGTTTGTGACCACAAATCAAATTGATAGGCAAGTGCATAATATTTGCATTTGTAAAATGGAGGCAGGCCCTGGTAGTGTTGTGTTTTCACTCTTCTCTGAGTTGCCTCATATAATACAACAAGGGAATGATTTATGAGATTGCATGCGTTATGGCAGGATTGCTATAATGGATTTTGACTGGGAATTTATGATCTTGCCTTTCATTTCATTTTTTTCTTCTTATCTACTTGCCATTGTGCTGCTGTGCTAAGCTTACACTCGACAGAGCTGATGAATGCAGCAGAGCACAGCAACCAGAGTTGGGTGATGCACAGGCAAAGAACAATGTGAAGTTTCCAGGCATCTTTACCAAAAGAGAAGGCAGTGAAACCAGAGCAGCAGGCTGCTACCTGACACTAGAGTTCAATTTGGTGGCGGCCAGTAATGCACACTGTGCTGCTTAAAAGTCAGTTAAGAGATGAAAAGAGGTGTAAGCATAAAAGCAAGCAGTGATCCTCAGTTTCTCAAGGGGGTTGTTTTAACCAGGACTGACCTAGAAAACACTGCAAACTGCACTTTCTCATGTCTTTTTGTTCTGTGCAAGTTACAACAGGAACTCCTAGCCATTAAACAACAGCAAGAACTCCTTGAAAAAGAGCAGAAACTGGAGCAGCAAAGACAAGAGCAGGAACTGGAGAGGCATCGCAGGGAGCAGCAGCTTCCTCCCCTCCGAGGCAAAGAAAGAGGACGAGAAAGTAAGAGCCAATGTACCATGAATCCTAATAAGAAATTAATCTATTCCCCTTTGCATTCTCCCAGCCAAAATGAACTATGAACAGGAACCTGAAGGAAGCCTATTCCTGTGTGAAGTATGCAGGTCGAGAAGTCAAGACTGTGCTTTGAGAAGGGCAGGGCCACCCACTGCACCCACGAAAACACATTTCTGGTTTATGTGCAGACTTGGAAGACTGCAGGAAAGCACAGTTTGACAGACTTGTATATATGCATTTCAAGAGTCAAGCTCTTTATATTAAAAAAGTTAGGAAATTTGAAAGCGTAAAGCTTCACATGAGAAATTTCTGAAGAGCTTATTTCTCAATACAGAAAGCACTATAAAACTGCAAAAAATTAAACTGGTTGCTGAGCATTGTTTCAAGACTGAAAATAAAATGAAATATTTAAGAATATCTTAGGATAAGACTTCTAAATATTTTGCTAGGACTTTTACAGACTGTCTTGTGTTTGTTCTTGATGACATTTCATGAGGCATGACCAGGAGTTATTTCTAGCTTATATATAGCTATAAAGAAAATAACTATAAAGGTTTTTTAGGATTTGGTGCTCACTAGAGGGAGACAGATACAAATAATTCTCTTTAGTGAGGTCAGTTTGAAAATCAGGTTGAAGGACAGTGTGAAGATATTCAAGATGAAGCTGCCACAAACGGATACTGTTACTTGCCCTACTAAATGAGCACAAAACTTAACTGACAAAGACCAAAGCAGAAAAGAGCTTTTTATTTTGGGAGGAAAAATATATAATTTCAACAGGTGTAAGTGTACCATGTCGTAGGCTTTAGAAATTAAGGTGTCCGTGGTGCTTCTGGTACTTTGAAGAACAATGAGCCCCTAAAAAAATTTCCATCTTACTGACCTAGAAATGTGAAGGTGTGGAAACTGCAGGAACAAAAGATTCCTCTAAGCAGTATAAAAAAATCAGCCTTCATATGAACAGTTGGGCTTTACCAGTGCTCCTGCCAGTGGAAGTGCAGAGATGTGACCTCAATGGTTCCCTTCTCAATTTGAGCTTGCTGGGTGGCTGTTCAGGATGTAACAGCCAGCCAAGCACCTTGTCACCCCTTCAGGCCCAGCCCAAGCCCCAGAGTTTGTTGGTGGTGATGATCTGCTTAATGAATAGAGGAGGGAAGGGAGGTTGGGGTGTGAAACAGGGAGGTAGTAGAGGTATTTTGTGGGCAGTGTTCACATGGGGCATGTTCAGCATCTCAGCTGTGCTGTGTCAGGATTGGGTAACCAAATACTTAGAGTATCAAATATGCCTTAGTGGTGCAACTTTGAAAGAAATGGGGTTTCATCCCTTTTTTGCCACTGGTTATAGAAAACCAAAAGATTTTTTTGTTTTCGTATTGTCTTTTCCTTAATGAACACTGTTTTGGCTATGAGTAAAGCAGCGTGTCCCATGCTGCAAGCTTAAATTGCCAGTTTAACCTTACAATGACATGCTCTACTTTTTGTTCTGTATTGAGCTAGCCACCAAGAGAGGTCAAAATACACTGTCTCCTGTCTTCCAGACATCGCAGGTAGAAGCCCTTAAGGAGCTCCAGTCAAAAGCCTCATTGCTGGCTCTCTCTGCAGTGTTCTGCTTATAACCAAGACAGTGTTCAGAGGACAATTTGCTGTTTTACTACTATTACTTTATTAAAAGAAAAGACCTTCATTACTAAAAACTCAAACTGACCTTTTGTTACTGTCTTTTTAGTTCTTTTGTTGGTTTTGTATTTGGATTGTTGGGAGCTATCAGGAAATAATTTAAATTCTTTAGATACATCTGGCCCTGGATAAATGGCCTCATCTATTGTTGAAATATTCCTTATGACTTCACTGGATTTTTGGATTGTGGCCAGCTTCAGGCTTCCACAGACAAGCATTTAGTCCAAATGTTAGCTCATTTTGACTTTTTTCCACCAATAGTTTTTTCATAGTTTACAAAACTTCCAGCAGTAAGGCACAGACTCTGTTTTGGGGTTTGTTTTCTTTAAAAAGGTAATTTTTTAAAGTGAAGATAAGATGCATTTCTCTGTTTTTTAGGGGCAGTTGCCAGTACAGAAGTGAAGCAGAAACTTCAAGAGTTCCTGTTAAGTAAATCAGCTACAAAAGACTCTACAGCAAACGGGAAGAATCATTCCATGAGCCGCCACCCCAAGCTCTGGTACACGTATGTTCAGTATTAAGCTGCTTCCTTGTCTCGTTGAGGTATCAGCTAAAACTTGGCAGAATGCTTTTCCAGCAGGGGGGTTGAGAGTCTGCCTCCAGAGCAAGGCAGGAGTTCAACCAAAAGATTAGCAAAAAGCCAGAAGTGTTATATTTCTGATTGAACTGAAGAGTTTGGGGTGTTCAGTGATGAGATGAGAGCTATAAAGAACAAGACTCTCTCAAAAATCTGTATAGTTGTTTTTATTTCAGCTGCTTCATCTATAGCATCTACAGCCGTTGCTATCACAAATTTTGCAACTGTACCTGTCATTTTTCCAAGTATCTTAATTTTTTGCAGTTAGAACAACTTTGTGTTTGTCTTACTTGGATTTTGAATCAATCACAAAACATTTCCCCTTGAAGAGATGCTGCTTTGCTTCCAGTGAAGTTGCTTGAGTGTTCTTAGTAATTCACAAGGATTTTGAGAGAGACGGTGGTCATTTAACTTTTCTGACTCATGGATTTTACTATCCAAACTGCACATTCTTATGATAACTTGACCTTGACAAGAATCTGCTTAGACCATGGAAGCAAGTGATTTTGTCGAGTCCTTCAAATGGTCTGTTGACATGTTAAGAGTTTACAGTTTTGCAGATTTTATTCCCCACAAAAATAAATCCAACAAAACGAACTCTGTCTGCCTTTCTGAAAGACTTCAATGTCATGCCCGCATTGACCTTCAATAGGACAAACAGAAATGCATATGGTGCACTGGGTTTTCATCTTTTACTTACTCTTTTTAAAAAGGATTGCTGAAGGTTGGGCCTTGGAATTTGCATTCTGAGCTAACCAAAGCATTTTGGTGAAATGGTTTAATAAATATATAGTTACATTGTGTTTGGTGGAGATACGGTAATTTTTTTTTTCCTCCAAATAATGTGTAAAAGTCTCTTGAATATGTAATATTTCTGGACTAATAACCTGAACTTCAGATGACTGAGTATGAGGAGCTCTGAAAAGGATGCCTTCTGCTACACTACAAAAAGTAGTACTTCCTCTCATGACAGAGACATATTGCTGATAAACCACACTGCACTGGAAAGACAAGCAGAGCCTGTAAAAGGCCAAGTAAAATTATGTTTAGATAAACACAGTGTTTAAAAGTTTTTCTTCTTTCCCTCTCTCCCTCTCTAGATTAAAAAAACCAACCAAACCTGCCCCCCCCCAAAAAAAAGACAACAAACTCCTGTTTCTGAGCCAGATGATGCAATTTCTACATGGTTGTTCAGAAAGTTCTGCCCACATTAGTTCTTTCATCCAGCAGTTGTCAGAAAACACTCTTCAGCTTGGAGCTTCTCTGCTGACATGAGTGCTATATGCTGCAGAGGGTGTGCTCCCAAAATTTAGAAATTGAACTTAAAGTCAAGGTCTCATTTAGATGATCCATTACATAATTTGGATGGGGGGGTATCCAAGAGATAATGATTCAAGGTTTCTGGTTATTTTATACAAGCCTCCTGCCTTGAAAATCCCCCACATTTTGATAGAGAAGGCTTGATCCATATACATCTATTTGTACGTGATAAACAAGCCTCAAATGGCTTTGTCAGCTGATTCATATTAAAAAGCAAACACCTGAAATGGTCAATTCCCCAAACTGGTGACAGACGTTGTCTGTAGATCAACATGAATCTTATCCTTTGTGACTTCTGTAATGAGTGCAAAAAATGCCTTTTTGGGAATCCCAAGGAGTTCCATAACTTACTGTAAGAGTGAAATTGGTTACATGAGCCTGTGGTTTGTGCACACTTAGACGAACAAGAACATAAACACAGCTGAGATGTGTACAACATGTGTGGATAGTTACTGCTGGTCACCTCAGTGACAGCTAATTTGTGACCTCTGTGTCTGCTGCAGGGCTGCCCACCATACCTCACTGGATCAAAGCTCTCCACCCCTGAGTGGGGCCTCGCCACCATACAAATACACTTTACCAGGAGCACAGGATGCTAAGGATGACTTTCCACTTCGTAAAACGGGTGAGTTAGCGTTGTTTATTCGAGCCCCTTGCCCAGCAGTTTTCCCAGCCTTTATTTTAACCAGCCTGTCCATCAGCAGGCATGTATCGTATTCCACAAATTCTGTTCAAGATGATACTGTGAGTAAGTTCAAAGATCCAGACTGCGTATTTCCAAGGTCAGCCTGGCCACATGGTACCAAGAGTCAGTGCTTCCCAATACTGACAGCTAGTGCAGGCTTCAGTTCTGATAAATTTTGTTTCTAAACAGATAATTATTCATGGATCTTTACTTTCTTTGCTCTCCTTCTGGATTTAATAACTCTCTCTGCCCTGCTTGGTAGACATAGTATCTATCTTCAGATGGTATTCTGCTTTTTCTGAGCATTTTGAGGGGACATTATGGAAAAGGAGGAGTTGGATTGATGTTATATTTTGTGTCATTGATTGTCGGAGCTTGTATGCGTATCACACAGTCACAGAATATTCTGAGCTGGAAGAGAACCAAAAGGATCATGGAGTCCAACACTTAAGTGAATGGTCCATATGGGATTCGAACCCGTGACCTTGGCATGACCAGCGCTGTTCTGTGTCCTTATACACACATTTGCATGTCTTCTGAAACATAGAAAGTGTTCTTTTGAAGGCTTTAGAATATTTTTAGTAGATCTAACAATTGAATATTTTATCTTGACAGCAGGTGAACTGTAGACAGCTTTTTCTGCACCCTAAAGAAAGCTGGGATGGTGGTGGAGTCCATGTGGCTGTTGCCTCAGGACCCTGGTGCAGTGACTGGTATCCAGGAATGCAGGGAGACACTTAGAGGAGGGGGGGAAAAGGAAAAGAAAACATTAGATCGCTTATTGCATGAGTCTGCTGTTGAGTGATACAGTTACGTTCAGAGAGAAAGTCTGACCCCCTACTGTGCTAACAGCCTTTGAATGTGATTTAGCCACCGGGAGATTGAAAACTAACTGCAAAACTGACTTGAAAAGAAGTGGCATTTGGAACCAGCATATATTCAGAGAAAAAATTCAGCCTGTATCTAATACTTTGGGGCAGACTCGCTAAGCTCATATTATATCCCCAAATATTTTCAAAGGAATGGAAGCATGAAAAGCAAAGTGCTAATTTATTCTAGTTGAATTACTCTTTGTACAATATGGTGGCAATATAACTAGATTCTATAAAATCTTGTTCAGTCTGTTCATCACAATAAACCCTTATGTGGTTCTCTGCTTAATACCACTGAACAACATATATTTTCTATGCCAATAAACTATGCATTTTCATTTTTTGAACAAAAGGATACATTTTACATCTTCTAAATGCTGTGAATTCATGTACATGTATTTGAAATGCAAGCTTTAATTTTTCTTCCATGTTTATGTATCTTAAACGCTATGATTGATATTTATGATGTGTCAGACTGTTGATCTGTAAAACAAAACATTTTCAAACTTTGTAACAGTAAAGTTCTCATGCAGCTGCTAATACTTTTATATCTCTGTGGGGGTTTCAAAATATTCCTTAATTCAATTCCCATTGTCTGCATAAGAGGACTATAATATAATTAAATCCAGATGTTTTCTATACGTTATTCCAAATATTTGGGCATGCACTGCATCAGTTCCAAAATTGAACAAAGGACATGATGACTCTCTGAAAAGATATCTACAGAATAAATAGACAAATACTAATATAATCATTAGTATAACAGTTTCTATGACATTGACATAGTGATTCTGATAAGCAAATATAAATGAAGTGTACAGCATGTCGTATGTTACCAACAGAGGATATTTGATATCTCTGTTGATATCCGTGAAAATAGCAGCTGTTAATATCCTGTTTACACATCCAGTCTCTCTGTGTACTAGTGATGTTTAATTCCAGTCTTCAGCAACATCCCCACAAAGTTTTCAATGATTGTTCATCAGGTTGAGTGTAAAAGCAACAGGAACTAAATCGACACAAGTCAAGTGACCCTAAACTGATCTGGGTGGCTATAGGGCCATCCTCCAGGCAGAGGGGACATTGTGGAGCCTGTGTCATCCTCAGGGACCTTACTAGACAAAGATGTCCCACGAGCACTCATGTATATGAACAGGCTGTAAGCCTGCAGAAATCTGACCTTTGCCATGAGGGGTGAACCTCTTTTCCTTCCCTTCAGGCTATGAATGCTTATTGCCACTGGCTCCTGGTAAACCCTCTGTGGTGCTGAACCTGCGTGAAGTCAGCAATTCATAGGAAGGCAGACCCCGCATTCCTTTCAGCCCTTAGAAAGGAATACCTGTTGCGACTTTTAATTACAGCTTTGTTTTGCTTTTTAGGTTACTCTTTCTTTTTAAAAACTTTAAAATACAAGATACAGAGGTATATTTCTCTTCTCCAAGTTCGATAAAATGCTCTTGTAAGATAATTCTGATTGAATCGGGTACTCTGAGATCAGATTTAATGGGAAACAAAGTTGAATGCTTCTTCCCTGACATCCTAATGTGTTTTTCAGTGCTAAGGGAACACCAAACGTCGCACAGGCATTGTAAATCATGAGTTTTGCTTGCTTACTTTCTTGTTCAGTAATCCATTTAATCTTTGCCTAATTAGTCCTGAGGTGGCATCTCCTTTTTAATCTTCTAAAAATTAATTCCCAAAGAATGGTACAAAGGAAAATATTTTCTGCAGCCTTTACTCTTCTAGCATCTAGAATGATGGAAGGCTTAGATAACTAGGGAAAGACTTAAGAGTCTTGCTCTGTCAGTGTTTACAGTTAGGTACCAGAGTTAACATCCTAGTGCAGTGACTGTGGTTACTCAACAAGTCTCAGCCATGTGGATTGTTCCTTTCTGTACAAGATGCAGCAGAAGTTGTCAGCAGTGGCCTTCAGAAAGTTTAGCTGCATGGAGGATTGGGACTGTCCTAGGGGCTAGAGGCCAGGATATGCAACTCTTTGCACAGCTGCATTCAGATACTTGGTGTTGACAGACTTTGAAAAGAGCCGAGCAAGGGGAGCCATTGCTTCACTGGATAGATAAATACACCATAAGGAGAAGCTGCACATCTGTAGCTATGAGCAGAATTTAGTGTAAACAGCATAAGATTAAATTTTAAAAATCCCCAAAACTTGCACCATGGATACCAGTTGTAACATGTATTTTCTGCAAAGCACCCAAAAGCCTGAGCAGCACATGGCTCATTAACTTTCAATGAGACTAATGCGTCTAAATTACCCAGAGAGGTTTGAAAATACCTCCGTATTACTGAACACTTCTGAAATTCATACTGACTGTTTTAAGAGCTCTGATGGGAACCATGTACTTTTGAAAAATCTGATCATTTAATATGGGGAACTTTTGCTTCTTCAGCTCCTCTATTCTGTGACTATCTGTCCACAAAAATATTATCCTCGTTATGAGGTTACTGTAAAACTAGTAAAAACACAATAAGCAACATGGATTTGGTAGGGTAGAAGATCTTTTCAAAGTTATTTTTTCCTATTTTTTCTTTTACCTTTTCAAAATGCAGAATTTCTGGCAAATGGCCCTAACATTTGCATTTTCTTCAGTCTTTTAAATTTCATTTTTTGATACAAACCAGCAAAAGCCAGTAAGTATCAAAAAGGGTAAGCTCTCTGGCCAAAGCTGCAGACTTTTTAAAAATGTTGCTGTAGGTGGAATTTCTGCATTTTGTTTCATGTTTTGGTTTTTTTTGGAAGAAATTCCTGGGGACATCATCATATCAACTATGAACTGTTTTTTCTTTCCTGAGTTTAGCACAGTCATGGAAGAATGGGAATGTCAATCAGTATTTCTTTTCATTTTGTTTTCGTGCCAGTTGAACCTTTCTTTACGGATGGAGTTGTACACTTACGACTAGGGATCCGAAGATCTCTTACCATGTAACAATTGGAGAAGATGTTTGTAGCTCACTTTCCAAAAATTGGAAGCATACTCAGTGGAAACAACAGGGTGGTTTGTTTTTTTGGTTTTTTTTAATAGCAAATAGTAAAGGGTTCTTCCTTGGATGGGATAAGTTGTGTAATTTCATACAGGAAAAAAAAAGGAGATGAAGGATTGTTTAATATTGTGATGAAAGCGAGGAAGAAAGCTGTCCTGCACAGCCATGAAGATCACTCTGTAAAAACCATATTAAGTTAACCTGATTAGGCAGTAGAATAACAGTGTAGCTCTTGTGTAAGTGAGAATGAAAGATTCCTGAATGAGAACTCAGCAGAGTATTTTTTTAAGAAAAGAAATTAATTAGAATATTTCCTTACAATTCTTTGTGTACTTAGTGACTCAGTAATTTACTGGAACAGTTGAAAATCAGAAGAAAAACATTTTGTGTGTGAAGGTTTTTCTCCTTTCCTATTTTGTGCCACCAAATTTTATTTCTGTTTGCATTTTCTAGGAAAACACTCTTTTGTGATGTAACAGTGTATGAAAAAGCTGGATTTCTTTTGGTTTTCATTTTTAAAATAAAGGCTTAGACTATCCCAAACCCTCAATTACCATGCCAAAATGAAGAAGGCCAGCTTAGTGGAGAGAAGTGCTATTTTTCTCTGAATTTATGAGTGAGCACAATAAATGGGAGAGGCACTTTGTTTATTGAAGCAGGGAAATGAAGCAAACATATGATTCTCCTAAGTTTATCCTATTTTCCAGTGATGTTAAGCATTCCTGCCTCTCCAGAGTTCTTGTTTTCCTGGGTTGGTGAACCATCTCGACAAATTTGGACTACGTAATGTTTCCAGAAGAAATCAGTACTTATCACAGTAAGAAGGATTTTCCTGTTAACCACCAAACATTTTTAACCTTCCCAAATTCAGTATCAATAACTTCAGAGCATGTAATTAGTAGTAGGAAGTTTTAAAAAGAGGAAAAGCTTCCACTTGCAATTGCAGGGTGAATCGGAGGCAAAGCTTCCAGATTCATGTAATGAGCAGGCCAAACCAGTGTCCAGGCCCTGGGGGCCAGCAGCTCCAAGGAAATGTGATGTGGTTGTAGCTACTGTGAGGGGCTGCTGCTGTCCCCAGCCCATCAGAGCCCTGCAGCCTCCCAAGTTGGAGCTTAGGAGGGATGTCCTGTCATTCTGACTGAGCTCAAGTTAGAGGGCAATTTATTTGAGACATCTTGAAACTGAATAAAAATGAGTGCTAGAGGAGGCTTAATGGCACTGTCAAAGAGGAAAGAACTTGGGTCGGTATGCTTTGGTATCATAAAAGCTGCCAGGGCCTGCAGCAGGGTTCAACAGGAGTCATCACCAGAATGATTCTCATCATAGTTGTCCCATCAGTGGAAGGTTGTTCCTCTAATATATTTTATTTAACACTTAATTGCAGAAAGAAAGGTCTTTTTTTCGAGTGGTTAGAAAATTTAGTCAGTTTCCGGATGCAATGTCTTTCTCTTTTAGCAAAAATCTCACTCCATGTATCTATATCATGTTCTGTTTTGCCAATAATTATTCTATGATGCTACCAACCCTTCTTCATAACTAAACTGATTATACAATCTTGATCAAAATAATATCTTAGTTCTTTTACTGACCAGTGTATAACCAAAACCGAATTATGAAGTTCTGCTTCATGCAAGTACATAGAACACCGTGTATGTTTTTAAAAATGCCTTATAAATTTAGGAGTACCTTGCATAACTTTTTCATAATTAAGTAATCAGATACTTGACACTTTTTTGACTTTCGAACCTAAAGAAACCGCTTTAATAAGCAACAGGGAGCAGTCCTAAAATCTAAAGCATTTTAAGAGCATAATGTCCATTAAAATGAAGTGGAATGTTTTTAATGGGTATTTCAAAGCTTTATTCCCTCTGGATAAATAAGTTACAAAATACTGCATAAAAAATTTGAGACTCTTTGAAGTCAGTAGAAACTGTCCTGTTTGATTTCAGTAGGACTAGGATTTTTCTTCCACTTTATCTAGAGCAGGGACAGTTGAAAACTTTTAGAAAAGTAAACAAAAACATCTAAAAGATGGAAAAAAGAGAGAAACAGAGAAGGGCAAAGTGGAAATCACATGGTGTGGGATCATCCAAAATAGAAGATATCGGTTAGTAAAGACTGCACTTCTCCAAAATCCTGCAAAACATAGTTTCACTGAAAAATCTGTTCAAACCCACAACTCTAATTAAGGGGTTTAGCTGCCAAATAACATGTTGTGGCTAAAGCCAAGTGAGTATTACAGAGCCATTCATGAGCAAAGGCATAAGCTTTGTACTTTGCTTTTGATTTTCTCATGGGAAAGTAATATAAATGAGAGTGATACCTCCCTGTTGGCTTTAACTGTTAGAAATGCAAAGCATGCTGAAATTGTACATAATTCTCTTCCAAAGCAAAGGAAATAGCATTTCAATGGTTTTCCTCAGTGTCTCGTTGAGTTATGGTGGTGCACAATTATTCTTGTTAAATTGCTCTACCAGATGGAAGTTTACATTGTATATTTAGCTAATTAAGTTGTAGGGACTGGAATTGTATCCCAGAGCATAAAAGGTCTATCTAAAAGTAAATTTATTTTAATTCAGCATGGTTGTGAAGGTGTAGTATGGGTGTCCAATTAAGACTTCAAATGTGGGGGTTTTCTTCTCGCTTTTCTTAACATGAAGAGGTACTTTCACAATGTTGGCCTCACCTACAGAACTTCAAGAAGACAAACGTGTCTTGAATTTCCAAATAACTTTGTAGCCAATTTTATCTTCATTTTTTTTTGGTGGGGCTGAATTGCCTTCCTACTTTTGAGATGAACTTGGCCAATGGTTCTCATCTGCTAGGAGAGCAAGATATACTGTGTTTTGGTTGCTTTTGTTTTCTTGGCATCCTCTTGCCTTTGGACAACTCCAGAGTACAATTCAGCAGTCCAGCCCTAACCAGTTCACGTTTACTGATGAAACTGAGGGAGAAGATGATGGTGTTTCATCATGAATTTCTGAAGGTTGATGAAATATTGGACTGTACATTTTGCCTGACATCAGTGAGTTATTACTGCTGGATATTTTCCTAGATTAAAATCTCTGGGATTTAAATATCCTATGAACTGTTTCTTTCTTTTATGGGGCTTGGGGAGCACCGTAATCATGAACATGATTATTCTTTAAAAAATAGATCATGTATCTAGGGGTCAAATGGTGACCATGGCAAAAGCCTTGACTTTGGGGGCTTGAGGATTATCTGTGACAATTCTTCACAACAGAGTATTTTTTCTTGGGTTTCAGTGGATTTGGGAGGAAGATTTAGACTGAAGAGTGGGATTTGCTGTATTTGCAGAAAGTAAGATACTGTATTCACATTACTTCTTCCCAGCTAGAACCAGCTGGTGTAGGTGGTCAGAAGGAAGGGTAAGAATACCAGAGGAGAACTAACCAGAAAGACTGCCAGTCATGTGTATCTTATTTTATTTATTGAATTATTACCATTCAGATGAGGGATACCCTCTGTTCAAGTGCCTGTTTCATCTTTTCTCTTCTACACCTCCTGAGAACTTAGATGTGATTTGACTCCAGAAAGTGCTATAAAGGTGTAATAAAATTACAGAATTTGGTGATGTGCAGAGAAGGTGAAAATTAATTTTAAACTATCCTTGTTCCTTAATTCTATGGTTCAAGACAGTCTGTAGTATTTGCTTTTTAATCCCCTACTTATTATTGGAAAGGGATATTATTTTACCTGTAAGAAGATTAAGATGGACCTGACATAGTAGTGAAATGTCATGGTTTCAGCAGACTTGAAATGTAACAAGGATTCATAAGGCTCAGTAAAACCATGGCCTTGAAACTGCTGTATAACCCTGTGGTGCAAATGCAATGAGATGCTGTTTCTTTGCTAAAAACCTGAATTTTTAAAATATTCTACCAAGAGACCTGTTTTTTTGCCTTAGAGGTTACATGAAGAACATATATCAACAGGAAATCCATCATGCTGTTCAGATATTCAAGATCTCCAATTCTGGCTAAATCCAAACAGTACAATATGTAATTTCTACATCTAACTCAAAATACTTGTTTCATTATCCAGGGAAACAAGTGTTATCATTCTAGGCACAATTTATTATTTTTCACACAGACTGCAGTGAATAACAAAGAAAAGTTAGATATTTAAAGTACCTTCAGGCACTTTATTTTTATCATTTTGGAACCTGCTTTAGAAAATTAATGAAAATTTGCTGATCTTGTCAAATTGGTTTTCTTAGCCTGAGGAGAGCAGAAGGGCTGCAATATCCCCTCTAATCTAGTTAGCTCTTTTACCACGTGTTTCTAAAAAAACTAAAAAAAAAAAAACAAAACCTAAACCTGTTTTTTTATTTAGGGAAAGAATATTTACCTTAGTCTGAAAAAATAAAGCATTCTACCTTTTACAGAAGTAAAATAAAGCAAAGGACTAAAGGGTTCCACATATGACCAGCACTCCCCATAAAGTGAATGGTTGTACAGGAAACAGTTTCAGTATATCCTGAAAACACATTAGGTGATGCAAGCCAGAAAAACAAAGCATCTCCATCCTGTACTGCTGTATCTGGTTCTCCTGCCTTGTTGGGACCACCCAGCAGTCAGGTCTGTGTAGTTCTTGGAAGAGCCTTAGAGGGCATGTGTAAATAGCTTTCCCTCTCATTAATCTAGTTTAAAACTTCTGATTTCAGAAGTGGCATTTTGAATCATCAGAATTGAGAAGTCACTGAACCCAGAGAATTATACTATATGCAGACTACTACCGTCTTCAGTCTGTCATTCAGTGGGGAGAATGTCCACGTGTACATTGTCCAGTATTGCCTTGCATTGGGATGTGGCCTCCTGCAGCAAACGTCATTCAGTCGTGTATGAAGACACAGAGGCACTGCTCATCTTGCCTGTGCTGCATGTAATCATGTGGAGGTGCCTGAAGCACTCTGTGGCTGCCTACAGGAAGCCAGAGCAGCAATCAGAAACTTCATTCAGAGCAGAGAATGGTTACATGATTGTGAGAACCATGTGCAGTAAAGCCTGTAGACCACCAGGTCTCTCAGAAGGAGAGACTCATTCACAACTCTTCACAAAGCATCTGAGGAAGCTGGAAACAGCCTTTGTCCCTGACCTGTGTCTCTCTGCCTCTCCAGATTTCTGCCAGGCTTTGGTAGCATCCATAGTTGTGCTGAGAAAGCCCAGGGTATTTTCACATTTATCCTTTCTGGTGGTGCTTAGGGCTGTCTTGTGCATTTGATTCTGCCTACCTCAACTGAAGGGGGATCTGGGAAGTTTCTCCTTAGCCCACAACTTTCAGACCAGCTTCTCAGGAACCTAAGATCTGCCCATTCTGGTTGGTTTTGTTGCAATATTAATGTGGTATTTGACCTTTCCCTAGATCTCCAGGTCATGGCACAGCGTAAGCAGGCAGACTGCTTTATTATTTATGTGTATTACCAGGGTCACTGGGAGCCCACAGCACCCAGGAACCTGTTGAGCTATGCAATGGACCTGACAAAATAAGGATCTTTTCACAGTGTGGGTTTTTTTTCCAATTCTGCTTCAGGATAAATCACAACGGAAATCTCCGAGTTATCTCATTATCCCCATGTAGTATCTTCTTGAAAATATTTAATTGCCAGAGTGCTAGAAAGAAACTTGACAAAGGACAAACCAGTGGTATGCTGGCAATACCCCCATTGTGCTAACCAGTGCCATCTTAATGTTTGTTTTGCAGTTCTGATGGCTGGTACCCATGCATCATGATTTTGTGTTGTAACTTTAAGCTAGCTTAGGCATGGAGTGTTATGGTGGTGTGTTGTACAGCACAAAATCCTTGTCTGTACATGACTCTCTAGTACAATAGCATTAAAAAAAACCCCAAAAACTGTGTATTGTGAATAAACTATAGATTTCTTGACGATGTAATCAATTACTGATACTTGTTAGATAAGAGCCAGAAAAATAAAAACAAACCGCTGCATGGAGTACAGTGCAGAATATATTCAAATCTGTATCACATATGACTTCACAGCTTAGAAAAACTATAGCTAAAGAAATAGAAAATACCTGTGAAGATTTGCTTTAAGATCTTGAAGTCTTAGGTTTTTAAATTGTTTCTGGTGACCTAATTATGTTAGGGAAGTTCAGGTTGCTGTTTTGAAAAGGGTCTTAGTGGTAACAGTTGATGCCTGGGTGATGGCGAACAATTCATATTTCTAGAGGAGGATGTCAGTTTTCCTGGTGTTGGAATCTTTTTAGCCAAATTTAGCATAATTTACCTTGACTGCCCCACAGCTTTTCTAAGCCAGCCTGTTTGTGAGGAAAAGGAAATGCTTTCACTTTAGAGCCTTTCGGAATCTGGACAAAAGCTCACTTTCTGTTCTTCAGGCTTCCTTCATGGCTTCAGCCTCAAGATGAGGACCTGCTTGCCATGTACCCTCTCCCATCCCCCATTTCCTGCCTGGCTTCATTAAATGCTGATTTGAAGTTGGTACCCGCTCTTCTGATACAAAATACTACTGTGTTCCGGGAACCATCAGAGAGTAGTGCATTATTGTCTTTTACATTCTCTTCATACATGTCTTCTCCCCATGCGTAAAAAGGATTTTTGTTCCTCCTTCTTAAATATCTCTGTATGTTTAATAACACGAAACAGTGAAGCAAAGCCCTGTCAAGAAAACCTCATCTCATTTGGGAGCAATCTGGCCCCAGGCTATATTCTTTAATGCTAGTATCTGCTAATTGCTAATAGTGAGCAAAGTGGAGTATAGGACTTAATGACTTCACTGAATCATTTTCCTATCTCTTGTGCTTGCATTTGAGCATCATGTTTCTTAGGAGAGACTAGCTTTCTTTCACCTGATCAGTGATAGCTTATGTGATGAAATTAATGTGTACCTACATAGAAACTTGTATATTTTCCATTTTTAACAGTA
This sequence comes from Cyanoderma ruficeps, assembly GCA_008694505.1. Classification (NCBI taxonomy): domain Eukaryota; kingdom Metazoa; phylum Chordata; class Aves; order Passeriformes; family Timaliidae; genus Cyanoderma; species Cyanoderma ruficeps. Next base: position 21,722,673 of record VZDJ01000782.1, on the reverse strand, counting down.
CAGTTACTTTATTTTTCTTCCTCTATGAAGCCACTATAAAATATGAGAAAATTCATTTAGACATTGTTTCTCTCCTTCACCTACAGCCAAAGTTCTTAGTTCTGTAGACACAATTACAAGTCATGGCAAAATACTAGGTAACTAATCCTTTGACTGTCTGTGACATCTTCTGCTGTTGTTTAAACTGATCCTTTCTATGTCTTTCATGTGTGTTTCCCACTTAGAATCATTTAAAGAGTAATACCAGGCCATAATTACCAGCACTAAAAAGACAATAAGCCAGGTAGTAGCAATAAAACTGAACAAGCCATATTACTGCACTATCTTATTATTCCAAATTATGCTACATCTATGCAAACAAAGTAATTTTTAGAATAGTCTTTCCTGAAATCCTCTGAAGTGGATCACTCAAATGGGTATCAGCTGATTCCCGTTAAGACGTGGGCTTTGATGGCCTTCAAAGAAAATAGCTGTGTATTTTTGTTTTCTTTGCAACAAAACACTTCAAATAATATATGTTCACTTTCTCCAGGTGGCAATTGATTATTACTTGTTCCAAAGTGCTAAATATAATACAAGTGCACAGATTTGTGGAGCAAAGAGGTTAGCTAAACAGAGAGCAACTAAACCAACATCAGGTATATACGGTTTCGTAGCATGACTTTAGATTCGCAGCCCAACCAACCAGGTTGCTGCCATGAAAATTTGCCATTCTGTGTTCCTCATCCTCGTGGCCACATTCCTGGCCATGTGCTCTTGTTCTTCTTTTGTCTGTGGCATTTGGGCTCCTTGGTCAGATGATTCAGTCCGCTATAATGGCAGTCATCAAACCCAGCACAACTCACCCCACTCTGCACCTCCAGCACTTAAAGAGGTCTCCTTTCCTCAGGAAGGTGAGATACAGGATGTCTGCTATATGGGGTAGAATTGATCTAGGTTTGAGTTCTGGCCCCCAGTGGGATGGTTAGCATATAGAAAGTCAGCCACGTGCATTAATTTTCTTGCTGTGTCATTGTCTTGGTTTATGGTTGAATCACCATATAGATTCCCTGATGGTCTTTTCAATAAATTTGAGGTATTACTGTAGCAGAAAAAAGTTCTTAGGGATTTGTATTTGCTTGAGAAAGCTACTCTGCAGCAAACTGGGGAGTAAATCTTTAGCCTCAAAAGTTATTTGGCATTGACTCCCCATGTGACAATTTTCCCCATGGAGAATGCCTTTGTGTGATGAACACAGCCAGCAATGGATTAATTTAGCTGAGCAAAGGAGCAAATACTGTGCAGTAAAAATATTACAGGGTGGCTAATGCAAAACATTTATTTTGAACATCAACCCTCTGTAGAACCACTTCTAAGAGCCACTAGTTAAAGTATTGAGCCAAATACTAATTTGAAATGTAAGGCAAATTAATTATAATAGTTCTGGGCCATTTGCTACCAAGACTTTCCACGTGTCTTGCAAATACTAGGGGAACAATCTAATTTAAAAAAAAAAAGGTTTCACTTTTTGACAACATTCACGTTTCAGAGTTTAAAGGACTAAAACAGTTTCTAAATGATTGTACGTATGTGCTTTGAGGCAGTCAGTGTGTATAGATATGTACATACATTTATAATTGCAATCCACAGCTCCATATTTGAAGCTTAAAATACTTAATTTTGCCTTGTTAACAGTCAGAAGAGAGTTGACTGTTGCCCTGATTTTCTCAGCCTTCTGATGTTTTACATTTCTGTACTGGAGTTTCCCACGTATTGTAACATAAACAGAGAGTGATGTTTGGTAAACTGTGCATTCCTTCCTGGGGTAAGGACAAATTAATGGACTTTTTGACCAGTAGGGTCAGAGAGGTATCAACCTTGTCCCCCAGTCGGTGATCAAACTCCAAACCCTATTTAAACCCAAATCCCAAATAAATTTCCTTCTTTCTTGTCTCACAACCTGAAGGTGTGTGATCTTTTCGTGTCCATCTAGCGACAGCTGACAGTTGCAGATACCTTATTACTGCCCTCGTGTAGGAGTGCACCGAAGCACCTAGGGTTGCTGTTGTGATCCACACCTCTTGTAGTGAACAATAATTCTGCCTTGGTGGAGCAGGATGGTTCAGTGATCTCTACAGTCACACACCAAGCCAATGCCTCAGCCACTGCTGGGAAACAAGAAACCAGTGTTTGGTTCTGCATTTTTTTCATCAGACCAGATGGCCTCAAATTGCTTAGATTTGTATATTTTGTCCACTGAAACCAGAATTCTTTTAGCTAGCCATTGAGCCCACATTAGGAGCTAGCAGTGTCTCAGGGAGAAAATTCAGGAAAGCCAGAATTTGAAGCAAACCCTCTTCAAACATTGGCTTTGATTTGTATTGTGAGGTTTATTTTATAATTTTAAAACCACTATTTTCCATGCCATGTAATATTAAAAATTATTATTTCCATTTTAAAATTATTGACATTTTTCATGCATCTTCTCAGATGGCTCATAAATTCATACATCGACTTTAAAGTTTGTTTTCTGTGGCTATATGATGGATTCAGATGCAGAATGTGATGGGAATTTGGTAAAAATAGAAAGGGAAGTGCTGTGACTGAGCATGAAACATTTACATAGAAGTGGAGAATTTTTCCAGTGAGTGCTCCAGAGGATTTGTATCACATTCATCTGTCACAGATGCACAGACAGAATATGTGCAGACATATTCTCCTGATTTTAAAGAGTACAGAACAGCAGCAGTTGAAATATATGTAAGTGCAAAAGGAGTGAATGCCTTTTCTTTTAAATGTCATCACACCTGGTAAGACTTGTGGTAAAGGCATGTAGTATAATCATAGCCCATTATTATATTTAATATTTTCATTTTCATTACAAATTGTATCTTAGATAGTAAACAAGTCATTTGTACTTTATGGTTAGAACCATTCATCTTAACAGTGGTAGTAGGTGATAAAAATAAATATCTAGTTAATGTGCTTATTATTAAAGATTTCCAGTGTTGTGCTAGCCTATGTATCTTGGTCTGAAATGTACTGAAGGCACAGGGTCTTCGGAGGGCAGCCCTTGCCATGTGCAGTGCAGCACATTACGAAGGTCAGCGTGTGACAGCAGGTACTGCTGGTCACAGCAACTCTGCAGTGAGGTGCAGCCCCTTTGCCCTCCACTGACCATTGCTAGCCTCCCCATCCCCGAGGGAACAGATGGGACAGAAGAAAAAAAAACGTGCAATGTGACATGGTGGGCAGGGACTAGAGTGGAAGTGTTAGATTGAGTTCCTGCCCCAAAATGACAAATGGTGTAATTCTGAATTGAGTGAAGATAAAATGTATTTTGGTTTTCTGCTAACTCTTGCTCCTTCTTTGAGGTTGGGTTTAAGTCTGTGCATAAGAGAGAGAACTGATCTCAGTTTCTAGCTCTCTCTATTTTGAGATATTGCTTAGCCAACCCTTAGTTCCAGGAAGGGAAATACAAACAAATTCTATTCCACAATTATCTTTCACTAGCTCTTAGCAGTCTTTTGATACATGGTTTACTTGAAGAACAAATAAATGACTACATGAAATATTTTATCATGCTAAAAATACTACAAAATAAAAAGCACAGGAGACCTGGCCTTCATATGAAAAGATTATGTCCATTAAGGAAACAAAGGTGGAACTTGCCCAAGGTGCATTATATATAATCCTAGGTTTTCTGGGAATCAACCCTACTTGTTCATTTTCAGAGCATATATTTTTCTCTGTAAATGTTCTTAGGACACTGTCATAAATCTAGTTGTTTGGTGTGCTACTCAGAAAACATTAAAGTTCTGGGCCTAAAATCACTGACCAAGAAATGTTCTGCCAGCAAGGCTTGTCAGAATTTATGTGTCTCAGAGAAATCAAAAGGCACCAGTGGAGGCTAATCTGTTTCTGCAATTAGACCTTAATCCAGTTATACCGTTCCAAGTTCCAAGATGTGTTTTCCAAGCTTTCACCTACCAGAGAGATAAAAATAATGAAAATTAAATTTGCATTCATTTATTATTAATACTTATGATAGTAACAATAATTAATGGGTTACTTCAAAGTTGCAATGGAATGAGAAAAATACTGGGATCCGAAGCACTTCAGGTCTTTTCATCTCTCTCCTAGCTTCTAATATAAATGAAGTTATATGAGAAGCAACAGGATGACTGAGAAGATTGGGCAGTAAAATCTCTGCCTCCAAACCCTCCTTGGATCAGATGAGGTCCTACAGGGTCAGTGGTATCTGACACAAGCCAGGAATTGGATTTGTAGTCACATATTTTCTTCTCTTCATTTCCAGCTTCAGAACCCAATTTGAAGGTACGTTCAAGATTAAAACAAAAGGTGACAGAAAGGAGAAGCAGTCCTTTACTCAGGAGGAAGGATGGAAATGTCAGTTCATTCAAGAAGCGTCTTTTCGAGGTGACAGGTAATTAACAATGGGGAAATTCTGTTGCCACAGCTCACAGAATAGTGGTGGGACTTCAGAATTGAAACTTGCTAACAAAACATCATTTTGCTTGCTAAACAGAATGAGCATTTGCAGTATTTGGTCTCATCCTGATGATTCTTGCTTTGACTTTGCATTGATATTTAGTAGATTCATGGCTGTTTCAGGTGATCATGGATACCTTTATGCAATCAGCTGTTAATAGTCTATCGGACATATATCTGAATTCACTTGATATATCAGAAATAAGTCACACCAAGATGGAATTAAAATACAACTTGAACAAACACATTGGTGTCCCTGTACGTGCAATTCTTGTGACAACTTTACACAGTATGTCATGTGTGAAACTCGAACGGAGGTGTGAATGTAAGCATGGAAGTTACTAAGCAAAGGAGTTATAAATTATTTCCAGATTACAATTTTTCTACAGCTAATTTATAAATTCCATTTGCTGAAGCCTCTATGAGATTCTTGATATCCACTCCCTTTGTTTTCACTGATTACTTTACAGTTTGCATACTTACAAATAAGTTATAAAGTGACATATTTATCACTGGATGTTTTTTTCCTGATGCCATTGAATGAGCAGAAACATGAAAATAAATGTCTTCTTTTCCTGGCTCTGACAATAACTTGGTACCTTTCAGATTGCTGTTATAATTATTAATATTGACTACATGACATTTTGGACCTTTCATAACCCTGGTTAAACATTGTTGCCTGAAGTCTTTTTCCTCTGGCTTTTTATTCTCTTAACTGAAAATAGCCCTTTATTTAAATGCCTATTTTTACAAAAAGTGCTATTTTAATTTCTAGAAAATGAGAAAAAAAAAAAGATTAAGTTTGCGTGTCTGTACTTCTCTGATACCTATTGGAAATAAAATGCAAGAACTTCTACATGGCCAGGGTTTATAGCTGGGTATGGAGTCACTTCAGTAAATCAAAGAGTAAGAGATTCAAGTAACAGCTAGGAAGCCTCCTGTGATGTCAGTCAACGTGAAAACATATTTTTGCGTATGAACTAAGACATAAAGAGTAAATAAGCAAAGAAATAGGTATAGAATATTAGGTGCCACATTTAGATATTAATTACTTTAACTTCTTGAGTGCTTTAATTCGAAAGCTATCCCTTGAAAGAGGGTTACCTTCACTAGTGGCTTTCTCTTCCTTCTTTAACTGTTTCCATTACATAAATATAATTTATGTATTGTAGAAATTTATGTCAGTGTAGAATTAGAATAACTGAATACAACAACATGCAGTGAGGTCATCGTCTCCCCCTTTGTCTTAGACAGAACTTGGGACATTTTAAATCAAGATAGCACGCAGACTTTCAAATCCTATTTTAATGTCTTTACATGCTGTAAATATTCCTTTGTATTTGTGCCAAAGATGTAGTGAAGGTGTATATTTTGCCACAGTATTTGTGTATGTAATGATTGGTCCACAATGGGCTTATCCCCTTCCTAGACAGAAAGAACAGCAGTAGGCCTCATCTCTTACAGAGCAAGGACTCTTTACAATTAAAAAGGAAAGAATTTCTTTTCTTCACTCATTACAAGCTCCATGTTGGTGTCTCTGCCTGGTAGTGAGTGTCATAGCCATCTTTGTGGGAAAAATAAATACTAAGTTCTTCTTGTGTGACACAGACAGACCAGAAGGGGAAAGATCAAGAGTATCTTTCCTTGCTAGTTGTAAAAAGAAAACCAAAGAAATGGAAGATGAGTCAAGAGTCTTTAGTGTAAGTAAATAGTGTAACCAATAGATATTTTTCAACAGCAAAAAATCTCTGTGCTATAAAGAGTATATAATTAATCAAGATTGTGTGTACCTTTCCAGAGTGAAATTCATGTATGTTTAATCTGTTTTTCAGAATCCTCAGTCAGTAGCAGCTCCCCTGGATCAGGTCCCAGTTCCCCAAGCAACGGTCCGACCAGCAGTGCAACAGAAAATGAAACCTCAGTTTTGTCGTCTAACATTCAAGCTGAGGTAAGACTCGTTATTGTGTAGATAATTGCTCAGGTTGCTAGACTGAAGATGATAGAAAATGTGATTTGATCATACTCACAAGCAGAGTAATTGGGATACCAGGACACTACAGGCTGGCATCACAGTGTGTTATGTATATGGTATACCTTTATGTATGAGATGCATGTTCAGAAGGCTCGATGGTAACAAAAGGTCAGGCAGAAGCAGCAGTAGTGTTACTGGAAGAGTGGAGGGAGCTGTGAAAGGTACTCAATTATAGAATATTACCTTCTGGGATGACCTGAAAGAGGTGCTCAGTGCTGAATGCTGATAAAGAACTCCTGCATACAAAACAGTGGTTTAGGCATTGGTGATCCGAACACATAGGAGCTAAGATGCACCCAGGTTCAGATGAATGTGAAGTAGATTTCTTTAATCACAGTATTGGAGTTAGGGTGACCAAAACCTTGTCACATCTCCCTTTTATTTTACTGCATCTCAGTTTCCTTATCAGGGCAGTACTTCACCACCATAAATGTCATGCCAGAATTCTTGAATACGTGTTTTGTAAAGTGAGATTGTAAACGGAAGGAATCTTAACTACTCCCTATTCTGTTTCATACATACGTGCCTATAACAACAGGAATGCAGATGGTAAATCAGTTGTGATAAACCTCATTTAGCACAGATGACATGCCCAAGTCATGCTTTCCATGGCAATATTGTAAAGGGACAGTAAACTAATTCGACTAAGAGAGACTCAAATTCCACAATATTCTATATCCAGCCTATACTTACCGCAGTTCCTGCTTTGGCAAGATTTCCTATTAGTTGTTGTTTTATGCTGTTTATGTTATAAAAATCGCATAAGAAAATATGATTTAACAGAGTTTTAGTTAATGGAGCTATTTCTCCAGGTCAGTGGCAGGACATTCACCTAAAAAAAATCCTGGAATGGGCAGTTCAACCTCCAGCAGTGACTTTTCCCCATAATGAATTAATTGTGTGTGTGAACTATGATCCAGGGGGCAGGTGGGTGACCTCTGCACACTGATTAGTAGCCTCTCTCTGGCCCGTAACCAAAAAGAAAAAAAAATTGCATTGATGGCTAACATGTGGTCTTGTCTCATAGCCCCCCATATGTGATTGCAAAGAAATTTAAATGATGCAGAGTAAGATCCATCATTAGGATTAGATCAGATCCTAGTTCAGTGGAATTAAGTTGTGTATTTTACTACTGGGAATGTTTTAGATAAAGTTGGTAATGTGTGGGTGTTACTATGTGCTGTATTAAACAGGAAATCTTATCCAATTGAATCTTTTATTGACTTGAGGATTGTACAAAATGGAAGGGCATTTACGTCTCAGACTGGTACATAGTGTTCATGACTTTGCATGTTATGGTTTCTGCACACTTGCACCATCAGATATACATACAGGCTGGTCAGGCTGGTGGTCTCTGGGGAGATTTGGAAAGGTTGTAGCAAGAACCAGCAGTTCTATTCTGTTTGCTAATAAAACATTGCATTGCATATTATTTGCCACTTCTGTGCCAGACATCAAAAATTATAACCCCAACATATAATCAAAGATGCTCAAAGGAGCCTAAAACGTTCCTTTAGAAGTTGAGCTCTGCATGCTGGCGTCAGTCACTTCACTTGGTGAAATGTGCTAAGAAGCTGAACTACAGACTTCCACTTCTGGATCCAGTTGGGGATTTCTTTACCTCTCTGGTTACTTGACTCTCAGTACTGTGGTCCTGTGGGTTCAAGCATTTTTCCATAAATCTCAGCTTTAGTGATTCTTATTTCAGTGGGATTTTCTTTGGTAGTTTAACAGCAGCCAAACTCCTACATCTCTTTCCTAGTTTAGTTAGCCAGGTCTCAAAGGCTATACAGCTAATAAATTTTTAATCAGATTCGCAAAGTACAGAAGTTTCTAATAATAGGATGAGTGTTCCAAAATCACCCAAAATATCACTTGTTTTTTTGTAATCCCGTATGACTCACATTGCTGTTGTTTCATAATTGTTGTTGTGACATTTGCAGTAAGTGCTGTGCTCATATCTGAGTGGGTGGATAGCCGTGGTTTTCATGGCAGCAAATAAAACACTTTTTGCTGGGGAAAAACAGGTTGCTATGACAGAGTCATTTACCAGTAAAACATGAGTCAGTACCATAAATGATTACACTCCGGTGCATGGACAGAATTAGCGCATTATCAGTAATGAAACAGATTTTTAAAGTATTTTTACCACATGCATTAGAACAGTGAGGCTTTTAAGTGGTTTACTCTCTGGAGCAGACAGTCTGGTGGGTGGACATTTACAATTTTTTGAATGAACAAAGGTGTACTGCACATGCTGCAGCTTTGCAGATAGTCTTTTACTATCACAGTTCCCTTAATGGTACTTTCACTACCATTTGTTAAAACACTGGTCTCATTATATGAAACTTGAAAGTTGAACTCAGGATTTTAATTGCACCTTATAAATAAAATCCTGTTTTTATTAGGCGCAGTTGTCTCCAGTATCATCAAGGTTCACCGCAGTAGCTATTTGTCTCCTGTAGCATGCCATACACTTTGAGGTCACCTGCTGTGCTGGGGCTAAATCTTACTTGCCTGAGAAATGCAAGCAGAATTGAGCCCCTGCACAGCATGTCCCTTGAGTTCAGAGGGACAACCTACTTTAGTCATGTGAAATGATTAATTTTAGGCATTCACAGTCTGGTCAAAAGCCATTGAAGGCAATGGAAAGTTTCCAGTTGGTGTGACTGAGCTTCAGATCAATTTCTTTCTTCTATTTGTGCTTTGGAAAGCAGTCTTTCCTAGAATATCACTTGATTATACAGGAGATATAAATTATATATGTGACAGATAAACACGTATTTGTTTTGCACAACTCCACAGCCCCATGCTTTTAATACTCAGCTCCTTGAGGTGATCTTTGTAAGGAGCCAGTGGAAAAATGTTTAGGTTTCTGACTAGCTGATGGAACTTGTGTCAAGTGCATGTGAAGGGAGTCTAAATTAATTTTTTCAAAAATCATCCCAAAAGCCTCAAGAAATAGAAGTGTAAGTAATTGTGAATATTGAAAGCTGTGACAATTAGTTCCGCAGTTGAAAAATATTAAAGCCAAACCATTTTTTCTTCCCCTCATAATGTATAAATGTGCGTATAAACATGCACACATAGGTGTTCCTGCTCTCAGCGGGTCACACAGCACAACCGAAACATGGTGGTTCATGGTTACTTGTTGATCATTGTGCACTGTTACACTGAGTTCTTGTACCCTATTTTAAGAAAGAGGATAACTCTGTTGACGGGCTATTTTAAGCATCAGTAAGCAGGATCTGTGGACCCAATGAGTAGGATCGTAGAGGAGCAAGTAGGGCAAAGTTGCTCTTTGGGGTAATTTAGGTGTCAATCCAAACCACCATGTCTGCATGTAGGACGAGGACATGGCTTAGCCATTGTGCTACCAAATGACTCTCCTGATAACTCCTGCATGTGCCATCATTGCAAGGAATTGTTGACTGTGGGAAATGGATTTGTAGAGAATTCTCGAATGTCTGTATACAAACTTTGAGATAAGAAATGCTGATTTAGAAATGCCATGGAATAGGATAGACATTGTTGGAACAGAAATAGAACTAGAAACAAGTTTGAAAGGATGGCCTTCTGAATAAGACTAGATACTTTGGAGAAATAAAACTATGAAAGATGCATTGTAGTAGGACCCATGAGGGGTAATTTTAGATGATGAGCTTTAAGGCATTTACAGCATTGTGCAGCAAAAGCTGATAGGCCAAGAAATGCTTATAATGTGTTGCAATTAAGAAATAGTTAGCTTCTGATTGTGATAGTATGAATTATAACATCTGTATTGTCTCACCCTTCACATGAGACTAAAAATAGAATAAAAGTTCTTAAAACACCTCTCAGTTGCTCCATCTCTAAGTCAGATGTCTAAGTCAGAAAAGGGCATAATCTGACAGTTGACCATGTAAAAAGAAAAGCTGAAGCTAGGGTCACAAATTTCTGCCTCTGGGGGACCCTGCTTGAGCAGGGCGCTTGGATTAGATAACAGCCAGTGGTCCCTTTGAACCTTACCCATTCTGGGATTCTGTGATACACAGAGGACCCTAATCGATGCAGGTGGACTACTGATTTATTTTGGGAGACAAGGTTAAACTGATGCTTAGGATAATATTACCTGAAAATATTTGAAAAAAATCAATCACTTACCAAAATGAAAGTGACTGGTTATTACCAGTATTAGAAATTAAATTAAGAGGCTTTTACTAATTAACTCCTGTTTTCATTATTAAACTCCTGTGGTAAATAACACCATTGCTTCTACCTAATGAAATAATCATGCCTGACCTTATTGTGGTAGTGTGTTTTACCGCTGTACACCTTGCCATTGTAATTTTTATTAATTCAAATCTTAGAAGGTAATAGTGGTATACCAAAAACCAAATATAAAACACAAATCTTTCAAGCAGCTTTGTATCAATGCTGCCATTGCTACAAATTTGATTATATTCTAGGAGGCACATTAAAGTATCTTTTTTCATTTAAATATTTGGAGACTCCCTCCATAATATCTCCATAGTCTTGACATACTTGCATTTATTCATGGTCAAAGGTGGATGTTATCAAGCCAAGACACTGTTAGCCAGGAATTAATGTAATATACAAGTGGAGCTTCTTTGTTTCCTATGCTGTCTGTTGACATTCCCTAGGTACCAAAAGAAAATTACAGGGATAGACTTCTACTGTTATTGTCTCAGTGATAGGTCGTATCTCCAAACAAACTGTATGAGGAAGGTTATGTTTTGGAATAACATCCTGTGTTTTTGTGCTTAACCACTTTTCATTGATGGTCTGAAGTTGCATTGTATTAACACGAAGCATTTTACAGAGTTAATTGATATTCCAGGTTTGTCCAGGGGAAAATCTACAGCTCCCCACAACATGCTTGACAAGTTATTATATTTACTTTAGTCAAAGCCCGAGTGTGCAGTATCCCTCTTGGAGGTGGTCTATTATTGGAGTCCCATATGCTTTTTGTTTGGGAAGAAAGCAGTCACTGTGTCATACTGTTACACAGGGTATTCTTTTTCAAGGATGTTGTTCCCTTGGGGACCATATCATGCCAGAGTTCCTAAGTCTAATAAGACCTTTGTAGCTCTTATTGTGTCAAAGTTCTGGGAGGGAAGCAAGAGTTAAACAGAAAATATAATTCAAGCAACTTTACTAGACCACATGTTGAAAAATATCACTGTTCAAGCAGAAAGGCAAAAGCTTCAAAAAGATTGCTGATGTGGTAATCTTTTTATGTTTCTTCCCAAATAATTTATGGAAATAAAAAGGGTGATCTTTGTAGAATGTCTGGTTTTATTTTAGAGTAATTAAAAATATGTCAGCAGTTCCATGTCCTTGAAAACTATATCACAGTTCTTCAAAAGAAATGTTAAAAATTTGAATTTGAATGGAATAGGAAAGCTGTGAGGAGTATCCCATCATCAGAGAATGCCAGGATGCTGGTTTTGTATATATGCAGACAGAGAGAGAGAGAGAGAGAGATAGTCTATTATTTTAAAGGGCAGATGTGTCAATATGCCTTACTTTCTACATAAAATTTCCATGTTAATGGAAATAATGTGCCTGAAACATCCCCATATCATAAGACATGGACTAGTTAAAAAGCACATTTCATACCTTACAACAAAACTCATAAAAACCATGGTAAAGGTTTGATACATCCACATTCATGGTTCAGCTGGATATAATCCTTAATTCTATGGATAAATTCCCACTGAATTTCTTGGAGTCCATTTGATGAGATGAAGTGATGCTGAGTTGATGAGAAGTTGGTAAGATGGTCTAGGAATCCTCAAGATTTCAGTTTTCCATTGCAACCCGATTTACTAACCAAGGAATAATCCTAGACACGTGTTTTCTTAACAAAAGAAGTGTTTTTACAGGGACAGTAATTTTTTGTATCTGGAACTCCATTGGGATGCAAACCAATGACTGGTAAAGCCAATAAATGGATTTCAGTGTATCAGGATACAAGCATAAAATAAACAGGATAAAAAGCTTGGAGATTTACTTTTGTTGGTTTTCCCCTTTATTCCAGCACCTGGTTTCCCAGCAACGCCTTTTGATACAGGATGAATCAGTGAACTTGTTGAGTCTGTACACATCCCCCTCTCTGCCCAACATCACCTTGGGACTTCCAGCAATACAACCTCAGATCAGTGTAAGTGACTAGTCTCAAGCCTTCCTGCATACATTTGCTTCCAGAAAATCTACTTTCCGATTATTCTTTTTATATTTTTAGCATTTTGGAACACAAGCAATTCTGAGTAGGAACCAGAGCTCTCTATGCATTGGGCAACATCTGGATATTTAAGGGCACAACTTGAAAGCAATATTCATTCTTGATCTCAAAAAAACAAGTGCCAATGTGGATCTTAGCTAAGCATGGGCCACGTGCATTGCATTTATGCCAGATAACAGATTTCAGATGTGGCAAGAACTATACAAGGAGATTATTTAGTATAAAAGTTTGAGGAGATTATTTAGTATAAAAGTTAAATTATGTGATCATTTCTACCTGATAAATTAGAGCACCTGTAACTTTTTATGGGATTCCAGTGATGACCTAAACTGGGCTGGAGCATTGTAGAAGAATGTAGTATTTTTCTAGCTCAGTAAAATACCCAAAAAAATTTTGCTACTGCTGAAAATTTACCTGCTTTAAAAAAAAAAAACAAACAAAAAAACCCAAAAACAAACAAACAAACAAAAAAGAAAACTGTGGGTGGTTCGATAAAACAGGGTGTGAATTTGTAACTTCTATGAAGAAATTAGAGGCTGTAACCACAGGTTTCAGAGGAGGTGAAAAAAAAAATCTGTATGATACACTATGGTTTGTAATAATGCAACTTAATTCCAGTGCTAAATGTAGCTTCAAGTCAAAGTTCCATGTTATTTTATGGCTTTTTCAATGCATTTACTGTTCTTAGCAGTAATATATTGCTGCAATCTAACATTTTAACATCAGGTACAGAACTTTGCAAAGAAAATCATGTAAGCCTGAAATCAGTTCTCTAAAAGTCAGCAAATTATTGTTTTTAAAGGATGAAAAAATGGAAAAATTTAACATTATGAAAAGTAGTACTTGCTCTCAGAGGATATCATCAAAAATTTTTAGCTATTTCACAAAAATATAACTAGCTTATACTAGCTTCAAAAGAAATTTATAACATTAAAAAGAAATTAAAACGTTTCATTTGCTCACTCAAATCTTATAAGCTTTTGATGTGGGCAACTAGCACCAAATATTACTTTTGGCATTAGAAAAAACAAAGGGATTGATTTATTCAAGTAATGTTTATTTCTGTTACTAGAATAAGCAGTTGCAAATTGAATGTAAAAATTACTTTAGTGTTTATTTTTCAGAGGAGTGTGATAGCAGTGTGAAGTGAGCATGCACCAAAAATATTGGTGAAAACCTTACTTTAGAATTTATGGAATTCATATTATCAGAAATACTGTTTTTACCATGACTTACCATAAGTGGTTATCTGCAAGCCTCAACGTGCATATTTCTGTTAGGTTATTATTCTTGCTGTAAAAATTGTTATTCTAGCTTGAACTGCTATTTCAAGATTTTTTTTAATAGGCAAAGAACAAAGCAATATAAAGTACATTTGCAATGCTGAAGGGCCAAAACTTCCAAAAGCTTTAAATCAATAACTGTGCAATTGATAAGACACTTCAAAATGCCACACACATACAAGAGCTTTTGATGATTCTGAGGATGAGAGTTTAACTCTACAAGTTTGTTTTGCAAAGGGTAAAACTTACATTTGTGCTGTCCTTCAGGGAGTCAGGGAGTGCTCCAGGAAAAGTAATAGCTTCCCACTACTACAGGTAACTATTTTGTTTTGCTGATTGGCTTGCTGTGTGATGGAAAGTTATATGAAAAACCAAGCCTTGTCTACTCCAAACTGAGTGCAAACTATTTCCACTGATCCTCTAGTTTCTTGTGCAGGAGGCTGTGCAAAGGTCTTCAGGAATTTTAAGGATAGGTCCCATTCCTTCATTAATAATGTTTTAACTAGTAATTCCTTTTGCTTTGGCTTTAATTGCTGGGGTTTTTTCAACTGGTTTTATTACTCAGCTTCTCACAGTGCTACATTTAACTGGCATGTTCTTCCTTTTCTTCTCACAAAGTGTAAGATAGGGATGTTAACCTTTTCTTCTGTATGTGTTCATGAAGGCCATCTAATCAAGCAGAGGTATAAATGGCCACTTCTCTGAGAAGCTGTTACCAATGCTTTGTTCTTTGACAGGCTTCATCATCATTCAAAGAAAAGCAGAAGGGGGAGACCCCGTCACTTAGACAAGGAGTGGCCTTGGCTGGACAGTATGGAGGGAACCTTCCTCCGTCGTCAACTCATCCTCACATTGCTTTGGAGGGAAAGCCAAACAGCAGCCACCAAGCTCTCTTGCAGCATCTGTTACTGAAAGAACAAATGAGACAGCAAAAACTTCTTGTGACTGGTAATGATCAAAGCTCCAGCAATACTAATTTAAGATGGTTTTGATGACATTTGTGTTTGCTTTGAACTAAATGTGGTAATACAAATACCCGTACATCCTAACTCTTGGGAAAAGTGGAAGGGTGGAAGAAAAAAGGACAGCATCTTTGTTTTCCCTTTTAGTGATTCTGTTCCAGTCTGCTAGCCTGAAAGAATTCAATGATTACAGAAAAGAGAAAATGATTACTTCATCACATTCTTTTGCAGCAGCTGAACTTCCCAGCATGGCGAGGCACGTGATGCAAGTCCCACTGCATCAGTGCAGATGCAGAGTTCTGCAATATACACCCCTCTTCTTACTGAAAGCTTTCTTTCCTGTTACAACTGTTAGTTTGTTGGTTTTCACAGGGGAGTGAAATGTCCCTATTTTGCAGGAGCGGTTCCTCTTCATCCACAGTCTCCTTTAGCAGCAAAGGAGAGAGTCTCACCTGGCGTAAGAGCTTCCCACAAACTGCCTCGTCACAGGCCACTGAACAGAACCCAGTCAGCTCCTCTTCCTCAGAGTACTTTGGCTCAGCTGGTCATCCAGCAGCAACATCAGCAATTTTTGGAGAAGCAGAAACAGTACCAGCAGCAGATCCACATGAATAAGGTGAGTTCCCAAAGTAAAGAATTTCCAATAAGTTTAAAGGGGGAAAATGGATAACGAACTTTAGTTATTGGTGCCATGTCACCATAGACAATACAGAGGTTCTTGCAGGAGTATCTTCTTTGTTTATGCATAGTTGATATATATACATTTGTATGGATCTTAATTTTAAGGTTCTGAAATAGGCTACAATTCAACAAAATGGAGTTCAAAGCAGCTTACAGTTTTACCTGACAGGTATTTTCCTGTTGAATGGTAAGTAATGTCTTAGAAATCGACATGTGCTTCTGACCTGCAGCAATCACTCCACTTGCTGCTTTTGAATTGTATTAAAACTTTTCTTATTGTGGATGAGAATATTGCATAATCAGATAACTCATTTGAACTCAAATCAGCTTATTAAGATTATGGGTTTGTGTAATAAACTTAATAAACATCTGGAGAAATTTTTAATCAGTGTTTATCAAACTGACTTTTCTCTGTGAGTTACATGAAAGTTTGTTACAAAATGGCCATATAAGGAAAAAGAGAAGAATGTCCTGTTGCTGGTATCTGACACAGAGTTGAATCATGTAGCACAAGATTCCCTGTACAGTAACACCTTAATCTGAGCAGGGGCAGAGGAAACAAGAAAAGGGACCATCCATTAATAAACAAAGAGCAACAGATTCTGAATGGCTTTATCAGGAAGCAATCCTTCTACAAAAAAAATCAGGTTGTTATCTGCTCTGAAATTAAGATATGCAAGAAATTGCATGTTTTTATTTGGAGAAAATTTTTCTGCACTTAGTACACAGCTTTCCACAACTTGATTGCTGAAGCTCCACTAGTATTACAAAGATATTAATTACACATCTTCGGTTGTCTTCTTCTGTTTTAATGTTACTCAATAACTATATATAAGAGGCAAAGTCAAAGAAGAAAAGATGAAAAGTGGATGTTCAGCTCTTGTATCTAAGGGAAAAAAAATCAATCCACCTTACTTACTGGGTGAATTTCCCAGGGATTACTGATTCTTTGGAATCTACTAAGAATTCCCAACAAAATTAGAAACAAACCCAGAGTTTAAGTACATAGTTTGTACAGTGGTTTGGTTATTAAATCTTGTTTTAATTAGGAAAAATGAAGACCAGAAAACTTCAAAGTTCAGAGCTGATCCTTGCATGTTAACCCCTCTCAGCTTGGGTGTTTTGATTACTCAACTAGGACTCCAGTTGGCTTTTCTTTGAGTATGCATTCCATATGTTTAATCAAGATGGCATATGTATATCTTGTAGCCTCAGGTTTTGAAAATATTTCACCTTCCCTCAATTGTCTAAAAAGACTTTTTAACTGCTAAAGTACAGAGTCTTTGTACTACAAACCCATCAGTCCATGTGTTCCTCACAAAGCAAAGAACCCCACTGACATGTTTTTCTTAGATAATATGCTTATTAATATATATATTCTACCAGAGAATTTGGGGGTATGTGCTGTGGGATATATGAGCATTTGTCCCCAGTGTGAAAATTAAACTTGAGGCACATAATCACGTATTTCTGGTCATGTAGGACTAGGAATGCATTGCATCTTACCAGAGAGAGAGATGGGATAAGGAAGGAAAAAAATTGGAGTTGGTCTGTGATTGTGTTTGTTTCAGTAATATTTTTTTTTTCAGTTGAGCTACAGTGAAAATACATGCTAAGGAGAATAATTCCCTCTCACACTTGAAATATGCCTTCATTCTCACATGCCTCTTTGTGATGAAGAGACAAAACTGGTGAATCTAGCTTTTATTCTTTACAGTATAGGCTATGCACATATGCAGAGTGTGGAAATTTAAATCTATCCTAGGGCCTCTCTCTACCTTGAGCCTCCCTAACTTACTTTTGCCCCAAGAGCTTCTCAGTCTCCTTTACTCCTTTCCCCAGAGCAACCAGGCTTCTTCAGGAGCACAGTAACTCCTCAGAGCAGCAAATGCCTGAGGAGGAATGAGGTCATGTTGCCAGAGAAACAGTGGGTTTTCTGAGGATGCATGTGGTTTATCAGACTTTACAGTTTGCAGGATCTAGGTTCTCCTCTATTATCAGAAAAACCATTTTCAGGAAAAATACCAGTGTTCTAACCATGTATCAGTCCTCCACAAGGACACAGAAAGCCAGGGGGCTTCCTTATGTACTTATAGAACCTCGTTTATATAAACTGGAATTTAAGGGTAGCCAATAGACAAGAGAGTGAAAAAAGATCAAATCATGGAGTAGCTTTTAAATAGTGAATTTAAAGCTGTCTTCTTTAACCTTTTAGCTAAAAGTTCAGATTGAAGTCCTGTGACTAAATAAGGATTTTGAACCCTACTAGAGTGGTAGAATATACTTTGTTCAGTCTTTAAACTTGTCTCTGTTCACAGTTGAAGTTATTTTTTCATTACATAATTTGCACAGCTTTACAATCAAACTCTGCAAAGCAGAGGTGTAGTTATTTGAAACTTTAAACAGTAGACGTTCTAGACCAGGTAGGAAAGCAACTAAATACTTTATTTCTTAGGATACGTTTGGGTATGTATCAGGTGAACACATGAACTTGGTTTTTTCTGTCGTTCTGCCCTTTACTCTTCTGTTCATGGGCTGTATAGTGAAATCTGTGCAGAGGTATAATTCCTGCCTTTTCAGTCATGGAAAATGCATAGGTTTCATTTAATAAGAAATACTCAAGCACCCTAAAAGTTTTGGTAATAAAAGACCAGCACCATTTTAAACCGTCAAGAGTGTGAAATTCTAGTTGATCAAGGTCTTAAAGCAAAATAATATCTTATTTTTTGTTTTCAATTTCTTTTAACATTTTATTTCTTATGTTTAGGTCTTCAAGTACTTAAGTCTTTAGTATTCAGATGAACCCACGATTTGAGTGTATGCCCTGAGCTAAGATGATAGGGCATGTGTCAGCACTCCCTGATAACTGGTTTTGGACTGATCTCTTCAGCTGACTTACAGCTGTAACAATAGAAAGAGGAAGAGAGCCACTTTTTCCTCACCCCATTGTTCTTGTATTAATCTTGTAGTAAAAAAGAGAACCTTTTTTTTTTCTTAGGAAAAAATATATTTCAGCAGCAAGCCAGTGCTGCTGTGAGGGTGATAACAAGCAAAACCTAACATAGGTCAAGAGGTGAAGGATTCCCCTGGATCATTTACATTCTGAAAAGAAACAAGTCATTGCCAAAAGGTGTGCCTCTGTCCTTACTAGCAAAGAGGAGATCCCCTATGGATTATTTCTGGTCAGCTGTCAGATGCCTGGCTTTTGATGTGGAAAATGGTATATGTCTCCACTGAAGTCTGACATTTATACCTGTGGGATCTAGTATACTGACCTTCTGAAAACATTCTGCAAATGTTGACATCTCTTCCAAAAGTAGGTAAAAACCCTTGTCCCAGAATTAATAATGAATGTGAAGTAACCTGAACTCAGCTTGTCTTAGGGAAGACCAGCTTTGGCATTGTCAGCTTTAATATACTTCTGTCCAAATGACAGCTTATTTCCTCATAACACCCTTTGATCACCATTGCAGATCTTCATTCTGCTCAATAAAGGGAGACCAAAGTCCAAAACCCCCAGTTAAAATTAGTGCAATTGGATACCAAAAGACGACTATACTACAATAAAAAACTTAAAATCTTGATATTATTGTGTATATCTGTACCTAGAAAGCTTTGACCCAGCCACTTGCAGAAAAAATGAGGATTTTGATTTAACTAATCTAAATGCAAAGCCCCTAGCAGAAGTCTGTGTTCAAGAAAATCTCAGAAATCATAATATGAAGAGTAAGTGAACAAAGCCATGTCTTTAAAAGTTATTTTTTGCCATGTATGATGAATAAGGCCTGCCTCTACTGAAGCTGAAGTCTTGACTGGGGCCAAGATTTTCTTTGATCAAGGCAGGAACCCTGTTTGTATTCTTAAGTTGTGTATTCATAGCATTTTGGCAATTTGTTTTCAATGGTAAAATTCTCTGTATTGGAGAAGTAAAGGGTAAAATTATGGGGCAGTTGGTAGTGTGCTCTAAACTATGGGAGGTATATGGATAATGTTAAGGGTTATATAAGATGCACACGAATTTTCAATTTTTATTTGAAGATGTCAATTTGTTTAAAGCATCTCCGTATAGGGAATTGGTGACCAGAAAAGCCTGTAAGGTAAAAAATACATAGGAAATGAATATTCAATAGTACTTGGATGGTGTTCTCAGTTTACCAATATCTCTAAATAAAAAATGAAAAAAAATACAAAAATTTATCTTGATGGAAAAATAGAACTATAATTTACTGCCAGTAGGAATATTGAAAAGATACAGTTAACCCCAGATTAATCTGTCAGTTCTCTGAATGATATTTAATGGAAGGTGAAAGACAAGGTTCAGCAGTACTAAATCAATCTAGCTTCATTGAACATATTACACTGAGGTTTTGGCTTTGCAGCTTACAAATCTGACTAGCATCTTCTGTAGGTGAGAGATACTCTTTCAAATATTGCCAATAGCAGGGGATTATTTGGGCAAAATTGAAGGAACTGTTGTCTGTTTGGAACTGGAAAATGCCCAGTGAATTTTCTCCTTTACTGAGAACTAATGTTTAAGCCATAAGGGAAGAGAATGATTTTGAAAGATAAATACATCCCTTAGAACTATTGGTACTATGTGAGTAACACAGACAAGAGGAAGCAGGTGCCAAGTTGTTTTCAGTGCAGCTGACAGTGTACGTACAAGACACATAGCTGGTAATCTGACTGCCATAGGAGAGAAGGGGGAAAGTGTTCTGTAAGAATGTACATGAGTTCTTAGAAATGACTGCCATTTATTTAAAATGAACAATTAATTAAGGATAGAAATACGCTGGTTGACTGTTGCAGGACTTCGTGATTCTGTCTCTTTGTAAAGACATCTTATTTAAAACACTGTATTTTACAAGAGCATATAATTTCAAAGGAGAAAACAACAGAGGCTGCAGCTGAAGAACCTATAAAATGGTCTGTTGCAGTGTCCAGATTATTTAGTCTTCCATTTTTTCTGTACAACCAAGCAGGTTAAGATATGTTTGATGTCTTTTTTTTGGATTGGACTCTTGCAGTTATACAATGGAGTTGATGTCTGTAAATACTTCCTCTCCTGCTGATACTATTTACTTTGACTCGTGCCTATCCTATATAGCTTAATTTCCTGAAGATAGAAGGTAAAAATTTATAGGTTACATTGGTCATTTTTTTAGTGACCACTTAAAGTGGAATAGGTGATAGCAGTGAAGTATACCAGTAAAATATAACCAATATGTGCAACTCTTAATTTACTAGGGAAATAAATTATGGTTTTGCTATTATTTTCAAACATAATTTTACTAAAACTTAGCAATCACTTTTTCAAAATAAAAAAAATGCATTAAAATTAGGGGCATGTCCTCCATGTAGCTACAGATAAAGTCAGGGAAAAAATGCTAAGTGGGGGTTTAAAGTGAAAGGTTTAAACATTAAGTGTGAGCAGAAGTATCCAACTGTTCAGTGAAAGGACCTGAGCAGTGTTCCATTCAGGATATTTTCTGTTGTGTAACCCGTCTTTAGATAAGACAGAAATACTGACTCTAAACTGCCACCTTCACAGCCTCCAGATACAGTGCTAGCACTAGGAGATATGATTTAAAAGGTTTCTGACTTAGGAGAACTGTCCAGTGATGCTACTAGTATAATTACTGGAATAGGATGAGGCCAAGCTGTCTTTAAAAAAACTTCAGCAAATATGAAAGAATTGTGGTGATACAGAGAAAGCAGTCAGCTGTGGCTTAGCAGTCTGAGTAGTAGAAGGGATTTTCAGGTTTTGGGTCATGTCCCTCCCATTCCATCCATGCAATTTGATCATGCCCCATCATATGAGAAGATGTGACTATAATGTCTCATAGCCCCTTGCCCGAGGCTTAGTTAAAATGACAATGGACAGGATGCTTTTAATAAAATTTTGTAGTAAAGAAGGTAATATAAATGCACTTTTTAAACTCTATTGAGTAAATATATAAAGACTTTAATTTCACGGAGTTTTAGAAAATTTAATTTGCTTATCTCCTCCTGTTGCTGAAGTCTGGAGCAAATCACCTGCTGAGTTCCACAGCATGGGAGAAGGCTCCAAAACAGGAACACTGCAATTTGAAATGCACACAAATTCCACTCTAAGTCTCTGCAGCCCCCTTACGTGTGCTTGTTCTCTTCACTGATTGCATGCAAGAAGTGTCTGAAGGTGATGCATGTATAGATTCTATACTGCAGTGCATCATGTGTTGCCTCAGAAAGCTTAGCAGCAGATCTGTACCCATACAGCAGTGTAAAGAAGAAAGAGCCTGACATAAAAGTGAAAATGCATAAAAGAAAGGAGAGCAGTAATGAGCTAAATATGCGTCTTAACTTTGCTGTGGGCATGCACTCATTTTCTCTTGGCTTCCCCAGCAGAAAAACCCACCTGGTGTCAAGAAACTGGCACAGGGAATGGTTTACAGATGGATCAGACTCAGTGATTCTTGTCGTTTGTATGATTATCTATCACACAGATGTTTCAGCTTGTATTTACTCACTTGCAGCCAGCCATGCAGCCTTACCTGTCTTTCTCTTCCTCCTTGAGGAGTGGGGAAGGCTCCCCACAAATGGTTAACTAATTAACAATAATAATAACAATAATAAGTGAAAGAAGTGTACCTGAGCTGATTACATGTAGTTAGCTTTAGTTCCTTCTTGGTCAGTGTCCTCCCCTGAGAAACAACTGGAAAAGATTTATAGGTTTGATCTGAGAAATTTTTCAGATGCTGTGTAATGGAGACTCTCCACATTAGCTGAAGTAGTAAGGAGTGCCCGGTTTAGGGCATGCAGGATGCTCACATTGTGATTTGCCAGTTACTACAGTAATGAAGAGGGATTTTTTTATTTCCTTCTTTTTAGTGAACCATTAAACTCCCATTACCCCTCAGAAATGAGGGTTTGCTGTGACAATGGCCAGACAGGCTTCCTCTGAGGAATCTGTTTCTCCAGTGATGTGAGGCATATGCATCAGAGCATCAACTGGAACTGTATAAATTGATTTTTCAATTCTCCTTGTTGACTTCATGGGATTTCCTAAATCCAGCTGCAGCTTGTTGATCACAGTTTGCATGACAACCGGGCATTTTTCTATATGCATTAGCAAGCTGATTGAAACTGGATGGTCCATGGTTTGTGACAGAAACAGACATCCTGAAGCCATTCATATACTCAGTAATTGAGTATATAAAACTAGCTAAAACTCAGTTTGAAATGCATGATTGATGGCTGGGGGAGAGAGATGGGGAGAGGAAAGTAGGTAAGAGTAAAGGTAAAAGGTGTTTTTTCCCTCTCAAGATATTTGACTTAGATGATACAAAACAGCATTTACTTGAAATCGAGTAGGCCAGTTGAATAAATGATAATTACTCACTCGACCCTTCAGCTTCTTACTCACATGTCTGATTTTTGCCTCTTTCAACAAAACAGGGACTTTTTTCAGTTTAGGTTTTTGGAGTACCTTTGGAGTATTTTGGAATGCATTGGC
Organism: Cyanoderma ruficeps; assembly: GCA_008694505.1. Classification (NCBI taxonomy): domain Eukaryota; kingdom Metazoa; phylum Chordata; class Aves; order Passeriformes; family Timaliidae; genus Cyanoderma; species Cyanoderma ruficeps. Next base: position 21,699,482 of record VZDJ01000782.1, on the reverse strand, counting down.
TTCATCTTAAACAGCAAAGCACAAACTGCACATGATTGCAATACTCAGGCATCCAGAGAGCTTTACAAAAACTGTTACTGGGCTAGAGCTGGTGTTGCCTTGGGAGCTCTGTTGTATCATCATTGCTGGAACTGAGATGCCTGTCCCATGCACCACAAAGGCTGTAGTCCTTCCAGTCATGGACAGATGTGCTTGTAGTATCCTTGTGCCACAGGACAGGGGACTGACACCAGCTCTTTGTCATGTCTCCTTTGTTGGCTTTCAGTGCCTTCATGCTTTAGAGATGTTTGTGTGAAAATTCTCTAATTTGCTTATAATGAAATATTAGCCAGTTTAGTAGTTCCCTTACCTTAGTGTTCCTTTATTATTTTCTGTTGTGAGTAATTAATTGTAAAATTAAATTTCTGCATTCGTGTTTGAAGAAGACGAGGGAAGACTAATTTCTCTAGTTTACCAGCTGTAACAGTCTAACAGATGGGTCATGTTTTTCATTTTCTATAAACGTAATTTCTGCTGCAGAACAAAGAAGTGGCCTTTTGCTTAGGGGCTTTTGTCCTTTTTTCCAGACACATCAGCATTTTGACAGTGCATGGCTACATGGGTTTGCTATGGACACTTTAATATTCTTCCATGCAAAGCTAGTACTTCTTGGTGTTTGGCATCAATGGAAGGATTCAGTACTTGTTTCCCTCTTCTCTTTCCAGATGCTCTCTAAGTCCATTGAGCAGCTCAAGCAGCCTGGCAGTCACCTGGAGGAAGCTGAAGAAGAGCTTCACGGAGATCACTCGATGCAGGAAGAGCGAGCTCCCACCAGTGGTGCCAACGTTAGGGCTGAGAGCAGCAGTGCTGGTGTGGATGACAGAATAGGACAGCAGGTGGGGGCTGTGAAAGTCAAAGAGGAGCCACTGGACAGTGATGAGGATGTTCAAACCCAGCAAATGGAATCTGGGGAGCAAGCTGCTTTTATGCAACAGGTAATAGGCAAAGATTTAGCTCCAGGATTTGTAATTAAGGTTATTATCTGAACATCACATGCGTTTTCTAGGCTTTGATAAGCAATTGTGGTTTGATTCACTGAGCTAGCAAATCCTGATTTACTGTTCAAAGAATTTAACAAATGCCGAAGTGTTGTATGTACACTTGAAAACATAGTGAAGCTCATCCTTATGGCCTCTAATTGAGAAAATATCTGTTGCAATCAATTATTCTACATAAATCTTTGAGTAATAGCTGATAGATATTGCATTAGCCCAGAATTACCTTACATCGCTTAGTGAAAGAGAGCTCATATCACCTAGCCTGTTGAGATCAGCAATTGATGGAATTAGTTTCCAGACCTGATTGATGAAACATTCTTCTGATTTTGAATCCTCTGACTTCTGCTTTCAGCTGTCTGTATATATTGTATCATACTGTAGTCTTGAACACTGTTAACGTTAGGGTATTCTTTTCCCCGGTAGACAGGTACTGACTGCCATCTTGGTGGTCTCAGGCTGGTGTATAAAGTTTAATTTAGAGAAAAGTACAAGGTGGATATAAAGAGGCAAGGCAAGGCACTGTTTTAAAATTGCATTGTTTTCTTTTTTGCACTGCTTGGTTAATTTTTCATTCTGTCTTTTTTGATGATCATGTCCGCAGAGACATCCTTAAATGCCGCAGATGCAAGTACTGGTGAGAGGCAAAATGCAGCATTAGGTTCCGTTCAGTTATTTGCACGAAAAGCACAGAATTATTTTGTTATCATCTGATATCCAATCACTTGTTTGGTGGGGTTTTTTTAAACGAAGACTAATTGTACAATATCTCATAACCTTTACCACGGAGTCTCATGGACAAATCCTAAAATAACAACTGTGCATGAAACGCCACCCTGACAAAAGGCAGGTTCAGCTTGTCTGGGAGCTTTGTGGGGAGTTGAAAGGCGCAGTCGTGTGTGCAGCCCGCGAGCCGCGTCCCAGCCCATCCCTCACAGCCGGTAGAGCGAGGCTGGGTGCAGTGCAGGGCCCTGTTTATTTAAGTCGATACTTTGTCAGGTCCCTGCTGTTCTCCTGCAGAAAAGTGATTTTGAGAGGGGGGGCAGGAAATGCCTTATGGAAACAGGAAGCCCAAGTGATTCATGTGCTGAGGAATGCGGGGCAGGGGGGACGGGGCAGTGCTCCCTCTGTTTTTAAAGGCACTCTATGAATTGATTTATTGTCAAAGAAAATAACAAAGTGAGTAGGGAAATTGTTAAGGAAGCTTTCCAGTGAAACATTTCCTTCATATTCCCTTTTGATATGTTTACCTTGTTTTATAGGTTTACTTTTGTTAAGCTAGTTAAAGATTCATTGTATTAAGATCCCCTTTAATATGGATAATCCCAAACTGACCTGGACTCCTTGTCAGGTTCTTTTTCTATTAAAAATATTTATATTTCTAAAGCTGAGATATTTTAAGGTGCAGTATCTGGTTTCAAAAGAGATAGTTGTTTTGCCAAATGTAGAAATTGTTCTCAAATATGTTATTAGCATGTGTTGTTTACATTATGTTCTAATACTATTCAATCTCTTCTAAAATGTTGCAACTTCTAAAGATACATTATCCTTTTTCCTAGAAGGTCTCCAAACAAAGGAACAAATAGTTGCTGTTAACATAAAAGGCCTCAATAGATAGAAAAAGATTTAATTGAGAAAAAACACAAGTGATTTTTATGTGTGCTTCATATTTGAACAGAAATCTTTCTCCATCCTGGGTGAAAAAAGTTGCATTTACACTCAAAAAGTGAAAGCTATAAAAATAAAATATGTAATTTCCATACTGTATATTTTTAATTTTCTTTGAAATCTGACTTCAGCTTTATCAAAAAGGGATAGTGCATCTTTTAAAATACATTTGGGGAGAAATTTGCGATTGAGAAGAGTTTTGTACAATATCACTTCAAAGACGTGTATTCACAGAAGACAAAAGATATTTTTATAACGTCATTCAGGTGAGAAACTCCAATACATTAGTGTACTTCAATTTCAGAATCTTTCAAATTTGGATAAAATTAAAATAAGAGAAACTACCTGGAACCAGTGAAAAGGAAAACTGGGTTTAAGCAACCACATTTCTAATTGATTGTCTCTTACATTTTAAATCTACTGTATTTATTATAATTTACACCCTTAGAGGTGATCTCGTTTTGTGTTGTAAATATATTCTGTTTGTATGTTCCCTTTTTTTGCCTTCTGATATAAGTCTCTTCCTTTCTCAAATAAAGTTTTTTTTTTAAAAGATCCCCTTCCAGAGATTTGACTTTGTGTAAATTTGGTAACTTAATGGTGTTTTTGCTTTGTACAATCAGATATGTTTGCTACACATTGTTGAAACAATTTAAACTTTCAGGAGCAAGGTTTTTTATTACACTATTCTTACAATAATTACACAAAGTCTTTCTTTTTGGTCTCTTGTTTTATCCTACATCAGCCATTATAAGTTTTAGTGAATGTGGAATAGTATTGATGCATGCTCATTTTCCCATCATAGCATCTGTCCTGAACGTGTGATCATACCATATAGGAAAGGTAAAAGTGAATCCCAGATCCTCAGCTTCTAATTATCCCAAATTCAGATGAACTCTAATAATTTACATGACATTTCTAAAACCTGCCTAGACATTATCTGAAAATGTGCTTGTACTGACCACTTGGTATTCATCAAGACCTTCGCAAAACTAAAGTTCACCTGTAAATATGCTGGGAGAGAAGGAATCCAAGAAATTGGCCGACTTTAAAGCAATTGCATGAGACTGAGGTCCCAATGTAGAGAAATTCCATGAAGATGTTAAATAACTTTGTGACATTTCCTGAACTTTGCTTAGTATCTGCAGAGAGAGAGCTTGTACTGCATTACAATCCCTCTTGCTACAGTACATGAATTATTACTACCAGAAGAGTTCAGAAACCTATTGCACTGTAGTTCTTCAAACTGTTCATCTCATTTCCAAACGCTCTGTGCAGCTTTGATTCTGGTATAACTTTAACTAAAATAAAATCCATGTTTCAACAATATAAGTATGTAAGAATATATAGTTCTGTAAATCAAATTCAGTTATTTTCACTGCTATAGCAGCAGCGTGATGTTTCATCAGTAATACAACCCCCCAAAATAGATAAAAGGTCAAGTTTTAGCTGAGAAAAGCTTAAAACAAGCATTAACAGTATAACATTGTACTGCTTGTCTTATTGTTTGTAAGTAAATTATGCTTTTGTAAAAGGGATTTTATTTAGTGCCCTTTTGTTTAAATACCTGTGTTGGAATTAGAAGAGCAGCCATAAATGTTTTCAATTTACAACATTTCTGTGTTGGAGACTGCACCTAGGTTTTTTCCTAAATTATTTACCATGCATCAAAGCACCCATAATGAAGAAAATAATCATAATACAATCACATGCCTTATTTTCTTCCCAGGATGATGTGCATCTCTTTTTTCTTTTTAACAATATGTTTATTCTGTCCCGTTGTCCAAAAAATAAAGCCAGTATAGCTGATAGCTGACAATTTAGAAGTAATTGCTAATAAATGAAGGAAAATCCATCATAATATTTACATACTCAGACACACATTACTGGAATGTAGATACTGTAACATTAGCCTTTTTGTCATCTTCTGGCATTAACAAAATAGGATTAAAAGCTGAATGCCTCATGAAGCACTTCAGACACTACCACCACTCATTTGTGCACTATCTTCATTCCATCTTCATTATCATCAAGACCACTAAGACTTTCTCCATGTTACTTAAGCCAACTATACCCTGTTTTTATCTTCACTGGAATTCTGAGGTAAAAATCTATAAACATTAGTCCCAAGCAGTCATCTAAAAATGTTTACTTATTTCTCCCCCTTATGAACACTTGACAATTTGCAGCCAAAATTAGCTAAGCCGAGTTAATTTCCTTATTGTATTCTGTCCTGCTAGCAGCATGTCCTACTTATCCACTTAAGAAATGTTTGTTTGATTTTCATTTATTTGTTTAGTTTCTGATTTCCTTATGCAGTTCCCATCATCTGGGTGGTAATGGAGCTTCTGTACGTCATTTCTCGGTGGAAGAATATAGTTTAGAACACCATCTGCTGAATTACTGGTTAGGCAAACAGAAGAAGAGCATCCTCGTTGAAAATCACTTTCTCTGGGCTAGAGCAATAATGCAAGTTATTTTTGTTGAATTTTACTGCTCTATTTCATAGGCTTTGTGCTTTACATTTGTTTGGGCTTTTTTTCTTTTTTTTTTTTTTTTTTTTTTTCTTTTTCTCTTCTAATTCAGCCTAACATGAATAAAGATTTAAAGGTAAAAAATACGATTTCCACTGCATAGCCAGTGGAAAATCTGGGTTCCTCAGCCATGCTCTCCCTGACACACACACACGCTGGACTGGGAAGGTGCATCCTTCACGCATGTCCCAGTTTCTGGTCTCCATTTGCTGAGCTTGAGTGTCACACTCCTGCTTGTTTTAGTTGTGGCCCCATAGGTCATCTAGCCTGCACAGGACAACTTCCCTGGCTACCTGTGGGCGCACACATCTGCTTCAGCCACCCAAGGATTACTTAGACAGCAGCTGAGAGTTGAAAGGAGTCCCCCTAGTAACTTGAAATCATTCAGCAACGTGATTTGCTGTGATAATGGGGGCCTTAGTCACTGGGGTTGTTTTGACAGACCAGATATTTACTTCTAAGTGATCCAGTGCCTTAAGTAATTGAATAAGATGTTTTGAATGTGGTCCTGGAGTCTTTGTTGAATTTGTTTTACCTTATTTTCCATAGCTGTGTTGAAGTAACTGTGTTGACTGTTAATGGTACAGAGCCCTGAAATACAGGGGAGATGGTTTGGAGAATATGGTGTTAAAAGTATCCCTCTGTACACTTGATCCTTCCAGGATGGTTACAGCATTTTTGGCCTTGAGAAGTGCTGTGAGAAGCAGTATAAATGGAAATGTAAGTTTTGAACAATGTCAGATTTATAAATAAACCTGCCCTCCCCACTCCTCCCTCCTAAATTAGATTGCCACTGCAGTCTTAGCTCAATTCATCTCTTTTTTTGTAGACTGCCTTAGCTGTTTCCTTTAACTTTGCAGCCAGTAAGAGACACTAACCTTGCACCTTCCTGTCCTTCCTCAAGTCTGTGAGTGCACAGCCCCACTATAACTCCTACACAATACAAGCTGGCTGCGTGATTTCTGGAATCAAACCCAGTGTAGATAGAGCGAGGATGCGGAGTGCTGTGTAGCTGGATTTGTTTTGTGAAGATTTTTCATTTATCTACATGCAGGGAAGCCTCTGAATATTTAGCCTGTTTTTCTCAGGCTTATTCTTAAGAGCCTTTTCATTTCTATCAAGTTTCTAACTGTGGTCTTTAAAAACTGTGTTAGAGGAAGACTGATTCTTTTTTTATGCTAATTCTACCTGAAAGTGTATAATAATGTGAATAATTACAAGTAATTATTCTTTCCCTAGTAACTATACTTTCCTGTCCCCAGTTGGATGTGAAAATGATCCTTTTTTTTCTTAAGAAAGCCTCAAATCTATTAACCGTAATAATTGTCAGTATTTATTGTTTATTATTTATTAATTATTTTTGTTCCTGTTGTAAACTTCCAGTTACAGAAGGCAATGACACTTATTTTATCATAAACTAGTTAACTGAATTGTCTGCCTGACCATGTAGCATTACAATGTAACAAAATTATTTAATTTTATTTATATCTTCATGGACTAATGTTGACACTGCTTTATTTTTAGATCCAAGAGATTTTACGCTTCTTTCCCTCTTTTGCATACTTAGGATATAGCACCTTGATACTCTTTTTATTGCTCCCCTTTGTCAGAGAAAGCAGGATATCAGGAGACCATTGGGGCAACACTAGGCAAAATTCCTTAATCAGGGCAACATAACTAGCTTCAATTAAAAGCTTCCAAGTCCATATTCCAGTAATTATCACTGCACATTTTGACAGATGACATTACTTTCATAACTTTGGGCAGTTTCTAATTTCCTGTATCCTACAGCACAGTTTCATTAGTATTGTCATTGAAGAAGATTATGTGTTCTTGGAAAGTTGTTTCTTTAAATGCCTAATTTTGGAAAGAATTCTGTTTGACCTCTGAATGTTTTTCTCACAGTTAGACATTCATACGTGCACATGCACAAGTTTTCATTTTTCTCCTTCCTTTAAAATGTGAGAGTGAGTTAATGCACTCCTCAGTATATTGCTGGCTAAATCTTCATAAAGCTACATTGTTTAATGTCCTGGAAGTGCAGCTCAGCCCAAATGCCTTGGAGACATAGGTGCTCTAATGCAGAAAGCAGTGCATAATCTGTCTCCTCTCATGTTCTGGCCTGTGACCCTTGGATCCCCAGGAGACCAAGGAGGTGTTTCTGTTCATGCTGCCTGTATTTCCTCAGCAAAGGGGCTTGTGAAAATTGCAGCTATGAGATGGCAGCAATGCAGCAATGGCAAGGGCTTAGGAAGGCTTTGCTCAGGTTCTCTGTAAAGCAGCTAGTGCAGCATGGAGGATTCAGTCTCATTCAGACTCCTTCCTTAGTCTTTTCCTTTTGTTCCCATCAATAGGAGCAGTGTGATAGTTTTTAGGTGGCAGCCTGCAGATTTTTAAAGCAGATCTCTGTTACTGAGCAGATCCCGAAGGAGCACAGGGCACAGAGTTGGGAAATGCTCTCCGGCTGTGTACAAAGGGACAACTGCTGAGACCAGCTTCTACGTCTTGTTCTCCTAGAGCTTGCTCTACTGAAAATAGAAGCTGAAGAGTTACTACACATCAGAGACCACAATTCCATCACTCAACTACTTGATTGCACACAGGGACAGGTGGTGACTGGTTTCCCTCATTTCTCAGCCGTTTTGACACCTTATCTTAGAGTATCAAAGGCACCCAAACCCAACAGCACATCTCTTGGCATCTTCCTTACTTTCTAGAACTTCTTGGCTTTCACCATTTACCTAAATTTGTAGAGGTCTTTTGTCATTGTTTCCCATAAGTTTCTGCATATATTTCAGTTTTCTGAAGCTACTGACTCTACAGAGAGCATCAAATGTTCTACCGTTTATGACAGAAATGAAAATGGGAGTGCTGAATACAGGCGCCATCAGCCCAGGTTCAGTCCAGGGACACCTGACATCCATAGCTCTGACTTGGGCCTTTCTGCAGGTAATTGGGTCTCACTAAGGATGCTGATTATTCAGCTGAAATATCCACAGCATTACCCTTTGTGGTGAGTGGTTTGTTTTTTTTCCCATAACAATCTCCATTCCTTCTCAGGCAGGCTCTGAGAACAGAAACACAGGCAGCTCAGGACCAGCAAGAAAAAAGGAACAGGAGCAAGATCTGTTCCTGCACGAGGAGGCTGAGAATTAGCATGGGGACTCTTACTTACCTGTGTTGATGGATAATGCACTAACCAGGCAGGCTGGTTCATTTTCCCAAGTCCATTGACTGCTTTCAAGTTAGATACCATTATAAATCACTGTTATAGTAGCTTGGACCCTCCTGTAAAAGAAGTATTCCTTTCTTTCACCACTCTGGCCCTTTCCCTCCATCTTTTAATGAAAGAAAATTGCTCAAAGCCCATTAAGTAATTTAAATTTTCAAGTTCTTCTTTTACTGGCCTTCAAAGTGCTTTCAGGCTGCAAAATCAGTTGGCATGGAACATACTGGGTCAGAGAGGAGGCAGTGGGTTCAGCCCTGTGGGATGTCAGACCCACAGGAGTACAGCATTTGTGAAGCTGTTATTGAAAAGGTGAGATGCAGGTAGTCACAGCTGAGAAACAGTTCCACAACACAGTTTCCTTCACAATTTGGGTCATTGGTACCCAATCCTAGAGGCCACAAGTGAGTGGATCGTTGAAGTTTGAAAGGATACTGTGAAACTTAGTTGGTCAGGGATAAAAGTGAGTGTTTGGTTCTCTATCTTACTGATGTGGCCAACTGTACAGTTAGTGCCATCCCAAAAGGATGAATATGAACTTACAGACAGATACTTAGACTGGGTTAGATACATTAGATAAGAAAAAGTTTTGAAGCTCTTTATCAGGACCGGGATCTTTACCATGATCTTTACTAAGCTGTCTTACCAGGGTCAGCTCTACTGTGTCTACTGCATGGTTACTTCAGCTAGTACTTAAGGAAATCACAAGACAGGGCACTTAATATTTGATGCATAGCAGCTTCTTATTCAACATTTCCTATTTTTTTTTCTTCTGCTTTAATACGTATGTTATGTATTGATTGAAAAGACTTTTCTGGTGAGGAGTTTATAACTGGAGAAAGATTTGGAAAGCAGGGACACAATTCCATTGAGATCAGTTGCATTAAACCTGCAGAATCCTGTCAATGAAACAGAAATTGATGTCACAAAGGACCTACACACACACACACACACACACACACACACACTTATATATATATGTATTATATATGTATATATATGTGTGTATGTGTGTGTGTATATGTATATGTATTTGTATTTTGCTCTTCTGTGTTAAAATGTTCATCCATTGAACGTAGAATTTGGGCCTAACAAAACAAGGAGATTTTAAGCCATGCAGCTGACTGCACAGCAGAGATACTCTGTGCAAAAGGAGAAGCTGGAAAATAGTCTCACAACTTGACTCCTGTTAGAAACCAGACTCACTCCTCAGGCATTGCCATCTCCACAGATCTGTGTTACAGTGCTGTGGCATCAGCAGGGAACAGACAGTCATTACTGGTGCTGTGCTCAATCCCTGTGTTGCATAACTCCTGAGAAGTGCTGTGCTGGAGGAGGTCCTCAAGGCTTTCAGCAGTTCTTTGGAACATGGAATAAGATAGAACAAAAAACCAAAAATATTAAACTGTCCAAGATCTTCAGTCTGAGTAGTTCACCAAGGGCATCACCAAAGGCAAAACTGAGTTTCTTTAATGTTGACAGAAGCCACGGGACTGGATTCCTTGTGCTGTCATAGGTCTAAGTACAGGATAGCATTTTAAGAGCAAAGAAATGCTACCAAGTTCTCTCTACAGGCCTTACCTCCTGTATGCCACTGGAACAGCTGTGGTGGTTTACAGGGATGGAGGCTCCTCGCAGCATAAGCTCCCTAAAAGGGGTAATGCTGGAGAAGGACCAAAAGGTGAAAGGCAGAACTGCAAAATCAGAAGAAAAATTATACTCAAAGCTACCACAGTGTTTTTCCCCTTCAGTGATGAACTCCTACCCAGAAGCTTTTCCAGTCCCTTCTCCCTCCCGTGCCTATCCATGTAGGTGTCTCCTGGTGTACCAGCCCAGAACTCTGGCAAGTTCTCCAGATTTGTCTCATTTCTGACAATCAGAAGAGGTAAGAGATCCTCTTGGGAAGTGCTGTGAGCCTTTAGTTACCACTGCTTCACATGTGTGCTTGGCCAAGCCCTGGTGGGGTTGGCTGCTGGCAGGGAAGGTGCAGTGGCAGGAGGCCAAAGGCCAGCTGTGGAGCAAGGAGGGCACATGCAGGGGTGTCCTCCTCTCTTAGGCAATTCTGTGGGATGGCATGGTGAGGAATGCTGATGGGAGATAGAGGAGGTGAAGCAGCAGCAGTGGAACATGTTATAGACATCTGATAATTGGGCTTGAGAGCCCTCCTTGGCTCAGAGAGCAACTCTGTCCTCTCCTGGGAATGATGACATTACTTCAGCCAGAGTCTCTAGATTTCTACCTGCTACAAAGCACTTTTTCCATTGTCCTTGTTCTCAGAAGACAGCATGGTACAAGGGATTAAGTTCTTTGCCTTTTAACTGACTGGTTTAACCCACTGTATAGGAAGTTCAGACTAAATAATTTAAGTTGAAGTGCACCGATCCTTTCAGGGGGAAATAGAAGAGTTCAGACAGTTGAAGAAAGGTTAAAAAAAAAAGAGCTCTCAGCTACTACCAAAACGAGTTGTTAGTCTTTGCTGTTCTGTCATTGTTGTCTCCTTTAATTAGATTCACTGTTAAACACAAATTTTCTTGATCAAACAATGGAGATTAGTTACTAAAGAAAGCATTCAAAGGAATAGAAGAAAAAAGTATTTCTAATTCTCCATTCTGTCTACATCTTGAATCATACTCTAATAACTTGAGAAATACCGTATCTGCTAAAGATTGAACCAAGTGTATCAATGTTTTATCATCTTTTACACTACTTTTCAAAAATAATTTGACACTTATTTTTCCAGCTGGATGCTCTTATTTTGATTTAATTGAATAGAATCAATTAATAAACTTAATACCATATCTCAGTGGTGGATCTGAAATCAGAAACACTGAAGTTACCATTGTTTCATCTCTGAGTTTTCTGGGTCAAGAAGACAGATAAAAGGAGGATGGAATATCTTAAATGCTTATGAAATTATCCAATATATATTTCATCAGAAAAGGGCGAGTTACATTTTTTATTTACTTTCAATGGACATCTTTTCATGTGCTGCAATGGTTTTCTCTGAATTCTTAATAATCTTCACATTAAGAGCATTTTGCAGTCTTCAGAGTTTCTCATTTGTAGGAAGTGTTCTGTATGTCATCTCCTAAAAATCCCAAAGATTGTGCATTTAAATGTGTCCTCATTGATTAACAGCTTCTTCCAAACTGATTTGCGGCCTTTTCACTATTGTACAAAATCATTACACAACAGAAATACCAGAGATTTGATTTGCCATCATCAACCTCTGAAAGATGAGTCGGAAATAGATTAGCAAATGTTCCAGTTGATCTTAATAGTGTAGTGACAAGTAAATCAGGGATGACAGATCATCCCACTGACTAGCAGTTCTTCTGACTACATTATAGCATGGATGAACATGTTGGCTTTTCTAACAATTGGCCATGAAAACAGAGAAATTTGAGTTGATACTGCTGTGGAAAATAGAACTGAAACAAAAATTCCTTTTTGATACATGCTTTGAGTATGTGCAGCTTGCCTAACTCTTGTAAAAGACTGACAGGAATATTCTAGGATCTCAGTGTGGAAGATAACCAAAATGTTTCTCTTCACTTTACTGGGAAAATTTTTTTCCCCCGATTTGGAGCATCAGCATTACCCTCCACTGTAAATCCAGTAACATATCCGGAATGTTCACATGCTCAGGGCATTTTTAAGCTGCACCTTTAGTAATAAATAAATATGCAATGAACTTCTTTGGCACTTTAGACCAGTGACCAGAGCTGGGGAACCTGTTGAATATGTTACTATATCCCCTTTATTTTTGTGGGCATCATGCATTTTTAGAATGGTTATACATTTCCCTGAACCAATGTAATATAAAAGATTTACTGTTACAGTTTGTGTGTGGCCAGGCAATGGCATATGGAAAACATGTTTCCTGCTATTTAATTTAATTACTCTAATCACGTGCCAGCCCCAGGCATGTCATTCTGGACCTCTGAGGCTCTTTGTCTGTCAAAGAGATGGACAATATCTTGGCTTTGTTTAGTTGCTCTGCAGGCTGCAGATAAAACCACTGAAATACTGACTGTTTGTTTAACCAAAACTTTGCATTTTAACCATTTGGCTTTGATTTTTTGTTTTACAAGAAAAGATGACATTTTGGCCTTGGTGAGCTGAAAAGGAAATATTGGGGATATGAAGAAGAACTGTCACTTTCAGGGCTTAATAGATGAAAAAGAATACTCTAGCCTTCTGGTCAGAAATCAGCTTTGTTAGCAGAAACTTAAGACACACATCACTGTTATTTTAGAATTGCCTATTAGCAAGGGCAGCTGGAAAAGTCCTGTTTATAACTGCTCCTTTCTAATATGGTTAGCCTTTCATTCAACAGTTCCAGTAGATTTTTGTTTCTTTCATCTCAATAGATGAAACTGTTATGGGTAAAACTAATTAAGATTCCATGGCAAATACTTACACCAGTACTGTGGCAGCCAGGTATAAGTCAGCTTTTATGTTAACCCTATACTGTTATTTTTTTGTAAGAAAAATGCCTCTGCAAATGACATCTTTAAGTCTTCCAACAAAAACTGAAGAGCAGATAGAGTACTCCATTCATATTATAAAACCCAAATCTACAGAGAAGTTAATCACACACTTAGCCTTAAGTATATGCTTAACACCACCACTTCCTCCACTTGTAAGCAAGTACTCTCCCTTTTCCTGCAACTAGAAGTTTTGCTAAAAGTATTTTAAGACTGTATGAGGATACTATTTCTTAAAATCATTTTGTCAGGAGAGGAAATAATAAGAACTATCTTTTAAACAAATTCCATCTTATAAGGTATTACTAGATACAGAAAAACTTGCCAGCTGCTATTTTTGGAAACTATTGAATAAACTTCAGTTAGTATGTTTCAGCAATAAATTAATGTGCTTCTTTATATGGTAGTGTGCCAGCATCCTGCTACAGTAGTTTTTGAACTATATCATGTGGAAGAGGATGGGTCTGTGCAATGTTCTGAAGAAGTCTGCATCAGAGGGAAACACTGATGGGGTGACATGGGATACATAAGAGGAAAATAGGAAAATGTCCATCTTAACAGTTTACTTAGTTCTGATATTTTTCCAACTGGATTTATTTTTCTCTGTTTTCTAGCTGAATCAACCTATTTCCTCTAAGGTGCACAGTATAACAACACAAGAATTACAACTGTTGTTTGCTGTGTGCTGAATTACAGCTCCTGTCCCCTTTAGCTTTGAGCTAACCACTAGATGACACTACTTCCCACTTACTTAACAGGTGTGGGCATATATTCCAGTCTCCTCATGTAACAGTTCACATATTTACATGCTTCTTGACCAAAGAACTTCAAAAAGAACATTATACAGGAATTGCCTTCACTAGTACACATTTTGGTGAATTTTGTGTAGATACACATAGGCATTTAGGTGTGTGCATGAAGGTGTATGCAAGCAGCACGTGTGTCTTTGCATTTATAGAAAAAACATAATTCACTGTGTGAATCTTTAGGGTGTTGTAACCTAGCAAGTGTCAATGACAGCTCTACATAAAAGAAACCGGAGGAAGTCCAAGAAAAACTTAATAGGCTGGAGTTTGTGGAGAACGTTCCCCTTATCCCCTGTCTCCTCCCCTCCCCAAAAAAAGATACTGTATTGGCTTCAATAGTGGGATTCTGGAAAGACTGGGCAGGGAGAAAAATATCCCGCTGAGGAGTCAGGCAAGAGTATGCTGCACTATTCAAGTCCAAGAATGACAAAGTCTGAGGAGAGAGACAGAGAAGCACTGTCATGCAAATCCATAAGGCACTGGCTGCTGCGGTTTTTGAATTAGGAAGAATGAACTTTCCAGAAGGATGTGTGGAAAGAATCCCACATTTTTAAAGGCCTGATTTCCAGAAATCCAGAAGCTCCAGACTACTTGAAAAACAGACCCTCCAAAGTTATATTTGTGCTTCTAAACTGCATGCATGAGAGCATGAGGATATGTAAGTGGAGTAATAGCATCTTCAGATACATTTTTATTTGTGCCTGTGTCAACAAGCATCTTGATTTCTTAAGGTTCATTTCAATGATTTATAACCCATTTTACATATATATGCTGTAATTTTAATACGTGTAATATTCTTAAAAATTATTTTAAGGGGCTATACTAAAACTTGTCTTCAGAATCAGTTTGTCGACTGTTAGTGCGACAATGCACTACCAGTTGACAATGACTTCGTAGTCAAATTAAAAGTAAGATTTACTTTTTGGTTTAATAATCTGAATTTGAAATAGTATAAATCTTCTTCATTTTTCACCTACTTTAATCCTGATCTCCCACAGCTGTAGCAATGTGGGTTGGCTACATCTTTATCTCCTATCACATTAGCCATGTACTTCTGTACTCCTGTTGAAGGTTCCCTGGAAGCAGGGAAGGTGAGACTCCTTGCCTTGGAATGATGCTCTTCTCCATTTCCATTTCGAATTCTATCACAAGTCATTTTTAGCATTATTTTTTCTGTTTTAATGCTAACAACTGCCAGTAAAGTGTAATGATGTTTTAGTGTCATATGAAGTCTATTTAGTGTCCATCTAGCACTAGATCAGTGAGGAAGGTTTTTTGGTAATAAGCTAGTTATATCAAGTATATTTCATAGGAGACAGATGTCAAATTGCTGATTTTGTGGGGTTTCAAGAAGTTCCATGGCTTTAATAGTGTCAGTTTTGCTGTCTCTGTGCAATAGTTCCGTTAATGCAATGTTTCCTGTAGTTCTGTTGAATGTTTGAGAAATAGAATTTACAAATATAACCACTCCCACTCACAAGTAACTTCTTCCACTTACAACAGTGCAAGTCCATGCTCCCTATAAAAGAGCAACAATATACCATAAACAGCACCATACTTCCAAAATTATGTTTTTAAGTAATTTGTCAACAAAAAAGAGATATGTTTATCTGTTTGCAGCCAAAAACCTAACTAGATCCATGTAAAAACTGAGATTTTCTCCACAGTTGAAGCGTGCTCAAGTCCACAGAAACAACAATGGCTGGAATCAAGGCTACCTAAATTGCAACCATAAGCAAAGTAATCAAAATCAAAGCTATGGTTTTATCCTGTATATGTGCAATTTAGGCAGGTTAGTTTATTGGGGATTATGGATCTGAGGAGAAAATATAACTAATTTTAAACATAAAATAAGAGAAAGGCTGAGAGGTAAGATGTTGGCCAAAGGTTTTGCTTGTTTATTAAAATGCTGCCTTGTATTTAATCTAAACAAGGGTAATTACTTTTTCAGACTTTGATTTCCTCTGCAAATCTGGTGCTTTTACATTTCATTTAGACAGAACATTTATGTGGGTTGCTTCTTTTTCACCAATTTCCTACAGTTTTTAAACATTTTTCAGTGAACGTGTTTGAACAAAGCCTGCTTAGGAAGGGAAAAAGTTCTCCACTATATTTTTGGTTAAGCATGACCTCCAGGAAGTTTAGCTAGAGCATACAAAAGCAGGCAAGACAAGAAAGCAGCTTATCTTCAGGCCAGAATCTGGAGCTTGCTGCAGTAAAAACACCCTGTTGATGCATATGCTGCCTGAGTAGGGAAAAGTTCCCTGCTCAGTCTGATTATAAAAGCACACGGTGTGAACTTAGGCACTGCTTTTGAAGGGAGGGAGTTTAAAAGTTTTTTCAAGGCACCTTTGTTTTCTCCTTCTGACAGAAGGGCTTTAAGTTACAGTGACCCAAGAAATGCAGTACTGTGGGGCTAGTCTCTTCCCTTTCTCAGGGCTGGGAGGGAGGCTTAGTACCCGGAATTTCTTTTAAAATAATCTGAAGACATTATTAAGGATCAAAAGAAGCTCTATGACAATTCAGTGAGATTTTGTTCTTAATAGATGCTAATTTTGTCTGGCATTTTCAAATCTACTTTTTACCTAAGACAGCAACGGTGAGGTTCTTCCTTGACATAGAACTATGTGGAGATGTTTCCTGCAATGGTAAGGCATGTTTCTTAGCTCACAAGGAATGTCAAAGACCACACAGGAAAAACAAACAAACAAAACCATGAAAAAACCCTAAACCAACACCAACAAATTATTGAGAAAGAAAAAAAAAACAAAGATACAGAAAGAGAAAAAAGCATCAGCAGATACAAAATAGAAATGGCTTCAAGCTTGCTAGAGAGAAGCTTTTGAATGTTGAAAAGCAAAAGATGGAGCTATATGAAACTATTTCTGTGAAATGTGTTACACCTACAGCACAATCCCTTTTTAGCAGTTGCTCATTTTACCAAGATCGCTGTAATAGCTGGTTTTATGCACTTGAGGTAGCCAGTAGTGTCCAAGGATTTATAGTTTGCTCTGGGTGTAATGGTATGAGAGGAACTGCCTGCCAAAAGGGACTGTGATTTGAAGAGGGCGCCTTTGGTTTGGTAGGTGGTGTATTTCTTCTGTGGCTGGAGTTCAGTAGACAAGTTGTTTGATGCACTGGCCAACGATAACTATCTTGGCAGAGGGAGAAACCCAAGTCCTCCAAGTTTCAAGGGGAGAGCAGAATGAAGTACTTGGGTATGTGGAAAAAAAAAAGGAGATGACAAACTGTGGCAACATGAAGTAGATCAATTCATGGGGCACTTTGTGGTCTATCACTTAAAAAGTAAGATTTATTGACCCCCAAATCATGGTGATTTTTAGTATTAAATGGATCTCTTTTGAAGACTAAGCTGCTTGAGAAAAGGAGACAGTAGTTTTGGAATGGAGCCCTCAGCCTTAGAAATAACATTGCTGGTTTGGCTCTGCTTCCAATATTGTTGCCTAGTTTTAAAGCTTTTCAGCAGGACTTCGCTTCAGTCTGGTGACCAGCGTGAATCACTGTGGAGCAGATTAACACAGTGTTTTCCCAAGTGTCTAATCTCATTTTAAAATCAGAATACAAACAGCAGCAAAACATCCTTAAATCCCATGGAGTCCTAGGAGCAACCTGAAAGTCAGCCCCAGTAGGCATTCACATTAACTCAGGCTCTCTGGTATCACTTGGACTATCCAAAATTCTTGGAAAGTTCTGACATTTCTGCCTTGACCTAAAGCGTTACCTTTGCATGCTGAGTGCAGCTCTTGGCTTGCCTGTGAGAGTGGTGTTATGTGTATAACATCTTATCCTCTAAATCCTGCCTGCTGAGTGGATTCTTCCTTTCAAGCTCACTTTTTATTGCTAGAGAGAGAGTTTTTGGAGGAGCTGTGTCTCTATTCCTTCTCTTTTGCTTCATGTTTTTTCTGCTATTTTAGCACTCCTGAAATCAGGAAAGAGCTTTGCACTTTTGAACCAGCATCAGTCCTTCCATGAGGCAAAGGCTGAGAGACACTGATTGAAAGTTTGCTAAACAGTTTGCATACTTCTAGGAGACCAGGCTAGGCAAATGCAGATTAAGGTCTTTTCAAGTTAACCAGAAAATTCTCTTCCTGCTGCTGGATTTGGTGGTTTTGACATCAAGAGATTAATCAACATAATTTAAACAAACAAACAAACAAAATCTGTGGCTCATGCATGAAGATTAGGAGATATAAAAAGAATTAGAAACTAAAGCAGTAAGTGATTTGAAATCATTGATGCTGAAGAGGATGTGTGCAAAAAGTCCCTTTGTCCCAAAGGTAGATGATGTGGCAGCAAACAGTAAAGCATGTGTGGATGTGGAGAAGCAGAATTTAGGCACTAAGCATGCTTCAGCACAGCTCAGGTCACTGACCATCACAACAGACAGGAACCTCTGGGAAGTAATTTTAAGTAAAACCACAGAAATGCTTAGGCCTGTATTTTGAAGACACCTACTTGCCTGTAAGTGTGGGGGTCACTTCCTCGGAGGTCCATGCAGGTGATGCAAATGCTTTCTCTGGGATCTAACAAAAACGTTTGTTTGTGTACTTGAGTATGCAAAAACAACGACAAAAGAGCTCATGTTTGAGAGGAGCCTGTATAAGTGATGGCGGGGACAGCAGGCCCTTAGACTGAGGGCAGAGATCCATCACTATCCCAGAGGTACTTTATAGACTGAGGATTATTATATAGTTCTCTGTGTATTAAAGGTTGACAGATTTGTTTAAACAAGAAGCAACGACACTAAAATCAATATGAAAAAATCCTATCCATCTGTAACAAAAGAATGAAGTGAGAGTTCCTTAAAAACATATAATATTAAAAATTACCTATAGTGTTTTGAATATATTATAAATTAAAATGAGCACACATTTTTTGCATGCCACTTCAGTGCTTTTTCTCATGTTACAGGTAGGTCAGAACTAAAAAAGATACAGAGACTGTAGTAAGTACCGTAATATAAAATTATATGTTGATTTTTCCATGGGCTATTAATATCTTGTTACTGTGAGACTGTACTGGTTGGTGGTTTCTGGCTTAATGGTGTTTGGCTTGTAGGTAAAGGAAAAAAGGAAAAAAAAAAGTAGAACAAGACCACCTCTGACATGAATACTGACCTCCAACTGCTATTTTATATAACTTATTTTTTGTTATTTTCACATTCTTACATTTAATAGAAATTAAATAGCGCTATATTTTCTTCGTCTGTACACATTTTTGTGCATGTTCAAAATAATATATGTGGAAATACTTTTATCTTGCTTACAAATTTCACTAGTATCAAGATCAAGACTCTCTCTTAACTTCTGGATCCCAATTGGAATTCCAAGGGACATTCCAGTGGGCAATAGATAAGAAGATGTAAAATTGAAAGTAAGGGGGAAGAGAAGGATTTTGTCTCACACTCAGTCACAGAGGAGTGTGGAAAAAGTAGTGTAGGTGTGGTGCCTGATGTGTTCTCCTAGGGCAATGCCTCAGACACTCCGAACACACAGTCAGAATCCAACCTGCCCTTCTTCCCCCGCTAAAATAACTGAATTCCTCAATATCTAACAAGAAAATGTTGAAGAAATTCCATTTTTATCTTTAAGACAAATTCAAATTCCCATTTGAATGGGAAATAACTCAGTATTAGGAAACTCAAAACGTTACCACATAGCTTGTAAAGGTTAATGGTATTTAGTTATTGATACAAAAACCTTGGTGAGGGACTGCATTTGCTGAAGGTTGCTAATAGAATACAGAACCTTTCGCCTTTGGGTCGCTGGATCAAATCTGTCTCTTGTGCATAGTGACCAAAGTTCGCTATAATTTTAGTTTTCAGTGCCCTATATAAATTATATATGTAGAAACTAGAGATGGAAAAGATTTGTTACGGCTTGCAGCCTATCCCCCTGCCAGTACAGAACTGTTCTCTCTAATGTATTTCCCTATTACAGATTTTCCAGTTCCTAGTTGGTCCTGTCTATCCTGCAGAGTAAAGCAGCTGGTATTAATTGATATCTGAGTTTAACTGGGTTCTGGTGAACTCCCCACTCTGACACTGCAGCTGCAGAAGGAATTTGGCAAACACCCCTCTGCTACCTGCCTCCATGGGAGCACTGAGTGGGCAGCACCCCAGGGAGCTCCCTCATCCCCCTGCTGCTGCCTGGCATGGGGGGAGCAAGAAAAAGTCTCAGCTCCTTCCCACCCTGGGCAAAATACCTTAAAATACAGGAGGATTACCGAATCTCATTTTCACTGCCTCGCTTATCCCCCTTTAAAGCCCTACCAGTGTCCCTTCCATAACCAAACAGCTGCAGGTCATAGTTCTAAATTGTCAGCCTGATGGATTAGTTCGGGTAGCTAAAGGGAAGGCCAGATATTAGTTTAGACATTGATATGGACTAAAATTTTCCCAAAGTTTTGAAAAAATTTGGAAGCTTGAGTAGGGCTTCTTTTTGATTTACATGGAAAGGTTTGAACCCTATTATCTTTTACAGCTTCCATTTGCAAGTGATTAACCATGTTGCAGAATGCCCATTATGAAGTGCTAGGGACTGGGTACTGACAATATTAAGGATAGTCTTGTAGGATATTTAATGTCCACTGCTGGCTATAGTGCTATAGATGTACATGGTCTTTGAAGGCTTAGAAAATACAACAAAAAACATGCTACAAAAATAAAGCTAAATGAACAAACAAAAATCACCACAAAACCCAGTACAGTGACCCATTCCAAAGCAAAATAGACATGTGATAATTCAAACAGTTTTTATTGTCTAAGAGAAGAGTCCAAATGGGGTTACTTTGGGCTACTTTAACTTGCCCACCATTGAGTGCCTCAAGGTGCAAGTTACAACACTGAGGCAGCTAGAATTTAAGTGGGATTTCCTCAGCACTTCTAATTTTGGCCATATGTGCCTGTCCCACAAACTTTATAATCCAATGCTTCCTGCTAAAATTCTAGTAGTATAACTGCAGCCTTCAAAGTATCAGAGTATTTTTAGAAAGAAAGCTGAACCTTTTTGCTGTTGCTCCCTCGGTGCCCCAACGCCTGAAATGCCAGCGAGGGTGACGTGTTGGAGCTGCCCCCACACCCCAGTGTGCTGCTGCTGGCAGGTGCTGCTGGAGCTGGAGGAGCAGAGCTTGCTGCTGCTGCGTGGCCACAGCTCAGGATTCCCAAGTACCCCATAAAACACCAGTTTCTCCATTCACAGTGCTGCTAACAACTGCTGTGTTACCAGAGTTAACTTATTTCTGATACTCACAGTGCCAAAGTTTCAGCTGCTGAAAAATTCAAGTGATCGTAAAGGAAGATCCTTTGGGATTCAGAAAGTTTACCATCAGGTGGTTTAAAAGAGAAGAATTTAAAACAAAAGAACACCAAACAGGAACACAAGTAGTGCCACAAAAATGGCAGTGAATCTACAAAAGGGACACTCCGCATTTTTTTTTCCAAGGTAAAAAACCCACAACCCTGTGTTGTGAAATGTATTCTTAAAGACAGATTTAGAGAATGAAATTGAGGGTTATAAGCTTGTAGCCAACGAAAGCAAAAAAGGCTGGAATGTTGGTAACCAATTGCAAGCACAGGATCCAAGCAAAACATCTTGAATTGCTGGTACTATAATAAATTGCAGTTTTCACTTTTGTATTCTGCAAGTGAAAACAGCACTAAGTCAAGCTTGAGAGAAAGTAAAGGATGACCTTTTTAATTCACCCACACCCATTACAAGTAGAGGAGCTGCAACACAGAGCAGTGAGAAATGAAAATACAACACCCATCATTGTGTGGAGGGACAGATTCTGCTCCCATGAAATGGGGTTCCTGTGTTGCTGAAGAGTTAATTGTCAGGTAGCAGTAGATGAAAGCCAAACCAGAGTCTGGGATGATCTGCTCTGGTGGCTGTTATCTCATTTTCTTCCATGGATTAATTTTCCCCTCTTTAACTTTAATTAGATAAAAGTCTAGGGGCAGGAGGTGGCCCTGGAGTCCTCAAAGGGCAAGAAGTGGTCAAGAGCTGTTTTCTCTCAAACTTTGATTAGCCTATTTGATAAGTGATACTAAGCACCCCAATTGGTTAATGAATGAGGGGTTCCCGTGAGGTAAGTGGCTGGGAAATTTAGCCTCCCCCACAAGGATGGTGAGTATGTAAACTTCTGTCCTTCAGTTAGGTGTCTACCGTGGTTAGGAGTAAGGGTGATTTATATCCTATCTGGGTCCTGGAGTGTATCTACATTGATTGACTCCCTTGATCTTGACATCAGTCACTTCAGCTTTCAGAGAAAGGGGGAACATAGGAGATAATGAAAGCTACATTAAAGAAGACCTTAACATTTATGTAAACGTTGTTCTATCTTCAAAGGCAGAACTATCTTTCAACAGAAAGGAGATTTATTTCCTAGTTGAAAATATTAGAAAGTGGCAATATATTTAATATCAAACCACTAACATTGGTGCTGGTCTCTGCCTTTAGGCTTTGCCTCTTATTTCTTGACTAAACTGCATTATAGTCAAAGTTTTACTGCATACTGCTTGCAAGTACTGATGCAGACACACTAATGACTTGTGCCAAGATTCACCACCTTCTCCCAGTGGGGAGAACAGGGAAGAAGAGAGAGAGAAAGACAAAAATAAGAGTTTGAAAAATAGAAGCAGAAGTGTAGAAGAAACCATTTGGGAAATTCATATGTTACTTTGTATTAAATGTGGGGCTTTTATACAGGCAAACCCATGGCAGTAAAAATCAGAAACATTTAAATGTTTAAATAAAACTAAAATACACTTCTCAAATACTCTCCTAGGGAATATCACCTAAATAATAAGGTTTCCCTTTCTGGTTGCCAGCCTCCCCCTGGCCTGGAGAGGAGGTGGCAGATTTGGGGCACGCTAGGGCAAGGAGGGAGCCTGGCAGGAGCTGGCAGTGTCCTCTCTCCACTGAGCGTGTCATCTACCAGGCAGCTGCAGAACAAACATCAATTAAAGGGCCATTTTCAACAATTCTGAGCAGAAAGGTTGTTTGTACAGCTAAGAACCCAGGCCACATTATCACCATGAGAGGCTGAAAAAGTGCACAGACCCTTCTGGGTAAACATGTCTAACTCTGCTACAGAACACCAAGACATTCACAACATCAGGAGAGCAGCAGGCAAAATGGATGAGAAACCGTTATTCGGCAAATCCTGCAATATTGGATTTGGGAGCTTTTGCTGAAATTATAAGGAGATCAGTTTAAAACACGCAAGATTTTGGTGTGGTGGGATTTTTAGGTTTGGGGATTTTTGGTTTGATTTTCCTTTTCCTTTGCACCATGGATAGTGAAATTCTGAAATTTGTTGCCATGGAAGATTTGCGAATGAGCAGTACAAAACAGGATTAGACAAATTCATGGACAACAGGATCATAAGCAGATACTAAAGGAAAGAAAGAGAGATGTGCCTCTAACATCTACAATGTAGAAATTCCGTGTGCTAGGAGGGTTTGAGGGGAATAAATTAGAAAGAGTATCAATGCTCATGTGCTTGACTAAATAGCATCTCCTATTGTCTGAGACATTACTGCCCATGATAGAGTGGCCTAATGCAGTAAGGGATTTCTTGTGTTCCTATCATAAATCTGTTTTGGCTCATCTAGTCCTTCAGTCATAGCCAAGCTTAGATTCTTCTGTTAAATCTGTGTACTAGTTTTCTGCCTAGCTTTAGGGTAAAACACATTTCTATTTCCTTTTCCTTGAGACATGAGTTATCTTTGTCAACCAAATAGTCAACAACCCAAGCCTTTTCCGGTTTTAGCTATGGGTCCCAAAAAGCTTCAAATCCATCTTCACAACATGCAAAATACACTAGTACTCCTAAGTAAAAAACTGTTGTTAAAGATAGCCTAAAAGTGCAATGAAGTGATAACTTACGGTAAATCAAGGGATAGAGAATTTATAGCCCAGCATGATCTTATTAAATACGCCAAGAATTAGGACTAGTATGTAAGGCTGAATAATTAAGGGGAAAAAAAAATATCAGTGGGAAGTTTTTGTATTAACTAGTATGGTTTTAGGCAGTGGGCATGCAAATAAAGCCTTAGTTGCTAAGTTCTCTCTGTGATGTTTGGTAACCAGCAGACATAAGACATAACATTTGCACTCTAAATGGAATATGATCCTCTGTCTGGGAGAACTGGTCATTAATATGTAACCTGCAGAGCTGGGATATTTCTATGGTAGTGAATAAATTTTTTTGCAGTGAAAACATTAGTACAAAAAAAATACATAGCAAGGTGAGAAGGAAGAGGAAGTTTTCTTTCATTCAAACTCAGAAATGTAGAATTACACAATCTGAGTGAAAAACTTTATTTTACCAATAATAAGTCATGGAATAGGAAGTATGCTAATCAAAAAAAGCACGAAAGTATGGCCTTCACAATCTTCTAAACCATATCTTTTACTCAGATAAAGGAAAATGAAAGGGCTGGTATCTTGCCTAAATCCAAAATGACGTGACATTAAAACACCTGGTCAGAACAAGGTAGCAGGAAGTACCAATTTTTTCTTGGACAGTATTTCTGGACAAATAACATCTACTGAGTGATACCTGCAACATTATGCTAGTACTACTATATTCCTTCACACTTTTTTCCTGCAGAACTCAAAGCTATAAGTACTAAGCTTCCACCTAAAAGTACCTTTAAAAAAATAAATCTAAGAATCAAAGCACAGTCAAGATGGCAGGAAAAAAACCCTCTGCAAGGAGCTGTTGCTGAGGTGTCTCCCCTGTGTTCTGGGGGTTGAGCTGTACCTGACTTTGACTGGTGAAACTCAGTCTTAAATAAATGGTACTTTCTGGCAAATCAAAGAAAACCACACCTGACTTTACATTCATACCTGTGATTTCCTCAGGTCCACAGAGTTATCTGAGAGAATTGAGAGAATAGAGTTATTTGAGAGAATTAAGCAGAACTCCCCAATGGACTTACTGACTTATTCTTACAGAAATAAACAAGCATGATTCCTACACTGAGCTGAGAGATAATATCTGTGCAGACATTACCAGCCTCTAGATCGGATTTTGGATTCTTCACTTAGTGACCAAAAGTCCAGACTCATAGAGCAATTCCTAAATTACAGTCCGAAAGACTCCTAATTGCTTGCTACAGGGCAGGCAAATCCCTGTCATCAGCCATCAGGACATCCACTGGGCAAGCAGCCCAGCTAAGCAAATAGTTTGGCTTAACATACACACAAGCCCACAGCATTAGATGAGAACCACACATGTGCGTAAAATCTGCTCTGTATGAAAATACCCACAGAAAACTGTGTTCATGCTTTGTTAGGGTGTAGCAAGTACTCAAGGTGATAAATCATCTCTGTTTCTTCATCCATCCTCCCCCAGCGGCGCAGTGACTAAATACCTCTATCAACCAAGCTTTAAGTCAAATCAAGCTTTTAAAAATTCCTCTTTCTTAATGCTCTAACATGCATGGGTTCACAAAATTAAATTACAAAATTTTTATCTGTTTGGGATCAGCCCTGTTTCCTCCTCCTTGTGTTTACTTTCCTTCAGTAGCTGACATCAAAATGTTTTCTGGAATGCTGAGACTAAATAAGTTATGCTTAACTCAATATCTAATATAAATAGCCCTGGGGAAGCTCCAGCAGCACAATCATAAAAGCTACAGTTTCTTTTAATAGCTTGCCACACTTTGCTGATATAGTATTTCTCTAATCACCAATCTTTACGTGCCTTCCTGACCTTGGAGCTCTCTGTCCAACCGACTTTGTTGTATCAAAGGCTTGTGTCATTGGAAGAGTGAATGGCTTTCATTTTTCTCCCTGAAACTTCCGGTTCCTGGCATCTGCAAAGAATTATTCCAAGCAGTGTTTTGCTGCCTTGCGGCCACTGCCCTGTAGTGGCCTGGCTGATGGAAGTGACTTTTCCCAAAAAGGTTAGTGACTGTGGCGAGTGACGGGCAGCGCTGCAGCTGGTGCACAACCAGCCCTGCTTTCTCAGCTGATTTTGTCTGGCCACTGGGCTACCACAGCCACACATCACAGCAATTCATTTCTGTGGTCTTTTGGGAGGAATTGAATAAATAGGGTAGATGCCGTTCTGTAGTGGACTAGAGCAACAAACAAAAGCCTTCCAAAATAACCACAGATTTCAAAAGCCTTCATATTACAACAGAGGTAATCTAAATTTAAAAGCTTTTATAGAAGTAATCGTTGCATAGTGACATAGGGCATCGGGGTTTTCTCAAGTGAACACCATACTGTATGAATATCCAAAACCCACAGTTGTGGTGCTCTGACTGTTTCCAGGTGATGAGAAGATTGCTGCCTGGATCCAGAGTCTGAGTTATGATTTGTCTTTTTAAAGCTGGATTCTTTTTATCTCTACACCTCTCCCATCTAGTCTCTCAACTCTCACATTTTCTCCTTTTGCTCTGGTTCCTTATATTCACCTCTTTTTTTCTTTTTAATATGAAATGTATTTGGACTGGTATGTACTATGCTGAGACCAACTAAATGAGACTCACAGTTTTGTTTGGGTTTGGGTTTTTGGGGGGGCAGAAGAGGAGCGGTGGGCAAGCAGGAGTGTAAGGAAGAGGATTTTTGAGGTATATTTCCATTTAGTATTATGTGCCTTATCTCCACAATTGCAGTCAAGTATCCTTAGCGTTGAGCACTGAATTGTCACATTGCAAAGGACAAACTGCTTGAAATCTCCACATTAGGAGAGATAAAGCCAGGATGAGATAAGGCGACACAAAGGCTCAGAGACATTAGAAGACTGGTGTAAACTCATACAGCTGATCAGTAACAGATAAAATTTGAAAATCCTGCTTTTTCTTCTAAGAGACAAGATTAGGACAGCATTCCTCAGAGACGGATTATGTATTTCAATTACTTAAATTAAATTTTAATTCAAAGAATGAAAACAAAACATCTTCAGAGATCCAAATCCTCCCAAAGCAACCTAACTTGACCCAAACCTCTCTCGGGACTTCCAGCCCCTGGTGCAGCTCTTTTGGCAGCATGGCCCTGTAACCCTTCCTAAATGAAAAGGAGAGGCTCTCACACCCCCTCTGCCCCTGGGGAGAAGCAAGCCCCTAGGGACACAAACATTTCACAGCAGAAAGGAGCCAGCCACGGACCCCTGCTCAGGGCTTTTCACTCCCTTCTTTCTCATTAAAATACAAACACTGGGTGAGACAACTCACACCTCTGGTTTAGGCACAAAGTATGTGCATTGGTCACTCCAAGCTCCCTCCATGGGAATGTGAGGCCTACAGCAGGTCTGACAGTCTGTAGTCCCTCTTCTGGTGCCAGGGAGGCACCAAGAGATGCCTGTGATGTTGTCAGGCTTTAATCTCAGTTGGCAGCTAACTACCACACAGGCAATTGCTCAGTCCTTCCCCATGGGATGGGGAAGAAAGGGGGCGGGAGAATCAGGGGAAAAAAGTATAGCTCCTGGGTTGAAATCAGAACAGTTTAATAAGTGAAAGAAGCTAAAATATGATACGCAGCTTTTGCCTTCAAGGTATTTCCTTGGACCTTTTTGGTTAAGATTCAATGGGCCTAAAATTTAATGCCTTCAGATGGGAGCTACTCATAAATTAGCACTGTCTTTTCCTTCCTACCACATGAAGTGTATAACTTAGATTGTAACAAGATTAATTTTGCTCTTAGCAATCATTGAACAAGTAACAAAACTTTGTTTTCAAAAGAGTTTTGGCCATATCATCTTGGGTAACTTTACATAACACTTTTTGCACTGAAATATGTTGAATCTCCAGGTATTAACAATGTTAGTCCAGAAACACACCCAGCTCTGAAAGGGAGCTCAGTAACCATTTACTGTCACACACACAAAAGGCTGGAGATTAAATCATGTAGCAGATGCTTCCACCTGAAGTTATATTGAGCTCAAATTTTCAAAGCATTTTCTGGGGCTTTGTATCTGGAGCAACTCCTGGATGTACCTAAAACCAGAATTCTCCTGCTAACTAAAAATTTTATATAAAATTTACTCGAAGACTTGCCACTTCATGATTCCTTCTCCCAGAAAGAATGAGGCCCAGGAACTTCTTAAGGGTGTAACACATAGGGTGTGTTATATTATGACATTGGCGAGTATTGCTATATGAAAGAAACAGTCATCAGGGTTTAAATCCAAGCTGGGGAAAGAAAAAAAAAAAGACCAAAAAACAACCTGGTCATAGCTTAGATTGATGCCTCACAATGCACATGAGGAAAACTGAAAAACAATCCTGTCTCTTATTTCCAACTGTACAGTAAAAGTCTTTCAAGTTCTCTGTAGACTGACTAAAAATAAGCAAAGAAGGCCAGGTAGCAGCCGTCAGATTCTTATGAATTAAATTATATCCATATGTATAGCACATTTCAATGTCCAAAGAGCCACTTGGATATGTGAATCTGAACTTTTATGATGAAAACCAGAGATATTTCTAAAACTGTCAGTAAAACTCAAAAGCTCGGCCCCAGTCTCACATATTATCCCCCTTTTTGAATGTTTCTATTGTTTAATTGCTCAGATTACATTTTTGTACCAGGAGTAGCAGAGAAAAACCTAATACCCATAGTCAGAAGAGGATTTGGAAAAGGAGACAAGGAAGGGGCTGAGAAGCTGAGAATCCCCTGTGGTTCCTGGGAAGAAACCTTCAAACACGTCTTGTCTTGTAGAGTTCTGACAGGAACTGCTGGGCTGGCATCAGCCAGTGCCTCAAGCTCTGCCTCAAAGCTTTCAGCCCACCTTTGCAGCTCTGCCAAGGGTCTGGGATACATTTCACAGCATCCATGCTTTTTCAGAATCCCCCCACGGCCAGCAGGGCTTCCAGGTCGTTCTGAATGCAATGGCATGGACGTGGAATACTTTGGCTCTACCTTGCTTGGAGTGCTGTCAGCACATCTCTTGGGACTTGTGGTGGCCCCAAGGGTCGGCTGTGGCACCCTGTGCATCATGACCCATGGTTTCCTCCTGGTTTCTCTGAGTAGGTTTAATGCTTTCAGAGGTTGGAAACAAGAGGGACTGGATGTTCCCAGCAAGATTAAGGACCACGATGACCCCAAAGACACAGAAGCTGCGGAATTTCATGCGCTCTTCCACTACTTTGCCACAACGCCTCGTTGTGGGTGACAGGGATGATCAGCCTTCCTCTCCTCACCCAGTCTGCTCAGAGCCCTTTTACACCCAGTTTAGAGACACAGAGTAGGGATGCTTTAGTTTGTCTGAGCAGTACCTACTAGCTCTGGTATTTTACAGTGCCAATTGCTCCCACCTCTTTCTCCTACCCTTTGTCAAATCCAGCACCATCAAACCAAAATAACTTCTGACCATACCTCCACTGCTATCAGCTGTAATAAGAAACACAGAAAGCCACAGTTCTGCATTATTTAATAATTAAACCAGATGTGAAGCCAGAAATGGAGAATATTATTGATACAATGCAATTATTATTTATCCAGTGGTTAAAGAAAGGACTTGAAACTTAGGATTTCCAATCCTAGTGCACTTTGGATCTGTAATGTCCACACCTTAGTTTCTCCACACAAGAATACTCTCTATGTAGTGGATGAATTACAGATTATTTTCATTATAACCTTTAATAGGATAGCATCATGCACGGGATATATATGCATCATATACATAAAATTGATTTCAGAGCAGGAAAGATGACATTCCTAACAAAAACAAAAACTACAAAAAAACCCAAAAGGACAATATATTACATTACATATCTGTCTGAAGAAAAAAAGGACATTTATGAAATTATACCAGTGGAAATACGTAACACCTACTAACCCATGGCCCCAGAAAATAAACAAGCACAGCTTTGTTTTCAGCATGTTAGTAGCTACACTTCTGCAAAAGTGGGAAAAAAGTATTCCAGGCACTGAAAGATTTTGTTTGTCACAGGCCCCAAATCTAAAGCAATTGGGGACAGCTATAATGTTATCTTGAGTGAACACAGGGCCAACATAATTACGAATAAAGAGGTAAGAAGCAAGGGGAATTGTCTGCATAACTTCACTTGGTAAAATCCTCCCATAGAAGGTGGCAGGTAGGAAACCTGCATAATAACAAACTTGTCACAACACAAGGCCAACTAAATAGAACAATTAGAATTAACATTTTGCTTTTACTGGATTCCCCCACTCTGTCCTCCCAGGTTTCACGAGATAAAGTTAAAATTGTAGCCCTTTATTTGGCGCAGTATTTTCCAGTATGTATTTTTTCTGAGTGTTGTGTGTCTGCAAGAAGTCTGTCTCCCTGCTTTGTGGGCAATGCTTTGAGACACAGCTATTGAAGTGACAAATCCTTCTCTCAGGTATCCCAGTGAAAACCCACAATAAATTTTTTAGTTTATCTAGACTTATATCTGTGTGCAAATAATCCAAACTGGCCCCCAACAGAGCTGTTCTATAACTTCTGATTGGAGGAGGTTGCTTTCTCCACTGACTGCCACGTCCTTCCTTTTGAGTTACTGGAAGGCCTCTGCTCTTGGACTGTGGCCGCACAGCTCTCAGGACGCTGCATTTGTGCATCCCAGCTGGCTCAGGATGCTGCATTTGTGCATCCCAGATGGCTCATCTCTGTCTTCCCCACTGCTTCTGGTCTTCCTGCTCAGCCACTCACTCCAAGACAACCTCCAGCGTGTAGATGTCCTCCCAAGCTGCCATCAGACCACAGTTAGGGAGGTCCTTTGAGAGACTTCACCAGCAATGGAGTTGATCTTCAGGGCTGCCTTCCCCACTGTATGAATTGAGTCACCACTACCGAAGCTGGCCTTTAAAACAAAGAGATAGTAATTCTAAGTACTAAGCAGTTATCTTCTGAAAAAACAAAACAAAACAAAACAGCCATTGTCTAAAGTAGAAAGCTATTTTTGTTCCATATGTAGGCAGCTTTTAAAATTTTA
This sequence comes from Cyanoderma ruficeps, assembly GCA_008694505.1. Classification (NCBI taxonomy): domain Eukaryota; kingdom Metazoa; phylum Chordata; class Aves; order Passeriformes; family Timaliidae; genus Cyanoderma; species Cyanoderma ruficeps. The sequence continues at coordinate 21,668,791 of VZDJ01000782.1, read as the reverse complement.
AATAATATGCCTAAAACTGTTGTGTTTTGTTTCAGGAAGGACATAGATCAAGGAGTAACAGAGCCCAGATGAGGAATACAGACTAGTTTGGGCTGTAATTTGGTGTCCTTTGGTCTTTTAAGCATTCAGACTGCTTTTCTTGTATTTTCCTGTATTTTCTTGTATTTCTGGATATTTTGGAGAGATATCTCCTCTAGATGAAGAAAATACTGGCTAATGCAGTGCTGAGATCCCTATGTAGTGTGAGCAAATTAATGAACCACCTTCCAGAGGTGCTACACTGGGACAAGTGTCCTCACTGCCCCAATTCTCCCCAGCTAGTACTCTTTTTACTTATTCTTACTGGTTCTATGTCTTGCAATTGTAGTTATATCTTATGCTGTTTGAGGATTAATGTGAGCATATGAAAGATTCAGTTTTTGGAAGGCACAAAGGCAAGAAATTATAGTTGAACATACAAACAAAACAGCTTCCAAAGTTTAAGACCAGAAATAAAGTGGAAAGCATTATCATAAAAAAGAGAGAGGGTGAGAAGGGAAGATGTTGGACCTTATGCTAATCAGATGTTTGGATTTTGAAGCCCCTCTGTTCCCTCGCTCTTCTTCCTTTTAGTCCCACCCAGTGTTCCATATCCCAACCGTCTAGTTGTTCCTAAATCAGCAAACATAAGGGGTTCTTCCTCCATCTTAAATCTGCCCATTCTGGCAATTCTCCCACTGTTGTTAAAGCAGCAAACCCTAGGCTGAGAAAACAAAGTGGGAAATATTTGTAAGTATTCTTTTGATCTTCAGTTCAATTTTTGTTCAAATTACAAATAATTTGATTTTATCCCAAATATAACTAAAAAAAAAAATACAAGCTGTATTGTTTGTTGCAGAAATGTATTTCTTCTACAAACATATAGAGCATTCTACAACTACATAGAATTCTAAATATTCAGACCAGGTCTGAAAGGATTTTTGTGACAGTTTCTTTTTCCATCTGCAGCATCTTTCCTATATTCAAATCCTTTATTTTGTAGTCTCAAATTATATCACCATTTCTTTGTGTTCTAAAATCTGTAAATTGCAGTAGAGCTCTGCACTGAAGAGAGAAAAATGTTTTTAAATATCTTGTGATATTTGCAGATGTGTGTGTGTACATACACAATTTTTCAAGAAACTCTATCTCTTTCTACATAGGGGTGTTGGAGAAAGAAAATCTGTGGGCATTTTAACCACATTGAAGTAAGGTGTGAGATTTGACAATATATCTCTGAAATCTTCAGAGGGGTAAAAGTCATAGACCCACAAAATGGCTTGGGTTGAAACAGAACTTAGAGGTCATCTAGTTCCAAACCCCTGCCATGGAGAAGGACTCCTTCCTCTAGACCAGATTGCACAGAGCCCCATCCAACCTGACCCTGAACATATCCAGGGGTGGCACATCTGTAATTTTGTGCAACTTACTCCAGTGGCTCACCACCTGCACAGTAAAGAATTTCTTTCTGGTATCAAATCTAAACTTATATATTTTGTTTTGAACTTTCAGTTTGAAGCCCTTCCCTGTTGCCCTTACATGCTCTAGTGAATAGTTTCTCTCCATCTTTCTTGTAGGCTTCTTCCAGTTACTGGAAGGCTGCAATTAGCTCACCCTGGAGCCTTCTCTTTTCCAGGCTAAACAATCCAAATTGTCTCAGTCTTTACCCACAGGAGAGGTGCTTCAGCCCTCTGATCATCTTGGCAGCCCTCCTCTAGACTCACAGGTCCCTGTCCTTGCTGTGCTGGGACCCCAGAGCTGGACGCAGCCCTGCAGGTGGGGTCTCACCAGAGCAGAGCAGAGGGGCAGAATCCCCTCCCTCCCCTGATGCCCACAGTGCTCTGGATGCAGCCCAGGACACGTTTGGCTTTCTGGGCTGTGAGTGCACATGGCTGGGTTATGTCCAGCTTCTCATCCACCAGCACTCTCAAGCCCTTCTTGGCAGGGCTGCTTGAAATCTGTTCATTCCTCAGCCCGGTGCATTAGATACAATGACCTGCACAAATGCTCTATAGAGAGAGAACAGAGTTCATCAAACACCCTAGTGATGGATGGCTCTTATATCTGCTGACCATGTGATGTGAGCCACTGGTGTTCCCCATTCTGACCTCACTGTACCTCCATACACTGTACCTCCAAGGGAGGAGGCGCTCTCATGATTTTAGACTTAGGCGCTGATGTGTTAGTGTCTGGACTCTGTATTGAAGAGCAGGGTTTTCCAAGATTTTTCTCTTTGTATGTCTGATCCAAGTTATTTCCATTTATTCTACAATAAAACCTGAACTCAGAAGAATTGTCTATAAAATAAAGCAGAATCTGTTGAAATATGCAGAAAGCACAGATCTGCAGGACTGCTAATGAATTTAGCCTGGAGATTATTATTTTTCAGTGTGAAGGCCAAAGTAATGATTCTTCACATAAAAATAAATCATACAAATCTGCTAAGGAAAGTAGTTCTGATGAAAAGCAGAAAAAAAAATGGAAGTGGTTGAAATTATCTGCTTAAAGTAACACCAAAGTGATTCAGTGCAGATCAATACTGTTGAAGAGAGTTGGGTGACATTTCCCAGAACAATGAAACATGTGGGACAGGTGGTGTTATCATTAAATAGTTTTGGCCAGCACGTCAACTTATTGATTTCAGAAAGTTACTAGGATTAGGTGGTTGTAACCATTAAATGTTATTATAGAGCCTACTTATTCTCCATATCAAAGTAAAAGAAGAAAATACTTGCTAATACTGAAAGTTAGGGCAAGACATGTGAACAATTAAATTTTCCTTTTGCATTCATTTTTGCACTTTCTGTATTCTTTTTTTGGAAAGTACCAAGTGACTTCTGGAAAGTAATGTTTTTTTTAGTAAAAGCAATAAAGTAACAAGAAACCTCTTCAGAGGTTTCCTCAAAAAACAAAAAAACCCCACAAGATATCCAGGTGGTCTCTTTTTCCCCTTTATTGTACCCCCAATTATTTATACATTTGTATTAAATATCTGGGAGGGCCAGAAAGTGAGAAAAGATTCAGCTGGGAGTGAAGCTTTTGAGGAGGTGCTGCATTTTCTTTGGATGAGTGCTGTGCACACTGCAGTCAGCACTTCAGCAGGAGTGACAGAAGTCAAGTACCTGCCAATATCGGGAGCAGAGAAGGCAGGTCTCACAGGAGCAGGAACCAGGAATGAAACCAGCAGCCCAGTTGGACTCCTGGAATTTCCCTCCAGTAAAAGTGCTCTGACTTTAGGGCCACTTTTCTGGCCCTCCCGTAATTCCTTTCTTCTTAATCACACCAGGCTTCAACATAATGACTGCTTGGTTCATATTTCTTAACAAAGATAGCTGAAAACTTCTCAAACCATGTGACCACCTTGATTCCTCACTTACATGGGACCAACATGGGTCATGTTTAAATGCTCGACTTCTGGAAACTTTCCATCCAAGAAACTTTCCATCTTGGCCCAAAAGTGGTATAGTTTTTATAACATGTTTTGTCATCCCAAAGGGCTCCTGAGCTAGAAAGAAAGGATGGTAGAGGAGGGATCTCTACAGCAGCAGCTTTGCACCTCCAGAGGGAGAAAACAAAATTGATTGAGGGTGATAACCATTCCCTGGGCTGTCACTGCAGTAGGAGCAGTCTAAGTACTAAGGTCTACCTTGGCAGCAGCTGGAATAAGCCATTCCACAAGGGCAAGGCACAGGGCATGGGGTTATTTTGCTGTGAGAAGCAGCTTGCTGCCCAAGGCAAATCTCTGCCTAGGACTCCAGGCAGTTTTTGGTTATAGCTTCCATCCCACTGCTCTCTATCTGCACCTAGTTGATAAGACTTCATTTCTGCTTACCCAGTCTCTCAGATTACAGCAAGAGAAATCCAAATTCTATAAACATCCTGGTAATATGTGACCTAATATATCCAGATGCCTCAAGGCTAACTGTCCTGCTTCTTCCTGTCTATACTTTTGGTTGCTCTAAATCCATTTCTACCTATTCAATCTATGTGTCTGTAACCATACTTGTAATTTACTTACTTTTCATAAAAATGCTGATTCTGAGTTTGTGGTTGACTATATTTCAGATGGTGATACTGGGGTTTTTTTGAAAGCGATGACGATGGAAGTTGGTGGCTCCACATGTGGTTTTGTCAAAAATAGAAACTAGTAGGGCTTCTTGGTGATGTGTTTTCTCCAAGTGACAGAGCAGTTAAAAACATGTCTCAACATATTCATTTTCAAGGATATCTCAGACTAATTTCTATTTTAGGTTGTATATATTGACAAAGAGACACCTTTCCTACACTTTCACATTTGTTCACACTTTTTTTTTTTTTTTGGAAGACCTCAGGACCTATTTTTGCTTGGTTTCTGAGGGCAACTACTTATGGTTCTGTTTGAGGACAGTAGGCAAAATAGTACTTCACAGAACTCCTGGGTGAAAATTGCTAAAAATTCCACTTACCCACAGTGTTTTTTCCCAAGGAACAAACTCCTTTGTAGAGGCATTCATTGCTTTCTAGGGTTTTCTTTTTCTGTCACTTCTGAGGATAATCAAGGTCAAACCTCTTAATATTTCTGAAGGACTGTTAACTACCTACATCTGGCTTGAAGGAGAAGTTTCTGGGTGAGCAGAATTTCTGACTCAGTCAGACTTTGCGTGATGCTGTCATAATTTGGGCCAAGACTGCCTTCAAGGCACCTTAAAGCAGGACTGAGCTCTGCTTGCTGCAAGCTGAGGCCTTTTTTTTTGGATGCAGTCACTGGCTGGCCTGGACACCCTTGGATGCATTCAGCTACAACTGCACTGGGAAGGCAGAAAGCCCAGTAGGGTGGTAGAAAAGACAAGTAGCAGGATCTGAAGTTTCTCTCTTCCCACGTCACTACAGGGGTCTGGACAGGGCTGAGGAGAAGGGCCTCTAACAGGAGCCATGGGGTGAGACAAGGCAGTAGAGCAAGTATCCAAAATATCCTTCAAAAGAAGGCAGCAGGTCTTGTTTTCATCCTTACCCAGGGCAAAACTTTCCAAAGCATTTGTATGTAGTTTTCCCTTCAGGAAATTACCCATCCTTTGGGTAATTTTCCGAAAACAATGTGGAAATTAGCAAACAGACCACCAAAAATGCTTTGGGAGGAAAGGCTTGGTAAGGTTTATAGTGCTTCATGTCTTTTGGGAGAGGAAGGAAGGATGGGCAAAACATGAGTAACTTTAATCAATTAATAGACATTAGCACATACCTCATACTTCAACAGAATGCAGCAAAGGCACAACAACAGAGGGGTATAAACCTGGCCACAAATTTATGAGAGTAGTAATCTTATTATTAAAAAATGAAAAAAATTTGCTATCCCTAAGAGGAATAAAAAAAATTCTCTACCACAATGAAAAAAGCCAAAGCATAAACCCTGAAGAGAGGTGTGAATAAACCCATACACATGCGGGATTTTGCTACAGACATACAAATCTTTGGATTTATTTAGCTGTGACTAAACTAAATATTAACATATTAAATTAAAAAGCAGACTGTTAAGAGGCAAAAAAAAAAAAAGCTTTTACAAATGAATCCCACATATTTTTTTCTCTGCACAAAGCATAACAGTTCAAAGGACTGCTAGTTTATAGACAACACACCTCTGCTTTATCCTCCAACATAGGCCATCTAATAATCCAACAGAATGTACTGGTGATTTATCAGTTCTCACAGCCAGTAGAAACAGGGAAATATTTCTCATTAAAACTCTTAGAATTTACAAAATGTTAAGCTCCAAAATGCACAAACCACACATCTACATGAAAGGAACAGTCACACCAACCCAAATTAATTCAAAGCCCTGCTAAACAAACCTTACAGTAATACTAGGAGAACAACAAATATTTATCTCCCATGCTCCCAAAAGGCTCATCTTCTCTTTAGATACTGATTCTAAAATTCTTCCTCAAAATAATTACTGGGGGCCTGAGCTTGTTTCTGTGGCAGGCGATGGATGGCTCTCCGCTAGCTCCAGCAGAGGCCCTAATTGCTTGCCTCTACTAATAAACTAATCTCAGGCACCTGGAACTAGCAGGCTCCATGCCGGGCAGACAGGGCTCAGGTTACCTAAGAAATGCTCCAAATATATTCACACAAATCACTAGCCCTGCAGATGTGCAAATACTGCTTTTGTCATATTGCTGGAGAGATGGACATGTGTTTGCAGGGCTGTAACACATAAAACCTAAAGACGAATTCATTGTGTTCCTTTAATCCCTTCCAGAGGCCAGGTGGGCATTTGGGGAGCCAGATAAGTGTGCTGATTATCCACATTACTCATTGCATTAATCCACTTGTCTGTGACACAGAGCATCAGAAATGCTCACAGCATAAATATGTAGGTGGCTGGAAAAAACACACGTATTTCATGAGTGCCTGTTGTCTGTAAAATAAAACCTAATCAGGAAGTTAGCCAAAAACTTTGACTAAAAATCTAAACAAGTCTAAACTTCACTGATGTCTACAGTTTGTAATATTACAGTTAAAGGATCTGGATGCCACGAGAGAATGTAAGCCATGGTGCAAGCCTTATGAGACAAACTACCCTACTTTTAACAAATTTTAAAAGATTTTCACAGGTAAACATTTTCTGTGTCCTCAGAAATTAATGCAGGTGTCAGGCAATTTCCATGGAATCTTCCACAAATTTCTTCTCCTTCCTTGAACAGATTATGTTGATAAACATGTGTAAAACACAATATGTGTCTGGTTTCATCTGAGGAGGGGAGAATGATATAAACAGGCCACACTTTGACCTGAAAATGGAGGAGAGAAAGAATATCCTTTATTCTTGGTCTCCAAAAAATTGCTGAAATAGGCGTGGTTTAGGTGATGTTCACATAGGTTGATTCATATTAAAAAAAAATAAATCTCAATTTGTTTGTGCATGAAAAATATTGTTTTTATTGATGACATAGACAAAAACACAAAATCATTTTAGAAGCAAAGACAGGAAAGCTTCCAAAGTTTTCTATGTTTTGCGATATTCCAGACTTTTTTTTTTCTTCTTCTTCAAGACACTGTAAAAAACCCCAAACCCACAAAACAAACAAACAGCCCAGCACCCCCCCAAACCAGCAAAACAAATAAACAAACAAAATGAACAAACAAACAAAACCCACTTAAATTGACTTTTTTAGATCAGAGACCTGGAAAGATTATATTTTAGATACTGACTGAATGGCAAACTTACAGCTTCACTGAAAAAAAAAGTGCAGATATTGCAAAACGGAACTCCAGGTCTGGAAGTAAAAGAAAGGCAGACAAAGCAGCTCTAAAGCCTCAGAGCTGAGTCAACCATCACTGAGAAAAGTCCAAATAGAGCCAGCATCAATCTGCCCTCACTGACAGCTGAATTTCCAAGACTACTTTAAGAAATAATGTTTGATGAAGACTACCACAATCCACTGGTGGACCTTTACTAGCTTGAAGAGGAGGACTAGCTTGAAGGGACAAATCCCTTTGTCTTCTATACTCTAATGATTATCAGAAAAGTGAACTCAATTAATGAATTACCAATAGTTAGTATGAACATTGAAAGATTTATCAGAAATTCTCTTGCTCAAAGAACTGCGATAGCAGCTATTTAATTAATGCAATGAAGGCAATGAATAATTGGAGGAGAGCAGCAGAGATAACAGTATTCTACTGATTTCCTGTCTGGCAGCAGACAGGAATCTCCTGCAGGCAGGAGTGTGGCTTCTTCCAAACTATTCAGCTGGGAGTTTAGAAGAGTAGGCAGGAGATTGTGAACACACGAGCATCAGACAGACAGTGCTGCTGCCACTATTTGATGCTAAAATGCAGGGAATAATCACACCACAGATAGCAAAACGCCTTCTGTGCCTACTTTATTGACCACTAAGCCAGCATTGAGGAAAGTGAATGCTAAATTCTCACAAAGGAATGTTCTCCATAGGGAGAATATTCAATACAATAGTGTCCACGCATTCTTCACTCATCTCCAATAATGCACACTCCCAAAGGTTGCAAAAGATATGTATCCCTATGAGGACAAAATAAAAAAAAATCTCTGAGAATTTATCACAATCAAAATTATTAGCAAAACTAACCAAAAAGAGATTCCAGGCAAAAAAACTCCTGAATTTTAAGTTTTATTATGCTCATAGATGGATATATAGACCTCTTCAGATAGATCAAGATATTTCCTGGAATATGTTAATACTATCCTGTCACTGTACATTAAAAAAANAAAAAAAAAAAAAAAAAAAAGAAAAGTTTGGGACTGTATTTAAAGGAAGAGAAATGGTTCAATTACTCTAAAAGAAGACAATTCTTGTAAAAACTCTTTTTGCTTACTCTTTTTTTTTTCTTCATTTAGTCACTTATGACAAGATCCCAGGTGATTTACCTTTCCCACGACCTTATGTCTTTTCACCGAAGTAGTGACCCTGGATATTAATGTGGGTTTTGAGGCTGCCTTTTAAAGCATTTATTCTCATTTCAGCTGTTATTGATGAGCACTTGTTTGCATAAAGGCCTCTTTTATTACATGCAGGGCAGACATTCTCACATCCCATGAGCTGCCGATTTATTTTGCAGCTCGTCACGGGCTGGGGTACTCCCACCTGCCTTCCCACACAGCCTGAACTCAGCTTCACCTCTCTGAGCAGCCAGCAATCTCTCCTGGACCAAGCCAGGCCTCCGAGCTGCTGTCCCAAGCAATCACACAGAGCAATGCTAATTGTTACTGAGTTTATTGAAAAAAAAACCAAAACAAACCAAAACAAAAAAACCCCACATGTGTATATATATTCCTGCATATATGTATATTGAGCCCAGGTGAGGATAAACAAAGCCTGCAGTTGTAAGTCACAAGTGTGAATCTCAACTGAATTCATATTAAGTGGTTTGAAATTATTTCTTTTGCATCCACTTTTGATCGAAGTTCTGGGACTATAGGCACAGAAAAAAAAAAGAGAAAGAAAAGGGTTTGAGAAGCAATCCCACTCTGTGGAGTGAGCCAGGTTCCTTCTGGCTTCACAGGGTTTTAGCCTTTGTCATGTCAGCAAAAGTGACCATCTGTTGACAAAACAGAAGAGAAAAATCTTCTTTTCTACTCTGTTATGGTCTTTTCACACCTGCCTATTCCCCTGAAGTGTTTGCCTCTGCCTACAGCCAGCAGCACTTTTGACAAAAAAGATGGTTCCTAAGTGGGATCTCACATAACAATTCCTGAATTTCTAAACGATTTGTGAAAACTTATGTGCAAATCATTGCTACTTTCCAGGGAGCTCTGGGAACTGAGTTAACTGTAGAAACTTGACTCACAGTTGCTCAGCATGTTTGGTACTGAGTAGTAAGAACATCACTTTTCGCTTTCAGTGCTGTGGGAAAATTTAAATTCTATTTGTGTAGGGTCATAAAATGCATCATATTGTGTATTCAACATATTAGAAAAACTTTGTGTTTTATAAGCCTTTGCATGTGAAGCTGTCTTTCCTGTCAGGGAGAGCTGACAGGTTGCCTGCCATCACCTACTCTCCAGCAAAGTCAGTAGCCCACACTGTCAGCGTGAAAACATCTGTTAAATGGATTTATTGAGTGGGTGTTAGGTGCAAGCTGGGGGGTGGGGGTGCCCACTGTTTATTACAGCCCTGACCTAATGAACTTAATTTGTTGACATGTTTTGCTTGATCCCATCTCACATTTCTTTCTACTGTGCTGTTTTCTTGGAAACAGGAGTTCCTGGCACATCAGCATGTCCACCAGTTGCAAATCTACCAGGCTCAGATGGCTACAGTTGGCACGGCAGGATCAGATAAACATCGACCACTTTCCAGGACCCCATCTTCCCCTGCTGACTCCACATTACCTCACCCAGACATGGACCAGCCCAGCCAGCACATCTACACAACTGGTAGGATTCCCTAAAGATTGCTTTTAATAGGCAGGGCAAATGCATTTGTTCATGTGGGATCAGCAGACTTAAATGCCTCAAATACCTCCTGCAGCAATGCGTTCAGTTTTAGCCCTATTGCTCTCTGTTTTATGATGCTATACTGGCACCAACTCAATCACTGCAGCTGATAAATCACAGGGTTAATATTCACACAGTCATAAATTATTATCATTGACTGGCTCTTCAACAGAGAAACAGGTGCATTTTTGGTGCCTTTAAGTCATTTATAGCTTTTTCTTTCATTTCCCTATTCTCTGGTTATTTTCTTTGTGTTCTCATTGCCTGTTTTGCAAAGAGACCACCAATAAGTTGAAGAAAGACCACCAGTAAGGAGGAAAACTGTGACGTAATTCTCAATGTCTTCATTTGGCAAATCAGTCTCTGCTTCAAGGTCTCTTTCTCCACAGAAAGAGCAAAGCTGTAGGCACGACTAAGTGATGTTGGCTACAACTTCTGTGTCATTCAACAGTTGTGTGGAGTCTACAGAGGCAGGTTTTATGCTTAGGTCCTGGGCATTCCAGTTGCTCAGGGAGCACAGGCTATCCAAAGCAAAGTGAATAGAACCTCACAAATCTTCAGCCAAAGAAGGAAAATGACCACAGAAACCTCGTTTCTTATTGTGGGTAATCTAACCTTGCATGAGGGTCCATCTTTTTAAAAGCCTAAATGTCAGTATAATATTAGAGCATGGTCAGAAGTGAAGATTCACTTTGTGCACAAAGAAAAATAAAAGGGGGGCGGGGGGGGAATAAATACTTGCAGTTACTGTTTATGAAGTTTTATGCCAGAAGTATATTTCCTTCAGCTGGCAGAAGTTCCCATGCTCTGAAAGTTTGCATCTTTTCAGGCCACAACCATGGATTTAGGTAGGATGGAGTCCTTAATGGGCACTGTATGTAACTGTGTGAGACAGTGTGCTCTCCCATCTTTCCAATTAGAATGTGAACTTGGAAAGCAAAAAATTATTATTATTTCTGGGTAACAAACATTTGGGTTGTACAGAAACAAACGTACTAATTCACCTTACATGAGTTTCTCCAAAAAGAACAGCTGCGTATAGACAGGATTCTTAAACCAGACCACTGTATTTCTAGTTGTGTTCATAGAGTCCCCAAAACATTGTAAACTCATTCTAAGATTAGCAGAGCACACCAAAAGTGAGCTCACTGCGTGTAGGCTTCACTGTCCCTTTGAAAAAATCTACAATTCCACTGAAAAAGTTGAATGGAGTTACAAGTGTAAAAGCTGCTGCTTCAGCCTGATTGCTAAGGTTTATTGACACCTCCTTTTATAATCCTCAGGGAGGGGAGCAGGGTCAAGGGGGTTACATAGATCTGTGGACTTGTGGCATTAGTGGAACTAATCAAGGAAAAAAGTGTGAAGTTGAGATGGAAAAATAAGAGAAGGAGTGAAACTATGTACGGCAAACACTGAATGGAGACAGTGATGGGAACGGGACATCCCTGGCATAAAGGGCTTGAGATGTGACACAAAGGAACCTGAGAGGTTCAGCAATGGAAATGCAGACAGACAGATTAGGCAGAGTTGAAATTTACCCTTTCAAAGCATTGCTACATGAACACCAGTGGAAAGAAAGANAGAGAGGAAGAGAGGAAGAGGGGAAGAGAGGAAGAGAGGAAGAGAAGAAGAGAGGAAGAGAAGAAGGAAGGCAGGAAGGCAAGAAGGAAAGAAGGAAAGATAAGGAAAGAAGGAAAGAGGGAAAGAAGAAAAGCCAACTTATTGCAACCGAGATTCTCAGTCCTTCAATTAATTCAGTTTTAAAAATATGAAACATTTTTTACTTGAATCCCTGTTTCTTGTTTAAATGAATCTTTTTCCCCCCTCCACTGGTCATTCAAGATAATAATCTCCACTAATTTCTAAAAAAACCCCCAAAAAACCCAACTCCTATTTTCATCTGCCCTACAACTTTATGCTTCTGCTTCTCCACCTCTGTTTTGCACCCTCAGCTCTTTTTATCATCTAGGTACTGGCTGAGGACAGTGTGGTGCTGTACCTGCTTTCAAGCTGTATCCATGCTAATAGCCAGTATTCACAGAGCACATAGCTCTGCATTCACAGTTAAGCCTTTCCTTTCTGCCTAAAGAAATCCCTTCCACTGACATGTGTCTAAGATTACAAACTTACACATGCAACATTTATCACTCCAGTTTTTGAGTACATCGAAAATAGACCTTTTTTTTAATGTTACGAGATTGATACCTTTGGAGTGACAATGAACAGAAATTTTGCAACATCAACAGTTCTAATACAGTTTCTGTGGGAAAAAAAAAAACCCAAAACAATCTGTGTATTATTAACATATGGAATATTATCGTATAGAATGACTTTATCTGCGCATACTATTTCCTGGATCTGGATGGTGCCCTAGCATTTATTCACTGATCACTCAAAAGAAAGAAACTCACACCCAGCTTTTATTTATTCTTATATGGCCCTTAGAAAATCCTTTAGGATGAAAGTCCCAAGGAACGTGGTCTGATCACAGTGCTGACCTGTTCTGAGCAGAGTTGGACTGCAAATCTCTGGAGGTCCCTGCCAACCTGAGCTATCCTATGGTTCTGTGATTTTCTCCCTTAAGAGAGCACAAGATGCAACCAGCCATTGTCCGCAGCAGCTGCAGCACTACCATTTGTAAAAGCATGGAAGGAAGGAATGGCTGCATGGACAGGGAGAAAATTCTACTCTACCATGAAGCAAGAGCAAATTCAGACTCTAGAAATTAATGTAATAACATGGCCCTGCCTTGAGTTTTTATTTACTGTTAGGGTTTTAGGGGTTTTTTGTTGTTTTGGTTTTTTTTTTTTTTTTTNATTACAGGGGCATCAAATTGAGCCTATATTTTTGTGAGTCATGAGAAAAATGCTTTTAGCCAAATATCTGAAGGGAATCAGAACTGTGATTGTTGTGAGAGTTAAGCAATATATACACAGTATACGCACAAGATAATGAGTTAAAGGTGGAAAAAAAAAAGTCCACTTAATTTTCATTTAGGCAGTTTACAGAATATTTGACATTATTTAGTTCAGAATTTTTGTTGGAATAATTTATTAGGTATTCTTCCCTGGGGTTTTCTTATTTGTACTGTTGTTCCAATTAATCTTTTTCAAAGCATGCCGTTAACCAATGATTTTTAGATCTCTTGTTCTCCCCTCTGTTTAAAATATTATTAAAAGAAACTCACCCGAATAAATTATTTTGGAAATGAATGAATGTTAGGGAGTCCCCACCAGGAAAATCTTGGTTTTACTCACTGAATGCAAATTCAGTTTCTTTTGTCCTGTGTCCCCTATCATTATATGGTTCAGTGGTGGCACCATTCCCATCTGTCTTCAGGGCCACATTCTGACCTCAGTAATATTGGTGTAAATCCAGAATAAATCCACCAGTCTCAGCGGAGCTGCTCAGATTTACACAAGGAATCTGAGAGCAGAATCTGGCTGTAGGCATTTGTTCTGGAGAGACAGAATAACCATCTTTTATTAATATTTCACAGCAGTTTGCAATTGAAAACAGTTGTCTCCCTCTCTTCTTTTTTTTTTTTTTCTTCTTTTTTTTTAATCTTTTTTTCATGGGGGTGGGGAGATTATTGGCTGAATCCTGTTAGGGAAATCCTACAGGCTATTTTTAGCAGTAAGCTCTACTGCTGCATTCTGGTATTGTACAAAGCACATGTGCTGTATGACCAGCAGCCACACATCTGAATCACTTGCACATCCTAAATCAATTTAAATGCTTGCAATAAATGAAAACATATATTTCAGTCTTTTCTTAAGTCAATTAATCCTCCTAGAAACGAATTTTACACTCAATGGTGTGAATATCTTGGTATTTAAAAGTTTGGAGCAGATGCTTCTGCCATGCAATACTGATCTCAACTTATTAAACTGATTTTTGATTCAGACAAAATAATTCATACACAATAAAATTACATTTTTAGTTATATTCTATTTCTGGAAAAGTGCTAAGGAAAGGAAATTTATGTCAACCAGAGGAGGCATCCTGAATACACAGTTTCAGTGTTTCACTTAGAAATTGGTTGCAACCCTGATGCAGGTAATCAAAAAGTGTCATTATTACACCTAACTCTGTATAATAACAACATAGTAATATGCTTTTTATTTATTAATATTATTTCTATTACCTGCTATTTGGACTATTCAAGTAAGAACAATAAAAAATAAATTGAAAGAATGGCAGGTAGAAGATACTTTCAACATTCAGCTTTTTTTTTTTTTTGATATTTAACAAGCATTTCTATTCAAATCCATTCAATATAACAGCCTATTCTAGCTGAAAGCTTCTGAAAGTCCTGATGCCTGTGTAGTTAGCATATAAACAACCTCCCTGTTGGTCAGGGGGATGGGAGGAAACATTTTCTTATCTATTGGCATAATGGCCACTGCCAAACTGGACAAGCTGAGTAGGCAACAGACTGCAGAAGTTAAAACTGTGAGCGCCAAGAAAAGGAAAGTGAGGTATGTGAGCATGCACTTATCTGTGTGCATACTTCCAAGTGACTTACAAGACCTGATGATAGAGCAGCGAAGAACTGCAGAGAAAGGAAATTATTAACTGCTTTGATGATGCCAGCAGATATTTTAAGCTGCATTAGCTTATTAGCTCCAGGTTTTCACTGGTTCTTTTTTTCCTTAAAAGAAAACAGGACAAGAAAGTAAATACAAAAATTTATTGCTAATGAACTATTATGTTTGCTACACAATCATTTAGCATAAACTTAGTCACACTGCACTTAGGCATTACATTTGCATTCTCCTTACACTTAACATAAGTGTATTATCATTTTGGCTTAAATACCAAGATCCCAAAGGATCAGTTCTAAAGTGCATGAGCTAAGAAATATGGCAGCATAAATATTTCTAGAGCAGCATAACTTCTGGCTGGCTTCTAACTGAATTATCTCAGAACCTTAACTATGAATCACCCACGATGTATACAAGCTCTTATTCAGGAGAGCTTTTAAAGACTTTATTGATGTTCAATACCCATTAGAGAACTTTGTTAAATAAGGGTGGTATTGAGCATTTTGTTGAATCTGGACTTTAATTTTGTATTTTCTTAAGTGGCTGACTTTTCAGTAGCAGGCTAATGCAATTTTCCCAGAACTGTGTTGGCATCCCCAGTAGTGGTGGCACATAAGAAAGACATTTTGAGTGCCAAGAATTGGAGCTTGGAGAAATTGTTAATTTGAGTCCTTTTCAACTGTAAGGGAAAGAAAAACGCCAAATGCTTCCCAAATGAAAATGGTCCACATAGGGGTAAGGAAAATAATTTTTGTTCCAGGCATGTCTAGGAGAAATGCAAAGAACGAGTGAATACAGAAAATCATTTTTAAGTGTTTCAGACTTGGTTTGAAAGCCTTGAAAATTGAATTTAGCTTGAGCCTACTCACTAAAATTTCTCTTTTGCTCCCAATACACATCTACAGAGCAAAGTGATATTGATAGCTTTTTTGTATAAAGCTGTTCTGTCCTTGCACAAATGACCATAGAAAATTCAAAAGGTACCTTGCACTTGCAGTCAAACAACAGGATTTGATCCTAATTGAGTAGTGGGTGGAACTTTTCTTTTTAATGAAAAAGGACTCTGGCTGCCACTGTTTCAACTCTCTGAAACATTCATTTGATATGCTTTGAGATCTGGAATTAATATAGTATTAGTTAAGCAGTAAAACTTCAGAGTGCCATTGCCATTTCATAATTTAATTTTTAAGGTTTCTCTAAATTATATTTTTTACCCTTCAATACATAACATTTTATTGTATATAGGTTAACAGCTTTAACTAACTTTACTCACTAGAGAAAGAGAAAACAAGTGATTGAGTAATAAGAATTTTTTTTCTAGCCATATAATCTTTCAAAAGACATCAGCCAATTCCCCTTCTTCTTTATAGTTGTATTTATTAATAGAATTTCTTGAGAATTAATCTTTGCTTTATTGGTATCACATGATTCACCTCATAAATCAAAATTCAGTCTCATAAAGGAAAAAGAAATTTAGGTCCAGAGAAGGGCAACCGAGCTGGTGAAGGGTCTAGAGAGTGATTCCTGTAAGGAGGATCTGACTGAGCTGGGGGTGTTTAGCCTGGAAAAAAGGAGGCTTGGGAGAGACCTTATTGCTCTCTACAACTGCCTGAACAGGGACTCTAGCCAGGTGGGGATTGGTCTCTTCTCCTGTTCAGCAACAGGACATGAGGGGACAGCCTCAGGCTGTGTCAGGGGAGGTTCAGGTTCAGGATGGACATCAGGAAGAATTTCTTCCCAGGAAGTGTTGTCAGGCATCAGAATGGGCCTCCCAGGGAGGTGGTGGAGTCACCATCCCAGGAGATCAAGAAACAACTGCTCATGGCACTCATGGTCTGGTCTGGTTGACAAGGTGGAGGTAGGCCAAAGATTGGGCTCAATGATATTGGAGGTCTTTTCCAACTTAAATGATTCAGTGGGACTTTCATCTTGCTGCAATTGTCAAATAAAATCTAGTTTTGCTGAAGTATGCATGGCAAGGAACAGTATAACTTGGATTTGTTTCATTTGTTTCTTACTGTGCTGTCTTTGTGCTGAAGGTGTTGTGTATGACAGTCTGATGCTGAAGCACCAGTGCATGTGTGGGAACTATGCTAATCACCCCGAACACGCTGGAAGAATCCAAAGCATCTGGTCAAGGCTGCAAGAAACTGGGTTGCTAAACAAGTGCGAGGTAATTAAAAATTAAGACCAGATACTTGACTGGTCAAAGTAAATAGCAAAGTTATTAACTCCTAAACCTGTCTTACTTCTGTAATAAGAGAGTAATTTGCTTTAGGAATTATTTGGTCTTAAGTGATAATATTAAAATGTATCATAGGAAAGCACACTTCTCAATCAGAAAATAAAGAATTTACACAGTGTCATGCATCCACATGCATCAGAACATAAAATCCAGACATGATTATTCCTCACCTTTATAAAGGAATGTAGACAAGTAGTAGTCAAACAGTAAGTGCAGTCCTCCCAATAGCATGGTTCTTAACTTTTTCAAGCAGCTAAAGATTTTACTTCTGTAGCATAGAACTTTTTTTTAAATATAAAGTGTTTGTATCACTCCCTAAGCATACTGTATCTTGTCTTTTTTCAGACTTTAAAGTCTGTTTTCATAGCATGCTCCTTTACCTGGTGTACAACAGGTCCCATGTGAAGCCCCAAGACAATCTTCTAGGCAGTAGCAAATCTGTAATTTCTTTCTGCTATGATTTCCCTCAAAAAATTGCCTACTAAACAATGCTTGAATCAAATATGATCTGTGAGGCTCATACATTATTTGGGTTAGTTAAAAGTAGCTTTGTCTTACCATTCCCTGCTTCCTGTGAGTTGTGCAGCACTGTCAACTTCTGCAGAAGCCTGTGGCAATTGCAGTTGTTTACTGCACTGCAGCACAAGTTAACAAAGTTCAGCAAAAATTTGCTATGTTTTGCAGGATCCCAAAATTTCCAGACCCCTCATGTTCTGTTTAATTAGTTTTCTTTATATCCTTATGTTTTCACACACCCAAAGGAACTGGTTCAATAGATCCCTTTGAATAGCTGTCAGTGACTGTCCCCAAAGACCTTCTGTAGGTAGCTCAGCGTCCTGGTCAGTGAGATATTGCAAGCACTGTAAATGGATTTGTTGTATACACTCATCTAACTAGATGGCAGCACTCTAACAGGCTAATTCCTTTTTTTTTAGCTTAGATAAATTTTTCGGTGTTCTAGAAGACTTTCTTTCAGCAAGGCCCTTAAGGCCACCTATCACATGAGTGGTTTCACTGGGGAATCACATACTTCAAGATTAAGTTAAACATGCAGCTGAGTGTTTTACTAAAATAAAGCCTAGTTACCTTCTTGACTCAGGAATCTGTATTACAAAGAAAAGACAAAAGAGTAAGTAAATAAGTAAAATGCAGTGTGCTACTAAATACTGCTTTTTTCACTAACAAGCAGCTGCTGCTGAACAGTAAATCGTGCGGCTCTGTAAAAGGTGTAAAATGAAAAAGTGGTACATGTTAGTTTGAGATGCATGCAGTGTAAGAGCTTCCTGGAAGATTTAAAGTTTCCTCTTGCAATTCTAAAATTTCAAACCCTGAAACACAGCCTCTTAGGTCTTGCATAATCAACTGAGGGGGGAGAGAGGAAAAAAGTCGCTTGATGTTGAATTGCATTCAGCTAATTTGGACCCCAACTGTGTGTTTTGAAATGAGGCTGGAATGTGAAATGAGCTGTCAAAATGTAAACCCTGATGATAAAACTAAGGAGTCTCAGTGTGAAGCTAGTGCATAGATCTGGTGTTTATCTAGATCCTCTTATGTAGCTAGAGACAGAATTATAATTGGTGATGCAATCTGTCCTTTGTTTCATTAAATTATCTAGCATGTGCCTGACATCAAACAAGTGCTTAAAACTGCTCACTTTCCAAAATAAGAAAGGCTACAGTGATACACTTAATTAGTGCTCTGTTTCTTTAGAAAGTTATCATTCAGTTGAATAGATAACTTGTGTCACTAAAGGAGTGGTTATTGCATTATCCAAGATATAAAAAGCCACCATCAAGTTGCTTTCTGGAACATACCACACCAAGAGTGCATAGTGAAAGGATCACTGTCACTCCTGCTGAATTCTGAATGCCCCTTCATGGACATTTTTTAATATAATTTCTCAACATAATTTCCCACAGTTCTTGCCAGAAGGAGTGGGGAGATCACTGGTCAGGTTTTGTCACATGCATTACCTCATACACCAAGTCTAAAGGGCAAGTTAGTGACAGCAGCCTGCAGCAGCCATTTAGGAAATCCTCTGTAGATACCAGTGAACCCTTTTCCTTTCTAACTAAAACACTAGTTCCACAGCAGGTCTGCAGTCCCAATCTCTGTCTGCTAACGAGTTTTAGGATCAAAACTAGTTCAGTCAGAGGTAGCTCAGTTTTTTTTTTTACGTTGCACTGTTTGTATCCTTGGGCTTGTTTACGGGGCCCTCCCTGTTTTCAAAATCTAACAAGACACCCTTATGCAAATGAACAACTTGTATCTCTGTGACCCTTGTTATCTATAGCAGGGAGCTTTATGCGGTTCTTAAATCCTTTAGTGAGGATTAACTCCTCTCACACAGCTCAGGTCTTTGGCAAGAGAGAGATGACTGGCTGAGTGTATCTCTAACTGGGTATAGGATGATGAAAGTCATATAGACTTTCATAGATTAATCCAGATAGACTAATCTAAGCTTAATGTATTGCCTTTATATATATACCTGTACATCTTACTCATGCTGACCCCATTTATTTTTATAATACAATTTGGTGAAATCATACCAAGGTTTGAATGGGGTACACAAGCTGTACATTTGCTACAAAATAAAACGTGTCTGAGAGTGTTCTCTACCCTTGCGGCCAACTGGCATGGAAAGGCCCATGTTCATACTACCAGGAATGCTTCCTGGCCCATGCCAGTGACCAAACCATGTCTGGGAGTTGTTTGGGAGAGTGCTAGTTGCTGCTCTGCCAAAACGGTATGAAGGACCACTTTAGCAATTGAATAGTACAGATGATTGTGTTACTCTGCCTGGGAATGTTTCCTGGCACTACTCAGTTGACTGCTGCAGACACAGCCAGGAGGACTTACTTTTCCAGACTGTATTTTGTCTTTCTAGCTATGGATACTTGTGCTCTAGAATTATTCAAACAACAGTCTGGAGGACTTTTGCTAAACCAAAAAATTAGTTTTAGCTTTCAGATTATTTTTTAAATCATATCCTACTTCCAAACAGATAGATTAATTCCTCCATTGGATTCCTCAAGGCAAGGGAAAAGTACATTTAGACCATTGCCAGTCGTGGAGAGCCAGATTTGAGAGACTAGTGCCTGAATGAGTTCAGGGCAGGAGAGGGGAGTAATTCACGCACATCCACATCCACACGCACATCCATAGTGAACTTTTTTGTAGTTCTGGTGTATATATATATTGGAAAAACCAAAATTACTACAAAATATTTTTGCACTAGTTTCAAAGTTTTATGTTTGTTTGCTGAAATGCCTGTTTNCCAAAAAATTAGTTTTAGCTTTCAGATTATTTTTTAAATCATATCCTACTTCCAAACAGATAGATTAATTCCTCCATTGGATTCCTCAAGGCAAGGGAAAAGTACATTTAGACCATTGCCAGTCGTGGAGAGCCAGATTTGAGAGACTAGTGCCTGAATGAGTTCAGGGCAGGAGAGGGGAGTAATTCACACACATCCACATCCACACGCACATCCATAGTGAACTTTTTTGTAGTTCTGGTATATATATATATTGGAAAAACCAAAATTAATACAAAATATTTTTGCACTAGTTTCAAAGTTTTATGTATGTTTGCTGAAATGCCTGTTTGGTGTTTGTTAAAGGCTGACAGATGTAGAACAGACAGTGACCAAATGTAGACAGGGGCAGCTAAAACACGCAAAGATGGGCATAAAAACCTTTGTTATCCTTTATTTTTTTACAATTTTTCCTTTGGTAAAGAGCAATGCCTCACTTCCCTACTTTTGGGACAATAAAAGAACTGAATTATAGTTTGGTAGGGGTGTCTACTTTCCACTTGTTCTAGGGAGAGGAAGCATTCAAATAACTCCTTTGGGGCTGTAATTTATGCACACAGGACTGACATTAGGCTACAGTGATCAGAAGAGAAAAGAAAATGCAGCAATGGTCCTGTTTTGTGCTTCCACCTTTACTTCCTGCAGGGACTGTGGTCCAGCAAGACTTTTCTCTTCAGCCTAGAATTTGTTCTGAATTTTGGCAGTTTTCTGGATTAGGGAGGCATCTTACACCTCCTGCTGTCTACATCTCATGGACTGAAGGGGAGAGAAGGAAAGAATTTAAAGCTGAGTCTGCCAAATCGCATAAACTGAAATATTTGAAAAATTCCACTCTTTGAGCCTCAATTTACCACTAAAGATAAAATACGCAGGAAAAGTTAGTCTTTTTTAAAGAGCAAAAATATTTAGAGTGTTTAGCATTCTAAATCTCTCTAAATCACTGTAAATCTTCAGAGGAACTAGATGACCAATGCATGTGAGGAGAATAAATGCTCCTCCATGTGGGTGCATGTGTGTCAGAGGTGTGCTTGGAATTCCCACATGGTGGAGAGAGAGCAAGTGATGTGAGTAAACTGACTGGCCCAAGACATCTGAGTAGGTTTGAAAACAAGAGAAAATTTGACAACTATGAGAATTCTCAGGAAGGCAGGAAAACAATCTGAAGACTTTGTTTACAGACTCAATAGCCTAAGGGAATTTAATACAAAAAGCTGCAGTAAAGGCAATGGACACATTGCACTGAGAGACCCGAGTGAGAAATATCCTTAACCTGTGTCACAATTCACGTTAGTTTAGCAGAGAGAAACAGGCAGTGTCACCTTTGTCCTTTTGAATCTCTGTCTGTGCATGAGTTTGCTGACAGTCTAACCAAAATCTTCAGGTTAATAGAGGTTGTCTCTGTGAAAATTTAATGGTCTCTTTTAAAGAGAAGACCAGACTTTGACCTTAAATTCTGTGAAAGGTGAAAATTTTTTTCCCATTGTGGGGACAATGGGTTTCTAGTTCTAGACTGATTTTTCGAAACACTCAGGTGCAAGTATTCTGCTCTCCTGAGATTCATAAATGTTTCTGTTGATTAGGGAACTGCATATGTCAGAGGACAAACCTAGCACACAAATTGTCATACACATTAGAAAAGGATGACTTGCCTTTTACTAAGGATGTAGTAGATGGGTGGATATGTAATTGTTCAAATTCTCCAGAATGAAACAAACACCACTCACTTGTTCTCCTATGCTATTTCTCCTTTTTTTGTTGGCTTTATGCCAATTTTCTGCTACATTTTATGGCTTTGATACTACTATGTTCAATGAAAATTAAGAAAGACACCTCAAAAAAAAAAGTGGCTAAAAGTGAAAGTGTAAAGTTATACAAATGCATATTTTCTGTTGTCTGATAACTCATGCTAGTGAGAGCCAAGAGAGACTCTGGCAACAGACTTAGCACATATGCTTGTGTAGATCTGCTAAATTCTGACATCATTGAGTGAGAATCATTCTTACTACAGGTAATTTTTAATGCACTTTTTCTCTGCTCTGTGCAGAGCCGTAGATAATTGGGATTGATATGCAGTGATACTGCAAGGACGGGACAAAAGGAACACGAGGAGATGGGAATGCAGAAACAGCACAGACAAGTGCACTGTTTTCCCTTCCCTTTCCTCCTGGCATCTACAGTGTAAGATGTATTACACCTTGCTGATGTTAGAGCTGGAGAAGCCATAGAGAAAGAGCAGCTCTGGGTTCTGCCCGCTCAGCTGATGGCTGCACTCCAAGGACCTCACTTTGGGGAGATGCCTGGAGTGGGGTGTCCTCCTCAGTGCTACTTGATTTCTGCACCAAACTGGTTTCTGTTCTGAAACATAACCTGTTTCTACCCTAGACAATTTGAATGGTGATACTGGGCAGGAGGTGTGTTGTTGGCAATGTATTTTGGGAGACCACTTCCAGACCAGATATCACAGAGCACCCCATTATAAAAATAATGGCTAGCTGTGTGGTTTTTTATAGTTAAAGGGGTATGGCATTCCATTTAACAACACTTAAAAGAAAGCCAGACAATTAACTGTCTTAAACATGTCT
Source organism: Cyanoderma ruficeps (assembly GCA_008694505.1). Taxonomy (NCBI): domain Eukaryota; kingdom Metazoa; phylum Chordata; class Aves; order Passeriformes; family Timaliidae; genus Cyanoderma; species Cyanoderma ruficeps. Next base: position 21,646,131 of record VZDJ01000782.1, on the reverse strand, counting down.
GAGAGCTTTTGTATACTTTGTAGAAAATATGTGACAAGAAAGTGAGTATTTTGCTCAAGGTTCTTCAGTGTGACCTTCATAAAATTTCTCTTTACTTTTCTTATACATTTATTTTATCTGTCTTAGAAGCCAGACTCCCTTCCCAGTTTTGCTGTGGAGAATTGGGTATATACATTTTAAAGCAGCTTGTTAGAAACATGGACCTTAATGAGAATGAATGAAGGAATAAATGTTACCAGTCACCTCACTTGTGAAGAAAAATATTTTATCTGACCCAGAAGAACCATTACAGAATTTACTGACTCCATGAAGTAACATAATGTGCTGATTTTGATTGTGCAACTGTGTGTTAAAAGGATGTGAGTGCACTGCTACAAATTCTCATGTGAGACTGGGAGAGGCTTGAAGAAATTAGAGATGAAAAAGGGTTTATTAAGTCATTTAGTTCTTGGATCATTCCCTAAAATGTTCTTTCCACTGCTGTGTCTAGTCAAGTTTTAAACACTGCAAGAAATAGGGCTTCCACCATTTCCCTGAGGGGGAGCTTGTTCCACAGTCATCTAGCTCTAACTCTTAGGATATTTTTCCTGATTAGTCAGAAAAAATTCCCACTGCTTAACTGAATATAAATTGTGCATGGTTCTTCTGATCCCCCCATCCCCCAGGCATCTCCTCTTTTCTTAGTACACATTCTTTTTAACATTCATAATATTTCCTTCCTCTCCTAGTGCAGAGGGTGGTGCTTTCCACCCTCTGTGGAATGTGTCTGACAAGGTGTTGGATACAATAAGAATATAACCTCCAAGAAAACTAGAACTAAATGTATTTCTATAACAGGTAAATCAGTCTAATTGAAAATAGAGTAGTCTATTTAGTTAACTTCTGTACCTGTGTATCTGTAGACCTTGAGAGTCAGACAGGTCCAGTCTAAGCTGTGAGAGAGTTGGCCCTCAGTGTTCATAAGGACCGGGTCTGCAAACAGAGTCCAAGACCTTCAAATCAAGCTGTTTTCTCTTCACTTTATCCAGTATCAACTGGAAAGATGATCTTGGGTCCAGAACTTTGTTGACAGTGCTGTTTATTATGCCCAATCCTGAACAAAATCTGATTCATGTTGCTATATCTGCAAAGGCTGTGCAGCACTAGCACGAGCAGAGAAAGAAACATTTTTTATGACATGCTGTAATTCCAAAGACACACAAGGAACAGATTCGCCAAATAAGAAAGTGCTAGTTTTATCTCTCCTTCCCTATCCTTCTTCCCTTCTAAACTGACTTGTAGAAAGTTGTCCCAGATTTTTTACATCTTGTTTTGGGACAAGTCCAGGTTGGAGACGCAGTTAAATAAACAAACTTCACTTAGAAAAATGAAAGAAAGCAAGCGAGTCATCACGTGTAACAGCAAAAATATTAATGACACTTGATCATATGTGTATATATTGATACTGATCACACATTAAAAATTAACAACATACACAAATATGCTACTAAATAAAGTTTAATTTTCTTTTTTCCCTGTCTTTCCTCACTGTGATCATGTTCCTCCTAGCACCATAAATCACAAGTGCTAGTAATGATGCAAAAACCATTAATCCTCATTCCAAACACATCTGCAGCTTACAGGTGTGAATAAGTTTTTGCTCTCTAAATCACGATTTTTTCTAGCTAGATTTCTTACTTAAGAAATATTTCATCTTTTGGTTTGTATCTCATAATATATTGCGTAGAAAAGAGGCAGAATCTTTCCTTTTTCTTTTATGTGAAACCCTGTATTAAGATAACTCTCTTAAGGCTTAAGTGAAACATTTTGCGATAAAGCACACACGCATTTGTTTTTCATATAACATTACTTTAATAAACAAATCAGTGTCACATTCCTGCATGACGCAATTTCAACCCATTATTAATCATACTAAATGTTATTTCGGACCTTTACTTTTTTTTTTTTTTCTACCTAAATATTGTCAGTGGAATATTGTAGGCCTCTGCTGTTTTCTTTCAGCGAATTCGAGGTCGAAAAGCCAGTCTGGAGGAAATACAGCTGGTTCACTCTGAACATCATTCACTGCTGTATGGCACCAGCCCACTGAACAGACAGAAGCTGGACCCCAGGAAACTCCTAGGTCTGTACAGGCCTCTATTCTACTGAGAACAGCACATTCCAGCACTGTCATTAGTCATAGCTGGTGTCAGTTTAAAACACTTGGCAAGCACTGTGACAAAAATTCACTTTTTCCAAATGCATTGCTATGTGCAAGGAGAATGTTACAATGGAAGCCAAATATAGATTAGCAAAATACACCGGCTGGAAAGCAGCGATATGAGTTTCTCCTCATTTGCTTCAAAAATCATCACTGTTAACCTTTTACTGTAACTTGTTCTCCGTTGGAGGTCAGTGACAATTTTGGACACGGTTGGTTTTCTATCTCCTTGTACTCTTTGATTTGAAATCAAGAATTTAAGATACACTTGCTTGTCAGAATTGTTTGTTGTTCTCATTTGTTTTATTTCAACTATTTCAGCCACTCTGCAGATACTATGCCTAAGTATTGCTGATAAGTGAACTTTATTTTAATGCCTTCTGATTATGCAGGATATGATTTCTTCCTGAACAATACGGGGGAAAATATATTAACATTAAATGCACCTATGGTTGTACAGAATAGCAGAAAACTGACAGGTTTTTGATGTAAAATACCTTCATGCAGAGCCAGTGCTCAGTGTACGTCTTTTATAACAAAAAAGTAGGATTAAAAGGAGCTCTGCCATTAGTTTACCATGAAGCAAGTCTATTTGTCAGAAACACACAAAAAACTAGTCCAGTTTGGAAATAATCTGTGGGTGAAATCCTGCCATTTATGTTCCAGCACACTGGATGCAACACTCTAATTCTCAGTTATTTTTATAACTCTTCTTCTAAGATGTGGAGCTTTTCCTAAATGTAATCAAATCCAACCCAAACAAAAATAAAATTAGCCATCACAAGAAATTTCTGCCACAATTCTAGTAATACATAGCAATTATTTTGCTTTGTAAACTTAGGCTGTTTCTTCTGTAAGGCAGACTACTGTTGCTTCAGGAAGTCCTAAGATCATAATGTTATATAGGTTTATACATTTTCTTAGCCAAGGCAACATCAAAACTGAAAAATATTTACAGTATAATAGATTCTTAGGAGCTTGAATTTCTAAATAGGAAATCCTCCTTAAAAAAAAAAAAAGGTGTTTCCAAGAAAAAGTTCCAAATTCCTGCAAAATTAAACTGGAAACATTTTTATTTGATTTCATCAACATTGTTAAATTGCTCCTTTTTGATACAGTCAAAGATTTCATTTAATGGGTGTAATTAATTTTATTTTTACACTATTTAATATAACATACATTGATATAAAATATTATTCCAATTTTAGATCTTAGTGGTTGAGCAGCCTCTGGGATGCAGTGTGCAGTTGCAGATACAAGGTTAAGAGGGAATGGACCTAACTGTGTTCCTGCTGATGTACACAGAATGCAGAAAGCTTTGTTTATGCAATCTCAGAATACCATTTCTTGGCCCACCGTTCCTTACTGGACATTCTTTGCCTTTTTTATTAGACACTTAGTCCAAAACATTTTCTCTCTAAGTTTACATCAACATCACACTCTTAGAATACATTCTGAGTGTATCGTTGGCTCACTGCCCTTTGCGCTCTCCGTTTCTAGGATATTTTCTTGTTGCATCTCACATGGCCACTTACCAAGACAAAAGTCAATAAAACACCCTTCCCACATGCTTTTGCATGTGCCTGTTTTCTGGCTGAAAGCTCAAATCATTTTGGCTTCCAGACTTTTGGATAAAGGAACCTAATTGTTTCTTATATTTTGTCCCCACTTCAGTGAAGTTGAACCTAACCAATCCTGACATTAAAATTAACATCTTTGTCTATTACAGAAATTCAATATACATGTACCTAGGGAAAAATATCTAAAGAAAATGCTTCTTATAAAAAATGTCATCAATAACAACATTGTCTCAGAAAATATTTCTATTTCAATGAAAGTGTATTATTTTTCTACAGAAACAGTTTCATCAAATGATGGCTTTGCATCCTAACGAAAAGGACCTAACCTTCCTTTCTTTACTCCTATACTCATCCAAAAAGACAGAGACACCATTTGTTCACTTCTTATGTTCCAGAAAACCTTTGTGTTTCCTGTTCTCTCTCGGAAGAGTGCATCTGCTTTGTCTGAAGCTCTTTTTTTCTTTTTTTTTTTTTT
>VZDJ01000782.1:21477164-21637532 GCA_008694505.1 Cyanoderma ruficeps | reverse complement strand
AAAAAAAAAAAAGGCATTTTAACCTTCAGTATTTTGTAATTTTTGTGGATTTCTGAACTATGAGTTAAGTAAAAAAGAATCAGGAAGTCATAATCATTCTGGCTCCTTCACCTTGGGCTTAGCTTGCTGAAGATCCTGCCTAAAATTCGGAAGTTGGTGACAAGCAACTTGCCAGTTTGGACACTTGGGCATCATTTCTGTATGTGGTTCAGCTGACATTACACACTGCCATGTAGACATGTGTGTGCATGTGCACCTCTGTAAAATACTGTGTGCACACATCCCCGCACATATGCACACACTGGTGTGTAAAAAAGGTAATTTTTCACACTGCTGAGAAAATGGAACAAAATATTAATAAAGTTGAGAAAGGATGTTCAGGCTTCTGAGTAAAAAGGAGATTATGTAGAAGTTCTTGAAAAAAATTTATTTGAGAGCCTTGGATAGTAAAATGGACTATAGAATTCTTTGAAAATTAAAGGATAAGATTTTTCTATGAAAGAGATTATTGTGGTATTAAAAAAATCATGACCAGAGATTTGCTTTGAAATCCTTCCACTAATGACAATCTGTTCCATTCCAAGCTAACACAAGTCAGAATTGCTCAGTACAACTTCATTTTTTAGCATTTAAATTCATCTACACTTGTTTTTTTCCAGTCTGTTTCATTTATTTCTTATTTAAATTCATGGAAATTGGATTAAAGAGCATGTTGTAGAAATGGATCTTTTATTTATTTATTTTCTAGTTCGTCTGCTTTTCTATATATTATTACTGTCAGGCTTGCTGTGGGGCTCTTTTAAAGGAATGGGTTATGACCTTTTTCAAGGTAAATAATCAGATTAGGAGCTTTCTTTCAGTGATATTTAGCTGTCAACTGGTTAAGATGAGCTCCGGGAAAGAGAGCTGCTTCAAACTATGTGGAAAGCAATTCTTATACTTACTTTCAGAAATGATGGAAAGGAACAAGAAATATTGCTACTCAGTAGCTTTCAACTAAAATGAAAGGTATAAAGCAGTAATCAATGTAAAGCAGGAAGAGTAGCTCATGCAAAGATGTTAGCGAAGGATGGAAGAATTTTATCCTTTTTATGTTTGTTGTATAGTTTTTCCTCCTTGCTTGTATCATTACTTGTTTGCTACAGAATATAAGACTTGAGTGTTAAGAAAAAAATTCCATTCTTGCAGGAGACCTTATGACTGCCTTTTGAATGAGGGTTTTCAGAGCTCTTTGATCCTATTGTCTTCTAACCACACGGGGGGATCTTGCTGTTATTATACCGCTCTATTATTAAATACATTAGTGGTTACACTACTCATGCAGGGGATGGGAAACCTAGGCTCAGTTCTGTCCACACCCAGGCTGGATTTAATATCAGAGACCCTGTTTCTTACTGGGTGTCGCTACCACACAAGAGATCAAATATTATTTCTGGTTGGGGACCCCCACACCATGCACTGAAGTGGTGCCACTGTTGGAAAGAGCACTAGACAAGTAAAGCTTTATCCATAAGTAGGATAAAGCCCATCTACCTAAGGCTATGATATACCTACTATATATAATTATAAATACTGCCAAGTCATAGTTCTGAGAGCCCGTTCCACAGACAGCTTATAAATCTGATATGAAAGAATCACTGAACAGACTGAAAACTTGTCTTTGATCAAGGAATGGAAGCTGGGACTTCCTAAACACCAAAGACATGATCACTTGACGGGCTTACGTTCATAAAAAAAAGTCCAAGTAACCCTGTAACCCTGAATTCTGCTCTACTACTGATCTTCTTATCTCTGTTCTAAAATTGCAGTCAACATCAGGGATCCCCTTCTTTGGACATTACCTACAGTTTCAGTGAAAGAAAGCTTGTTTCAAGATTTTTGAAAAGCAAACAAGAGGTAGTCTGTGTCCATAACTAGTATTCTCTGATCCTTTTCCATCACTAAAGCTTTTGTAGCAATGAAAAAAAATTATATAAAACTACTGTTTACTCATTTTCTAAACACTTCTCATCCATATGAATTTTATTTCAAGTAGTGCTAGGGACTGATTATGTCAGTCATTAGCTTAGTATGTTATGCTTTCAGAAGAAATCAATTACATTTTTTAGTTTTATAAGGAACTACGTAAGTAGTAATTAGCTCTCTTATCTAAGAGCAGAAATCTATTTCATCTGTACAGCTAAACACATCTCATAAAGGGAGAAAAAAATTGCCTAAACTAGCATCCTAAAGTTGCCCATATCAGGTTTTCTTTCAATGACGGTTAATATTTTATCAGAGGACTATCCAGGGTCAGGAGTATAGAATCCACTAAAGTATGGGAGCTCCCTCCTGCAATAATTCCTTTTATGGATTTTTTTTTTTCCAAGCTTAACCTTGTTCCAGAACCAACTGTTGTTAAAGTATTCTAATACCAGGGGGATGAAATTCTTTGTGTTGGAGAGAGACTAGCAGCTCTATGGCCAGCAGTTTTAATAAAAAGAGATGGATTCTTGCAGCTTGTCAGAGGTTTGGAATGTGAAAAGTTTTCCAGGAGAGGTGGGTAGATTGCAGGTGAAGTGGCCAAATGGGGAGAATAATCGCAAATAACATTTTGGTTCTGTGGATTGTCAGAGCGTTCCACAATTTTTCATCTGTAAACAGCCACTATAACTGATCATTTGACCAATGTATCCATCTATTGCAATTCCTCTCCTGTTGTGCTGTGAATATGACAATAAGAGAAGCAGAAATCTACTTTTAATGGAAGTAAGCTTCATCTCCTTGTCTCAGTCTGTCACTAAAAATAGTGATTGTTTTCTTGCCTGTTTGACCTGCTGCTGTGTGAAGAAATCTTGAAGTCATTTCTCAGCCATATTTTTTTTGTCTAGCTGATAGGCAAAAAACCCCACAAAAGCAAAGAAGAGCAGGCTTTTATGATAATGTCATCATCGGCTCCCAGCTTCAAACACTTCTGTGGCTTTTGAATTGTCATTTATAACTTGGAACTGAACCGACCCATAATTCCCTTGATGCATTTAGAGAAATTGATAACAGACTGCTTCTTTTATGGCTCAGAGGAGGCAACTCCCATCACATCACTATTGGCAGTCAATATTATTTTCTGACATGGTTGTAAAAGTATAAAGAGGCTTATGGCATTTGTTTAGATGAGGAATGGGCTCTCAAGCTGTGCTGGGGTTTATGGGTCCAGATTACTGAGAAGCAAAGGGAATATGATGTTTGCAAACAGGATATGATTTTATTTAAGTTTGAGTTTCATACGTTGTTCCCTGGGGATTGTCCTGCAGACAGAAGAGAATTTCACTTTTATCATATGAAATTGGGCAGTTATCCAATCCCCCCTGCTCTCCCCCCATCCTCCCCACCGAAGACACTGCTCCAAACCTGTAAAGTCAGAACTTTAAATTGCAAGAGGAGGAGCTACCCTGCAAAAAATCAGACTTCAGAAGAATTAATGTTTAGTGAGCTGAACAAAGTGGCTCTTGGGCTAAATATCAAGCCATCTGAATGGCTAAGTATGGCTTCTACATATTATGGAATGTCCATTGCATTTCCTCTAATTATGCTGTTACAGCAATAAAACAGAGGTGATAACTTCTGCTGGGATAAGGTGGTCTTGTTTCGAAAACTGAAGTGTAGCTTGGATCTTTCATATCAGAAACCAATTTAGCCCGTAATTACCAAGGGAAGAAGTTTATAGCTATAAAATCTCTCAACATATTTACAAAACTTAGAAAACATTCGTATTTTCTGAATGTTCAATTCCTTCCTGCCATTCCTTGCTGTGGCAGCTGACAGAGTTACTTTTTGTCCTGACCACACAGGAAGAAAAGCAATAAGAAAGGCAAGATTTTACTAGTACACAAGTTTAGTAAGTCATCCAGGAAACAAATTGGGTTTTGCTGCTTCTCATTCTTCCCTTGATCTTCTCAGTCTGTGCCCAGGAAGAATTTTCAGCCTTTACATATTATGACTCTTCATTCCTCTTATTTCTATAAGAGCTAATTGTACCAAACTGGTTCTATTACCATGGTACAAGAGCGTAAAAATCGAGAATATTGGCAGTGGCATTGCCTTCTTGTAGCAAGTTTAGATTCCAGGCTGCTTAAGTATCTCTCCTTATACATGCACACAAATGTATTATCTCTCCTTATACATGCACACAAATGTATTATCTCTCCTTATACATGCACACAAATGTGTCTGTATATAAATCAGACTGCCTATAGTTTGGGCACTCAAATGAACCATCACCTCCACAAAGACGTAAGAATTCATTTGTACCTTTCCCTTATATTCCAGGTTGTACCACAATAGGTATAGTCCTCTCAACAAAAAGTATGTCTGTTTCCTAGCTATGAAAAAGCAATCTGTAATTCCCAGAAGCTCATCTACCCCATACTAAGTCTTCCATTGTGAAATCCTTAATATACCATGCTGTCAATACCTTCACCTACTACTTTAAATGACTTACCTGCCTCATTAACCTACTGAAATTTGCCAATTGCAACATTTTGGAGCACACTGCAGTAGGCTCCCAGGAATGAAGGACTTGTTTACCTCCTAAGCCTGTCAGCTACACCACCCCTAAAGAAATATCAATATTTAATCAAAACAACAGGCACAGTATACTTTAATTGACACATTTTGCAGACTATTTAGGACTCATAGTTACACAGCATTGACTGTAATATTTTCTGCAGAGGTCAACAAAATGTGTGATCAATAAGGCCGCCCTGGTACACCCTAAGGCAATTTAAGGCCACTGGGGATGGAACCAGAGCCAGAGCTGGAAGTTTGTCTAAAGAAAAAAGAGTGAATGAAGATTAAATTTGCACATTTAATTAACTTGCTGTCCAGAACAACAGCCCTCTGAAGATTCCCTTGTCCAGCTTCATGTACCGCATTTATGTACAGCATTCGAAAACCACATGCATCACTAGGGAGGGTCGTTCTACTTAAGATCAGAGGAACTGACTAGAGGTGCTTGATTTCCTTTATTCACAGAGACTTGAAACAACTAAGTTTCAAATTTCATTGATATTAGAGGGAAAAAAACAAGTGTGATAAGGTGACTATTGATGATCACAGCAGGATCATCAGCCAGCCTTTCCTTTACTGAAGTACACAGACTTCATCTCTTTTTCTGGGAAGTGTATCAGTGACTCCTGGGCAGGGAGGGAATGCCAGATTTAGCATATCAACACCATAGCCCCCCAAAAAACTTCTTCACATTACAGGGCAGATGTTTTGTCCCATTCTTGTTCTTTCATGGTACTGAGGCGGCCCTGTGCCATCTAGCACAGACCTTGATGTTTTGGTGAGAGGTGAAACTGTGAACAGGTGAAACTAAGAGTTCCTTGGTATTGATGCAGGCACAATGCAATGTTCTAGAATAGTCCCAGACTGCTTTTACTTGCAGCAGGCAAGGATAGAAAGCTCAGGCGTGGTAATGTGACAACTCATCAAATACACAATTTTGTCCCTCAGACAATTTTTTTCCCTTTTTAACAAAGGACTGTTTCCCCTTGCTACTCAACCAGATTAAATTTTTAAACAAAGTTCCATACACTGTATGGAACACAGAAAATCATAGTGAAGTTAATGAACTACTGTAAAGCCAAATCTTTAAAAGTCTTGCCTAATTTTCTGCATTTTCTAGAAACTNAATGTAAATAGTGGAACAGTACCATATCCAATCTACTACTACTACTATTCACTCTTTCCAGACTTAATCACATATGCACATATGGATTTAACAGTAATACTGTAATTAAAGAAGAATTCACATTTTCACTTTAAAAATATATTGTGTTTATTGACAGAATTTAAACCCCGGATGGACAGAAGAGCTCTCTGAAGAGTAAATGTTCATGTGTTGTTTATCTGAATAAACACCAGGTTCTAGTGTAGTACCACAGTGGCCTCTAACATAAAGATCATCTACATCCAGGTAGAAAGCTCAAATGTTATGCTTCAATCAAAATGTGCTCAGCAGTGAATGATGAAATTTTCCAAAAATAAGGCTTGACTATTGCACAAAGAATCTGCATTTTCTGTAACTGTATGCATTACAACCAACTATACATTGTTGTATCTCCTTGTCTACAAACTCCTGGAAACTGCAAGATCAAACACAAGAAGGCAGTTGCACAAGCATTTTCACACACTAACCCATTAAATACTAAAACAAATGTCAAGTTAAATTAATAGAGTACTTAGGGCTAGGCCTGAAAGTGCAGTAACATTTTTTACAAGCATCTGGTGATATACACCACATATCTGAGACTTGAATCTGGGCCTAAGTGTTTTATTTATGAGTTTTTTCTAAAAACAAGTTCTAATCCACATCTAATCCATGCTATCCTCCCCCCATTCCCCCTACAATGATCCACACATCACTGTTCCAGCAAGGTTTTGAGATCCTTTACGGTATTTATTGTATGCTTCATGAGACCTTAAGATTCTAGATGTCTGTCATAAAAGTTAGTTTAAGAAACCAAGTAAAACTATTTCTTTTTTGAGATATTATTGTATTCAGGCTTCAGCTTGACTTAGCCTGATTTTTTTCTGCTTCTCTTTTTGCATACAAAGCTATTTCTTTTCCAATACAGACCTCATATATTTAATTGTTTTTTTACAAACTTTAAGATAATTTCATGAGGGGATGCTGCATTTAAAACAGGAGATGACTACCTACATCAGTAACTGTGCTAGGCATTCAATGGTTAATTAATAATTAAAATTTTACTGAATATTTTCTAAAAATTTGCTTTGATTGGATTTTCAAGTTCCTTCACTATTGGCAGGTAAAACTCGAAAGACGTTGAATATTCTACATACGACTGGTTTGTGTATTGCCCACATTCCTTGTTCTTGCAGAAAGCCTGGAAAGAGGCTTTGGAGGTCAGAATTAATAGCCTTTAAAACTATTTTTAGAAGTCCTTTTCCATAAATATTATTACTGAAAAATTCTCCTACTGGAATGATTCAAACACAGAAGTCAATGCAAGACTAAGGGAATTCCATGGCTTTTGTTTAAGCAATGATTTGTGACGGTCCTTTGAACTATTCATCCTGCTGGAGCCTAAAGACCACATGCCCTTCACAAATTATTTGTAAATCACACTGGTAGGCAAAAAAATATGCAAAGCTGATATTCTGGGCACTCTTTACGTTAGGCATTTTAGATCAAAACAGCTGGAAATCCCTTTGACAGAAAAAAATCTTTGATACAGCTGCAATAGCAGTAAAGAATAAAGGAAGCTCACTGTACGTATTTTTTCTAAAGTAGTACACTTCTACACACTTCCTGTATCTGGAATTTATGGAAAAGACGTCAGCCATGCAAACCTTTTCTCCTTTGTTCCTTAACGAGTGACACGGCTGACAGGCCATTCATTAGAAGTTATTCCTTGGAGATGATGTGCACACCTTCGCTTCTTTAGTCATGGTGAGATGAAACAGCAGCTGAGAAGCACGTTGAGGACCTTTTGCTTCCTAGTGGAAATCACAGAGGTGATGAATGATCACCAGGACATCTGTAAGAGTGGGAGGTGTGAGCTATGAGCGTGACACCTGGGAAGCTGCACTGCTCATGGTCAGGAGAAAAATATTACAAACTTATGCAGTAGCATTAGCTGGCACCAACTGTCTCTAAGAATGACAGACTCCTTGCTGGATGTGATACCAAAACGCCACACAAGTTTTAGACATTGAAACACTTCAGAAAAATATTTAATTTCTGTTTTCACGCCAGTATATTAAAAAAAACCCAGTGATGGAAACATGTTTTCTCTGGCATAAGTGAAAGAGTGTGAGACTCTGAATGCCTTTAAAGTTAAAACACAGGAATTCAATCTGAAATATCTAAGTTTTATTAAATTTCAGTATCACTGAGGAGGTCAGTACTCTCCAGTATTATTTATCACAGACTCTTAATCGGTTTGTTTACTGCATACAGCTACAATATTGTGAGCTGATCAGATTTCATTTACTTCTCAGTATTAGAACCACTTATATCAAAGGACAGAATTTTTTTAACATAGTTCTTTTTCTAGATTTGTGTTGAGAGGTATCGATTTGAAATGCACACTTAACTGATATCAATCCAAGAGCAGCTGAGCCCAATCTAATCTTTAAAGAAAGGGTGAAGAACCCTTTCAAACTGCTGCAAAGAACTTCTGGTTGTCCAGAATACTGGACACACAGAATACAAGGACCACTATCCAAGGAGCATCACAGGTCAAAGTTTCCATGAACAACTAGATGACAGATTGCATTTTTGACCTGTTGTCAGTAAATGAGTATCTATCGAGGGGTTGTGTGGTATCTTTAAGAGGACTGGTTCTGATTTTAATAATGGCAACAATTATGCAGAGAATCCAAAGCAGGATGAAAAATTCAGTGTATTTTTAATCCCTCTTAGGAGTAAAATCAGAATTCCACTGCAGAAAATTAATTTAGATTAAATCAAAAGTTGTGTGCTTGTGGGTGGGAGGAGGAGTGGGGAGAGAAAGTTCTAGGATGCTCTGAATTCATCCCAAAGCAGTAGCTTGGGGTCTCTTTTATATTGTCATATAGTTATCAGTGGGGATGCATTCAAGACGACTTCAGAGTTTACAATAATTTAGGAAAGATAAATAACTCGCACAGATGAATACATCATGCAGGGTGTAAAAAAATCCAGGTTTCACCAGATTGTGAACAGCATCTCTGGTCAGCAGAGCTGTGATACAATGACCACTTGGCAGATCCCAGGAGATTTCTGGAAAAAAGAGGACTGAAACAGAAGATGAGGAGTGAAGAGGCATTGTAGCCAGGAAGGACAGGTAAAACAAAAAGGAGTTATTATCTTAGAAATGCTTTAGCACTATTAATCACACTCCTTTTTTGCCCCCTTGAGGCAGGTTCCAGATAAATTTAAATATCAGGATAAGGAATTGTCCTGTTTCAAGGACTGGAAAATTTCCAGTTCTTTCAACTACAATGATTTCAGAAAGATCTTTAAGTAGGGAAGATCTTTACGTAAGGAATCTCTACAGTATATTGCCACATCTTCCCCCACCATTTTCGCATATGCCACAAGCTGAGCATAGCATAAGGAGCTGGTAACTTTCAAATTTTACAGTCAGTCTTCCTTAAAATGAAATTTTCCAGCCCAAAAAGGGTTATAGTAGAAGCTTTCTGTCTGTTGAAGTATCTCTGCTGTAAGGCTTCTTTCTTAGCTGGTTTTGAGTATGCTTAAAGCCTTCATTGCAAAAGTGGTTGTTATCACATAGATATTTTTTACAGGAAGCATTCATATAAAGTTTTTTTTAGCGCAAAGCAGAGAATTTCTAGACATGGGGCTTAAAATATTAATTCATTCAGTCAGGAGAAGTTACCTACATTTCTTTTCACTTGAGTCATTCCCTTCCTCTTTAATGCCTCCACATCCACTTCAGGGACAGGTAGCTTAATTTCTATCATCTGTAGCTTTGCAGAGTATTAGCTTTGCTACACATGCCAATGATTGAGCTATACTAGATGTGCTTGAAAAAGCCTGCAACCTACAGTGCTCATTCAGGAAACCGGGAGTGAAGTAAATCCATATGTGTGTTAGAAAGTCAGTGTTCAGATAGGGCTCGTGTCCTCTGGCTCTTGGTGCTGTCGTGCACAATTCTTCTTTGAAGAACTATAGCACTGATGGGATTTTTGATAACAAAACGTGGAGTATGCTCATAGTTCAACACTGACATTTCGATGCTTTAAAAAAAAAGTTTGTTTCATTTGGTTCAATTCAGAACTTTCTTCTATCCTGACAATTTTTAAAGGACTCCTAAATAGAAGTAATATTTAAATATTAAACATAAAAAAGAGAAAAAAGGCTAAGATTCTGTGTTAGAATTCAGCTACAAATGTTGCATTTTCTGTAAATTTTGTTTAACATTGTCTGAAAAACAATCCTAATCCAGACAGCTTTTTCACTGAATTCTTTGGCTGCTCCAAAGCACTTGAACAAAAATAACCTCTTATAAAATTCCATCTGACTTCGTCATAGTCTGTGATTCAGAAAGCATCACATTTGTCACAAATTCATGCACAGTCAGCACATAGATAGGCTGTCAGATATATGTGATATATACATGCACTAGAACCAGAAACCACAGTGTCTAATCCTATTCCCTTTACTTGTATAAAATCCAACCATTTAATCTCACAGGAATATAGAAAAGCATATCAATAGGATTTTAGAGCTTCGTTTCATATACAGCCCGACGGCTGGGCCAACTAGTAGCTGTAATTTTAATGGGTTTGCCATTTAGACCACTGTATTTCAACAGCAATTTACAAAGTAAACACTGAGTAACACTACAAGAAAATCTTTGTTTAAACACCTGAAACATTCAGGGGAATACATAGAGTTAACAGAGATATAAAACGGAGTGAGATGGCATTTTCTAGCTGTTACAGCTAAAGCATTGGCTGTGTGATGCAAGTTTTTCTAGGCTGGTCTTCATGAGATGTTCCTCAGAAATTCAGTCTTAATTTTGCAAGAATATTAAGCAGCATTTGACACCTAAGTTTGTGCCTTTTCAGGGTAAATATTCATATATTTATGTTACTTTTCTTGTATTATAGTAACTGCCCATTAAAGTATGCAGCTTCAGTTGGCTACCCCTAGTTTTAAGACTTTACCACTCATTACATGTACCATGCCCAAGAGATTAGCTAAAATATCCTGAATTTCCTGTGTTCATTTAGGTGGTCATTTTTGAAAAATTTCTCAGGAAACACTGTTCTGTTTCCTGATTGCCCATTTTTTCTACCAGTCCAGGTAAATTAAGGTAGCAGTCATTCAAGTGATCTGAGGGAAATTTTTCAGTGGAAGATACTTGGTCTTACTGTCCCAGTTCAGTCTCCTCACACTCAGCTGAAAGCAGAAAATGATAAATGCTGTACCCTGGCCAGTGCTCAGCATTCAGCACATGGAGAGACTGCAGTCTCATGTGTCAGAGCAGACAACTGTCTTAAGGGTGGGTACTCTCAAGCTGTGGTTACAATTTGAACTTAATCAGCCTTCCTGGAAATGAATCATAGGCCCTTTGAGGATGCAGGTTGCTCCTGCTCATGCCCTGGTGTACAGAGCAGCTGCCATTGAATCATTTTCATCAGCCACTCCTTCACGTTAACATTAATTTGCTGGCCATAAAAATGGTAAGAAAGTACTCCCTCCCAGCCCTCTTGCTGATATTTCTTTATTTAAAATACTGCACAGTATTTTTCAAACTTTATTATGGTTTGATTAAATTGATTTAACCAATGACCTCTACTTATTTATCTCCTGATTAGCTTTAAAAATGAAATTTGATTCACAGTTCCTTTAAAGCAATAGAGAGATAACTTGAAGGTCTGCCTAATGTTACTTATGTCATTATATTTTTACTACTGGGTTTCTTTCTCATTTCTTGTTACCTATTGATCAGTGTGCATCTTTTCTAAACTTTATTTCTTTAAATCTCAAGCTACCAATCTACAAAACAAGTATAATAAATTATCCCATATCAGCTGATGACGCTTAATTGTGTTTGTACAACATTTTGAGTTTCTCAGATGACACAGTGTGCTGTCACTACTGTTATTCTAAACTTTGCAAAGCAAAATCCAGTTTTCTTATTCCGGTCTACTGCAAATACAAACTATTTTCATTAGTTCTGCTGCATGCACAGAAAACTGATCAAAATGATAGAAAAATCAGGTCCAGGATACTGAAAAATAAGATCATTTTAGTAGCTTGAAATATAATATTATTGTAACAGTAATGGCAAAGACGTTTGACAGGTGTAGAGAAGATCAAGCTTACATCAAGGTTCTTTCTGTTTCAAATGACTAATCAGAGAAATTCCTCAGAACTTCCAGAGTCAAGTAGCAATTGCATCCATTTTCAATTACTTGATTTCTTTCTTTCCTTTTTTTTTTTTTTTAAGGAATTAGGAACAGAAGCTTCTGGTTCAAACTGAAAACATGTCTCAGTGTGCTTGGAAGTTATCCAAAAAGCATCTGCCACAGTATTTTGTCTATTTCTAAACGTTTTTCTTTTCATGATAAATTTGTACGGTATGCTACAATTAAATGCACTTCCTATGGAGCATCAAGGAAGTCTGGCTGTCTCTTTGGATAACTTTTTCAGACTATTTAACACCAACTTGTCTGCTTTACATAATATATAATATGTATATAGGGATTTACAACATTTCACCTTTATGTTTTGGTATGTTTCTGCAAATAAATACTTATTTTTAAAAAAAATTTTAAAAAACAGATTTCAAAAGTAAAGTTTTAGCACACTGACTGAAGCTGTAGAGCAGTGCTGCTTAGCCACCTTTATGTTATATTCTTTACAATGTAACGCTTTACACGTCACACTTTCTAATTTAGAAGGTGCAGAATATAACTTTCTCCGCTTTAATCGCTCCTCCCCTTCCCATTTATCTGTTACAAAATAAAGCCTTGCAGCCAAAACTTGTAAGTTCGTCAAAACTGGAGGTACAGCAAGGGTCTTGCTTTATGTAATTCCATTTTCTGCCTATGGGGAAGAGTGACTGCTAAAATTATTCAAAACAATTAATTGTTCCAATTTCAGTCACAACCGCCTAGGAAGGAAAAACGAGGGGTTACTACTCCGTTTTGTTCTTAAGAAAGGGGCCACTGATGTGCCATTGCTCAGCTTTGGTAGCACGGGCTGCCCGTGGCTCTGCTGGGGTGGCTGTTCCCATGGACATTCCCCATGGACATTCCCCATGGACATTCCCGATGGTGGCGGTGCTGGCAGGTCCCCGTCATCTCGCCAGCCGGCTTGAGGAGCGTCTGGCGAGCAGGCCCGGCCCGGCCGATGTAACACTGTTTGTAATGAGAAATCTAAACAGGGAATGGCAGCGAGGCATGACAGGAATGTGTTTCCATTGGAGAAGCCCGTGCAGAGAAAAAGCATAAGCAAAGCCATGTCCAGAAGGTCTTTCAGCTGGCCAGCACGGAAGACTGATGTTATTGTACACGGGCTGTCACGCTGCCAGCCCTCCCTCACGGGTTTGTTTTCTCTCATGCTCTCCCTCTCCCTCTCCCTCTCCCCTCTCCGCTGCCTTCCTCCCGGGGCCGGCTGTTTGCTCAGGTGGACAGTGACACCGTTTGGAACGAGCTGCACTCGGCCGGGGCGGCACGCATGGCGGTGGGCTGTGTCATCGAGCTGGCGGCCCGCGTGGCCTCCCGGGAGCTGAAGGTGAGGTCCGGGCCGCGCCGTGGGTGGGAGCGCCGGGCGGGCCGGGAGCGCGGGGGGCTCAAGGGCGGCGTTGTTCCCGCGCTCGGCTCCGGGGAGGGCGGCGGGACCAGAGCCGGGAGCGCGTCCGCCAAGGTGTGGCAGTGCGTGCGGGGCTGCAGCGGCCGCCGGTAGTGCCAGTCCGGCAGCCCGAGGTGAAGTTAGGGCACATCGCCGGCCAGCGGCTGCGGCACTCCCTTTGAAGTCAAGTTTTAATTCTTACTTTTTTTAAACACGGTTGTTTAGTCACGTGTGTAATGTCGGGATACCACCCAGCGAGACGGGAGGCACCGCCGGGGGCCAGAGGGCGCGGCCGGCGAGGAGGCGATGGGCCGGCGGTGCCCGGCTGCCAGCCTGCCCGTGCCCCTGCCGCTCCCGGGCCCCTTCCCGCTCCTATCGCCGTGCCGCGGGATCTGCAAGGCATGATGTACGAAACCCAAATTATCCCCAGTCTAAACAATTTATAAAAGCTCCAGACCTGACAGACTTTGACGTTTTATTTGGTATTTTAACGGCCCCATTTAAAGGTACACCATATGCAGCCGGAGTGCAGGCTTGCCCCAATAAACATTGTTGGAGCTAACATGTCTCCTTAATGAAACTGTTTATTCACTTTCCAGTCCACATACTAATGGATTCAGTCCTATTGCCAGAATCTAGATGGAAATAAATATTTGAAAATTAACACTGCATGATGATTTTTAAAATCCCGAATTCTGTTTGAACTGGAGAATTTTCTTCCTGTATATTTCTCTTATTTCAATCAAAATATGTTAGCTACCTGTTTGGGAATGAGTACCTATATCTATGTATATATGTAGATAGATATAGAATATATCAGTGTATAAAAAGAGCATAAAGAGAACATAGGTGAAATGCCGTACTATAGCTCTGACATAAAATGCAGTTACTAAACTTTTATGTTCAGATACTGAAATCATTAGCCAGGTACCACACAAAATGTACAAATTTTGAAATCTCAGCTCAAGGACAGGGTGCGTTGTATGGGATCCTGTTGTGTATCCTTTCTGATAAGTTCTTCATCCCCTTTAAGTTTTTTTGGGCATAATAACATAGGTAACTCACCATGCATTGTTCCACACAGGAATAATGAAAGTGAAGAAGGATTTTGTATCTAGTTCTTATCTTTAGCAACTGTAGGACACACACCAGTGTCTAAGGCAATTTAAAAGCAAGTTTTGGTAAGATTAGTGAGATATGTCCGGTGTGCACTTGACTTGAGTGGGGTCCACTGCAGAATCTTTGCCACTTAGCTCTGTGCATTTGTAGTGTGTCTCACACAGTGTGGATGCTTTTGCTTGTTTAAGTGTGTGATAGACAGCTGAAAAGGACCATCAGCCATTGTGAGACTTCTCTTGCTACTGCTGTTGCAGGAGTCTGTAAACAAATGTTTTATATTTAGTACTAGGTATTTTATATTTAGAACTAGTTTGTAGTTTAGTGTAACATTATTGTTCACCCTAAATAGAATCTTTTTCTATGATGCAGAGAATTGAACTAGACTCATGTGACTTGCGAGTTGAGAGGTAGGAAAGGCAATTTTTCAAGAGATATGCCCAGTAGTTGGTTTAAATCAAATCATCAGAAAAACAGAAGTGGAAGGGATTTGCTGTGAAAGAGAATTGTGAATATTCCTGCCATTCCTGATAGGTGTTTATCTAACCTGCTCCTAGACTTCCAGCATGACGCCCAATGATTTACATGCCACTATGGCATCTGCATGAACTATCAATCTGCATGTGGTATTTTTCATTTAAGGTTGTGGAAAGGTTAATAATGCCTGAGTGTCAGTAGGAAAGCATGTTAGCAGATATTCTGTAAATACAACAGTCCTGACATTAGCTATTTTGGCACAGTCATCCTATGTTTGCTTTGTCACTGCACCCATTCAAACCAGCGTTTGCTAGCAAGTTGCCGTCAATACTGTCATATCGTAAATTGCACTAGGGGGGTTTCTGCAATGTTTTCTGGAGTTCTCTGCCATCTCCATATGATTTTAGACCATAGATCAGCATGCTCCAGGCTACCTTTATGCCTTTACATGTTCCTTTTCCATTTTCCTGACATTTTATCTGTACAAAACCAAGTTGATCAGCTGTTTCTGTTAGGGAAAATACCAATTTTGTAGCGTACTTGTGAAAATCTATGGGGAAGAAGGTGAAGTTGACCACTTTTCTGTGCATTTATTGAGCAAATATGCATGTGAAGTAACCATTTGGGACCTGTGCTGTGAGCACTGAATGGGAGGATTAAGCTCTCATGGGAATCTGGAATGATCTGCTACAGTCTCAGAATTTTTGGATGACAGAAAAAGCGCCTTCCAAGAATTGCATGCAAGCTAGGACAGCTCTACAACATATTAACAGCAAGATGAGTGCAGTAGAGAAGCACACCATAGTGGTTCCCGGGATGTTTACCACTGTAGATTGCTGTCAGATGGTGTACTGTCAGTTTGGTGTCAATTCAAGCAATTGAAACCCCAGTTTTTTAACAACAGTGCCAGGCTGGAGTGTGGAAACAAATATTAAGTGCCCTGTATGCCCTGTATCTGACATAAAAACTTCATTTCCAGGCGACAGGACATTTCAATGTCTATGCTTATTCCATGGTCTCTAGTGATACTGCCTGCTATGGCACAAAATGATAGAAGTAGGTTGGAGCTATAGGTACATGTTGCTAAGAAAAGAGATGAGACTGCAAAATAGACCATGAAAGTCTGCAGAACAATCGGGAGATTGATTACAAAGCTGGGCATGAGTCAAACTCATATACAAGGCAAAAAATTCTTTACTTTATTCTGAATTTCCTGAGACTATCAGTCCCATTGCACGCAGGTCTCATTGAGAACAGCAAGATGTTGTTCATCTGATTTGGACAGTGTTCAAAAACTGACAAGGAATTAAGAGGAATTGTCTTTGCTGTAGTTCAAACCTCTTGTGAGACATCAGATTTCTTTGATCTTCTTGATCACTGGGAAAAACATCAGAATAGCAGTACTAAGGATGTAAAACAATACCCACAATAGTAATTAACAGTGGTAGGTGCCTTTTTGGGGGGAGGAGGGATTGGTGTGGGGGTTTTTTTGTGGGGGTTGGTTGGTTGTTTGTTGCTGTTGTTGGGAGGTTTTTTCCTTACTTGTTTTTTGTTGTTCATTTTTTAAATTAAGAGAAATGGTCACTTCTCTGGGGAGTCTTAATCTGGATATTTTAATTTAATTGTATACAATTGTTAAAATTAAGCATTCTGTAGGTCTGCTTAATAATATAATGAGCAGTCATGAATATCCATTAGATACACTTTTGAGACAGTATTTAATAGAAAACAAAAAGCTCACCAGTGAAATATATAGTACTGTAAATGTGATGTTATACTGAGTCAAATGCTATGCTTTTCCTTTTTTCATAAATTTATTTACATGTCTGATGAATGTGTTCTTGGCAATATTACAATAGGAGATGAGTCTAATTATTATATGAAGCTTACCTTCTTTTGAGCTCTTTATAATCAGGAAAGCTGCTGATGCACAGTGAGGTATTTTTGTTATGTGGAATCGGAGCCACACCTCTCCTGTCTGTCGCTGTTTTTATGTATCTGTGTTTGGCCATTTCTCATTTCCCAAAAAGATTTATGTGGAAAGCTTCTACTAATCTGCTGCCTGACTACAGATTTTTAGAAGAGGGGAGTATGTGAATCTCTGGGTGAATGGAATTTCACCACAGTCCTTAGCCGTATCCAATAAATAATTTTATCAGATAAGAGAAGTCCTATGATATACTCCTTAGTGCTTTTGGAAGAAATAGAGGTAGTGCCCAGCATATGATTTCTTGCATGCAGTGTAGCTCATGAACCTGGAAATCATTGTCTCTAGCCTCTACTAAATGACTTCGCCTTCAGAAGGAGGGCCCAAAAAAGATGCAGAGAGAGAGCATTTGTTTCTTGTAAGTGTCTCTTAAGGCTCTCATTGCTCTCTTTCATTGCCACAGGATGTGGCACTGTCCTGCCCTCCCTTCTCATGTATTGCCCTACCCAGTGCTTCCCTTGCATTCCTTGTGATGCTCAGCTCAGTCCACCTCCCCTCCCTGCTGTTGTGCTACTTCACTCACAGGCAGCTATGCACCAGGAGACTCCTCTCTTGCCTCTGCACATGTCCTCCACAGCAGGCACATCCCTCCTGCTGCCCAACTGGACAAGTACAGGGCTTGTACAAACCCCACATTAGACAAGTCTTGGAGAAAAATAAGGAGAGATTCTGCATCTGTGGTCTTTTGAGTTTCAGATTCCATTTGTAACTGTTAGAACTTGCAAAGAATCTTGTCTTTAGAACTTCATGTGCAAAATCATTGTTTTTACTTTTCCTGAAAGAGTTCAGGTTGCTGATATTTTCATTTGGTTAACCAAATTATGCATGTTGATGCTGCCACCTGTTTTGTTTCTGTATATTAGGTGTTTATGAAATGGTTAATAGTACGTTTAAAAAGCTGGAGTTCAGTTAGGTTAGTATGATAATTTTGCAGTAATGATACTTCATTGAATGATGTCCTCCAAAATGTTATTTGTTCTTGTAATAGTTGTTTTATTGTGTGTTGTTTTGAGAACATTAAATGCTTCTAATTTATTTTCTGATAAAAGTTTGTACATTTCTCTGTACAATATCTTTAAATTGACTGGCAGGTATAAAAATTATACAAGTGAAAAATATAATTAAAAAAGAGTATACCTAATTTTTTTTGAGAGAGGCTACCAAAGGGGAGATGGGAGTAATTCTCCCAATGGGAGATGACTTTCCATCATCATCGATAACTCACTGCAGACTATGTAACTGTTAAAAATACAAAGGAACATTGCTCAAACATTTTTCTTCAGCTTCAGATGACCCCTTCTACTATACTATTATAAGGTAGGATTAAGTATTTTAAATACAGAAACTATAATAAGGGTCACTGTCTAGTTTACTTAGCATATCCTTTAAATAGGTAAATTTTGGTGATGGTAGCACTGTTTTCAGTGATAGAAACATATAGTGCTGTATATTTTTAATCTGACAAACTTGAAACAGAAGAGACCTGCACAAAAAAAAACTATCAAGAGCTGGTAGGATTTGTATGATTATTCCCTGCTTAAGAAAAAGAAGTTTGAGTGAATTAAGAATCCATTTTTCAGAAGAACACTCAAGAAGAAAGGCACATAAGTTGAAAGCATGGTCTGAAACTGTCTTGAACATCCACTTCAGCTGAATCAAGTGAAGCAAAAGCTGTTTTTCTGCCTTATCATATGTGTGCACCCACGCACACACACACACAAACACACGTGTGAAGTTGCCCTGTTGGCAGCTAAGGGTCATTTAACAGAAGGAAAGCAATGGAAATGAGTTTCCCCTGAACCAGAATCGCATACATTCCTGGGATATTGTTCTTTCTGATATGTCAGGTTGAATGAATACTTAAGTAAACCTCCTGAATTTGGTTGTTGCTAGTCTGGTGTCTTTGTACAATCCATAGATGACTTAAATTGAACTTGAAACTTCCATTTCAAATGAGCCTGTTTTTTTATGGTTCTCAAGGCCTTTGTCACACAGGGCTATGGAGGAATCATCATCATTAATCAACCTCCTCTTCCCCCAAGTTCTTAGTTTTCTAGTTATAAAAGTATTCTGAATAAAATTTTTTCACAGCTCTATTGCTAAATAGACAAAACAAAACATATAAAATAAATTACCATTCTAAAGACAAAATAAGCAAAAAGAGCAGAAAACAAATATCCCTGTAGTCTCATAGTGTCCTTCCTCTGGTAAAGCTTTAGGCCAGAAAATTTCCATGGCTGCCTGAACAACACAAGACCCCACACAGCTCCTCTGGTTGCCTACAAAAGTCTCCTTTCCTGGAATGTCTCCTTTTACTTTGTGCCCTGCTGCCTCCTGGACACGATTTCTCCTGCAAGCTCTTCCCTACCCTTGCTTCTACCTTCTCACCCTCTGCTCTATAAAAATCTCCCTTTGCCTGAAAAAAAAATTCCAAGTGATGTGTGACAGCCACAAAAAGAGGCATTTTTTCCACACCCAGCCACAGCATTTTTAACAATACAAGCATGTAACAAACAGTAACTTACTTTACTACTGTTAAAGATATGATTGATAAAAGCCTTAAATCAAAGTTACCAGTGAAATCTTTTTGGTAGTATTTTGTATTCTTTGCTTTTACAAAGTTAGAAAAATTGAAAAATTTTGTATTAAACCATTAGATACTATATCCCAGCAATTATGGTTATATTTATAGCTGAATGACTGTTATTTTTTCATATAATCAGAAAACTTTAATTATATGTGTGGTACATTGTTTACCTCCATGATCACTCTGTACTAAAACTCTTTTGTCTGCTTTCTTTCCCAATATAGTTAACACTAGCTGTGGCCAAACAGGCCATCATGGTTGTATCTAAGCTAGTCTGCAAGCACCAACTTTCCATGTGTGTTTTCTGATGCTATCTACTTAGACCTTCAGGAAAGCAGACAGGGAACTCTTTGTTTCCATCAAAGTGTTTAATGTCCATTTCTGTGTACTTGGCCTCTACTAGCTTCCTCTGCAAGACAAAATAGTATTCCCTCATGTCCATTACTGTTTTCTTGGCAAATCTACATGCTGCTAATACTGTTCTGTTAAATCACAGGTTCTTGTTCACTGCAGTCGTAGACCCCCAGGGCCAAGTGCTGACTCCTGCTCTGGCTGTATGAGTAGCTTGTAAAATTGTCCTAAACAGGTGCCCAAGGATTGCCTCAGCCTTACACCACTCATTGTCATGCTTACCCTCCCTGATGGATGGCATAGCCTGGGGCTGAGTGTGTTACAGCATAAGTGGCACTGGTAAGGAAGGGTATGGTTATCTTCTTCCTGGTAGCACTTGCAAGCAGATTCTTGTAGGCAGCCAAGACTTAAAGCAGCCCTGATGTTTGTTATTGTAGGACTTCACTAGCCCAGAGATGGCAGAGTTAAAGATGGCACTAAGGCCACTTGAGGGATTAGACCTGTCAGCTAAACTTTATGGACCACCTTTTAAATATAAAGAAATTGGTTTTTTATACAACTTTATAAGGATACAAGTGTATATATATAAAACTCAGGGAATATAAATTCTGACAGGAAAAACCAATACATTTCTGTATAATGATGCATTATACATTTCTGTATAATTCTCATTCTGAAATGTATGCACATTGAAGCAAAATATAGAACCTTTCCATTGAAAACAAATGCATCTCCAGGACTGCCTTGTTGAAGCACTGGCAATTTTAAGAGTTAACTGCCAAATAGGTTAAGGGATTTAGACAAGTAGAAATTAAGAATTTCCAACCCCTAATCTTAGGAGCAAGTTGAGGTTCAAGCGTGGAATTCAGACCCCCACTTAGTTGCCCAGTCTCCATCTAAAATACACAGAACAGGTGAGGCTGGAAGTGACCTCGGGAGGTCATTGGATCACCTCCCTTGCTCAAATAGAGCTGCCTAGAGCTAGCTGCCTAGGTGTATATGCAGATGGCTTTTGTGTATCTCCAGGAATGGAGACTCTACAACTTCTCTGGGAGAGATTTGTATTGCTTGGTCACCCACACAGTAAAGGGGTTTTTTCACATGAAGCCTCTGCCCTTTCAGTGTCTATTTCCTCTTGAACAGATGGCATAGATGTCATTGCTCATTCATACAGGGGCTTACAGCTTAAAATTCAAGAAGACTTTCGATTTCTAATAGTAATTCTAATTTTAGAATTCTAATTTTATAATTCTAATTTTATAAGTATAATTTAATAAGTAGAATTTTAAAAATATATAAATTTATAATTATTATATAATAATACAATTGCATAATAATTATAAATTTTGTATTTGAATAAAAAGCTGAGTAAGATCATAACTTCAGACCTATTGTTAGAAAACTTAGACTGAAAAGATGTGTCTCAGTGTCTATTTCATGGCCTACATAATCTAAATACACAAAGTGGTGTGGGAAACAAATTTTCAAATTTTCAAATCCCCATGTTCAAGAAGAAGTGGAACCTGAGTCTTCTACTATTTCAATAAGTGCTCTTGGAGTACCTGCTGTGGTTTATTGCTACTTTTTGCATGGCACTGGCTTTTCTTTAAGTTCTCAAAAAGCCAGATGATTTTACTAGGGTAGTGCCAGGCTAAAATTAGTATGCACTGCTTCTCAGTGAGGCTTTTCACCATACCTGGAGTACCTGACTGGCCAGGTAACTCTTGGTTCACTTGGAATCTAGGCAGAGCAAGCTCCTCACTGTCATGTGAATGGAAGAATCATTCCACAATGACCACAAAGTGCCCTAAAGAAAAATTGTCTGCATCTAGTTTTACCTCCTGTATAGAGATAATGTAATAGAAAATCCAGTGGAACTCTGCAATAAATGATCAGTTCTAAGCCCTGGATTGTCCACCCATGTTATGGTATTGTCTTGAGTACTTGCCTTGGAAAGGTTCATGGAGAGGCACAGTAGATGCCCAAGCATGATGCAGACCAACACTGTAACCCAGAACACTACAGAAAGGGATTAACTTGGCCACCAAAGACAAGGAGGCCACAGTAGGATGTACACCTGTGTTCTTTGGAAATCAAGCATCCGACTACTTATTTGGAGTCACGAAAGAAGAGAATACTTAGCTGACTGTGGAAAAAGACTAACGTTTTTCTTAGTTTTTATTAAAGGTCCAACTCAGCAGGTTTATCTGCAGTCGATCTTCTGTGTAAACTGAGCCTGGGCAGACTTCTCTTCCTTTGTTGTTCAAATATGCACAGATTTTAGAATATCTCTATTCAGGCTTTATTCTTCACCCTCAAATTTAAATGAAGGCAATCACATAATGGCACAGACATGAATCGTTTTTCTAATGTTCATGTCTGTCAGTCAGTTTAATGTTCCGTCTACTTATAAAGGTGTCTGTATCCTAGTATAAATAAGGGTCTGTACAAAAACGCTTTGAATTTATGTGTGTTGGCTTCATTTTCAACATACTGCTCTGTGTTAGTTTTTCTGTCTTTAAAGTAGATTTTTGCCTTTCCGTCTACTGTTCTACTGTCTACTGAGCTCACTGTCTGGTATTTAAAATTGTCTAAATAAAAAAACTTAATGTTCCATTGTACTAATGTATGCTGTGTTTGTGCAAAGTGTGAAAGTAGGAGAAACAAAGTGTTTAATCAATTGCAACAAAAGTTGCCTGTAATTCTGTATGGTAACTAGTTTTCAGTGTTTGGTATAATTCAACTATATATTTTTATCATCAGTGTAACATATGCAGAGTATTTTTTAAAAAGAAAATTTCCCATGTGAATACTGAACTTTTTGTGATGTAAAGACTCATAAGAAGTGGTCACAACCCTGTTGTGAATATCCTGCGTGCTGGTGGAAAACTGTAATGGTTAAGCTCTGATTTCAGAAATTATCTAGATGTAATAAAACAGGGCTTCCAAAGAGTCTCCTCAAAGGCAACAGAAGAGAAGCCTACACTGTAATTCTCCTATTGTCAAAAACAGCAGTGCTGATATTTTCTGTCTCTCTATTGCCCCCTGAAATCCTCCTAGAGATAATCATCCTAATTATATTGATCTTTTGGGAATACTGATAAAGTTAGATGATAATGAGCTGTTAGCTGAGCAGGAGCAGCTGTAAGCCTTTCATGGACTTTTTCCAAATTCCTAAAAATATCAAGAGAACAAAATACAGGTAGCATCGTGCTCTTTCTCTAGTAATTTCCTCTTTGCTGAGTCTTTTTCCACCTCATTATCTTGATGTTCATCAGCATAAATATACTTTGTTTCTTCACAAATGCTACAAGAGTTTTGTCAAATTCTTCTCTAAGTCATATTTTGTGTGAGAAGAAAATGTTAAAAAACCGAAGGATGGACAATACAGTTTTAGCTGAGACTCTAAAACTGGTTTTGTTCTGCAAATTAGTGCAATCCATAATACCTTTTTTTGTTTGTTTTGGTGGGTTTTTTGGTTTTAGGGTTTTTTGTTTGTTTGTTTGGGTTTTTTGGGTGTGCTTGAACTATAGACAATTTATATCACATCTCCAGGAATGGCTGCATGAATACTAACATATATAATTTTTGTGCCTTTAATTGTTGGGTTGTTATGTTTTGTTTCTTTGGGTTTGTTTTTTTTAATGTGGACACAATGCAAAATAAGCATGATGTCAAACGCCTCAGATTCTTTAAATGGTGGCCAGAAGAACCACTGTTACACATGCACTTTCTTTGGTATTGTAATTAAAGTTTACTGTACTCTGGTAGAACTTTGGCCATGCTCCACAAAACTTTGCAGCTGTCTGCTTACATCTAGCAGCAAATTAAATTAGACAACATGGTAGTATTTATTTATAAATAAATGCCAGTGAAGCAACAAAGGTAGACAATTCCACAGGTACACACAAACCACACATTCATATGACTGTAAATAAACAGATTTCACCAGAACCAATGCAACTATTAACTGCCATGTTCCTCTGTATTTACACCAATGTGAGTGAAAGTTTAATGATTCTTATGTTTTTTTCAGGTAAGAGAAGGTTGATACGTTTATCAAGTTTTAGTATATCAAACTGGAATACTTTAATACTGATTATTAAAATACAGAAGTATTCCAGCCTTTTTCTTCCTGTCCCCTCCTCTCTGAAAATACAATGCTTGATTGGTCATGCAGACATACATACACACCTAGTGTTTGTATGAGACTGTGTGAAAATGCAAGTCGGGCAGGTATCTCCTGTACAGATTATAATTTCTTATTTTTCATAAAAATATGGTAGTTGTCATTAGTCTGATGCCATATATATATATATAGCTGAATAGAAGGACCATCTTGAGTAGTTTAAATAAAGAGGAAATACTGTGAGGCAGATGTGTTTCTCCTGAATCTAACTGTTGTAAGAGAAATTTGATATGATACATAACCTTATGAGACACTGCTTCTTGAATATATAATCTGCTTTTCTGAATAGAGCTACCTTGCCAGCACTTTTACATTTTCCCTTTACCCACACTGGAAGGATGGAAATTCCATTTTTCTTTTGTCTTCAGTGACTCCAGAGGCAAAAAATCCTTGGTCATCACTTCTCCCTGTGTTGTACCTTATGAAATGTATATACAGTTCCAGAAAGTGTGTTAGAAATCCACTTTAGGGAATCTATTAACTTGCGAGCATGGCAGGTTCCCAAGTGTAATTTATGGTTTGCAGAAATATGGGATGTTCATTGTCATCCTTTTTCTACTGGTAGAAATTATGTGTGTGGGGGGCTCTGAATTTATCATTTAGTCTATCCAGTGGTAAGGTCAACAATGGCTAGTCATGTAAAATATAGACCTAAAGGTACTTTTATTTTGAGGCATCGCAAACTGGAGCAAATTAAGATTACATGATCTTAGATGACCTTTGTTTTAAATGTGAATTCTAAACACCAGAATTCATAACAGGGCTTTCTCATCCTGCCTTTTCCCTCCTCTTTAGATCATGTTGTGTGTGCGTGTATGCGCATGTGTGTATTTGTAAGAGTTTATTTGCCACTGTTCTCAACTGTATTATTTTTGGCAGTACTATGAAAGGGTGATTGGATAGAAAAAGTGCTCAAGAGGCTCTAATAGATTTCAATTCCATCTGCCTGCTGCTCTGTTTTGCTCTGAGTCAAGTATTTTTTTAAGTTGATAATTGAAAACCTATCTTGTTCTTACAGAATGGCTTTGCTGTTGTAAGGCCCCCAGGCCATCATGCTGAAGAATCAACAGCCATGTAAGTACCAGGGAATATTGCCCATCTTGGAGCACTAAGGTTACTGGCAATCACCTGCATTGTGCATGTCTCTGAAGAACTGTAATTGTTAGCAGATGACTGAAAAGGCTTTCTAGGTACTCCCAGAAGCAGATTTATGGCCTCAGAGATCATATAGCATTTTTTAAAATGCTCTGAACATTATTTATAGCTGTTTTCCTGACTGATTTTCTTTCTTATTTCTGTTCTTCTTTATTCCACAGGGGGTTCTGCTTTTTTAATTCGATTGCAATTGCTGCCAAATACTTGAGAGACAAGCTAAATATAGGCAAGATATTGATTGTAGATCTGGTATGTATTCTTGGCAAGCATCACACTCGCAGTGCATCTAGATGAAAGATAATGAATTTGTATTTATAAGTCAGACTTTCCTGCTTTTAATACCTACAAGTAATAAAGGTGTGCATTTCCTCTGATTTTGGGAACTCATTAAAGCCAGGATGGCAGTACTGAAGCTATAAACATCTATGTTTCACTTTAATGGTGTTAACTGCAATTTAATGAGAAGAAGGCACAGATCAGGGCAACTTTTATGGTCCTTAAATGAATTGATACTTCCACTGTTAAAATAACCCTACAGAACCCAAGTTTACTTTTCCCTACAGAATAGAAACTCTAAGTAGTCAGATATTCTTTAAAGAATGTTGTTGCATTGGTAACAAAATTGACCGCTTTCCCCAGTTCGCAATGATTTGACTTGTGTAACTTCGATATTCTTAAACAAATCGAGATTTGTTTAATAATATCAAAGGTCATTTCCCCCAAGAAGTTTTCTAGTCATGTTTGCCAGGTTTTGGTGGTTCCCCGAAGGAAAGCTATGTGATTAAAAATCCACTTCATTGGATTAGTCTTGCATTTTAATAGAAGGCATTCTTACACAATGCCTAATACGTTTAACAAATGGATTATTTAAATGCAGATGACATTTGGCATGTTGGCTATATTATTTTCATGAATAATGAATTGGAACTCTGCCTTGCACTTAAAGGATCAGCCCAATGCACAGCCCAAGGAAAGTTGAATGCTGATTTATGAGCACCATTTTTGTTTTCCTACAGTTCATGACGAGGTGTAATAGGGTGTCTGACAAAGCATAGACAGGAAATGAACCCTGGCATCAAAACCTAACCTGTTACATCTGCACTTAATTAATTTTTGCAGGTGATAAAAGATTTAAAGACAAAATATGTTAAAGGGTTTTTGAAGTGCAGGGCTTAATAGTCTAAATCTTGTTCATATCTGCACTCATAATTAAATCTTATTGTGGAGTCATGGCCTTACCATCTAGCACTTTGGTTCAGTTAAACATGCGTACTGACTGTTGAAGAGAAGCAGAGAAAGGGGGAGTGTGGGAGAAGGAATGGTAAGTGAAAAATGAGTGGCAGAATAAATATACGTGTAGATTCAATATTCTTAGAATGTTTTTCAAGTATTTCTCAGATTGTTCTACTATCATTTAGAAATGTAATTATAAACTGCCAGAAACTATTTTTTCTGAAAAATTCACTTCTACAGTATGTTATGTCTGTTTGCTGACTTGAATCTTTCAGTTCATTGCTGTAAATTCTAGCCAAAAGCGACCTCTCTGTTTATTCTCATTTTTTAATAGGAAAAGCCTACTCAAAGTTTGTGAATGTTTTTAAGTCTTTTTGCGTGTAAATGTTACATTTGCCTTGTTGGGAAAAGAAAACACTTCCTTCTGACATACTTAGCCAATAAGCACTTAGAAATTCAGCTTCAGTTTTTCAAGGCAAGGTTAAATGTGCAAATCATTAGCTGTGCAAATCATTACCTGTGAAGCTGCCTATCTTTTTCCAGGAAAGTAGACAGGGAATTTTCAGCCTTTCTGCCAACTGTCCCATTGACCATAATAACTCAGCGGGTGAAAAGGAAGAAAGATACGGCTGACACAGATGACTTCATTCCTGGAGCAGTTGCAGTCCAGTCCCTGGTCTGCTCCATGGTCAGAGCAATGATGTACAAAAATTCACATGGAAGATTTCTTATGCATGCAAACTACAGATAAATCACAGGCCAAACTGAATGAATGAACAAGTTAATAGTGATGTCTTTATTCCCACCAACAGAGTTTTGGGAAGAGGGAAAGAATGGAATTACAGATGTTAGACTTGAAATTAACCTTTAAGACTATATTTTGATAGCGACTAGCACAGCAGGACACCATGCAAGTTGGCAGCTATACATGTTACTACAATATGAATATTAAAAAGTAATATCCAATCCCACACACTAAAGTGTACTCTACTTACAAATTAAGTACAGTCTTCATAGCTGCTACATTTCTTCATATATAAATTCTTAATGTTTTAATTGTCAATGTCCTCTTCATCTATTTCTACAGTAAAATAAAAGACCTATCTGACAGGATCTTTTCCTTATTCCACTATTAGCATAAGTCTCTGGTTTTGAACTGGCTTATATACCCTGAATATGTTTGATCTACTAAGGGCAGAATATGAACTCATTTCCCACATGCTAACATCCGCAGTCTAAAAGAACACATTCCTTGGTCTATCACAGAAATCACTGCTCTTCAAAAAAGAGCTCTTAGTGGAATTAAAGTTTAGACAAGAAAGCTAGCTTTGAGATTTGAATAATAATAAAAAAGTAATAAGGAAAAAAGATCTCTCTATCCCCCTTTAACATTTTTCCTTCTGTTTTGGAAACTGTTACAGCAAGACTATATCTAAAACCCCAAATATGTATGGAAAAGAAAGACTAATTAAAATAACAAAGTGAAGTCCTACTGTGTCCCTGCAGCTCTATCTATGTGCCCAGCACAGCTTGTCAGGTTGTTGAAATCCTCATTCCAGGATCATCCATACTTGCATTTATGCTAGCAGGACTTGAGTCTGTTTTGGAGTAAACCAATTAACTGTCACAGCTGAAGACTGAATGGGATTCTGGGATTAGTCTGCATGCCAGATTTTAATTTATTTGCCAGTCAGAGCCATCTAACACTACACTGACTGCCTTGAAATCTTCAACAGCCTCATACCAGTGTGTCTCCTTTGCGCGTCTCATGTGTTACATTTAACCTTGGCATTAAGTCACAATTGGGCTGTAACTCCATCCTCATATTGTTTCAAGTACTTTCAACAGAGAAAAGAAAATAAACTCTTATAATACTACCCTACAGAGGTCCCAGAGGAGGTCCAAGTCAAGCACAATGCAGTACAAGTAGGACTCAATCAATGTAGAGAGGTCTGAATAATGTGGGTGAAACTCACGGGCTGCTTCAGCTGGCAAGAAGGACAAGCAATGTTCAGTGCTTGCTGTGCTATTGGCAGTGCACACCTTCAGGTACAACTTGAGCCTTCCTGGAGTCTAGGCATAGTGAGGAGAATGTGACTTCTGTTTTGTGGACACTAAGTTGGATTTAGACCTCATAACATTTGTAAAATAAATACAGACCGGGTGACAGTGACAGTGTTGCCATTCAGCATACTTTGTCTGTCTCCCTTAATTCGCTGAATGAGAAATTTCAAAGGGATGGCTTAAAGGAGGAAAATAAATAATATCTATAACTTTTCAGCTTCTTAGAAGTGGCAGTGAAGAACTTTTTTTTTTTTACTGAAAGGCAAGTGGATTTTCTATTTTCACTTGTGAAATTCTTGTGTGTCTCACCACATAGAATAGTAGTGAACTGTGGAAACAAACTAAAAAAAAAGGAAATGTCTGCATCATCAGCCTTTGTTATATAGATATACTGTCAGCATTTCTTTGTCAGCATTTTATTTAATGACAGAATTTTATTCACTGTCATTATATAATGTTTGAAATATGGAGACTGGCCAAGGTCACTCCTTGATTGTGGAAGGCACCATCCTATCTGCCAGATGATTTAATAGCTAATGAGATCATATTCCTATGTCTTCAACTGTTGCCGTCATGATTTTGCTAAAATGAAGTATGAAGTCCTTTCTGCATCTGGCATCTCTTTTGATGTGGATCTAACTGCTGAGGGACTGAACTGAACTGAGTGTTTCAAGAAAGCCAATTTACTCAGCTGGTCGCAGAGCCTTTGACCTCAATAGTGGAACTTGGCAAATCAATGAATACTCTTATGTTTAGTGTTCTGTCAAGAATTGTGAAAAAGCTCTGTAAACCATAGATCCTTCTGCAAAATACTAGTTTGTAGTTTAAACATTAGTCTTTCTTCAGAGGCCAATGAGGCTAGTTAATTAAGCCTGAGGGGTTATGAACTGTTGGCAGTTAATAAGTCATAAAATTCCTCCATAAAACAGGATGCTAGATTCCATCACTGAGGCAAGGAGTACAAAGAGCCGGTGTATAAATATCTAATTGTACAAAAGGACTGGGATTTCTCAATGACTGCTCATCTGGAGTCTCCAGGGCATGCTCGCTATGGTTTCCTGATTTTTAGAAGCCAGTTTAAAAAATGAGTGCATTAAAGAGTAATTTGCCTGAAAGTTCAGGAAGTATGGGGTGGTGAAGGGAGGGGGAAAGGGAAAGACAAAAGGAGGGCAAGGGAGAGGGAGAGAAACTGAGAGAGAGAGGAGGGGGGTGTAAAAGAAAGCAGAACTGAGCTCTCTACTCCAAGTTGGACATTATTACATTTGTCATCTGTTTTCTTTCTCCTTTAGGATGTTCACCATGGCAACGGTACACAGCAGGCTTTTTATGCTGACCCCAGCATCCTGTATGTTTCCCTCCATCGCTATGATGAAGGCAACTTCTTCCCTGGCAGTGGAGCCCCAAATGAGGTTAGGTTTATTTCTTTAGAGCCCCATTTTTATTTGTATCTTTCAGGTAATTGCGTTGCGTGATTACCCCTAATTTTCTTGTCCTTCTCTGGTTCTTTAAATTACACCAGATTACCAAATTGTCCATTGGGAGCAAGGGACCAGTGGAGAACAAGTGCATAACCCAGAGCAGTCCTTGTCAAACAAGGCTGATCTGACATGTTGTTTGATGTTTGTTTCTAAAGCACATTGGAGAATTTTTTTCATCTCCCCTTTCCCTCCCTCTCTTCCTCCTCCTTTTTCCTCTTTTTTTTCTCTTTTTGGCATTTTATTTCTAATTTTCAGGTTGGAAGTGGCCCTGGCGAAGGGTATAACATAAATATTGCTTGGACAGGTGGCTTGGATCCTCCTATGGGTGACGTTGAGTATCTCACAGCATTCAGGTTGGTACCATTTAGAGTTTTTAAAACTGTTTGTAGAACAAAAGCACATGAATAAGAGTTACTGTAATATTTAAAGGAGAATAATCCATGGTGAAACTAAATTAAGCCTGGTATCCCAGTATATGAGAGTTTAGTAAATTAAAAAAATGGGTATTTTAATCATTGTGATCATCCATGCAGAATCAACAAAAGAAAATTCTAATTATTTAACTGGTCACTTGTGTTTTCATTATTATGTCATGCTAGTAAAATTACTTTGAGCTTGCTTACTCCTCTACCTATAAAATTTAAATGTATTTATACCAGGGAGAAGAAAATTACGGTTCACTTTCACATTGATTGCAGTTACATGCCAGTAGAGCAGCCAGAAAGCAATACGAAGTGTGGTCCAAATCCGGTGTTCTTCATTCACTTAAAAGAGACTCATTATGATGCTCACAGATTTGACAGTTAGTTTTTTTCTACAAATTGCAGTAAAGTGTTATTTAATTAAAAGTAAATAATTTTGACATACTGCAATAAGAATGAAAGATGTTGCATGCTGTATTTCTCTTTGCTCACTCATAATGAATATTCTCAATAGCTCGTTCATAAATGAGATTTTATTTTTTCATAGGTGATGCTTCATAATCTATTAAATCTTATTTTCTTGGGACCAGAGGAGATAAGAACAGTCCAAAACACTATCTTTTAGAGTTTCAGTGTCCTGTCTTACATACACCATTTCCTTTCATTGTGAATCAATCCAGTGGAAGGGTTTAGTGAAGCTTAGGGAAGGTGAAGGGTTCATCTTTCAAATTTGGGCAAATGCTACAGCTCTGAAAAGAAGAATGATATGCAAGAAATGCACTGAGAAAACCAATGT
Organism: Cyanoderma ruficeps; assembly: GCA_008694505.1. Classification (NCBI taxonomy): domain Eukaryota; kingdom Metazoa; phylum Chordata; class Aves; order Passeriformes; family Timaliidae; genus Cyanoderma; species Cyanoderma ruficeps. The sequence continues at coordinate 21,606,359 of VZDJ01000782.1, read as the reverse complement.
GTATCTCTAATCTCTTTCAAGACATTTAGTTTGAAGTAGTGTAATTACCTTATATGGTTTTTGACTATACTCTATTGAAAATACACCACAAACCCCACAAAACTCTTGTTTTGTTTGTTGGGATTTTTGTGTGTTTTTTGGTTTTTTTAAAAGAACTTCTGTGCAGAGTTTCTAATGAACAACAAACCTGAAATCAGAGTCTGAGCGCTAGTCAGAGAAATAGCCTTACACATTCACAATATCCCACTGTTATTGTGGAAAAAGTTTTAATTTTATTTACATTTGTCTGTATTTAACAAGAGTCTAAAGAAATGGTACGTGGTGGACTCCAAGTGCCTGAAGGTCTTTCCAAGATGTTTCCTATACTTCCATGAGATTTTTACATAAGTTAAGGAGCTGGGTGGTTCAAACCACTGGTATTAGTGTCTGATACTAATATATCTGGTAATTCCACCCCAACAGTCTTGGTTTGGATCCAAACCGTCCCACTAATGATATAGGTAATGTGGCCATCTAATGATGCAGAGAATGGTGGTTCCAGTTTATTCAACAGAAGACTCCCATACCGAGACTGTAACCATAATTGGTACCCCTGTATCCTGATGACAAATACCTGGGCTTAATAGTGCACTTACAAATATGTACTTCACAGTTCTATTTTAAGGCACACTAGTAAATTGGAGCAGCTAGTATTGCTGCTATGCCTATTACTCTGCTTCAGAGTTAGAGGGAATTTCAGTCTCTGTTCCTAAGGAAAGCAGCACTATTCAGGAAAATAAAATTCATGTAACTTACTACACACTGGCTAATCATATGCAGACCTACACTTAACTGTTTGTTGTTTTGTTTTTTAAGCAAATAAATTCAAATTTAAATTTAGAATTTTCTTTTTAAAAATTGCTGGTGAAAATTTTCATGTTGCTATTTTAAATGCATCCATTTAACTTTATGACTAATGTTGTAATGAATGTGAATGTTTTTCTCCAAGCAACAACAGGAAATGTTTCCCTACACTCTCAGCCCCTTTTGACCTGATCTCAGTCTTTGTGCCCTCTGTAGGTCTTGCTGACATGGATTTAGTATGACTGGTATGACAGTTTTGAATGGGGATCATTGAAGCAAGGAGCATGGAACTTAGGAGGGTGGAGACAAAAATTTGTGAATTACTTAGGATAGATCAAATAGCTGTTTCTGTAGATCAGGTCTGAGTGGTAGGTAAATTTACAGTTCTTAGTAAATTTGCACACTTTATCCATGGGCCAGAATCTGTCCTTGCTATTATTCAAAATGTCACACATGATGTAGCCTAAGTTTTCAGTTTGGCCAGAACAGAATTTTAAGACAGCAGACTGGCAAGAGTCCAGAAAAGTCCAGAAGACCAAGAGAAGAACTGCCATGCTCTCCCAACAAATCAGCTGTTATTCTGGAGTTTCTGTCTACAACAAGTCAGTTTTTAAGAAAATAAGTGAGTTTCACAGATAGAAAAACGTGATTTGCTTTTTTGTCTTGGATTACATGCTTTTATAGACAGACTTACGGAGAAGGTCCAAACTGAGGTGTGGAGCAAATTTTGAACATCTTCAATCTTAAGAGAAAAAGAAAGGAAAAATGCAGAGATTTTCTCTTTATACCTACCAGCAGACAGAGAGGTTGGGCAGTATTCATTCTCTAGTGAAGGCAGGAGTGGATTCTGGTGGAGGTGCTCTCCACCATAACCAAGGTGTAAGTTTGCAGATGGGTGGAGCCTGTTTGGAGACAAGCCAAGGCTTCCTGCTTACTGGCAGACTCCAGAGCTTAATCCTGCGAGTTCTTAGGAGCTGAGAAATTTGCATTAAAATAATCTAAAACTTCCCAGGAGCTGCACACAGCTTTCACTTCCTCACCAGCAGAGCTCTAATTTTGTCCTAGAATTGCACCAAGCACATGTTTGAAGTGTCACCAGCCTTGACACTAGGTAGGTCGTTACTGCTTGATTGGCTGTCAAATTTCACAGCAGAGATCCTTCTGAATGATAGTGTCCACAGGAAAAGACACCAAGGCTTTTTTTCTGTCTCTAGAGTTCGGCTCATAACCAGGTATTATATATGACAATAATACTTGATACCAGGTACGTTGTTTGTAGATCAGAATGTATTTGTAGAAGCATTTACACACACATATATACATGCAGGTAGCAGAATACTAGCTATTTCCCACTGCATAAATAACTAAATAAATCTATTTTAGGTAAGTCTTTTTAGGACTGAATAATATTCCACCTCGCTCTTCCTCCAAACTGTTTGGGAAAATATTTCTATTTCTTCAGGAAAAAAATAATTCTTGTGTAAAAATGCAGAAGAAAATTGAACACAGAGTAATCACTTCAAAGGCATGCTGAGTAGATGGCTGAGTTGGGACTGTAGTGGGAAGCAGGAAAAATTACAGTGCTGTTTTGTGTCTGCCATTTTGATTTCAGTGCTACATGAAAATTTTATTCTATTTTTGAACTAACACTTTCTATTGCAAAATCAAATTTAGCTGGCTGTAGCCAATTTGAAGATGAAGACTGCTCATTCATTTGTAAAAGATGTTTTCATTTCTTTTTTATTTCTACTAAAAAATAAGTTTGCTTGTGTTAACTACAAGGAGGTAGTAGAAAATGTAGGATAGAGAAGTTTCTGTAGAATGGAAAATAATTGCAGTAATCAAATCACTATGCCATTTAATTTTGCCAGAAAAGTGTTTTTTGATGTTTACCATAGCTAAGGAACTGGCCTAGCTACAAAAATCCTTGAAATAATGACATTTTTCTAAAGGACAACCATCTCTTCTTTTCTCCTAAGATAACAAAAATGCACAGCTCTTTTCCATTATTTTTAAGCTCTGAAGTATCCCTCTAGAGAATTTGTTTCATCATTTACTTCCACCTATTCAGGTTAAATTTGCTTTAATCTCTTTGAAAGCCAAAGGAGATGGTGGCTGTTTTCTGAGAGGATGATTTTACACTCGAGTTTATGAGGATGTAATCCACTCTCTTCTGCCAACAGTTCTAAAAAAAAAAAAAAAGAGCAATGGTTGACTAGTAATGTTCAAATAATTATTTTCATAAGCTCCACATTACACCAGATGTGCTCAGTAAAGCAGGCAGCAGAAAGAGGCTCAGGTCTGTGTTGTGCATGCACATATGTCTCTGTGTGTACTTGGAGTTTGCAGGGGACAGGAGAGAGGTGTTGCTGTAGGGTGGAATACAGAAGATTGCAGGAGGCAGTGGAAACAACTGAGAATGTTCAGAAGAGGAAAGGAAAAGCAAGAGACAGAAGGAATCTGGGCTGTGCCTTCCAACTGCCTTGCACTGCTTTTATCCAACAAAGGAGTTTTAAATTTAACTGAACCAGCTAGTATGCTCTGGCTGCTTTGCACTACTCCAGAGTAGCATAAAACAGCCACAGCATATTAATGAACCTGGCCATAAAAAATTGCATAAAATGAAACATGTATGTGTGTGTGATTCTTGGAATGATTAGAAATAGCTCATGATAATATTATCTTTTAGCAGTCACATGTTTGATGTTAATTTAAGAAGGGGAGCAAATTTCAAAGAAATAGGTGACAATAAGGCAGAATTAAGGATGAACTATATCCATGATTTAATTTAAAATACATTTGCAATTACCGCAAAATATAATTTTAAACAAAGTTCAAAATTAAAATCATGGTTGAAATTACATGTGTTAAAATGTAAAAATGAAAGAAAACAAAGGTGTACAGAAAATCTTCATCCTGTCTTGCAGTTCTTAGTGCTTGTTTTGGGAAAAAATAAATATCTTTAAAACTGTACTATATTCTGTGCTCAAAAATATTAACAAAAATATTCCTTGTCATCTTGTGGCCATACAGGGTACAGTTAAGTTCATTTGAAACATTGCATTGATGTATTTTCCATAGTTTTGCATTTCCAGATCTCATGACATTTAATTTTGACATTTCAAGTGAAAAACTTTTTAAAAGTACTTTTGATGTTTTCATATATATTGTCCGTGTTAACTCTGTTTCAGCATAGGTATTGACTGTAGTTTTTCTTTACTATTTATGTTAGAATTTAACTCATAAATGCTAAGAAGAACACTATATTGCTATATACGTCTTATGTTTTTTAATAGAAGTATACGTAGCATGTATTTTTATTTATTAATTTTATTTTCTTGCAAATTTTACTTTTAATATTTTTTTTTGACTAGGGAATTTGGATAACTTTAAGTTTCATTTATCCTGTTGGTATTAAATTTCATGGTCTTAAGTATGTATGTCTGCAAAACAAAAATTCTTTGTTTTAGCTCAAATCACTGGTCTTCCACTTTCATTAAATGTCCATTTTTTAATGTATTATATGTGTAGATGAAACTCACATTCTTGCCTATCCATATTTATTATTTTAAATACATTTGTATGATCTGTGTCATGTCCTTTCCTCTTTTTCTTCTCTGAAAATACAGTATTTCTTGTCCTTTTCAATCTCTCTTCAGAAATGTATCCAGTTGCCAGATTGCTTTAATTGCTCATTGCTGAGGCTTAGCTATTTTCTGGAAATGAACTAAATACACCACATGAGGGCGAACCATCGATTTATATTGTTTTGAATATTGTTATGGCTGTCTTTGGCATCACTGCTCTGCAATGTTGTATAACTCTCTGAGTAGAAACCTTGGTTTCTGATAAATATTACGAAAGAATGTTGAAGACAAAAATCAACATTTTTTGCTAGAGGTACCTAACCATTGAAAGTGAGTCATAGTACAGTGCTGTATTGTGATGTTTAATGAATTCCACCAAGAGTAGAGTTTGAGTATGAAGTTCTTTTAAATGGTGATTCTTAATACCTGTAACTCAATATCTATTAATTTTTTATGACTGTAATTTCCAGATGCTGCTGCTGAGGCTGTATGAGGCTAGATGAGGTTTAAAAACTACAATAAGACTAAGTTTCTGATTCAAATGTTTGATAATGTTTGATATCTCTTCAAAGAGATAAAAAGACAAAAGCGTGTGAGGAGTTAAAACATAAAACAAGTTAGTTACTGAGCCTCATGAGTCAATGAAAGAAAGAGAAGTAAACTCCAGTAACATCTTCAGACCTTTAACCTATTGTGTTATCAGTGAACTCTATTCACAATAGCCTCAGACTAGCCAAATGCCGCCTTTTTTAATGGAAACTAATTGTTTCTTTCTGAATACATTGATTTGTAATAACTGCTAAAGGTTATCTCAACTATAGTTATTTCTCTTATCTACTTGTTGGCAGGAATACGTTCAGCATTTTACTGTGTATATAGGAAGGTAAAATCTGAGTCATGTGTGACAAGCAGAAAATGATTTACTCAAATGCAGGTGGACATTATTGAGACTGCTAGTTGTCCACAGTCCTTCTGCATTGTCATGGCAAAGCATTTGGGAAGAAAAATGTGGCTGGACAGAATACAGTCATGGAAGCTCTAGGAAATCTAAACAATTGTTTCTGTATGAATGTATGTAGTTTGCTTTCAGATACCCATAGCATTCTGAAGTTATAAGTTGCAGTTTCAATATTTTTTTAATTTTTGACCTTGTCACTTCTACCAGGTGTCTTTAAAAGATGCTCATTTCAACCAGACGTCTCTCTTTTCTCTTCTGCCATAGAAAATGCCTTAGGAGAATTCAAATAAAGATGTACCAAGTAGAAATAGAAAGATAATTTAGGAGTGCCTGAGCAGTTTCTTTTGAAGAAGTTTGAAGACGGTAGAAGTTTCCTTGGAATAATTTTTAAATCTCCTTTGAGTATAAGTTTCATATGTAAACATTCAATAGTCCTGATGATTTGTGACTCTAGAATACTTTTTGAGTGTGGTAACGAAGGTTTTATAACAATGGTAAATTTTCTTTTTTTTTTTTTCTTGACTAGTGTTTTGAGCATTGAGTCCTTAGGAAATGGATAAGCAGAGTTAAAAGCATTTGAAACAGTGGTATAAACAGCTTTTCAGCATTTTGTTATACTTCAAAGTTCATCATAAAACTAAAACTGGCAACAGTGTTTATAACCTGCAACCTCTTGTTCTTCCTACTTCTTTACTTTTATTTGGAAAATCTAACTTCTTCTGACTGAAATACCCTAAATTTTCACCTTTACTGTACCAGGTTTTTTAAAACTGTATATGGTGCTCCTTTAATTCACTGGAACTACAAAAGTGAAACTGTTCATTACAGAAATTAATTAGTGTTGGCTTACTTTTCTACAGATGCACAGTTTCTTTTATTGACATGGCAGACTAGGGGGTGGAGGAGAAAGGACAATAAAATATGGCATGTGTCAGGTTTATGTGCTTCAGGTTAAAAACTATTTGATTAAAACCCCAAGCCGTACATGGTCTGTAGTTTCAAAGTACTGGAACATATCTGAACTCTTTTTCAATATAAAAATTTTCCAATTTTTGTTAAGCCAGAAAGATGAAAGAATAGAGTTGTATGGATAAAGAATTACCATATTGTCAAATACTTTGATGGAAAACTTGAGAAATATCACCAAAAACATCCTGGAAGAAATTAAACGTCAACAAGAGTGGAGAAGATAGTTTTATCCCAAAAGACAAAATAACTGGTCTTTACATGAAGATAAATTTCAGGTCAGAATTAAAAGTCCTACAGCAACACTGAGTGATTGTATGGATGTCCAGTCCCAATTTAAATTTTGTTGCTTTATAATAACTTTTGAGAACTACACTGCAGCCTGTAAAAAATATCCACATGTTCTCTGCTGGAACAGCTCCAGACTGTAACAGAACCACTAGATTGCACCCTGGTGCTTTATGTATTGTTTAATTGTTTTCCTTTGGTGGATATTTTTATTAAAAGCCCATTATCCAGAATCAGACAGAAGTGTTGTTTCAAGAACAGCAGAAACAGAGGCTTTTCAGCTGCACACTTCTTATTCATGCTTTCTTTACCTAGCTTAGCTAATGAGACCTCCACTATTCTTCTTTTAATGCTTAGAGAAGAAAAAGAAATTGGAGTTTTTATTTTGTTGCTTTCAAAACTAAGCAGGATTGCAAAGAGGTATTGTGAGGTTCTGGTGTGCTCACGCACCTGTGTCTCGGTGTTAGTTTGCGTGAGTACCTCCAGGGCATGCCTGTGCTTATAGATGTTCTCATGCTTTTGCACAAATAATTCCTTGGAGATATATTTTTTATCCTGATCATTCTGTGTGTCTGTGCAACACTTTACCTATACAATAACTGCATAAAAGGAATGGGCATTTTTCATAGAAAAAAATACTGTAGAAAATAAAGCTGTGGGAATTCTGAAGAAAAATAGAAAAATCTGACAAGAGTCAGATTTTAAAATTGTGACGTGCTGAATAACACTGTGCTCAGTGCTGCAACATCTTATGAAGATTCTTGTTACTGGATATTGTTGGAGCCCTAACTCCAAGTAGGTCATTACTTTTTGAAGTCAGCCTTTAGTCCCGTGGAAAGATGTTTGAAACTATGAAAACATAAATGTCTCAAAAATAGATGTCTACTGAATACGTTCAGGGAAGCTCTATGACTCATCATTATGTGGTATTAGCAGTATTACTCGGGCCATCAGTAATCCATTAAATCAGTGCAGCTTCTTGAATAGTAAGTCATTACCCAATGTGAGGGAATCTATCAGACTTCAAACTCTGAGACATTAATTTTACAAACAGTGTAAGAAATATGGTTAGTTACAGAGAACTTAGCATTGTGTATATTTTTATTCAGGTAAAGTGGGGTCTTTGTCCTGTGATCACATATACTAGGATCAGGATTTAGAAGGAAATTGATCATTTGTGTCATTAGTTTATGCAGATCTCATTTGTGCACAACACATAGCTAAAATACCGAGCTGTTACTTATACAAAAGAGTAGCTTCCTGCAAAAATCATTGTTAAAAGAGTTTGTGAACTCAGAGGCTTTTCACTGAGTAAATTTGGCAGAATTTTATCTTAAATACTATGTGACTACATTTAACCTAATTAAGCACTCAAATCTTTAAGATTTTTATACAAGCAGTTTCATGAGTTGTTATGCCTTGAAACAAAATAAGCTTTTGAAGGATCTTATTAGCTGATTCATATGCCTACCTACCACAAGCCTTCCAGTGATATGTATATCAGCTGTTAAAATAAAGTTACCAAGATGATTAATTTATTAAAAAAATAATAGAAAATGAAAGGAAACTAATTACAGCACAGAATAAGCCAGGTTGAAAATAGCTGTGTTTAGGATGCATTTGTCCTGTGTCATGCATGTAGGAGTGTACATGCTTATCAGAAGATAGAAGGAGGAGGGCTGAAAGGATGATGCAACTTATTTCCTTCTTTTTCTCACTGTCAGTAAGTGGATGGGACTCTGGTGCTGTGTCCCTCCTGTGCAGGGAGTGCATTACTAAAGTAGAGAGGACTAAAGACAGCACTTCCAGTAAGCAGCAACTGTCCATAGTTATGCCATGTGATTTTCTTCTACACTGGAACAAAACCAAAATTATTGGAAGTTTCCAAGAAAACAACTGAGTGTGTTTCAAAGCCTTTTATGTGTTTAATGTGTTAGTGTTCATGTCTAACCTCTTGGTGAGGACATCACTCTAGGAAGCTAGAAAATATTAAGTGAAAAATCTCAATGCTTTGGCCTTAAATTGCACCAGGGGAGGTTCAGATTAGAGATTAGGGGGAAAAAATTGCACAATGCAGTGGTTTGGCATTGGAATAATTTTCCCAGGGAGATGGTAGAGTCACTGTCTCTGGAAGTGCTCAAGAGGTGTCTGGATGTGGCACTTGGGGATATGGTTTAGAGGTAGTTGTGCTGGTGTGGGGATGACAGATGGAAAAACTGCTCTTGAAGTCCTCTTACAACCTGATGATTCTGTGATACTGTGAGAGAGTGAAGACGGTTTCTTGTTCCCCGTTCCTATAAATCAGGGGAATGAACCTGAACTCGTCACATCTGAAATTTATGCCTTTGCTGTCAGATTATTTGGAATGTTTTGGGTTTGTTTTTTTTCCTCATGCTTAGAAGAAGTCTCCTTCTGAAAAATATGAAGGAGATGCAAATATATAAAAAGATCATGGTTTTAGTAAAATAAGTATATTTCTTGAAAAGGTTTTCTAGTTCTGAATTACTAGGCTAACAGGAGAGTGGGAGGTAATTACCACCTTTTCCAGTCTAACCTTCCTACATCTTCAATCAAGATGTTTACAGATTAAGAATGTATTCCTAAGAATATATTGTTAAACCTCAGAAAGTGCTTCAATTCCTGTCACAGGGACTTTTCATTCCTCCTGCTTCACTAATATGTGCTTCACTTTCTGTGTGATGAAGCCTCTATGGAAACTGATCCTCTCTGGATCAGAAAATTACAATTTATTGTCGGATCATTTGCTTCATTTTTTTCAACAAAGAAAAAAGGTTTCAAAAAGTTGCCCATCATTTTCAGTGTAATTCTTGTTCGAAACTGCAAACACAGCAAAAGAAATGCAGTTTGTAATAGCTTGAAGACCCTTTAATTTCCAAACTAATCAAGAATGCAGTGATTTCATTCTCATTCTGTTCCATCAGATGGGCCACTGCTAAGTATTAACTGCCCCTGAAACTAAAATCATGACATAGATGAGTGTTCTTCAGTCAGTTTTAATTTACTCTGTGTTAAATTCAGTCATTGGCCTCTATGTAAAAACTTGCTGAACAAACCCAGAATTTTTTTATGCTGTCTTATGTCATCTTGCAAAGCAAATTTTGGATTGGAAGTACTTGGAATGTACCAGACTGGAAGAAATCAGAAAGATTCAAAGATTGGAAATACATTTCAAATAGTGCCAAGCAGTATAAATAATTTTCCAAGATTGCTAATACTCCCTCCTCCTTCCCTCCACTCTTCTTCCCACTTTCACATTTCCCTCTTGGAGTCATAATCTGATAATTCATCAAGTTCTCCATAACATCTGTAACATCCTTTTTCTTCCCACAGTTCTGTCATATGCCTCTGATCACAAAGTTGTTCCTCATCTGTTTTTCTCAGATGCTCAGAAACATCTGAGCTTTCTCAAAACGCTTTTGCTTGTTACCAGGCCCTCATGCTCTTTCATCTTCTGATCTACCTGGAACATAAGCTTTTTTTTGTCCTCCCTTGTTTGTCTATTTAACATCTCATTCCCCTCCCAAGAGAGGGGAAATGTCCCATGTCATGTCCATGCTCTTGTCCCTTGTAATACAATCATGATTCATTGTAAAGAAAAAGTACTGCTAAGCTCTCCATCTTCCTCTCTCTTTTCTCTCTCTGTCCTCAAAACCATTGAGTGTACATATTGCTGTTTGTCCTCTGATTCTAGACCCCCTCCAAAAGAGCATCTCAGTCTTCCTCCTCTGAAACCCATTCTCAACATAAATCTCTCCTAGAGCCAAAGCTCAGTCTGTATTTCCCTCATTTTTCCTAGACTGTGTCATCCACTTTTATTTATCCCTATGATCTTTTTCTTGAAAATTCATCTTTCCCTGACTTCCGTGCTTGATAGCCTCCACCCAGACCTGAACATAGAACATCTCCTTTAATTGTCTTTTTGAAGAATCAACATTTGCCTCCTTGATCTTTCTTCGGTTATTCCATTAAATTCTGCTTTTGGTCTTGGTATCTTCTCCTACTTTGAGGTTTTCTGCAGGGCAGTTTGTCCACAATGCAAATTGAATTATTGTTTGTCAACTAATGGCCTCTCTGTTCCAGGTATGTTTCCTCTGTACATCATGAAGTTTTATAGTAACTTTATTATATATTAATTGAGGAAATCTGCATTTAGTTGAAGCGCAACTTTACCAAACTTTTATCCCCAAGCCATTACTACTGCCACTCTCTATAGGCAAAGCCATTTTTCTGCCTGTCAGTCAGGCAACTTCTTGTGTAGCCTTTGACCTTCTCTGTTGGAAGTCACAACACAGCAATGTCTAAATTTTGCAAATTCTTTCTGTAGCATGTCTTTGAAATACAGAATGTATTTCAAAGGCATGCTACAGAAAGAATTTGCAAAATTCCATTCGAACCACCTAAAGTGATTTCTAAGTTTCAGCCATTTTGTTTGTTATTGCAGTGTCGCTCTCAGAATGCTCTTATGAATTTCATTTTCTACACGATACCAGGTACATATTTTCTGATTTTTTGTGTGATAAAGTTCATACTTGTAGAGTATTCTCATAAACAGCTGCAAGACTGGTTCATTAACTTCCTTGAAATACTCTATTACATTTCTATTTTGCTATATTGCCTCACACAAAACTCGACACTGGTTAAATTCCTGTACTGCTAAGACTGCTTCTATTTTTCTGGCATGTACAGCTTCTGCCTGTAGTTCCCCAAGTCTCCATAGAGTACATCGACATGAGCCATCTTTTTATTCATTCTGAACAGTGTTTTATGCAATTGGTTTTGGTTCATGACAGTCTCTCCAATGCATTTTACTGATATAAATGTGTTTGTTCTTGTTGCTAATAATAGTAAGAGGTAAGGAGTTAAGAGGTTAGTTTGGGAGATACAAGTTGTTCCTCTCCCCATCATGTTGCATGTTACATGAGAGATACACACGCTCAATACTGGTGGCATTGGCCCCATGTGGGGCATGGGATGACTTGAGGTGGAGCACTGTGTGATACCAAGGCCAGAACCAAGCTAGAATCAGGTTCTCTGATCTCATGCAAAAGGCAGTGTCTTCCCAGAGTTTGACAAAGGGAGATGGAGGGATTGAGTCCTCTAGCCCAGATATCTTTCATGCAGATTTTAATTACTAGAATTTTTTGGGACCTGGTGATGTGGATCTGTATTCTGGACCTGTTCTTCAGTTCCAAAAGTAAGCTACTGGTAGGATTCGGTCCTTCCTAAACAGGTTTTCAAAGTGTCATCCGGCCTCTCAGAAGAATCCATCCATCTCAGAAGCACAGATACCTCTCAGCATCACATCTGCCACATCTAAGATCTGGTGGAGCCCATGAGCATACATATCTTGTTGACATCTGAGGAAACATGATGATTATCAGCCAAATGTCAGGCCTGTTGTACACTGTATTGCTTCAAACACAATGAGGTTATTAAGGCTTAATTACATAAGAAACAGTATACATGTTGTGCAAGCTTGTAGAATGCCACTTGCAGAAGTTAGGCAAGATATAAGAGTTTCCTAAGTTTCTATTATAGTTTTATTTCCAGCAGTATTCTTTGACAAACTAAATAAATTACTGCATGTATTGGACCTCTGAGGCTTGGGGCAAAGAATGGAAAAATTATTTACAAAAGCTTGAAAATATTTAATCACTAGAGGCAGGGGGCAACTGTGTTTTAATTAGAGGTTCCTCAGGCCATTGGCTGGCTGGAGGCTTTCTCAAACAGCCACACAAATGCACTGAATAGCTGTTTGCCAGCCTTAGGGTCAGGCCTGAGATGAAACAGATAAGATAATTGGCTCTAATGAAATCCAGAAGGCCTTGGCTTTCTTGTTTGAGCTTGGATTTGAAAAGTGCGTGTGGAAGTGAGGCTTAATTCAAACCAGTCCTGAACTAGGCCCGTTTTTCAGTGACTTTGATATTGTTTGAAGTTCTGAAAGTGTTCGCCACACCACTAGCCTGCTGGGCTGGGCCTCCCCAGTCACCTTAATTACTGAGCTTTATTGCTGACTTTACTACACAGGAAAGGAGCCATTATATGTTCCATCAACATCAGCTCTCCTCAGATTGGAGGAAAGGGCAGGGTGAAAGGCCACTGTAGGAAGGCAAAAACTTCACTTTGAGGTAGTCAGATCATTTACCCGTGTTAAATTTCACTGTGCTATGTGTGTACATTCCTCACAACACAGAAGCCCAATTTCCATTTTTTTTAGCAAGTGATTACTTTTCAAAACATTTTGTTTGTGTCTGATTAGCAGAGAGGTACATTTATTCTTAGAGGTGGAAAGAAAGCAAATTGTAACAAACGCCTAATTAATCATCACAGGGGGAAGAAATCTAGTTAAAAACTGTAATAAAGAGAAATTGTTCTTAATGCTTCTTTGAAGTGGGAATAAGTGAGGAAACCCCTATGGTGTGTTTGCAGACCTGACACCCTACAGAACTGACTCCTTAAAGCCAGCCTGATATCTTCAGGGTAACTTGTAAGGGGCTCTCCAAAAACAGAAAAGCTCCTGTGAAGTACTGTTAGGGCAAGCAACAACTGAGGTATTTTATCAATGTTAGTTCTGAATTATTCTTTTCAGGAAAATTGCTTTCAGAATTTGCTAATCTCTTTAGCTGCTCCAGCTGGTGGGGCTGCTGGAAAAAGAGGAAGCTGAACTTCTGTGCATGAATTTGTTTTCAGATTTAGACACCCTGTAGCACGAGAGGTGTCTCTTAGGCTTCAAGGTCCGTAGTCTGGGGCCACTGAGGTGCCTGGGAAGACTGCTGTGGGGAGACCTGGGACAGATCCTGCAACTGCTTAAATGAATATATTTACATATTAACTCATTAAGAAGTCAATTAGGCTACTAGCCAGAGTAAAGTTACACGTGTGCATTCATGTTTGCAGGATTGGGCCTCCTGAGACTATTGAAAGTGTATAATATTGGTTGATTTGTGCCAGATCCCATATTACCAACACTAGCACTTAATAAAAGAAATATCGATGAAAATTAGTTTCTAGTGGGACCATAGTTCAGATCAAGATAAGAAGCATTTTTTTTCAATGAGCTCAGGAAGCAAATTAAGAAGGACTGAAAAATCAGTCCTGTTAATGTCTACTCTGTGAGATTTTATTTTGGATTTTTGTGTGTTGTACATTTTTTGTGAAATTTTACTTGATTTTTGTTTATTTTCATGGAACTAAGATTTTTGTTTTTCTTAAATCTTGAAAATGTCGGATCTCTTCACAAAAATTAGAATTATGCATTGCACAGAGTATTCAGCCCTTTCCTTAAAGGCAACTCTTTTTCCTAAAGAAGGCTTCTGTAGATCGAGATAATTTCACCTTGTGTTATTTTATAAATAATATAAATATATTATTTAGAAATATATTTGTAATTAATATGAGTATATAATATTTGTTAAAACACAAATTTTATGTACATGTAGCTCAAAACTTTTTGCACAAAGGACTCGTATTTAAGAGTGCTGAGGGCTTCTTGTTTTTCTTCTCTTTCATATGACCTGTCACTTGAATATGTTTTATGTTAATAGAATCGCAAATTGGTTATATGCTTTAAAGAGAAGCAGCAGGTTTTAATATTTTTATCATCATTTTGTGAAATTTTAACCTGTTACACTCATAGCCAGCATCACAGGGAGCTGGTTATATCTCGATATGTATTTTGTTAGCACTAATGAATCTCTCTCTGAGCTGAGAAAATAGCTTTTCAAATCATCATAATTCATCACAATTATTGGAAAACAATAATTTCCCTTCTAATACAAAAGATTGTTTTGTGAGAAAACAGTGGTGTAAGTATCATAGTGGGAGAGTATGAGGGTTTCTATAAGCAATATTTCCAGATGGGCATACATTCTGATCTTTATTAAACGTAAGATTTTGTTTCCTCTCATTTTTTATAAAATAAAAAAAACAAGACACGAATGTCCTTTTTGATTCCATGCATTCTAAGACGTAGTTTGGGCTATTAATCTTAGCTATCATTATTAATCATGGTCCTTGTCTGACTTGTACTTTCAGCTGCATTCACATTTTAGAGAGGCTAATGTGATTGAGAGGATCTTATATGATGGTATAATAATATTATAGCATATTGGAAAAGAATTTTTGACTGGCAGAAGTGACATTAGGTGACCTATTAGTGATTAAGTGGATACTTTGTGCATATGCTTAATGATCTTTTCAATAGAAGAAATCAAATTATAAAATCTACTGGTGATTTAATTTGACCTTTGCACATCTGCTCACAAACTTTGTAAAGTTAAGTTTACATGGATGGTGTAAATCAAGCAGGGGATAGTGACTGAGGAAGCAATTTATTGCAGGAAAAATTCCCCGGATGCTTAAATCACTTATTTCCAAAGTTTCCAATCATGTTTTTAAGGTAGCACAATGCTTATTAGTAAAAGGGTCTTTTTTTCGTGTGGAGAGCTGGGGACTGCGCAGTTTAATAATTTCCACCTTGCTTACAATTGCTTTTAAATCTGCAATTTAATAAAAGGAAGTCTTAACAAAAATATTCATAAAGTAGCCATTACATGATGTAATGGTGTTGTGTATTTTTAGAACACGATATAGAACACACAGGAAATCACTGGTTGAGCAGAGAATAAATGTTGGGTTTCATTACTTTGACTACTTCTGTGAATTTGTTGCATCTTTAAAATGACAGATCTTAAAAAAAATGACTGTTAGATGTCACCCTTGTATGTACCCATGTGCTCTCCTGTAAATGTTTTCAGATAGAAAACCCATCTGCTTGCCTTCTAAGATTTAAAAGTAGATTTTAATCCTGCTTTTCATTATTCTTCCTTTGTATCATTTTAGAATGTGTAAAGAAGAGGTAAATTGAACCACTTGGGTTCAGTAAGTCACTTTTAGATGCAACGACCCCGACACATTATGGCAGGACTATGTTCTGTTGTTCATTACCTGTTTTTTTTACACTCTTTGATAATAAGAGGGTAACTTGAAGATAAATGCCATAAAAAAACATTTAATTGGATGCTGGCTTTAACTGCTGATATAATTATAGATGGCTTTTAGACGTCTTTTACCCTGATAAAGAATAGAGAAAGAGTTAATAAGGACATTACCTACTTAATATATATATATACATGTCTCTGACTGTGTCTTTTCATTGCTGTACACAGTAACAACAGTAGGAATAATTCACTGCAGAGAACTTTCACAGAGGATGCCATAGGTACATAACTCTTTTGACTAGGGATTTCAACTGGGATACGTTTCTCATACTGTGGCATATGCTATATTCTCATAGATTACTTTTGTGTGATGTGAGAGATCAAAGGATTGTACTCCTATTTCCATGACTACAATAAACTTGAAAAGAACAAAAGCTAATTCTGGTGAATATCACATAAAACCAATGGGAACTAACATGATTTAGAGAAAAGGACAATTAGAGGAAAAATGAGGATAGCATGCTTCTTTATTGTTCTTGGTTATAGTGTGAAGTCCTGCACCTGCTTGTTAACGAGGTCAGATAGAGGATTAAGAAAAACTGAGTGGTTTTAGTTGCATATTTTCTCCTAATAGCTCTGTTTCCTTAATTTAATTCATATGTACAGTATTCTGAAGTAACTACACTGCTTGATAGCGCTGTAATAAAACACAGGAAAATAGACAAAAATTCAATGTTTAAAAATTTAAGACTTCCCATTGTATTCTGTTTATTATTGTGCTTAAAATATTTTTTCAGAAGTGAAATTAAATTCTAACTGTAACGTGAAGCATTATTTTCAATTAGTAGTCAATCCTATCCTAGAGGTCTTTAAAAATGAACTAATAATTTACAAAACTTAAATGAAAAAAAACATATATTTTTATTTAATGGAATCTATTGCATAACTACAATTTGTGGCATATTAAGTTGTGTAAAGACTGTGGAATTAACAAAATGCTAAGTCCCTTATTGCCCATGCTGCTTGTGAATGCTATTATTCTTTGTAAACTCTAGATAAATATTGTTATAAGTTAGTATAATAGTATTAGCTGCCCAGATCAGACTATGACTTTTGCACCAAGAAGTAGCAGTGTACAAGCTGTTGAGAGGAAACAGAAGGTTCAGCCTGCTGTGTAGAAATAATTTGCATTAGTACCCTAAAGGAAAATGTGGAACACAGCCATACGTTTTTAGATCTTATTTGAAAAATTTGATTATACAGATGTGATTCACTTCCCTATGTCCTTTCTGCTCTGAACATGAAGAGACATGACTTTATATTTGAAAAAAGAAGCTTGAGTTCCTCTGCTCTCTACCCAGGATACCTTCTCTGCCCCAGTACCCTAAGACTGGATTGAGAATAGCGTTAATGGAAGGCTTCCTAAAATGGTTTCTCTGTGGGAGATTTTAGCTTGAATGACTGAATAATATTGAAGAAATTGTGATTTTTGGCTTCTCATTTCACACTGGGTTATGGCTAAAAACTACTATATAAACAGAGAGAAATTCAGGATCAAGTTCAGAAATCCAACCCCATCCCTGCAATGTAGGCGTCTGCATGTCAGCGAGGAGTCTGCTTTCCCACTGTGCAGCTCTGGGTGATGCCGCTCAGTTGGGTCAGCCCAAGTGAGATAGCTGTGTGGCTCACCCTTAACCAGGGATAGGCATTGGTTGTCTGAATAACTTCCTAGGTTTCACTGTCTCTACTGACTAGGACGTTGATTCAGTTTGCAAAACCCTACAAGTCACGCCACAGGAGGTGCACTGGAGGAGCGGAGGCTTACTGCTGTGGCTGATAGTTATAGCAGAAGATCTCTGAGACATTGTGCAGGTGGCTAGGAGAGGTTCCCCAAATTCCTAAAAGCCACTGGATATCTTCATGTAGGTAACTGTACTGAATCCTTTGTCTCCATGCAACACATTGGGAGTTTAGGCCCTCAGCTCCCATAGAGACTCCTACAGTATATCATTAGTTGTCAGCATCTGGATTTGGATGCCCTTCCTGGTTAGATGTCTCTCTGTTCCAGTTAATATTTATTTACATGCTTGAGGGAAAACTCAGTTAATCATGTTTTAATCCATATATGGTTAGGGATATGCTAAGCCAGTGTTTCAGAGCCTGTTTATACTTCTATACCTGCAAAGAAAGTGTAAACATGTCCAGTCCAGCTTTAAGCTTCAGTGTCTGAAGAATTCTTATAAACTACCCATGCTAATTGATTTTTGTCTTTACTGAACAGTGACAAAAACATGGACACACACACTGTAAATAGTTTATGTCTGTCCCCAAATTAATCTTTTCAGGCTGGAAGAAGCTTTATAGAGGCTAATATACTATGCTGACATAAATTACCTTTTCGTAGCAGTATGAAATATCCTGTACAAAGCCGAGCTCCCCTGAGAAGAGTTTTTCAGTATCCACATTCACTCATTCCGAACCTACACATCTTTGCATCTAGCTGCAGTATGCATTGTAGTCATATCCCTAGGGAAGGTCTCTCCTTCAGTTTATTGATTAAGTGAGAGGTTGTACACTTTCTGTTATATCCTTGCGTCGCACCTTCCTTAGACAGGATTGTTGGCTGCACTTAGACCAAAACACACGAGAACAAGAACCTGGGATGAGGTTGTGTTTTAGTCAGGTTGTGTTATATACTCCCTGAAGGGACTACCTCTCAACAGGGACCCTTTCCAGAAATTTAGAGCTGATAGTATTTATGAGAGTTCAGAGCAGTTAAAACACTGGCTAGAGATCTTTTAAATGGCTAGATTTCAACACACTCCCTATGGAGCTGGGATGGAGATAATTTTAGATCTGTCAGAGGAAGATCATGCCTTAATTGTACTTCATTGTACTATAAAAAATGAGACCTCTCCACTAGATTTAAGAGCCTATGGTACGGTGATCTGTGCGAAATCTTCAGGGAACTCATCTAGTACCTTACAGTGTATGTGAATTAAGGTTGTGTGACTAACAAAGGTAAAAATAGTCACATAAATATGATGGTTTCTGTAACTGATCTTTTCTAAAAGTATCTCCAACTTGACAGGGAGCATCTTTTCAGTGTGATTTATTCTGTAATATAGTACACTCCTGTGGCTGCCTTCCAAAAATGCTGTCTTGAGCATTTACTTATGAATAGAGCAGCCCCAAATCACTCAGCCTCATGACTCTGGCATTTCATTGAAAGATGAACACTGCTTTGCCTGTGGCACAGATGCCAGCCTTTAGAACAGAGTGTCTCTGAAAGCATGAAGGAAAAGTTACAGCTTTCAATAGCAACTCTTACCATGACAGAGGTCCACACTAAGCATCTCACTTTTAAACATTGTTGTAGTCTTCAAAAACGAGTTTGATATGTCATGGAGTGTGAAGTGACATGGTATAACACTGCTACTTTTATTTGTTAAAATTAAAATCAGCTAACTTCTGTCAGAGGTATGGTTCTTTAGTCTCTGATTCAAATGTTTTGCAATTCTCGCAATCATAGGAAAGAGATAGAGACTGTGTAATTTAGGCAACATGCAAGCTACGTCTCTAAACCTCATTTCTAAGTTGCAGAAATCTCTGGAGTTTCCAGAAATTTCCTCCACAGCAGGGCGCTGATTTGTAGCGAGTTTTCTCTTCCACTCA
Source organism: Cyanoderma ruficeps (assembly GCA_008694505.1). NCBI lineage: Eukaryota > Metazoa > Chordata > Aves > Passeriformes > Timaliidae > Cyanoderma > Cyanoderma ruficeps. Next base: position 21,587,082 of record VZDJ01000782.1, on the reverse strand, counting down.
CACTGGGGAGAGCAAGAATGTTACTGTTTGTCCCTGCTTGGGGCAGTGTTTGAAAACATTTCCTTGGACTGCGTGAGGAGAAAGGCAGTTTGAGGAATGAAAGCTTTGGCTGATGCAGTTCTCTGCTGGCACAAGGGCAGAGGTGGTAAGATAAATGGCGTTTTCCTACTTCAGGGATGTTCAACTGGAGGACATGCCTTTTACTGTAACTGGAACCTGTCCCAAGGGAAAAGGACATAGCATAGGGGACTTCACTGGACTTGGTAGCTCAATTAAGTGTCCAGCCAATGTTCTCAAGCCTGACGCATAAAAATGTGCAAGTAATTCTGTGGATTATGCTGAATGCACCCTTTAAATGATGGACCTGATTCTGGGGTGATGGTCTTGCCTAAGTGTCTTTGGCATTGTGTCTTCAGACAGATCACAGAGATGGCAAGGTAAAATGCACAAATGTGAGAAATTATGAAGGCCCAGGAAGTGAGACCTTGTGCTCACTTCTGGAAGATCAGTAACTTGCTGTACTGTTATGGATATTTGTGGAAAGTTTTTATTTATTAAGAAGGAAAACAAATAGCTTCAAGCTGGAAATTTCTGTCTGAATTCAATTCAACATATTTGGCTCATGAATCTAAAAGGTTTTAAATGCATGTCTAACTTTTTTTTTTCATGAGTATTCTTCAACAGATACAAATAAGATGCAAAAATAAAATATTTGGAGTTTCCCTTCAGAGATTAGTAAAGTAGGTAACATGATATTGTGCTAACCTGTGTGCAGGTAGGACACTAGGGAGTTACAGTTTTCCGTGAAAAACACAAATGGCTTCTGTAGAAATTTATGCTTCCAGGAAGAACAGCACAATGTACCTTAGACAACATTCAGAAGAGTAACATGCTTAGGTCAGTGAAGACATCCGGGATGGTCTTAAAACTACATTAAAAGGAAAGCAATTAAAGTTTGCAGGTCAAGAAAAAGTTAAAGTGGTCAGCATCTCTCAGAATAAAGCTCTTGGGTCTCATACATTCTCTCCTCTTTGAGATAACTGGGAAGTAAAGGGGATAATAGAAGGCTGGACTAATAGTAATGAACAAGCAGATGAGAGAAACCAGAGTAGAGAGAGAATGTAGATGAGGCAGAGTGGAAGAAAAGATGAGAGAAAACAGATGGAAGCCAAAAAGCCAATGAAGTGAGAGAGACAAGACTACAATGATTTACACAAGACATGGTGGAACTCCTCTGGATAAAACACTGAAAGACTTATAGCCTCAGTCCAACTCTGGAATAAAAAGAGAAAAACAACTTTTAACAGAGTTTTAAATGGGTTAAGGCGGAACTTTGTGAATCTTTTCATTCTGGCATTAGAAAGAGAGATTCTATGACAAGATGTTCTGATAGTATTGGTGACCTTGCAGAGATTAGATTGCAATAAACATCAAAAAAATTCCATGTTTTTTTGAAACAAACTTCAAATTCCTTGAGGTCTATTCTTTGCCAATATATTTTTCCTTTTAAAGCTGTAAAGGGCCTACAATTGCATCTATATTAAGTATTCATGTATAACATGAATTGATAACAAGAATGCATGTAAAAGGAGTTAAACAAAAGCCAAGACTGGAACACCATTTTCTTTTCTCAAATTAGCATGATTTAGTAATAATCTTCATTCCCTCAATAGTAAATCATTATTTACAGTTATTTGGGATTGTGAATTAAAAAATAATTCTAATTCTAACTGAATTTTTTATTTTATGGAAAGAGAATGTAGGAACTGTTCAAGGGAGCACAAGTCTGAAGAAATTTCTTATCAGGATTTTGATTCATTTGCAATTAGAAACAGAGCCAAACTGGAAGTTGCCTGTGTACCCTCTAGCTGCTGAAATAACAGTGGTTTTCAATTCTAAATGCTTTTTTGACTGTACAACATATGCATGAATTATAGAAATACTGAATATTCTGGAAATGCAGCAGCTTCTTTAAACATTCTTGAGCTGTATTAATCAAAGTTAGCAATCCTGCAAAAAGGAGATTTTAGATTACAAGCTAGAGTACTTCTAATTTGTTGGTTTACTCACAGCTCTTTTTTTTTTTCTTTTTCTTTTTTTTTTTTTNGGTGATTCAATGGAATTTAAAGGGAATGAAATACAGCCAGATGGAGATGAATATATCAGCCTTGGCAGGATGATACTTATTTTTAAGTACTCTTTTATCTTTGATGCTCCTCATCTCTATCATTGCTTTTCTTGGTGAAGAAAGCACTGCAGCGAGGTGATGGGAAAGCTGACTTACTTTTTATTGTAGCCAGTAAGATTTACCAGTTCTCATTCCACAGTCAAGTCTCTTCAAAGATAACTATTTCCTTCCTGACTGGGGTTTAACTTTGACTTACAGGTTGCCAGTATTCCCAGTGGCACAGCATCAACTGATGCTTGAGGTTGGAATTAATTTTTTGTATTTTTTGGATTTCAAGGCATAAAATAAACAAATTGTTAACAATTTAACGGCTATGACATGAAATTTAAAATTATGTTTTTGCTACTTCAATATCTTTTTGACTCCAATTTGGGTAAATAATATAAAAAACATGAATTATTTATTTGATGTTAGAAGGAACTCATTGAAAAACTACTTGACTAATAGTATCCAATCAAGTGTGCAGAGCTGGATGAAAAAAAAGGAAAAAAACATGAAGTATCCTATAAAGTGAGAAAACAAAAATTAAATTTTAGATATTATTTCATTGATCTTATGAATTCAAAAAAGTCAGAAAGTGTTGAAATTAGGACTGCAACTTGGGTGATTGTATATACAGCCATTCTGTAAATTCCCTTGATACTATACTAACTTAGGGTTCTGTTTTTTCTTCCAAAGACTGAACTATCTTACAGCAACACAGTACAAAAAGTACAGATTTTAATAAGTAATTTTTTCCTTAGCTGTTCATGCTGAATGGCTGACAAATTCTTTTTGCTTAGGTGCCAAGAGGGGGGTCGCAACTTAAAAAATATTCTGGATCACCTCCCATGTATTAGCAATGATAAAAACTTCCTCCTATTCACTGTAATTGCACACCTCCCTATGACAGCTTTGGCAATATCATGTTGGAAGAGCTATTTTAATGAAGAGTAGATGAGAATAGTATGCCAGATTTCTCAGCTGGTGTGAAATTCCATGTATTTAAATCTAGATTGGCAACTGGAATTGAAGACCTCACTGCCAAAAGGTTCAGTGTTTTGGAGACTGTTGGTAATCCAAAGGTAGCAGCATGAAAAGTGCTGCTTTTAACTAGTCCCTTCAACAGTTTACAAGATCTGTTGACAATTTCAAGTAAAGAAATGACAAAAGTATTTAATAAAGTAATGGTAACTTAATTGCAGTAAGTACACTAAAGCTGACTAAAGTCAGATCCTTAGGAGAGAAATAATTAACAAGTCCTGACGGGGTTTCTGAAATACTTGGAAAATTAATGCTTTATTAAATATATTTTGGCCTCAGTAAGAGGTCCATTTTTAGGACAGAGTGAAGAATTTGAATTACATGATACCTACATATTGTGTCATCCAGATATCAAACCTGGAATAACTATTTTATTTTATTTTTAAGTGAGGTTGATTTGAAGGTATATTTTACTTATATTTATTACAATGTTTTCTGAAACTTCACAATCATTTTACTGAAGTTTCCCGTTCAAGTTATTATATTATTTTGATTTTCACCCTGAGAGAGAAGTGGAAATCATGCTTGGGGATGTTTTTGTTGCGTGTTCCAGCACTGTAAATTTAGATGGACATTGAAAGAAAGAACTATGTGATTCAGTTCATTCTTAGATTTTCTTGAAATTAGAATCAATCTCAGTTTCCAAGACAACTGACTGTATGAGGATGGACCAGCCAATAATGAGAAACAGCTTTCTTTTTTATTGCTGTAGCATGTGGTAGAAAAAGTCTTTTTTGGTTCATGCTGTTGAGAACACTATCCAATTTATCACTCCAAAGAGGATCCAAAAATTATTAAAGGAGGTGTGAGCACTTCAGTTTTTCAAGAGAAGGACAGGGGCATAAGTTCATTGGGGAAAGGCAAATTCAGAAATGTCAGAATGTAATTTTTAGATCCTTTTCAGTTAAATCCCAAACTTCACCTTGATTTTTTTCTCAGTCCTTCTTTGGAGGAGGTCCTGACAACGTGAAGAGCTGATGTGAGTGATTGTATTGGCAAATGGAATCCCACTCTTGGGCTGAGTGGGATTGCCTTTCTGCTGTAAAATGCCTGGCACAGATAAAAAGCTTCCTCTATATACACCAATGAAACAGTTATTATTGATCTAGGACCACATGACACTTTTGCAGATGTCAAATGAAATCTGTTAGGACAAACGTTGCTTCATTGAAGTCAATGTAAGCCTAAGTGAAATATTAAATCATATTGCAGTATATCTGCATTTCCATATATATATTTCATTTTCATATTTCATATATACATTTCATTTCATGTTTTTGAGTCTGAGATTCCAAGCTCTTTGCTGTTCACTATTCTTTCCTTTGGGAAAAAAAAAAAAAGACACTGCACTGCAACATTACTGCAGGAGTCATGTCTTTCCTGAACTCTGTGGTGTGTGCAGTCCTTTTTAGAACTTTTTATTTTTTCTTTTTTCTGTATCCTTTTTTCCTCATTATGCCCATGAGTGGAATATGTATCCTTTTTGTACTATTATTACTTGAGTTTCGCTGAAGCTGATACAATATCTTCTGATCATCTTGGGTCTTGTTTCAGATATTGTTTTAATGCAGATTCTTTTACTATTTTTCTATTATATTAAAATTTTTATTTGTGACATTGATTCCTTAATATTTAAAGTTCTTTGTAGATGAAAATGCTTGCCTTTGAATTTTATGTATAAAACTATTTTCTTCATCCTACTGAAACCAGAAAAAAATGCCTGTTGTCTTCAACATGTCATATTTCACTTTGTATTTTCCTAAGCCTTAGTTCTCTCCAACCCTTTTTTTGGCTTCAGTCTTTATGTCATAAGTGTAACCCTCTTGCAGGAGAGTGTTTCCTCATTTTAAAACAGCCTACCTGATGATACTCCCTGAACAAGTCTGGTACTTTTATTTGTGAATTGAGTCCTTCCAGTCACAATTCAGTTGATCTCTAAGTACTGACATCCAATTTTCTCTGTCTTCGAAGTCTATCAGATTTCCTCTATTTAGTTGAGTGAAATGGGTGTAAAGGAAGAATAGGGACAGGGTAATATAAAAGAGACAGGATTTCGCCAAGCTACACAGAGCCAACACCAGATCACATTTCTAACCAAACAGTAGCTGAAAGTGCACCAGAAAAAGTTGTCGTTTCTAACACCGTGTGGTACCTTGGGATTAGTGCATTGGTAAGAGTGTCCCCCCTGGTCCCACAAATATCTTCTCCCTCCCTGAGAATTTTCTGGGAAAGCTGGAGGGAAGAAGGAGGACAAAAGGGCAGGGATTGAAAAGTGCTTTTCTGGGTTACCTTACATTATCGGTAAATGTATCTTCTAAATTCTCAATAAAATTATACCAGTATGGGTTCCATTAAGTGGCATTCAATTTGAAGACTTGAAGTTTTTGTACTGTATAAGCCTCATTGTATGAGGGAAACTGTATTTTTGGGCTATCGGAAAGAAGGCCAGCTGATCTGTTTAAATACACGGTAGATGTAGAGTTGGTCCAAACGAGTTTAACCAATAAATTGGTCCAAAGTGGCCCCAGCTCCCATGACAGGGCTCTGCCAAGCATGAAGCAGACAGACATGCCAGTGTTTACTTATACAGAAGTGGTGAATGCTGTTGCTGCCTGTAGCATCAATATCCTGCCTGTAGTATCAATTAAGATCAAAGGCACTTGTTGGTAAGAAAATGTCTATATTTTCCTTGTCTGCCACTGTTGTTTTTCAGCAAAAAACAGAATGAAATAATATATGTCTACATCTTCCCTTCAGAACATTAGAAAAATACTAGTCATGTGGGCAATTTTCTGAATAGCATTACTTCAAAGGAAAAATGTCAATACAGACTGAAATGGCAGTTGCTATCCAGAAAATTGTGAAATTCTTGTTTAATGATAAGCCAGAAAATCAGAGAGAAAATACCATTTAAAAAAATGGGAGAAATGTATATGGAAGAAAATATAAGACAGAGCAAGAAGGCGTCTGTAAAAGAAAATATGTAGAGACCTCTGAGAAAAAAATTAAGGCAACTTCATGAACTTTGTATTCACAACCATGTTGATGAATACAGCATGTGGAAAATTATGGTTTTGCAAATGGCTATGACCTTGATAAATAATTTGATTTCTAGAAAATGTTTTCTTTTCTTTTCATTTAAAAGGAAAAAAAATCCCCTTCTGGGCAAAATGTACTTTTCAGAAGTGAAGAAAATTTCTTGGTGAAAGTGCTTTTTCCAAGGGATCTCTGTGTCTTTTATCCAGTCAACCTATTGCTCCCATGAGAAACGCAACCACTCCAATTCATATCTCCAGGCATTTTTAAATCAGATTTACCTTCCTTTCTTCCCCTCATCTCACTTTTGGAAGAACTGAAAACTGCTTTACACTTGTCGAGTAATAATAATTTGTGGTTACATAAGCAGATTGCTGACATTGCAAACTAAGCTGTTGTATAATCAATAAAAGTCAAGGTTAGGTAGTGTATGTTCTCCATTCCTGCTGTGTGTCGGAGTGTATGCTATAGCCCCAATCTGAAAAGCTTTCCTAAGGGTTTTTTCATGAACAAGGAGTGTCGATTTTGGCCCTGGAGACAAACTCATACTCTAGAGCCCTCTCCTTTTAATTTATTCAAAACAGCACCATTTCCTTCTTTTCTCCAATTCCACCATTCCTGTGAAATGTCGGTAAAAGAGATACTAGGCTTTCCTTTCTCTTATACTATTCTTAGAGGGCTAAGTAATTTTAAAGATCTCAAGTACCCTAAAATACACTGAAATGTAGAATATGCTCAAAATAATGTGCTTTTCTGTAGGTGTAAGAAATTCCTTGACGACTATATCGTGCTATCATTTATTTTGTGAATTCTGTAAATGTGACACTTTGAGGCAAGTTTTTACCTCTGTCTTTAAGTATTTCTGATATTATAGCACTTACTTTTGTTTTCTTATGAGCAATCTTATTTCTGTATAATAAGATTACTGGGAGCAGTGAACTGTTTTAGTAGTATTATTAGTTTATTATGTTAACATTTTAGGCCAAATCTTTTATAATAAAATACTGCTGAGACAAATTACTTAAAAAATAAAAAAGTAAAAAAGCAAAACTGATAGTTATTTTATTACAGAAAATACTGTAGTATTTTCAACCTTGATAAGAATGTAATGTTTTCTAAACAATTATACAACTTTTAAAACAGAAAAAGTACCCCCAAATGTGATCATCATATTTATGGCAGAAAAGCTTCTAATTATTTACTTTCTTTTTCTTCCATAAAACAGAGTAATGAGCATTGAATTGATTTTCCTGGTAGAAACATGTTACACCATGAAAGCTAAATGATATCTTCACACTTGGTTGTAAAATTTGGCAGTGTGTATGCATGTGTCAGTGTCATTTCCCATACGAGTTAGAATGGCTTTGATAGAAAAATAATTGGCTTTAAATGATGAGATTCCATATTTAGAGCATTTTGCTTTCTCAGTGTTGGAGAGACTATTTTAGATTGTTCTATGTTTTATTTTAAACTCTGTCTTGCAAATTAAACCTCTACTTCCTCACTCTCATATATCATCTTCAGTTTTGCAGCTCTTGGAAGCCACATCAGTCCTTTAGCTAACAACTGGAATTAGTAAATAAATTGTTCACAAGAATGGCATGTTACCAACTAGCTTTATTTGAGATCTGAGAAATAACTAAAAAGTAATTTTTTTATCATCTTAGTGCTTCCACAAGAGTCTGAGAAGACAGAGGAATATTTGATAGAAAATGCAGATTTTCCAAACTCAGTTTTTCAGGGTAAAATGCTGGTGCTATTGCCAGTATTATCTTGGCCTATATTTCCATAGAAGGCTCTATGTTCGTATACTTTCCTTTGACACTTGCAAACTTGCCTTTTAAGGTAACCTTTTCTTTAAACCTTACTCATCTGAGAGATGCTTAGACCCATGGTTTTTGAACAAGCATATTTACTATGATCTTTAGCCAATCCCTTTACCTGTTACCACTGCACTATGAATTTTACTTTGTTTTGAATATGGAAATGGGTGTGCATAGTAAATGTGTATATACTTTTGCCCGTGTTTCAAGAAGCTGGATAATTTTAATTGACTATGCTATTAAATTTTAAGTGATTTCTGGAAAACACAAAGTAATACTTCTGCTCATAGCTTTTCTGTGTGTTAACTTTTCCTTATTTTGGTCCTTTTTATACTAGTTCAGAGACTCTGTCTGAGGCATATTATAGATCAAATGTAGAAGAGTCCTTATAATTTAATTGAAACCACCTTTCTAAATAATAAAAATAGAAGGATGAGCAGATATTTTAGACAACATTTCATATACTTTTTGTCTGCTTAAGATCTTGCAGTTCCAGCTGTAATAGAATTCAGGAAAGTTACACGAAGGATGCCAAAAGATTTATTCATTTAAAAAGGAACCCACAAATAATAGCCTTAGGCCCCAAAAGTGTCTTTAAAAGCCAAAAAAAAGGCAAGAAAACAAGCAAGAAAGAAATCAAACTGTTGGTGCTTCTAAAACTTTTCATTCAGTGGCACTTAGATACTCCTACAATTCTATTAAAATTTCTAACTTTATAAATGGTCTTTAAATGGGTGCATCTGTGGAAGACCTTGACCCTTTAAACATTTTGGCATGTGATTAAGTTCAAAACCATGTGCAAATGCCAGTGACATGAACATGATTTGCAGTACTGAGGATTTCGTATTGATGTGGTACTTTTTGCCCCTTGAAGAAATAAAGAAAAATATATTTTGTATCTCCAGAAAGCCAGTAAGGTAACTATAAAATAAAAGTAAGGACAGGAATACTGGCTGTTCTTAAAAAAGAAATAGAGAAGAAATAAAATTATTAAAGTGATATAAAAAGAAAACCTAGAAGAATAAAAGAAAATATATGAAAATAAAAGCTGTAATGATAAAACTTCTATAAAATGTATGTCTTGGAAATTAATGCAGACAAAATTGGCAGAATTTAGGTATGCCTTGGAGGATAAATCCAGGATAAAGCTGATGGTCAGGTGATAGTCATCAAGGAGTTTTGAGGGAATGTTCTCTCTCAAGTTTGGCTTTGATGAACTTGGGCTGACAGCAGAACTGGCACAAAGGATTGTCATGGAAGTAAACCAAAATTTTAGTAAGAGACACTTATAAACCCGGTACAGAAAAAAGTATTATCTGCAAGTTTTACAGAAATCCTGTGTAGCCTTCTGTGGGAGGAGACATTACTTGATACTGTGTTATGTTAAAACATATGTGCAAACAACACGTAAAAACAATAGACACCGTAAGTTCCACATACCTATGGGGCAATCCTTTAAATGATTTCTGATCTGTTTTTGTCAGAGAACATTAAACAATTTATTTTACCTTGTGTAATTTTAAGGTAGGACAACATAGTGGTTGTTTGGTACAGTATTTTATTTGCATGATGTGAAACTGAGAAATTGTAGGCAGACCTACATTCCTTCAAACAACAGACTGAGTCTCCATTTGGTGGCTAAATCCCCACTATAATAGCACTAATGTATTGTGTATATCTATATTACTGCAAAATACTAGTCTGGTATAACTGAACAAATAATACTGCATTTATAGGGTTTTTTCCCCTCCTTGTTGAAATTATAGACTTTAGAGTCTTCTGCATTTTCTCTCAAGGTTTTTCAAGAGACAACTGGGTCATTTATTCAAGGCTTTTACCAGCTTTTAGTTTTAGCTGATTCATCTGTCAAATGGGCAAAGAAATGCCTGCTTTAGAGGAGTATGCAATCAGAAACAGCTATACGGATTTATACCGGCTGAAGATATGAACCTTTCTATTTTTCAGTGTTCTCAAAGTACTTTGAGATCAATGGATGAAAGCACTGGAGGATTTTAGGGAAAGAGCAAATAATTTATGTTGCCAAGCCATTCCAATCTGCATGGATTATTTTTCTATTACATAAATTATTGTTCTGGGCTGGTATTTCTGCTTGTTTCCTTTTTAAATTAACAACACGGCAAAAGAATTGTAACTATTTGCATAAGTTTAGCTTTCTTTGGAGATTTCCAGCTCAGTGTCGTGGTGCTTGGAGAGTCATTTCTGCATTGGGTACTTCTCTACAATCTCTTCTGGGAGAACAAATGTTTGGTAGCATCCTAGCCATGTGCTTTGAATGTACAAAAATAGAATAGAAGGATAAAAGAAACAGAGTCCCTTGGCAGAATCTCTTTAATGTCTTGCATCTGATGTTCAGATTGGTGGGGAGGGGAGGATCACATGCCTGATGTTTTCTCTAGAACTACACCCAACTGGGAGCCATCCCTTGGCTTCTCTGCAGACAGCAGCATACCCAAATGGAACATATTAATTCTTTGGGGAAATCTCCTTAGTCAGACAAAAAGGAATCTTTTCAGCTTCCCAGATACATTCTCTGTTCCCAGTGCCATCAGACTGAAAGAAGAATCTGCACTACATTGATCTGGAAGACAGAGTTTCACTCTGTGAAACTGCAGAGGTTTAGATAAATAACTTCTGCGATGCAGCTGCTCAAGCTTTCAGGTTTTGACATGTTTATTAATGAAAATGAATTAGAAAAGAAAGAAACAGGCAGGCAGGCAAGATGCCCTTATAACTGCTGTCATCATTAGGTGAATATGGTATACCAAATATTTATGCTTCTATATGATTCAGATCACAGAAAATAAATATCACTTTTATGTGTTTTATTTTCTTTGGAGAAGGAAGTGGAGGAGAGTGTGAGTCATAGTGGAAGAATAAAATCTATTTCTTTTCTGACAAAAGCTGCTTGTTTTGTCAGAGAAGGATCCTAGCTTTAGCTTCAGTTTGCTGATAAGCTCTGGAGCCTGACTGGCTTCAAAAAGAAGTGATGGCCTGCCAGTCCCCAGTCTGTACCTATCTGGTGACCCATGGCCAGAAGCCAAATCATATTTCTTACTCCTTCTGGGCATAAGATAATCAGTGTTCCTAGCAGGGTCTGAATGCAGGCTGCCAGTGCACCCTTGCAAGGATTTCTGATGAGCAGAATTTTGACCCTTTGCACCGTAACAAATCCTGCCAGCTGCAGCCTGACTTCTGAGCATAGGGCTGGTCTGAGGAATCTTGGAAGGTTAACATGAATATGTATTAGTGTATGACCAATGTTATTTGCCTGCCTTAAAAAACCCCACACCAACATATTTTCTGTTATGATCAGATTCAGAGGGTTCTCTTCTTAGGCAGCTGGGAAGGGAAGTGACATAGTTATGGGAGGTCCCGAGGAGGTAGTCAGTGGTTGATTTCTCCTTTTTACTCCTTGCTGTGCCCTCCAGAATAGAAAAGGTGCAAGACACAGGGTCTGATGATTCCCTACTCCCAAGAGATAGTGAAGGATCAGGAACTGTCACTGCCTGTCCAACCATCCTGGTAGGAAAAGATTGTTTATAAGGGAGAAGTGATCTTCATGTGGCTTTCTGTAGGCTTTCTTTACAACTACCAACCTCAAAACATTTGTTGCCCCTGTCCATGGCAGAGGGGTTGGGTTAGATGACCTTTAAAGGTCCCTTCCAACCCAAGCTATTGTATGGTTCTGTGATGCTGTGATTTTCCTAAAGACAGATATTCATGTGAAGGTGCTAAAGCCTGAGAGATGACAAATGACAAAAGTTTGTATGTATGTCCTGGTGAAAGTAGGACTATATTTGAAAAGGTGTGTGTATTTCATTCTTTAGAGAACTTCATAAGATAGGAAAGTGTGTGTCATTTTCGTGAAAGAATTTTTGCCACAAAGCAGTTACTGCCAAGACTAGACAAAATTAGAGGCGTCCTACCTACATAAACTCCAAACCAAAATGCTGTTTTCCAGATGTTAAATTAAATGCCTGTAGATTAATGTAGAAGACTGCATTAGAGATTTAGGAGCCAAAGGTCTATATGGTCTTTGCAGTTGAAAGACTTGTGGCTGTCATCTTTTTGAAAGACCAAATAGTAGCTTTGACTGCTGTTAACAAGGACCAGGGAAACTCTGAGATGTTAAAGAGAGGAGTCAAGCTTGTTATTCCAGTAAAGAGATTTTTTTTTTTTCATTTTCCATGATATCTTTCAAAAAGAAAAGTCCTTAGAGATTCTTCATTATTAAATGAAGAACAGTATAAGATGGATGAGCTCTGAAATTCCACTTCATACGATGGAGGATGAAAAAGAAATGAACAACACAGGCCATACAGGTTAACTTTTCTGGTACACTGTATGCAGAGTTGCAGCAGCAAAGTTCTGTCTTAGTTTGTGAGACAGTGTTACAGCAAAAATAGGCTGTTATTTTTCTGGTGAAATGTAACAGACACTGTGTACATTTTTAAAAGAAAAAATTCTTTCTTTCAGAAAAACTCTCTTAGCTGTTTTTTTGGTAATGTGAATTCAGGTAATACTGAAAGCAGTAACAGAACACTGAATTCTAAATGTCACATCCAGTTATTAGCATTATAGCCTTTTCCTTTCTTTAGCTGAGATTTCTATATATCATTTCTGTAGAGATTTATGAATGTGCTACTATTTCCTGTTCAGCACTATTAAAGATGGTGTTAATAGCTATTCCTGGTTCTTTGTGTCAAAAGACCAAATGCTTTCAGTATTTAGTAATTTTTCTATTGCTACACAGTATGGCTGGCAGTTTTAATGTCAGACATATTTATTTAACAAAAATTTTGAATAAACTGTGTCTAAACAATTTTTGCTGCTTCTATGAAGGAGATTAAGGGTCACATGCATTGTTTTGCCCCATTGTTATTAAAAAATGTGCTGACATCTTTACACTTTGGAGCAAGGTCTTGAAATATGGTAGAAGTGTGGCAGATTTTCCCAATGTTCCAACTTATAGGACTCTCAAAGATTCTTTTGTGTATTAGGCTGGTGAGGCTTGTTATGGTTTGGCAACTTCAGCTAGCAGAGCTTCTCTGCACTGAACACACTCCTGAGTTTAGTCCGTGCTATACTCTGTGGTGCTGCCAATTTGTTTGACATGAAGAAATAAAAAGCAGAGCCTGACTTGAATTTGAGGAAATATGAATGGAGAGGAGGAGGGCAAAAGCTCAAGTGGCTGCAGATAGGGAGGGTTCTTCATAGGATCCCTCCTTCTTTCAGTGGATATGATGTATGGTGCTATGGGGACAGATGAAGATTGTGTATCAGCCACAGTCCTCATCAGTAATCAGGATCCATGCCACATGTGTTGCAGACGTGGGGAAGTCTGGAAAGTATGTGTTGCTTCAGACAATGAATTTGTAATTAGAGTATCGGAAGGTATGTACATAAGATAAGACGTGGCTGCCTAGGAGACCTTTATTCCTGATATTGTTCCCTAGCTTTGTGGAGATTAGCCTGCAAAAGCTCAGTCACTGTAGTGTCTAATGTAAGTATTCATATGTGTACTTTGTGAGTTATATCGTGGAACAATAGGAAAAAAACCTAGAGAAGCAATTGACTGCGTGCCTCTAGGCCGTGTCAGCTTGAACCTGCAGCAAGCTTGGTGGATATTTGTTTTAGCTGTTATAAGAATGTCCAAGAGTGAGCATCTCCAATTTTCTTAAACATTTTACTTATATCATTATTTATTCTTACTATTTAAAAGCTTGTTCCAGTGTCTGAAATACAGGTTTCCTGCTTCTGTTCTCAGGATACAGAACAGGTTATTTCTTTCCTCTTGCAACGACTTACTTATTTGTGCCCTTTAATAATGTTTGCTCCCATGTTATGCAAATCAAATAATTATAGTTATATTATTTATCCACTTAAGTTACTTTTTTTAGAAGTTTTTTCTTTGCTTTTGATCTCTCCAGTTGGTCTAGGTCCTTCTTGAAGTGCAATGCTCAGTACTGGAATCCATATTTCAGCAGAGGCCTACTAATGACATGTAAAAAAAGGAATATTTCACAACTTATATCACTTTACCTGCAGATATTTGTGGTGCAATTTCAGCAAAATCGCCAAAAAAATTTTAAGCGACCTCTATCCTTTTTTTTTTTTAATGTAAAACTATATTCATTGAAATGCTGTATGCCCTGACAAGGACCTTTTGCTTCATCTGAGTTTTCTTTTTTATGATTAACAAATAAAAGGAACATTTTCCTAATATTAAAATTACCTTTGAGGAAAGCAAAATAAAATAAAGTTTATAATGAATAAATCAAAAACTAAACAAAAGAAAAACCTAGAAAATTGTTAATATCATTAATGTGTCCTTTTTTTCCCACAGAAAACTTAAAACTTGCAACAAAAATATGATTTCTTTGGACTAAGTTGTTTATCAAATAAATTAATAAACACTGAACTTAAATAACATTACACATGCACAAAATTAATCTTCACATCCTGACCAGTGTAGACCAATTGGGATTTTCTAGAGTTAATTTATCTGTGATAGAACATTCATATACGCATTAGCTTTTTAATGTTGACCGTGTCTCCCTGATTTAGCTCAGCCATTACAGTCTCAATGTTTGTTGAACAAGTGGAAAAGCCATCCTTACTCCTTCCATTTGGAGTCAGCCTGAAAGAACACATCTGCAAGTGCAGAACACAGGGGCTCATCTTCTCCTTCAATACATCTTTCATGCTTTGAGATTGCAGAAGGGCAAAGTCAAAATGGTAAAATATCTGCGTATATGTTTGTCAAGGAAGGGGTTAAAAAAGTGGAATCCTTGTGACTGTAAAGGGCTGAATTATCTTCCTGACTCCAGCAGGGGTTGCTGTCACTAGTTTGTGGTTGTCACATTCCTGTTATGCTTGACCTTGGAAAGGCTTGACAACATAGTCTGGATTTGATTAAGGGAATTTCATGTTTTTCCTTTGCTAGAGTCACCCCCCACCTCGACAAACATTTAAAAATGTTAAGGAGTAAAAAAAAAAAAAGTTTGGAAAGCAAACATTTTCCCAAAAGAAATTTATAGTTCAAATTTACACCAAGTTCGCACTAACTGGAGCAGTCCGGGTTTCCAGTCAGGCTTTGAGAGGTCTCTGTAAACCATTAGTCACTTCCCTGGAAGAGGCAGCTTTTTATAGGCAGCAGGATAAAACAGACACAGATGTGTAAGTAATATTAGAGGCTTTCACATGTACCTGCATTTTTTTTCTCAGTTATAGAAAAGAAAAAAGAGTGATTACAGAAAGAAATTGATTGAAGCCTTGGACTTGAACAGGACAACCATGGAGATTGGTCGAATTAAAGTAAAATACCTTGTATTGTGCTTTTTTCTAATTGTGACAATTTATATAATGAAGATGGAAGTTCTTTTAATTTTATAACATTGGGTTCTTTACATTCTACAGGACTGTGATTATGCCAGCTGCCAACGAGTTTGATCCAGAAATTGTCCTGGTGTCAGCAGGATTCGATGCTGTGGAAGGCCACGACCCTCCGCTGGGCGGGTACAAAGTCACAGCGAAATGTAGGTATTACCATTGGCACGTGTTTCTGAGTTGGTATTTTTTCTAGCAAGGAACCTTATTATATAAGCCCAGTTCATGTCTATGTTTCTGTTTTGTGAGATGACAGCTGTGTCTGTCACCGAGGGCAGGGATTGTCCAGTAGTTTGTACCCAGAGATGTCTGGAGAGCTGCAGCGCTTGCTCAACTCATGGACAAGGCGGAAACAAACATGTTAGAGTTTCTGGCTCACTCCTTTCTGTTCCTCTTGGCATTTTTGTCTTGACTTTTTAAAGTATTACTTTTCTGGCATTCAAATAACATTTTAGAGGTTTCATGCTTTTCAATAGGCCTCAATTTCCAAATGCTGGAGCAAGTTACTTTTCTTTAAATATATACTGGAGATTTTAGACTTTGGATGCCTAAATCCAATCTCATATTGCTCTTTTGTTATTGTAATCTTTTCAGCTCCATGGCATTAATCCTGAATTACATCAGTGTTTATGAAGACCAAATTTTTCTAAAAGACTACTCTGTTGGGTCTCAATATTTGGAAGTCCATTTCACTCTTTCAGAATGTGTGCTCATGGCAGAGATTTCATACTTTCTGAAAGACAGGTCTGTCTGACATATCTCATATGTAGCACTCCAAAATCACTAGCTCTTACCAGACATTGTGGCCAAACTGATTCTGAGCCTGGTATGTTAAACAAGGCTGGATGATGCAGTAACTCTCTGTACAGTAATGTGCATTGTAACATTGCTGTATATCAATTGTTTTACGTGGGGCAACGCAAAATGGTTTCCTAATGCAATGCTGTGAATAATTTTCTTCAGTATATCTACTTCTATTCAGTATATTCAGTCTATAATATCACTTCAACAGTTATTAAATATGAATGCTGTTAATGGCAAATGTCTTGGGAAAAGTTTACAGAAGTCAATGAGACTTAATGACATTTAAAACACTGCACAAATGGACTCCAGTTCAGAGGATTTTGTCCTTCTAACCTCTGCCTTTTGTTACTGACCAATAGACCAAAGCTGTTTTTTACCTCAGGAGGTTCAGGGCAGACCTGCATATTTTTTATTTTAATTTTCACTGCATAGTGAACAGGCTCCCCTGAATACCAATGACAGCGATGGAGGAACAGAGTGACTGTCCATAGTAGTGTGCTGTGGAAAGGGGGAATGCAGAGAGCAGTGCAAGGACCTACCCAAAGACACTTCACACAGGTGCTAATGCACAAATGGAAATGGAGTATCCCTCTGGCTGCAAGTATGACATACTGAGTTTTAGCACAGCTTTTCAGCTTCATACAGTGGCTGCACTGAAGAGGAAAGAAACATAGCAGGCAGTGTGCATGTTTGAGTGTCATTTCCCTGTGTATTATGATTTTTAGTGAAACATTCTGCAGGAAGAGGTGAAAGATCTACTCGCTGCTTTTTTCCGTGTGTGGTTCCTGGTCAGTGGCACCATTCCATGAGCTTGTGTGGGAGGGAGGTGAGCTTTCAACTGGCACTAAATTAGATATTTTGTTGAGAACCGTTGTGTAACTATCTGTATCTGTCTGTTGAGAAGGTATTCTATGTGTCCCTTGAGGGTGCAAGATGCTTTGGTGTATGTAATATTCTGGCATAGCAACTTCAACAACTTAGCTAGAAATTGCAGCAAAGAAAAACTGTCTTACATTATAATTAGTGCTAATTTTCATTCACAAATTAATAACTCTTCTTAAGTTTTTTTTAAGAAATCTTAATGCACTTTTTAGTATAAGAGACTGTGCATCTACTTCTGCATATGTATGTATCTGTAAGCAAAAAAGGTGATTTTTTGCTTACAGACAAAAAAAAAATAAAAGCCAGTGTAGGTGGCTCTTGTCTAAATTAAGAGAAAAGCCGAGATCGACTCAGATAATGATCATGCACCTGAGGGACGAATAAAGCCATATTTACAGAGCCAAAGGAATTTATTATTTCCCCAAAACAAAATTCTCCACATTCCACCATACTATTTTAGAACATAACATACTATATGTGGTATGTAGGAAAATGAACACTGTATTAAAAAAAAATAAGGTCCAAAGAGAAGCTTTTATATTAGAGACTAAAAATAGATATTTGTGCAAAGTTTTAATATACTTGGTTTGTAATAATTAGAAATTATATGCCAACAAATGGAGTTGAACCTGTAAATAATCTTTCTTATTAAGTTTTTGGCACTTTGTATGTATTTAATACATTGAATTTTCTGATTTCTATGATTTAATACAAGCTTTGCAAATTAGGGAGAGATTGACATCAAAGGAGAGGAGATAGATCCTTAGCTACTAACCTTGCTCCTAAAGAGCATTTAGAAGCCACTAGATACTTGATAATGAATTATTTATGTCTTTCCCTCAGAGTACAATCTAAGAGAAAAAATCAAAATATATTAACCAATCAACCATCCCAAGTTATAAAGTAAAAGTCATTGGATGAAGATAGCAGATTGAACTAATTACAGCTTTGGAGTAACCTTATTGCAGACAATTACATTCAGCAAAAAATGGTCTGATAAATCTGCACAGTTTGAGAAATGTAAACTGTCATCTGCTGTAACCCAGAATTCTAATTTTTTTCTGTTTGTTCATACAATCTTATTTACTGAGGAGTATTTCTGAGTATGCCATTTCTGATTAGTAAAGAAATATGACAGCAACAAAATAATCATACATATATTTATTTGCAGCTGATTTTAAATCTATGACTCTGTTGTGCATGTCAGGATTTCTCACAGTGAGCTGACTCCAACTCCTCTAGGAGGCTGTGGAGTGGAATCTGGCCAACTGAGGTCAGTGATGATAGCAGAGCTTGGAGATATCTCATTTCCTAATTTATCTCTTCTTGTATTAAGTAATGAAATAATTAATAGTCCTTTTCCCATTAAAAAAAAAAAGAGATAATGTTTAAAAAAAGATTGGAAGGGAAATTTAAATCTTTCCTATCTTATTGTGCTTTTCAAATCACTATTTTTTCAAAGTGGCTTTGCAGTTCATCCTCATCTGTTGATTAGTTTTCACTAAATGAAGCAATATTTAGCTGAGTTTTACCTGTCTGCGAAACAGATTTGTTTGGTGCAATGTAAAATTGAGAATGAGCATTAAGTAAAACAGTTTTTTCAGCCCCAACTTTGAGGATTTCACAGGCACATTTTTCTTTATGTTAGCTCTTTGTGCCAATCCTCTCTCTTAATGAAGTGCTATGATTTCAAAAGGTGCTTTTATAATACACCTACATACACATACACATCTTGAAATATATACTCAAGCCATGTGCATAAACTTTGTGATGGATTTTATATTCTTTTAAGAACAAAAAGGGCTTCAAAGATTTGATATGACTGGTGGCATATGGCAGAACTTGTTGCTGCTGAGAAGTTCTCAGTCCTTTGGTACAAGCTACATTCCTAATACCTTAGTAAGGAAAGGCAAGCTTTATTGACAACACTGATGAAAGGCCACCTAGCATAATTAGAAACAGGTATACTTTAGAATTCACAGTCACTCTGCCCTGAAGAAGGTCTTCCCCCCCCCCCCCCNNNNCCCCCCCCCCCCCCATAAGGGTTTGTGTCAGAAAAGGACTTTGTTTTTCCAAATAAAAACTTTTTGTCTGCTAAAACTATCTTTACTCACAGACATTGCCTTGCCTGTGGCATTATGCTATGGGAACTGCACCAAGTTTGACATCAAAAAGCGAAGAGAAGAAAGTGAGGCAGATGTCATGTTAAACTTCTCTGGTAGTCCTCTTGGCCCAGGGTCTTGCATCAGTTAAAGGCGCCAACTCTTGCTCAGGAGCTTCTCTAATATCTGGTACATTCTGTCAGGAATATCCAGGCAACTTAGCTAAGATTTTGTTTTCCGTGCCCCTTCTGTAATGACTCAAGATTAACTTCATTAACTGAAATAGATCTATACTTAACTTTTACAATACTTTTATAATACTTAACTTGTGTAATGTTAAGTCCATCTTCAGTACTAGCGTGGCTCTGTGCCTGTTGCTTGGCTCAGTGGTTCCCCAAGATGCAAGGTGAAGGTGGGCGC
Organism: Cyanoderma ruficeps; assembly: GCA_008694505.1. NCBI lineage: Eukaryota > Metazoa > Chordata > Aves > Passeriformes > Timaliidae > Cyanoderma > Cyanoderma ruficeps. Next base: position 21,567,394 of record VZDJ01000782.1, on the reverse strand, counting down.
ATCAGCTGGAACTCTCACACACAACTCTTATGCAGAGTAGCTATTGAAGTCTTTGGGATCTCTTTGTTTAGATCACAGACTGTAAAAGCCCTTTGATTTTATTGTAAAATCAAAAATTGTAAAATATAATCAAATATTGTAAAATATAATCAGGTGAGAAGAAAACATGTGTCAGTTCCTGGCTAGTCCAATGGTTTCCTTTTGTTATTTGAAATTTATGTTTTTCAATAAGATAAGAAAATATGTATTATCAAAACATATTTTTATCAAATTCACTTTTTGTACTGGAGTAATAAAAGTTGCATTTGCAATAAAAAAATAAGGAAAATAACAGTAGAAGAAATAATGGGAATAAAGGAATTTTATGTTTAGGATAGTAAGGATATGCCTAAACAGTATGAATCTATACTCTTTTCTATTATTCTGATGATCCTTAGAGGAACTACTGAAGATAGCACTGAAACACTTTGTCCTTTATTTTACAGTTAACTTTTACATCATCTTCTAAAATGTATAGTATTATCACACGATTTGAATTTTGTGTAGTGAACAAGTCTGAAGAAGAGCTGTCAGATATGGCAATAAATTTGCAAGTAGTTAGATGTTGTAAGGGAACTGTTTTTAGATTTAGCTCTGCTGGCTGAAGAGATCCATGTAACATTATCCTGAGGTGAAGTACTTTCTCTTTGTTTTATAGACTAGCCCTTAGAATAATGCTTGCACTAAAGCCACTGGGATCACTTTACTGTTCAAGTAAATATTCTACATATTCATTAAATCGTGACCATTCCATAAACAGAATAAAGTAAATAGAGAAGTGCCAAGCAAGAATGAAGACCTTTTTCAAGGTACTTAACTTCCTGAAGCACTCCGTTTTTTAAGGGCTATGATGATTTACTGGAGTTTTCCTGTTGTTTTACTCTCCTATTCCAAAGATGCTATTTGACACCAGAGTGCAAAATAAAATCATCAATTAGCAGTGGAAAAGGATACCACTGTGGGCATTTAAAGAGTAAATGATATTTTGTCTGTTGGAATATTTGTCTTCTGTTATGCCAAATTGGTAATGCAAAGTTGATCCAGTGCCTGGAATAGAACTGATTCTGTCTAAGCTGATTTGCAACTTTTAATGTTTTTATTTGAGAAAATTGCCATAAGTCCCTTATCAAGAGCTGCATTATGCTGTAATACACTCCATTCTAGTGGGGTCAGTGAAAAAAGTGCTGAAGTTATTAGCAGTTTCCCTTCTCATGAGCCCAGGTTATTTCCAAAGGATAAGTGGTAGAAATTAATGTATAAAAAAGACTGCTGACTTACACATAGCCAACAGCTCTTCCATGAGGAATCTCTTCTCATGGCTGAAAATTGGAAGAATACAAATAAGAGCGACCAGGTCGAGCTTGGGGGCCTGTTGATTTCCTGTTGCTTTGCCCTTCACATTTCAGTTCCAATTCCCACTGTGAGTAATGAGTTTTGATTAAAAGATCTCTGAATGAAACATAAAATGCTATAAAAAGCTAAAATACCTAGCATCTTGGCACAAGCAAACTTTGAAGTAACGGGCACAGTTGGAATAAAGAGATGACTGATTGCTGAAACAAATGATCTAGCATGGTGTGCCAGTCACTGGAAGGCTTTAAAGGGTCTTATAAATAGATGGCATCCTTACAGTTAGGTATGCCATAGCACACTCACGCACCAGAGGCTTCATGCAAAAGTTTTTTTCAATGACTAGTCTTTTCTTGAGCCTTCACAACTGTCCTAATTTATCTTGGAATTCTTCTCAGTTTCACACTATGTTTTGTGTGTAGTATATGGGTTAGAAACAGACCAAAGGCTAATGCTAGAAATACATATCACTGAATTCAAATGCAGAGCTGCCCAGGGTCAAAGCCTGGTACTTCAGATATATTTCAGAGATAAAGTTTCCCATGTGCCAGCTTCAGTATTTCTAAAACATTCCATGTGACTAAGTATTTCAAGTACTTAAAAGGCTATATATGTTCATTGGTTTTGCTTTGGGTTTTGTTGGCTTTTTTTCTTTCCTTTTTTTTTTTTTTCCTGGAAGTACTTAGTTTCTAAAGGAGTCCCCAGATAATATTGTTGCTCTCTACTGGAATTGGACACCCTTGGACTGCCTGTGAGTGTTTTTGGGTAGAATGATTATAATGTCTTTGGGTAGGAGCTTCATTTTCTTGTGATTGTTTGAGTCTTCTCCAGCTCTTGACTCCAGGAAAGAGTCCTGACTGGGACTACTGGGGCTAATGTGATAGGTCAAAGGAAGGCAGGGAAAAGGAGTGCCTGCAAATTGGCAGCTGACTAAAGAGAATAGTAGTAGCTTGGTAGCTGTTTTAACACAGTTTGAGTTTCTGAAAATAGCATTCCAATTTTATAATGCCATCTCTAAACTCTTCACAATAAAGTCTTTGTGACTCTGAGAAACTATGAGAAGCTGTGATCTTGGTAAGTCTGGCACTGACTGCTGCTGACTGCAATTTGGCAGTGGGCAGAGCTGCTACAAGCAGCTCCTTACCATACAAAAGGGTGATTGCACTCCACTTCCCCTTCTGAGTTGTCCATTATTTACCTTGTGCTGGGCCAGCTTCTTGTCAATCTCTCTGTAAATGCATGGAGCATTAACTCATCAACCCATAAAGTCAAAAAAGTGAAGAGACTTCTATTGGGCTGAAGCTGAATCAGATTATGGACGGACCAGTGTGTGCCAGAGGCAGCAGAAAAAGGAAGAGATTGCATAGGATAATTTATGGTAGCAGTAAACTGTTAAATTACTTCAGTTGCCACAGCTGCCTTCATTTCTGAATTCTCCTGAGTTCAGAGATTTGATTTTTCTGACATAGTTTGGTTATCTTTGTGGTACTTGAGGTGATAGGATGATTATCCAGGGTAGATCTTCAGCTTTTGACTCAGAGCTAACAGCATTGGAGATGGATTGGAGCAATGATATGGTTTTTCACTGGGGAGTGTCCTCATTGGTATCAGACATTTTCTTTGTGTCCCTTTTGTCTCTTGGAAACTACAGGATACCCAGTAACTGGCAGCAAGAAAATGTAGCATCAAGACTTTGCATCCAGTTGTTCTCTTCTGAAAGCAAAGTTTGGGTTTTCTCTAGGGTGATTTCTTGAATACTCATTAAATAGTAGTTTGGTATGATCCAAAAGACATCTAAATAGATGACAAATTAATTGGTGACCAAAATTTAGACATGATTATTTTCACAGGATTCACTGTAAGAAGTAAAGCTTTTTGGTTTCCTTTTCCTTGTGGCCTGGAGCAGTCATTGCTGTATCATATCCTATGGTTTGGATAAGTACCTTTGGACATGGCCCTGCCTCCTAAATCAGATTATATTTATTTACTCTGGCGTTTGTATTCCTTAAAATTGCTCTTGCAATACAAATATCGGTGATCTATTTGTCAGTAATTTCAGGATCTGGTACATTATTGGCTTGTACATTACATTTACATTTTATAATATGAAATGTAGAAAATTTCAGTAACTCTGCTCTCTGAGAAGGAGTAGTCTGTTGGCTTCTGTGTAAGAGAGATTGGAATTCACTGTATAAAATTAATGTCCTCTCTAGGACACAGCATAAAAAGGCAAATGTGAAGATATAAGAGGAGGAGTCCTTTTCTCTTTTATTCTTTCATTTAAAGAAGAGTTAGTGCTTGGAGAAATTCAGAAAAATTCTGATGTTTGGTTGAAGAACCTGTTTTCACATACTGGAAGTAAGCATATGTTGATGGCTTGGGCTGTGGACTTGACCCATGAGAAAACAGTGAATAATTCACCTCATTTACTGAGGCTAGTCAAATCCTTGTCTTCAGATTTTGGGGCACTCATGTCTAACTGGACACATAAAACCCATCTGAAGGATTCAGAAATCTTAGTACTGATTTTGTTATTGCCCAGTGTTTTAAATACTGTCTGGCTAACTGGGGTATCTTCCAGAAAGGGTCTACCTGAGCAGAAAGGGAGTGAAATTAGAAATATTAGTAAATAAGCATTGATTTTGCCTGCTTTTTCACTTTTACTTGGCCTTTCTTTCTGCAAATGAGCCAGGAGAGATTTCTGTTTCCATTCCCAGGCCTGCCTCTCAAAGAGAAGATCTGTCTGCTGGCTAGTTAACTAATTGGTCCAAGTGAAAAACCACCTGTATAGCATGTTCAGCTATGCAGTGTCAGTCCATCTGCAGAATGCATCAGGTGCCCATTCCTTGATTTAGGGCAGTTGCTGGGGACGGGGTAGAGGATACATTACAATGGGGAAAAAGAGAGAATCTACAGAACCACTAAGAGTTATTTTCCCTTTTTGGTCATCTTCACCTATCTCTTAATGTTTTTTTCTTTCATGCTCCAGTAGCAACACTGGCTAATGTCAATTACTTACGTGAGAGATGCAAAAAAGGTAAAATTGATTGTACCTTCTCTCAGTTTTGAAATTAAACTTATGAAATCATTTTCCTTATTGAAAAAAGGGGACTGTCATTTAGTAGAAGAAAGGAAAGAACAAAGTTGTCGTGGGTTTTTTTGTTTTTATTTTTTTGCTTAGGGAGTATTAATCATGTCAGATTACAATTTAAATAGAGCAAATTAAATATAAGTTTTTAGGGCCATTTTGAAACTAATGGAGCTTGACACAGTGTTCAGAAACTTGCCCGTGCCTTTTGCAGGATTGGGTCCTGAGAGAACATTGTTGAAAGACATCTCCAAATGTGGATTTCTGCATTACAAAGTGTCTGATCTTTTATAGCATCGTTGCACTGGGAATTAGTCTTGTCTTTGGGAATTTGTAGTCTTTAGTAGAAGAGCATGATTTATGTCTTAGAATTTAACCATTTTCTGTAATAAATAGAAATGTGCCACAAGTATTTACTTGGTTGCGCCATGGGAAAATTTTTAACATATTGTTCACAGCTACAAAATGCTATAAAAGAAGGCTTGTAATTTGAAGACCCACTATCCTTTGTGATTTCTAACCAATAGATTGATTAAATATCTTTCAAAAGAGACAGCAGCCAAAATGTTTACATCTCATTAGGCAGAGAAGAAGAGAGCACACACAATTTTGATTATGAGCTTGGATGGTTCATTTCTTTGGGCTTCACATCCCCACTACTTAAGGCAGACTGTAACTTTAAGATGTTATCTCTTGCCTGCACAAATAAACAGCCAGTTATGCTTTTTATGGCGGGTACTTCTCAAACCAACAGGGGATTAAATGATATTAGCTGGAGTTTGTGGCTCCCTGCTGAACTATCATGGGCTCCATGGATTCCTGTCCCGAATATTTGACAGAGCAAACACCTCTTATCTGAGGTGATATTCTCACACTGGCCTCTTGGCCATGGACTTCAAAAGCTGATCACAGGGAGGGCTTGAGAGGCAATAACCCTTAATATAACAGTCTCTCCTGATAGGGATAGACAAGGTAAAGGTAAGGCGTCTCTGAAGTTTGCTCTTGTGTGTTTAGCCCCATGGGGTGATAAGGGGCCATCTGTTTTTTCAGTCTGCAAACTCATCTTTTTCACACTATCCCAGTATCAAGTACACATTAGGTCTAACTGGTATCAGCACCAGCAGTTCTTCAGTAATCTGAAGAGGTTTTCTTGGTATTTTTAGCTTTGATGCCAGCAATTGTCTTAGCTGCTGTTGTGTTGGGTTTTTTTTTTTTTTACAAAGCAAATATATAAAATAAAATTTAAAACATTCTGTTCAAGGTACCATTGTCACAAAGAAAATAAGCTATTGAAATAGGTGAAAGTTTTGAAAGTTATGTTAATTACTTGTGGGTAAAGGAAAATTTTTGTGTTTAACTGTGTCATTAAACTCAAAACATCAGTTCATGGTGGTAGTTTCAAAAAGTCACATCAGCACGCCTTTATTAATTGTTGAAATAGAACATCAGTACTATCAGTTCTACAAGCTAAAATACACTGCTTCAGGCCTCAAAACTATTATAAGAGTTAGTAAAATGCTACTCAGATTTATTGTGGAGCTCCCAGAACATCTTCCTTCATCTTTTAAGTGTTTCTTTGCAGCCATTTTTTTTTATCAATTAAATATTTGGATTCAGTTGCAATCTCCTGATTATAATAGCTTTATATGAAAACACTGAATACTATGAAATCTGCAAAAAATGATGCAAGTTTCCAACACTGGCACATGAAAAAAAAAATCCCTCATTTTTTTTCAGCACTTAATAACCTTAACTTGTTGTTTTGTGGGGTGGGGGTGGTGGCTGTCTTTAAGGAAATTCTTCTTGCTTATAACAACTAATTGCCATAAAATTTCTGGAAATGAAAGAATGTAGATCCTAATCCCACAACCTTTTACTTGCTTTGAGCAGTTCTGTTGATTGAGACTACCCCACCAACCTGATTAAGATTTACTAAAGTTAGTAATGTTTACAGAGACAGAGATTGTAAATATTAATGTGGTACAGAAAACATGCAAAAAATTCTTCAAAATCATATTTACATGAGAACGCTGCTATTTAAATACTTCCTGAAATCTTATAGAATTGAATTGAAAAGAAGTAAAAATTGTTCTATTTTAAAATATATCCATTTGAAGTGAATTTACTAATAACTTATTCCTTTCATATTCATTCTTTTCTCCCCACCATCAATTATGATTCATGTACACTAAAATGGATCAAGAGAAAGATCTTGAAAGATCTTCTTTGGAAGAAGAAATTAAAATTAGATAACTGTCCAGAACAACAAAGTATTGTTAGTTAATAAAAATTCACTTACTTGATGTTTTCTGTTTATGATGGCAAATTAATCACATATTTGTTTCCTTTGATCCCTAGTCTTATCCCTTTTCCTTAAATTCCTCTTGTTAAAAAAAATTCTCTTTTTGATATCTGACATTGCATCCATTCAGAAGTAATTTGTTTGTGAGAGCTGTTTTCTAAATGTTTTTTACTTACTTAAAACAGATTAGCATTCTCTAAAAGCTAAATAAAACAAATCTGTTTCATTTAATAGTGGAATGTGTCCTTTAATGAAATGTCTGGTTTTTAAATGTGTTAGCTTTAAAATTATTTTCCTAATATGATTAATTAACATAAATATGAATGTAGTGATTTATTTTTATGGAAAACAGATTACTGACATGTATTGCCATATAATTTGTGTTTTTATTTGTGATTGCAGCCAGGCATAATGTGTTTGGTTTTGTTCATCATTTTCTTCTTATTAAGCAAAGCTGGTTTGCAAAGAATAGCTTAAATTGCTTTGCATAGTATTTTTATGCTGCCAAGAGAAATTATAAAATTTGAGATATATATATATCGCAATAAAAATTTATAATCTTCCCAAGTTTGTTTTTAAATTGTTTTTTAAATTTTTAAAATATATTTCTTTTTAAAATAAACGGAAATATTATTTATTTCTGTTAAAGAGCTTAAGTTATCCAAAATGGAAAAAAATACAGAATATCTTTAATTGGTTTGAGGTTTTTTTATGGTAAAGAACAGCTATTGACTAAAAGATCAAATCCAGTTGTTGTTATTTGTATCTATTTTTATTTCTATTTAAAAAGGTAGGATCTATAGTCTCAGAAATCCTTTGTTTTCAGTGAAAGTTATTGCAGCATCTTTTATGGTCCCTACAGGAACTGTTTTGCAGTAAAATTGCTTTTTACTCTGACTGGTCTGTGTCCTAAGAAATTTACCAGGAATTTCAAGAAATCTTGTCAAATCATCTTTGAAATAGTTGCATAATTAAGTCAAGTGTTTGAAGCATGATAACACAGAAGTAAAAGTGGCAGAGTGGAACACATTTTGTCAAAATTTCCAAAGCCAGCATGAACAGATCAAAAGAATTTTTCATTCACTTAAATATTTGAGTAAGCAGCATTTTTAAACCCTGGGGAAAACAGTAAAGAAAATCCAAGTAATGCGATGCTGTTTCAAAATTGTAATTTAATTAATAAATGTGTTACATCAAAGTAATTAGTTATCCAAAAATAATTGTGGTCTTTATGTGACCATGTGAATAATTTATTTTTTTTTCTAGTTGTGCTAACTGCACCAAAGTAGCTCTGTGGAACATGCATGAAGACAGTGCATATGTCCTGAACCATGTAATTTTTTTCTTTTAGCTCTTTTTGGGTGCATCTATTCCCACACACGGTGGACATTTCTGGGATTTCCCCAGCATGCTTTTTGTGGAAAAACATTGAGATCACAAAAGCTGAAGATATTTAAGAGATCTTTAAGGGAAAAAAGTAGTAATTCTGAAATGTTTTCATCCACCAGGAGTTTCCTTCCAATTCACTGGGAATTGCTGAAGGTTTTTTCAAAATCACATTACAAATTTGAAAATTATCTAAATGAACACTATTTTTATAATGTTTTAGGTTACTGATAGGGAGTAAAGAAGATTACTTTAAAAAAACACTTTAAAGGGTGTGTGCAGTTTTAATGGCTTGAGTGAAACAAAACACCAAACAGGATGTCCTTGTCCCCTTTGAACTTGAGGCATCACATTGACGTGAAGCTACTGAATGCTCTCATTAGTTATGTGGTGCTGGAATCCACCACATAGACACTTAATGAAGATAAGTTTTTATGTAGTGCTTTCAAAAAAGAATTGGAAATTCAGTCTGATCAAATTTAGCACTCTGTCACAGACATGATCAAGTTGGAAAATCAACAGAAAATAAAAGAAGTGGCAGAAAAGAAAGAAAAAAGAAAAAGAAGAAAAAAAAGAAAAAGAAAGAGAAAAANAGAAAAGAAAAGAAAAGAAAAGAGGAGAAAAAGAGAAAAAGAGAAAAGAGAAATAAAAAAGAAAAAGGGGAAAAGATTAAAATCTAGAACATAAAATAATAAGTGTCTTTCACTCAGACAAAATAAGATTTTCCTTATTGTAATTTGCATTATATAGGTAAAAGAAAGGAAAAGTAAGAGATACTACTCATTTGCATTTTTTGCATAAAATTTTTCAAAAATACTTTTAAATTATTTACCTGATTTTTTATTATGTGTCATTATATTGGAAGAAAATTTTGTAATTTATTTGAATGGAACTGAATTTGAATGGAATTTGTCAGACCTAAACCCAGTATTTTTAAGAGAAAAAGTAGAAAAGAATCCTCTATTCCAAGGTGGGGCATATACTTCAGGCAGAAACTGAGAAAATATATTTAGTTCAGTAAACAGTCAGGCCTGTTCTAGATATATTTCATCTGAAAGACAATAGCAGTCTTTTGGGTTTGGCTGACTACTGACAATTAGAGCATCATAAACCAGATGTCAAACATTATATCTTGAGTAACTTTTTTCTTCAATATTTGCCAATCCCTCTTGTCATCATGGCTCAACTACATAATTTAATCCATTGGATTACACTGTCCTTCATCAGTACCTGTTTTTGTTTTATTAAAACTCGTGAAAGAAAGAGTATCTGTAAAATATATTGATTTGCTCTCAATGTTTCCTTAGCTTTTAAGGAAACCGATGCACAATCTGTAAACTCAGAAATAAACATAAAATGAAAAAAAAAAAAGTCAGATAAGAGGCCTCTCATTACTGCAGGCATATTCCCTGAACAGTTTTATTATAATTATATCTCTGTCATTGAACTGTTCCTTCTGTGTTAGTTTCAACTCAGTGACTTTTAGAATTTAGTGTCTTTGGGAGATAGACCTGTGGAGATTTCATTGGTGAAGCTTGTCCCTTGACATTTGCTTCAGTTTCTCTCTCTAAAGTAGGCAATCATTTCCCTCTTTCAAATGTCTGGCTTTTGAAGTAGTATAGGTATTTATGGTAGCACTGTTTAGAGATATGTCAACCGCTAATCTGAAAGAGAAGGCTTGAGAGCAGCAAATTAATTCATGATGGAAGAGGACATTTTCCAGTGTTTCAGCCTGGGAAATCCCAGGTGTGAGGATGGGAAGGCTGGGCATTAGACATCCGAGCTGGAATGATTCTTTTGACCAGGTGGTTTAACTTCTAAAACACCGGGACAAATGGTCAAATTCCCTTCTTTTTCTGGGATATCTAAAAGCCACGCTGGTAAATGCATACCACTTACCATGTTTTTGTCATGTTATTAGCAGAGAAGTGCCAGTGTATTCAAGGGAAGAGGACCCTGAACTAAAAGGGTGTTAACAGAGATTGAACTAAGTACTGAGCAGAGCTTTAAAGAGCAGATTATTTGTCTTAGACAAACAAAGCAAGGTGCACAGTGCATTGGTAGGATAGCAAATATTTTGAGTCAGATGTGTAGTCTGAAGAATTATTACTGGGGTTAATGGAACAAATTTGGCATAGAAATTCTCTGTGAGCACAAAATTATTTTCAGCTTTTATGAATCAGGAAATGATACTAGATATTCATGGATAAATAGGCTCTAAAGCTAAAAAGATTATTATTATGACATGCTAATGTGACTGTATTTACTGTAAGTAGAGCAAACATAATTTCTGCATAATTTCTATGGTTTCTGTAGAAAAAGTACTCCTGTTAGCTTGAAATTTGAATGATTATTAGAAATATATTAGGTAGTATTATTATATAAAAAAACTTTCTAAATAATTTTCTAGTTAGTATAGAATTAATATACTGATATTGTGTGATGATACTAGTATTGCAGCTTGCTTAAATAAAATAAGGATTTGAAAGTAGTTCTCCATAACCTACTAAATCTCTATCAAGAGTAATTTTTATTGAGGCACTAACAGAAGCATAGATTATTTGACTGAAATGCATCCTTCTTTAATGTCATATTTACCTGAGAAGCTTCTCACTGAGCATGCTGTATTCTCAATGCATGACCTTGGTAGATGAAAGCATATTTTATCAGCCTGGGTGTAAATTGTCTTTTGGAGCCATAAATGAGCTTCCTCTCTCAGAGTTTGGCTTTCTGGACATTAAACATCTTATTAAGTCCAGATTTGTCGGTGATAGGCAGTAAGACAGATGTTTAATTCCACAAAGACCATCTTTTGAGAAAATTGGTACAACAGATCTTCCTGGGGATATTTTTCTCTTCCTACTGAGTAGTAAATAGGCTGGAGGAGTAGCAGAGGCAAGACAAGTAACTTTTTCTTACTTAAAGGTAGGGAAGAAGAATCTCGACAAATATTAAAATCATTGGTTTTTTCCCATCCAGTTTCAATATGTAGAAAGGTCATAAATTGAATATGAAATTAAGTGAAATGATAAATGAGACTTCTTTTAATACAGATCAAGTTGCTAAAATGGGTAGTTAAATGTCCTAAAAATAAAATAAACTGCAGAATTTCAATACTAAGAAAAACTTTTGCACAAGTTCTTCACAAAGATTTTAAGAGTGGTATTGTGTAACTCAGAGGTGTCTGTGGAGTAAGCTTACCACTGCGCTTCACTGGGAAAAAAAAACATTTAGACGTAAATTCAGCTGGCAGTGTTGGTGATAGGAGATTCTGTTGGTTTTGTTATTTTAGACTGGCACATGAATGATCTGTAATATAGAAAGAACTTTCACCTCAGCTGCAGTTGTCATTTCACTGTTAGCAGTGAGCAGTAGTTTAGAAGGGATGCAGGTATGGATATGCAATGTTGAAGGTGAGGGAAGAGATACAGTGAGTGAGGAGATGCCCAGCAAACTCCCAACACCCAGGTGTTAAGCTTTCTCAAAGTCCAGCTGCCTTGCCAGCCTCAGAGCTTTTCCAGCTCTTTCAGCTCTCATAAATACCCTGCACATACCCTTCTGCACATACAGGCTGGTGACGTGCACACATATATTTGGGCTTACAATTAAGAGTTGTGGCGGGGGGTTTAATATTCTTCAAACCTCTGGACGCCTTCAGGTCTTGGTCCATCTAGAAATTGTTTTGTAGGTAAACAGCAATTAAAATCCTTCTTTGCAGCACCTGGTGTTGGTACATTTAGATGACACTACTAATGCATTAAAATTTTCCAAGGAATAGAAGACCCTAAGGAGGAGAAAGACTATAAAGCAAGTTGTGGTGTTTTTGTTGTTGTTTCAGCAATTTGGTCCTTGAGCTGAAAGGGGGAGAAAAAAAAACAGGAAGAAGCTGGCCACAGAACAAAAAAATATGGCATTGGTTCATATTCATTACAACACATTGGATAAAAAATGAACAATGGCAACTATCAGCTTTCATGCACTTCCTTGGAAAAAACAGAGTTGTGTAACTTGGCCAAAAAGACGACGACATGTACCACTGCACATATACAGCCCAGAAAGGGAGTCAAACGAGCACCAGAAGAAAATAGCTGTTTTATTTGGAGGCCCTGTTTACTTGGAATATTTATTACTTTCATCAAAAATATCAGTTTAGCGTATCACTTGCACAATTTCTACTCTTTTGGTTTTCATAAGAGTTCCAATAAACTCATTTTGCTACTGAATGGGAAAGATATTAGAAAGATTCAGAGACTTGGGGGGATAGAAAGGAGAAAAGAAAGGTCAGCACAGAAGAAAAGGCTTAGATGAAAGTATGTCAGAGCAAAGCTTCCCATGAAAGATTATTGAGAATAAAGCTTTTTTTAAACAGGCATAAAAAAACAATATATAAATCAAGAGCACAAAAGCCCTGTTTTATGATTTTTTTTTTCTGGTGCTGTTTAATTTTTTTATATCTTTTTTTGCCATTGTTAAAAAACAGCCAAAAACTTCAAAGGCACGCTGCATGTGTTCTAAATCAGGACTTCAGTGCTGATGTATGACAGCACAAAAATTAAAACTAAATAAATGTGCTGTCTAAACTACCATATTTCTCAAAAAATTACTTTAAAGGCTTTAAAAAATTAGAATTATTGATTGATCTTACTTTACCGACCATAATGTTTTCACCAGAGTAAAGAACAAAATATTATATTAAAAAAGAGAGAAAGAAAAAAGGGGTGTTGTCTGAACATATCTGAACACCTGTATTTGGCTGTCTTGCAGTTTTGTCAGGCAGGCGAGGGGGAAATGAAACTTTCCAGTGATTTTTCAGATCATCGATATGGACTGATTAATTTTTCAGTTTGTTCACTGTTTTCTGGAAGGCTCCTTTACAGTCAGGGTAAATTGCTAAAAGAAAGGCAGTATATCTGTGAAGGAAAGAAGAGCATTTCTGGCCCACCACATAAAAATGGTTGTAGAATGGATGTATTCTCATGGAAAATAATTTGTGCAAAGTTTTTTACTATTTTCTTTTCAAAGCATGAACATGTTGAGGTAGCATTCTATTTTAATTTACTTACTTTGTGTAGGATCTTGCTGTTTTGGCAAGTCTGACTCTAAAGGTATCTGGCCACAGCACATCCATTAAAACTGTTTGCAAAAAAAAATTGCGTGACTGGGGTGTTTGTGGCGTCCCTTTTCCTCTGGCCTCTACTTTTACAATGGCCATTTGCTGTTCTTCCACTAAGTCATCTTGATTTGTATTGACTCACTTGTTTTATCAGGTTACAAAAGGGGCAAGTGGTCCTGGCAAATAGGAATGCAAATGCTGTTCTTTCTCATAAACATTTCTTTTAATTTTAGGACTCATTCGTTCCATCCCTGTTGGCGTTCTTTATCCAATTCTTTTTAAGAAATAGTCATTGGCTCTAATTTATGTTTTTATTTAATTCTGAGGAGTGCTATTTCTTTGCAAAGGTTCCTGGACATTTGTGTGATCAAGAGAACTGGTTATTTACTAGTTGTCATTTTATCTTGTTTAATCCCAAATCTTTTCTGTTCAGTTGCTTCAGTTACAGATTAAGAGAGCAGATACTATAGGATGTCATTTTATGAGCACTAGTAAGAAATAGATAATTAAGTTTAGGAAGCTAAAATATGCAGTGTGCTGGGAGTGTCAGAGCTGAACATAATGTCTGGTAAATACTAACACATGTTTACAAACAGTGTTACAAACATGAAACAGGGCTACACTACCTGACCTATTCATTTACTATTACTTTGATCATTTCTATTAATGTATAAAAGGTTGACCATACTTAGACCCAATATAAGGATGGGGATAACATCTTAGGGAGCTTGAGGTATTCTGGGTTGCCCCAACTTTAACCACCTGGCCCTGGTATTTCAATTTAAAGCCCAGATCCCTGAGATTGTTAGTGGTGCCTCCAGAGGCTGACTCAACAGTTCCAGAGCTCTCCAGGAGTGGCCAACCCCAAAAGAATCTCTCATGGTTAATTGCAGATTTTTTGGTATATACTAAGTGCTCAAGTTGCCTTTCCCACATGCAGAATTCAGGGTTTGCCAAAATACATCTTGGAGCCGGTTACTTTGAAATTTTTAATGATCACTGCTCATACAGATAACACTTTTTATTTTTTTTGATAAATTTTCTAATAAAGAGCTTGCAGTGTTTCATCAAGGAAAGGGCTCATCACTGTTTCCATATAGACGTCATCTAGAGCACATGTATGGAAGTGATATGTGTACTTTTCATATTGAACTCTTCAAGATGTGGCCTGAAATTCTGTTTATAGAAAAAAGAAATATCAAGAATTTAAGACACCGCACAGTTATAGTGGGAACAAGTAGGAGTTACATTTATGTTGTCTGTGTTTCTGCTTCTGCCTTTTTCTTGAAGAGTCCTTGGAATTGTTTATTAGTGGCAGTCATTTGATGACTGACAAGGGAATACTCTTGGACTGGCAAAGGGTCGCTACCTTTCCCTACAATACTCTCTGCTCTCCGATGACCTGTCATTTCTCTTCTCCTCATTTAATTCCTTATTAAGATAGTATCACCACCTTAAATAAATGAAAAATTCGAATCTGGAACCATTGAAAGTAGCATCAGTAGAGACTCTTTCCAGAGCAAGTTTTCCGTTTTGGCACAAACATTTATCTGCATGTTGGATGAATGAGTTGCTCACTTCAGTTTTGCCTGAGATTGTTTACACAATCCTTCTTTGGAACAGTAAATCTAGAAACTGCCTACAAAAACTGTGCACAAAGGAACATTATTTGGGTTGTAAGGTTAATTGCTCTGAAGTTAGACCAAGAGAGATTTATGATTGCTTGCACAATGGACTCCTTTTGCATATGCTGTAAGATAGAGATGTTAATTAAATGAACATCTACTATTCTGGACTTTTCCTTTTCTCTGCATAGGGAAGGCCAAGTTCAGGTTTTAACTATAAGCCAGTGTAAATGCTAACTTTGTAATTGCTGCCTAAAGCTAAAAACTATAGGAAATAAATGTTCTTCCATCTCTCCTCTATATATCAGGTTTTTTCTGTTTCCACTTTCTAATAATTAAAAGCAACCCTAAAACCCAACAAGATCTATGGTTGATTAAAAAAAAATGGCACTGTGGTACTCTAAATTTCTTATTTCTTAAATCTTAACTTCACATTAGATGAAAATGTTTTTCTTTTTCTATCTTCCAATGTGTAGCATCAGCTATCAGGTCACTTATGCATTGCAACTGCCCATGAAAAGACACAGCTAGAAATTTGAGCCAAACTCTGATATAAATATTAACTTGTTTGCACTATAAAACAGTCCCACAGAACAGGTAATAGTCATGTCAAAGCAAATTTCTCTCGAGCATTTCCAGACATAATGAGAGTACAGGGAGATTGTGAAAGAAGTGCAGCATGTGCAAGTACAGTACAGTACAGAATGTGCAAGAAGTAAAAAAATCCTAGTCTGAATGGGTTGTAGGGACTAGTGCTGCCTGTTTCTTGGGTGTCTGAAACAGGATAGAAAGAAAAAAAAAGTTTTTTTACAACCTTCTCTGCCTGCAAACATACACCTGCTCAATCACACCTGTATCAGCCCTGCTGGCTGCATGTGTTGGATTTCACACCTTTCGAACAGGCAACATCCAGATCTTGCTCTGATTTCTATAGATTTTAGCACTAAAGAACTGTTTTTTATTAATAGCTGTCACGGCCAAAAACCATCTTAAGTCTGGAAATTACTTTTTTGTTTACCTATGTGCAAGCACTTGTCTTCAGACATGTTTTCTACTGAGATCTGAGTATTCAGTCCTTTCAAGTGTTATAATAAACACAAGGATTTACTGTTTGAGTTCACACTGGGTACAAGGAAAAGAAAAAAAGATTCTTTATTTGTTATCTTTGTTAAAAAGACTTCAAGGTCATCTTTAAGCCAGGTTGGGCCAGGTAGATGCCAAGGCTCATCAGCTTGAGATGGAGTTATACATCACCTAGGAAAGAGATAGAAGCCACCTTTTCCACTGCTACTAAGGATTTGTATTTATGGAAAGGTAGTTTGTGTTTATTTGTGATGACCCATTAGAAAAAGTTATGGTGTGGGAAGATACATAAGTAGCTAAAAGGTTAAAAGGTGCAACTGCTACTAGTTCCTCAAGTCCAGATGAGTTCAGGAAACTTGTGCATTCACTTAAAATTTCTGTTCTGGTTGATAAAATGTGGATCTCCAAATACTCATTTGAGCTTTAATGTGTACTTTGTTTGCAATTTCTAAACTTATTTTGCTATGGTTAAGAGGAGAAAATTTTCTACTTTTAATAGGAAGCATTTTGCTCACATTTCCAGAAATATAAATTCATTGCATCCATTGGATTACTTAGGATTTTGTTTTTGTAGCACTATGGTAGTATGTCTGAATAAATGGCAAATGATGTGATTGCTCCTAGGGAGACGAGCCTGTTGTCAACTATTTGAATGTTTTCATTGCTTTGAGTGTTATCACAAACACTTTTGCCCACCCATACAAACCTGTCACCCAGCACTGTGCCAGCTGCCTGTGTTTAGACCTCTTTTTAGTTAGCAACTTATCACTGAGGAATCCAGAGTTCACTGCAGCCAAAAGCAGAATGATTTCCATGTTAATATTACTGGGGCACTTTCTCACCTTTGTCTGCAAATAAGCAAATAAAGGATACAAAAGTATATCTGGGGCAAAATTCAGAAACACTCTGCATCCCCTTGCAGAAATAACATCCTAAACTTATGCTGCTCTCTTTACTTTCTGACCTTTTCTGTTGCTTATAAGAAATTCTGTTTCCTTGACAGTGTTTAGTTTCATACTCACATTCATTTTTTTCTTGCTCATCCTTCCATGCCTTTATTGTCTATAAGTCACAAGTATATTTATTTGTGCTCTTATAACAGTCTCTTTTATTAAACAAAAATAAATTATCGTTTTCCCAATACTCTTATGTCCCTTTTTTCTTTCATCTTTATCTCTCATGAGTAATTAATATTACTAATTAATCACTTCTCCCAAACATAAATTTTAGCACTAAAATCTATGTAAAAATAGTGAGAAGATGCTAAAGTTTTGGTCCATGGCCATTTATTTATGAAATCAAATCAGCACTTTGGCCGAAACTGAGAATGACTAAAAAGTTTATCCTCTGCTGAAGTGACCACTTCATGTCCTAATGAGTGGAACTGTTCTGAATTTGATATTTTTCC
Organism: Cyanoderma ruficeps; assembly: GCA_008694505.1. NCBI lineage: Eukaryota > Metazoa > Chordata > Aves > Passeriformes > Timaliidae > Cyanoderma > Cyanoderma ruficeps. Next base: position 21,550,000 of record VZDJ01000782.1, on the reverse strand, counting down.
CTGTTTATCTATATTTATTTGTAGTGAGACTGTTGAATGCCTTTCTTGTCTAGGGTTTCTAAGTGGCTTTGCTATGAACTTTGGAAAATTTTTGCCCAAACTCTCAGCTACTGTGGCTCTTCAACCTTCATCAGAGCAAAGAGTAAATGCAATCCTGGTGTTGAAATTTGATATACCCTGTTTGCTATGATTCTAGACCCACTAGAGAGCTTCGAGCCACTGCAGCAGGTTATTTTACTTCTGGCTGTTAAAACTCTGCAGGGAGAAACAGTAGCTATTCTGGTAGTAGATTTTCAGTGTCTCCAGCTAAAAAAGCTGATGTACTGTTTTCCCTTGAAGAAGAAATAACTGTTGCTGCTCAAGAAACAGAATCTCAATGTGGAATGAATGATTTTTGCCCTGTTGTGAACTTCCCACTTTTAAGGAGAATGACTAAGATGGCTGTTGCAGCTGCAACAACATCTGGAGTCCTCAAATTACCTTGACACTAGTGAGCTGGATTTAGGTCTGAGTGTAGCACAGAAATACCATTGTTTGTCTTGATGTTTCTATTGTTCAATGAAGATTACCATTTATTTTAGGTTCTCCAGCTTCCCTTAATACTGCTGCCATGCTATGGTAACAGCAGAGATAGTGGTAATTTGCTTATATATGGATCCTGGAGAATGAGGAGTGACTCTGCTGCTCACTCTGAGAAAATCCCGAAAGTAATACTCCTTGACTGCACAGCCACCTGAAGGTGGCTCTTTCACCCATGCTGGCTTATGGTCATTGTTTTAACTTTCTCTAAGAAAATCACTCAGTAAAGAACTCCGTAAGGCTTCTGAACCACTAATTCTCAGGCAGTAATTGGTGGGTCACCACTCGGCTGCAGAATCTCACTGAAAGACTCTTTCAGATAATTGTATGTTGGAAGACTGGAAAGACAGGGATGAGATATTCAGAATTCTAAGAAAATATTTTATTCTCATATGTATTTCTTGGGGGATTTTGGGGGGAGGGACAGAGGGGGTGGGTTGGGGATTGGTGGACAGGAGTGGAAACAAAGAGACCAGAAAATAAAAATGGTGTCTACATATTTCCTGTTGTGCAAGAGAACAGAATGGCACCAGTCCTGCCTTCACCTGCAGCCTGTGCAGCTCCCTGCACCTTTTCTTGTGGTCCCAGCAGGTCAAGGCTCCTGCCAACTCTGCTGTGTAATAACATGACTGACAAGGTTCTGACATAACTTCTCTATTCATGGAGAAGGCTGGATAGAGTCACCTATGTCATTCAAATGGTAGCTACAGTTGCTTTTGGAATTCCACCATTTCAAGGCATTTGTGTGTCCTTTTAATAGTATGAAAACATACACATGGGCTGTTGTCTGCATTGGAATCACATCCTTAATTCCTACATGTTTTTGTAATAGAACAACATAATAGAAAGTTGCTCAATGTATTTTACTTGGAAATTGCAATTAAACAGAAGACTGTAAGGAGTCAGACCCCAAACTTAGTTTCAATACCATTTCCTCTAGCGAGTTTTACACATTACCTTTTCTATAAGTGGTGACAGGCAGTGCATTTCTGGGTGATTATAGCATGTGTCAGGTGGGGTTAACAGGCACAGGGCCAGAAGGAAAGTGAATAACTATATGAGATGTACAGTAATCCCTTGGAAACGAAGTGCCTTATTCCCTTCTGATTTTATAAAATTATGTTTATTAAACCATGTGATCCAAATCCTGAGGGGCACTAGACCTTTGGTACTGAGTTCACCAGGAAACTTGTTGCCAAGTTGGTCAGGAAATAAAATGTTTACTTCAAGTCTATCCACCTACAAGAACCTCTCCCTGATATGTTTATTGTATGTATGTTGCTAGCCTTGGGATGATGAATGGCCCACATCTGGAGGCTAGGTCTTTAAATAATGGTATATGCTGATTAACACTGGCTAAGGAGAGAGCTCTTAATTTAATTTGATATGTTGATGTGGTAGGGTCAGTAAATGACTGAAAATAAAGGGAGAGCTTTAATTTGTATGCTCTGAGAAACTGTATAAGTTGGAAAGATCCTTTAGTCCATGATGATTTTCTTGGCAGAATATATTAGACCATCTTCAGAAAATGGCAGTCAGTTCTTAGTTTCTGAGTGATGGGGTTTAAATCAGATCTTTGTGTTAGCCTCCTGGGTCAATTCAGCATTAACTGACTTGGCTTTTCATCAGTTAGAAAAAGAAATAAGGCTAGATCTTCCCATCAGATTGTTTTCAGTTATAACTCAGTACCCACATTTCAGTTATTCGTGTATAACAGCAGAAACTTTGCCCCACATATTTTAAAAATGTGTCAAGTTGATTTTATAGGCAGTAGCATTATAATAAACTTCTCCAAACTTAATCAAGCTTACTGATTTATTTGGATAGTCAATAGTAGTATCTGATTTTCATTCCAGCATGGATTAGAAACAAATTCCTCATACTTTGAATTATTTTTTTATCAGATGTCTTGTTTTTTAGCCAACCCCTTACTGAGTCTAGACTCAGATTTGGAGATATAATCATCTGTAACTTGTAACATCAGATGCATATATTGTATATCAGTTTAATCAGGCAACTTCATCAGATTTGGAAGAAGTAATGATAACAGTAATACCACATGCTCTATCAGCTTGGCAGAGTTCACAGTATGTGGGACAGATTTTCACAGATAATTATTAGTCTGATTAGTCTATCTCCACAGAATCCCTGTAGAGGGTTTTTAGTCTCCAGGAAAAAAGAAAAAGAAAAAGTTCTCCAAGCTCCGTGGAGAATCCCCTCACCTCACAGATGAAGCAACAGCCTTTTTCAGAGAGATCTGAATCCAAGACTCTGAAATACCACCTTGCTATATGAAATCCTGCAGCTTCTCTCTTCTGGCTTCTGCTTTCTGATGCAGAACTACTTGTTCTTGAAAAAAACAGGAAAGATCTCTGTTGGACGAATCATCTTGCATCCTGTCTGGCTTCACTTAGTAGAAGGTTTTCTAAATAGGATGCAAAATAAAAACAGAGAGAAAGGATAGCAGGACAGTGAAGAAATTATTACTTGGGCCGGCTATAAGAAGGGGCAGACATTAAGGAAACGTAAGGGAGCAGAGAAGAAAGGAAGGCACAGGGCAAAGAGCTAGTAAGAGCAGGGCTAAAAACATCCAGCCTGTTTTGGGATTATCCAAAAGTTCCTGCTTTGACTTTGGCAGCTGAAATCTGTGGTTGAATATTTTCCCTCTGAATCCACACAACAGCACTTTAACAGTTCTAAAAGCTTCATAATTATTTTGTACATTACCGTGACCTTCCCTGGAGGGTGCAGAATCCCTAAAGCTTGATAATGCAAGTTACAAAAGAAATGCCTTCCTTTTACTTTTACCATTAATTAATTGGAAGAAAAGTTTGGGGAAGTGTTCTTCCTCCATACGTTTTCTCTGAAGAACATTTTGCCTGGTGGTCAGTGCTGTCTTGTGTGGTGAAGATGTAAAAGTTCCTCCCTCCTGAAGGACTACACAGGTGCTGTGGACTGTATGACACACTTGGATACGTTCATATCTCAAGTGAGTTGAAAATACCATCTTACTGAACATTGCAAGGTCGCCTCTTCCTGTAGTGAGACAGGTTTGCAGTATATGACTTTCAAAGAGGTATCCTATGTACCCTTGAATGTATCTTAAGAGAGATTTAATAAGTTATGTTCAGTGTAACAGCTAAAGAGCAGCTAATTATGAAAAACATATTACTGTAGACCTAATGGGCATGCAATAAAAACATCTATTACATAAATTGTTATTCTATAAAAATGTGTTCCTGAGACTATTGGCATTTATTTAACGTACAATTACTGTCTAATTTAATATAAATTAAATGCCTGCTTGAGACATTTAATTTGAAGTGTTACTGAGCTTGCTTCTCCTGTATTAAAAGCAAGAAATCAGCAGCTAATGCCTGGAGGCCAAATGTACCATTTATATTCACGTACCTCAACACTAACATTTGTAATTTCAGCCATTTGGAAAATGTTTTTCATAAGAATGTATTTGGCGTTAAAATCTCCTTTTCCCCCTCACTCAAGGTCACATCCTGCCAACTGAGTCAAGTCTCTGACTTCATCCAAATGAAGTTTTGATTGAAAAAAAGGTCCTGAATTAAGAGCTGAGAATAAAATATGTTCTCTTATCATAGAACGCAAGCTTTGTAAAATGTCTCAGCCCTTGCTAGTGCTGGAAGGGTAAATTATCATTTGACTCCTGTATGGACATATTTATTTAGGACACGTAGCCTGGTGACTCAGGAAGTTATGTAAAAACTGACCCAGTTAATTTTAGATGCTATTGTTGGAAGAATATCAATGAAAATTAATCAAATAGTCACGAAGGAACCACAGGGAAGGAGCATGGAACGCTGGTGGGTAGAATTTTGGCAGCGATCTTCGCAACAGTTTTAATGAGAGGAAAACACATTGTCAAGTAAATTAGAGAGTAATGACATGATTAAATGGTAAATAATAGTTAAATACATGCTTGGAGGTCCGGGACAGGGACTGTGGAGGTTTTGTGTTTTGCGTGTATTCCTCTCCAGGCTGCTCTGAGTATCCAGAGGAGCTCACTAGAGCTCTGCCTGTAATTTAGGGTTGGGTTGTAGCTTTTAAGACACTGGAGCCAAAAGAGCTGCTGGGGCCCTGCTGCTGAGGCTGAAAAAGCTGATGCTTTCTCCATAACTCTAAACCTTCTCCAACCTTTCGGTTGTTGACGTGTCCTTGTTCCTTCACCAGCCGCCTCCAATGAGCAGGGGCCAGCACCACGGCTTTGTTCAGCTTGCAATCACCCAAAAAATGAGTGCAGAGGAGACATCTGCTCTCCTTATGCACAGTGGGGGAGAGAGAAGGAGTCTCTCTTCTGCTGAGGCAGGTTTAGACCCCACTAACTGGGTGTTTCCACTTTTGCTGGCAAGCAAACCGAGTTGCATGTATGACTGTTTATGCAACCAAGGAGTGTTGCGGTGCTGGCTGGGAGTTTGCCCCATCCATATGATTCCTTTCCCTGCCTGCTGAGGAAAGGATGCAAAAAAAATAACATTCACAAGTTGTCTTCATCCTCAAATGCTTATTTTGCAAAATGGAAGGTTGTCCATTCGACCTCTGACTGGTTAGCTTTACTCCCACCACCCATAACACAACAAATGGTTGTGTAATGAGCCTGTCAGAGGGGAACTGACCTGGATAAGAGGTGTTTTGCCTGCCTTTTGTTTGCCACTGATCATTTCAGATTATCAGAGTAAGGATGCCTCAAAAACAACAAAACAAAACTGAAATAACTCTGCATTCCCTTTTTATAAGATTTTTATACATTTTTTAGTTTTCAGTAACTCCAGGTAGGGTACACTTGCTCCACTGACTGTTCAAATGAGGCTTCAGAAACCTCACCCATGCCATTCCCTGCTGCTTAGCAGAACTAAAAAGAGTGTGGGGGAAGGTTAGTTGTTAGAAACACGAAACAAATCATCAGGATCCTTACTGAGGCATCAGTCCATCAGTCCACTAAAAGATGAATTTCTTTTTCAGATGGTAATTCAAGTGATCAGCACTCCATGTCCTTCAATAACAGCCTGAATGCTTGCTCATGAGTCTAACAGAATAATAGTTTTCTCTCTTTCCACCTTCCTACACTAGAATAATTTCTTACAAAAGTCTGAGTATTGTATATCCTCCAATAATAGTACTGCAGGAGGGGAAAAGTATAATTAAAAATTACCCATTATGCATTTGTTTTGAAATTTTGTACTTTTACTTTGAAGGTTGGCAAATAACAGCTCACATACTGCTTATAAGATGGTTTATAATGGTTACAGTCTTAGTCTACTCTTCTCTGCTTGGATGTACATTGTGCACCTCCATTTCTTCTTTTTTTTTTTTNTTTTTTTTTTTTTTTTTTTTTGGTGAAGAAAATATAAAACACTTGGTGAGTAGGAATTTCAGAATTACTTGGTAGTGTTTTGTTTCTTGTGGAAATCAAAAGTTTATCATAATATTTAATAGGATGATAACAAATGAATATTAAATGCTTTTGCAAGTTCTACCCAGGATACCCAAATATTGAATCTGTTAATGAAGCAAGTTCTTTTAATGGTTAAATTACAGAAATTATGAAGATGATATTTGGCACAAAACCATTCTCACAATTTCCTGGCACACTGCATGAGCCTAATTTAAAAAAATGCTGCACTTCTCTGAAATGCAAAATCAGTGAGCACATTTACAAGATTTCAGCAGGTAGAGTAGAAGGGCCAAACACTGCTGCTGATTTCTAGATATCCATGTGAGTTGGAAGGCCCAGGATTCCAAATGCTTGTCTGACTCCTTTCTCACCTTAAGTTGGCCAGTGCTTGATCTCCTTATATCAGGGGAGATGAGGGATTTTTTAGTGGTGTTTGTTACTATTTTCTTCTTGTTTTCATTAATTATTTGGCATGAACTACAGCCCATCTTAAAGCTATTACTTGACTAGGATTCCTTTCTTTCCATTTTCCTACTTCTGCACTCCAGAGGGTTTCATTGAGGAAGCTAACATCTTTCCTAGGTTGCTGCAGTGACACAGGATCCAAGTTTCTTTGTTAAGAATTTCCATAACTCATTCAGTCACTGGCGATGTTGATACTGTTGATTAAAGTTATTTCTTCACTTTCTAGGAAGTCACCTTTACTTTCTCAGGATAGTTATACTGAAGAAAAGCCCCATCATGTCAATTTGGGTTGGAAACAGTTTATTCTGTTGCCATGATCCCTGTTTTGAAAGATGCTTTCTCTGTAGCTCCTTGTATCCTGATTCAGTCAGGGGTGATTATTATAGCATTGATACTGGGAAAATCATCAGGAAACCAAACAGGCAAACTAATATTATAACAATGATGATGGGTGATATTATGCGTGGTTGTCTAAATGAAGAAAAGGCATAGCAAGAATCTTTACATTTATTGCCCTACAAACCTCAGAAGATTACAATGTGGAGATAGCAATGTTTGCAGCCATGCAAAATTCTCCAGTGTGCAGGGGAAACGTGGTAGAGCTTTCCCTTCACAGAATCTGTATAACACAAAGGATAATGTCAACTTAAAAGTGCTATTGGATTCCTCACACACTCAAAGGGTGAATTATAAATGTGAGAAGCCTGCGCCTGTTCATTGTTCTTCATTTCCTGTAGATGTTTTATCTTTGACTCACTTTACCCTGTTGGCACTCTCTTCTTATGGGCCCAAAGACCTCATGTGTAACATACAGACAGAAATAATTTCTGTATGTAAAACTGGCTAAAGAAATTGGCTAAAGATCAAAGGTTAGCCTCATTCCACTCCTTCCTTCACTTTTATTATCCTGTCTAAATTTGGTCTTTTGTAGAGAGGAGGGGGAGAGGAGGTTTTTGGGGGTTTTTTAGGATTTTTTTCATGAATGAAGGTTGAGTTTAAATGGGAATTTAAGGTTTTATTTGTTATTCAGCCCTTTATGCAATTTGAATCACAGTGTAGTTACTTTGCTAGAATTAAAACTGTGGTACTTTTAGGGTACAGAAGATTGGGCAGTGGCTCAAGGAAACAGTATCTCACCTCAAATGTTTCTATGATTATATGTTAAGTGGCAAGTAGAGGAGTTTTTTTGCTCTGGGGTTTTTTTTGTCTGTACAGCTAATCCAGATATGATATAAAGTTCCTATTCTAAAAACAGTTGGACACGTCATTAACAAAGGTGTCCATTTTACATCCTAAGATGAAAACAGAACTAAACATGAGTTTGGAAAATTTCTCTGGAAAATATGCTTGTAATTTTCACAGTTTTAATTTTTGGTGGTCTTCTTCACTGGAACACACTAAAAAGATGTTGATTTTTGCATCTTGATAGAACTCCGGGGTCTAACAGGTACCTTCTAAAGCTTTATTTAAGGAAATGAAATGCAATGGGATGAGTAGTGATGACTATCAATGGAGCAGCTAGTAGAGATCAAGTGGAAAAGTTAAGAACAAGATGTGATGTTTATTTAACATCAATAGTTTCAAATCTTTATTTATCATTTCTTACTTGAAAGAGATGAAACAAAAACAATAGCTGTCCTAGGAAACTACCACAAAAATTCTTCCAAAAATCTTCACTCCAAATTTACTTATTTCATGCCATTTTTCTTGTCATTAAAAATGTAATAAATTAACTTTATTGAATCACTTGAATCACTTTACTTGATGAAGGCTTTGTGGTAATGTCTGTGTAGTTATAGATCACCACAGAAAATGAAGTACTATCATTTTTGGCTATGGTGCAGAGTTTCTTAGAATACTGTTGGTCAGGAGTGAGTGATACTGGTAGAGATAGCTACGAAGTTCTAGACAGTTTCAACTTATACCAAAACCTTGAATTAAAGTTGTTAGTGCTGCTTCTATAAACTCTTCAAGATGGACCTAAGAGGCAACATATGTTTCCACTATCTCTCAGTCCCTTTCATATTATTCTCAAACCTCAAATATGAAGGAAGAAGTAATTTTTAAATAAAAAACCCTTCATCATCCCATTTGGAAAACACAATTATTTATAATTATAGCACTGTCATTTAACTACAAATATTATTTGTCATATCACTGCCACAAGTGACCAGGGTTATGTCAGATCTCTCTAAATAATGTGGCTATATGTGTCGCACTGATATGCAAATAGGAAGAGAATCCAGGGTGATAATGGTTAACAGAGGTAAGAAGAGAGACATCCTCGTGTTTCAACTAATCTCCAGCAATGAGGGATCAGCATGAGGGACATTATCTCACATGTGCCTCATAAAAAATTCCGTATATTAACACCAAATCATCTGGTGTGGGCCATGGTCAGAAACAGGATACTGGACTAAGTACATCCTATGCTGCCTGTAGAGTTTTCCAGAGTTTTCTGCATTCTCATGTAACAGATGTGAACCATGCCTGCAATGCCTGTTCTGCTTTAATCGTTTGCACTCCTGTATTTGAATACCAGGTTTTGGCCACCTGACCAAGCAGTTGCTGAAGCTGGCGGGTGGCCGCGTGGTGCTGGCGCTGGAGGGAGGACATGACCTTACTGCCATCTGTGACGCCTCTGAAGCCTGTATAAATGCCCTTCTAGGAAATGAGGTAAAGCATAAATCGTAGCAGGTGGAGAGAATGAGCAAAGTTTGCTCAAGCTGCTATCTTTGGCATTCTTTTAGTAACAACGGTGTCAGCCCTTAATTCGTTTGGTATAAAAACCATGGAATTTGAATATGTCTTAGAAATGAACAGACCTCATTTGCATAAATACCTCTAAACTAAATGATTATGCAAATTCTTTAGTGTATGTCTAAATTATTCCCAGTTCTGAGTAATATTTAAAACCTCCAAATTGCTTTTAGTGATGTGCTGAAAACCAGACTTGACATCACTGATAGTCATTGGTGCCCATATCATCTACTAGAAATGGACCTTTTAGCCATCTCTCATGGGAAAAAATGGCTTTTTCAAGGTAACTGGTAATCTCAGAAACTGGATCTTGGAAAGGCACATATCTTGCAGTATTTTGACACTTTGCTGCTGAAACGTTAATAAAAATGTGTACAAGATTAAAAAAATATATAAATGAAGATTCAGGTTGATTTGTATGCATTTGAAATGGAGTTTCCATGAGTTATCAAACACTGTCTATGTTAACAACTTTTGAGAGGAGTTTATAAAACTAAGTAAATATGAGTATGTGCCATTTATGTATACAAATGCAAGATAAGGATTCCTATTAGTGAATTTTTTTTTGCTATCCATTAAAAATATCTTTCATCCTATGAATACAGTGAGAAGGAAAAAAAATTGCTGAAAGTGTAGCCAAAATAATTTATGAAGGGACAAAAGCCTTTACCATAAATTGTGAATTTTGCAAGATCTTGTTATAAAGTGGAGTGTTCTACTTTGTTTCCCCCTCAGGGGAAGTCTTAATAGCGATATAATCTCTCCAATCAAATGTGTTAGTGCCAAATTGCAGGCTAGTCCGCCAGTTCTCTTCCACTTCAAGGCTTCCTACCTATGTGAATAAGGTGAAGTAATGTGTCTTCTGATGGATGGTGGGTTGAAGAATTTTCTAAGTGTTCTTTTAAACCTTTGCTTTTCATCTTTATGACACATCAACAATGCTTATTATTTTTTACATTATACACACAATGAATAAAGTGTTAGCTTTTTCAAAAATGTTCTCAGAAATGTAAAACAGACACCAGAAAAAAAAAGAAAGGTTTCAATGGGTTTTATCCACTGTCACCTTTGACATACTCCATAAGGAAAGTTTTCCAGTGTGATGGTATATGCTACTTAAAAAGCTGCTCAGCTCAGTGTTAGTTCTTTTATTTAGATACTGAAATATGGATTACATAACCCAGCTTGAGGCATTTGACATTCTTAGTGAATGCAGCATTGCCTTCCTGATCAGCTGCCATTCCAGGGAACTCTCATTGATATTTCTGTTGTCATCCTCCCTGTGATAATAACTTACAACACCAGTGGCTTTTCATAGCAACTCTAAACCAATTCCCTGAAGTTTACACCCTTGTGGGTCTAATGTGATTGGTTCTGTGCTGATGGTGTGACGTATCCTCCTCTGTGTAGGTGCCTGGGTCCCTCTATCCAGTTATGACCATTTGGTGGTGCTACCCATTTGTGGAAACTGCCTTATTTTCTTTTACCACTCTATCAAACCCAACTACTATTTCTGCTATCACTGAACGGGAATGAATACAAAAAAAACCCCATGCAGTCGTTTTTAATTTGCTTGTAAAAGAACATGGTCCTTAATAACTTGAACCATCTCAGGCAATAAGCAGCTTTCTCGTGTCCTTTTGCTAGCAACATTGTCTTCTGGGACGTGGATCAAGTGATTTGGTGCAGCGGAATTTCAAAGGCAAAGTATGCTATGGCTGTGGAGAAAAGTACTTCAGAGAGGATGTTGCTACCAAGAGTGCCACAGGAAACCGACATTGGCTTAAAAGAATAAGTAAAGATGTTGCCAAGGAGCAGAACTAATGAGAAAGTCTGATACCTAGTCAGCAGTTGGAAATAGGTTTATGGCAACATACACCACATGGCCCACTGCATTTATATACACTGCTTGATTTCAGCATACTATTCATGAACTTGCACAGTGAACTCCAAGTGTGTTCTGCCAAGGACAGGAATTTTTTTTTTCTTTAAACAACCAATTACTGTAATTTGAGGATGGATTCTTCTCTGAACGCAATTCTTTACAGGTGATTAATAGGACAATTATAACTTATTATCTGCCTTTCACTTTTACAAATAATGGTATATGCTGCACCCCTAGTTTAAAAACATTGGCAAGATTAACTTCAGTTCTAAACACTACACATGTATTTGAACTCAAATTAGAAAGGTTGGGAAAGGCCTTTGTGAGGTACCCTGCAGTTTGTCAGATGTATTTATTCATGTGTTGAGGATTAGAATTCATAAACATTTTGCAGAGCTTTTTAAAAACTTTTTCTTTTCTTTTGTTGTTTTTGGCCAGGACTTTTCAATACAGAAATTCACTGCTTCATGTGTCCTATTACCGACAGAATAACACTTTAAAAAAATTTCTAAAACTAGCCACAACTTACAGCTTTCAACTTTCAGGGAGTGCTGGTCTGATATGTTACCTAAAAGGTAACATTAAATTTACAAGTGCAAAATGCCTTATTCCCTTAGTTTCTCTCAGAGAATCAAGAAGGAAAACAGATTGGCATACAAAATAGATATATTTTAATTTTACATGGCTTCTAGCTTAATGATTTGTTTGGTAAAATAACGTCTCTTCTCTTAGAAAAAAGTGATTGAAGACACTAGGAAAATAATACTCTATCAAATTAATCTTCTTTAAATAATTTGAGCATGGAGGACTGGTGTAAGTAACAGAATTTCAAGGAGATCCACGTCCTTTCTGACAGCAACTGGAAAGAAGGCAAGACACCCTATGGTATCTGAAGTGGCTCAATTTGGTTTGGTTTGTGAATGCCTTCTTAAATAATAAACAGACTGAAAAGGAAATTATAGAATTAAGGATAAACTTAATAAAGATAAATTATTAATTAGAAAGTTTACATGTAAAATTACTTGAAAAATGTTTTGATGTCATAGGTTTTCCTCTCCGTGCTTCTGTTTACAAGCAGAAAGTTTCCATGTCACTTTGAGAAAAATCCATTTGACCATTTGCAGACCTAATTAGAAGCACTGTAGGTTATCTCCTTGGAAGGAAATCTTCCTAAGAGGTGAGAAGAGATTAGGCAGCTGGATTCCCTTGAAATCCCAAATGTAAACATGGCAAACCTTCTGGAAGGTGAAAAGGCAAGATGACCATCAGTTGCCTTAAAATATCCCTGAATGTTCTCAACATGATTTGATAACTGGTCCATTAAGAGAGCATCTGTCAAAACAGAGGAAAAGATGGATTCAGATAATTCCAAAAGAATCATTGCTTTTAAGCCTTTCTGAGACTGTTATATGCGTGCTGAAAATTAAATTCTTTCACTTATTGTGACACTCTTTAAAAGATTCTACAGTTTTTCACACATTGATTACATAGATTGAAAAAGTAATTTTTAAAGTGTATGTAGATATACATGTGACTTCAAATAAGAAAACCATTAAATATTAAGATTTATATTTTATTCCAAGAAGACTGTTAAAATTGAGTTGAATATTGAGATTTTCCCCCAAAATCTTCATTGTGCAGTATGGAAATTCCATGCTTTTTTCCCACCGTAGCTTTGGTGCTATAAAGAGCTCTGCTGTGACTTTTGGTCTCTGGTGGTGGTGAGTAATGCTGCTCTAGACACGTAAGGGAACGCATTCTGCTTTCTTTCCTTCATGTTATTTCTGAAGAGACATACTTGGATTTAAAAGATCTTTGGGCATGAGCTTTCCTTGAGTCCAGTATGCTAAATCCTATGTTCTATTCCCAACATAACTGCATTCATATAGGGGTTCATCTGCAGCTAGAAAGAGTAGGGAAGTATTCTTTCAAGCACAAAACCCTTTGAGTCAAAACCTAAGGATTTAGCTCTTCCTTCCTCCCATCCCTTTTAAAGCAGCCAGGTGTGATATCTTCATGGGAGACAGAAGTCAGTCTTACATCATGGTCCCTCTGATCTGCCTACAGGTTTGGGCAGTGTCTCTTAGCTCCCCGTGGCACAGCAGTTTCCTGTGGTCTGTAACAAGTGATAATTAGTCACAGATGGGGTGATGCTTTTCTTTGCACAGAGGAAGCAGAGGAGTGCAGTCCACAGTGTCTCTGCCCAGCAGGACCCTGCAGCAAAGGCGCAGAGAAGATGCACGTCTGCTCTCATTGACTCTGGCAGCCAAGGCTGAATTTGGCCCCGAGTGTAAAAATATTTTTAAGTGACTAAATTTAACATCTTCTAGTAAATGTTCTTCTGGCTTGAATTTCAGTCTGAAGCAGAATTTGACAAAACATTGTGATTGGTTGGCTCCCAAGCATGCTTGAAAACTTACACCGGACAATTTTCTTGCAGAGTGTGAAGTATGTGCTTCTTTGTTGCAATCTGTTGAGCTGGCATTTAGCAGGGGATGGTAATTTAAGTGGAAAGCTTGTACTCCGCAGCTTTCCTGCTGATGATGAAAAGTTGGCATTTTCTCCTTTGTGGAATTCAGTGTCGATCTGCGGCTGCTTGCCAGCTAGACAGTGAGCTCTGCCAAGAGGGCATTAAAAGGGGTTATTTACCAAAACAGGTAAGCATTTCTCTCTCCAAAATGGAAATATTCATGGAAGTGAATATGGCCTGAGATCAACTTTAAATTGCACGGTAAACTTGCTCCCAACCTCACATCCTCATTGTTAATCTGACTCTAATACTAGAAAATAATTAACACCGAGTCTAAAGCACCTGGCAACTGCTGCTGCCGTAAACCCAGAGTCTAGAAATAGAGATCTGGATGGGATGGGAAACTGGAGCAATGTGTGTGCCAGAGGTCAGCATGGTGACATCAAAGTTCCCAAGGTGGGCAGTGCTAGTCAGGAAGTGTTTCGGCCAAGAAAACAGAATATTCTGATTCCAAAGTTACATAATTCCAAGGTATCGCTTGGTTTTCAGGGACTGGCAGGTGCTAATGACCCTAATGATCCTTCGTGTCTTTGAACTTCTTCCTGATGAAGTCTGATTTATTTATTTACTGCATGGTAACCCTTGATCACAAAAATACCTGCCTGAAGCGCTTATATGTAAACAGAGAGTGCAGAAACTCTGAGAACATTGCTAATATAAGAACTCATAATATAAGAAGATCTGTGAGATCGTTGAACTTACTTTTCTGTAATCATAGGCAACACTAAGACCCACAAAGATCAATCTTTATGCTGATATGTTTTTTACATATTGTAACCAAGAAAGGGGGGTTGTGATTCTTCCCCCTGCAGCCCTGGCATCCCTGAGGAGCCTGCCTGCCTCCTCCTCTTCCTCTGCTTCTGGCACACTCTCTGTGCTCCTTACCTTCTGCTTACACTTGCCTCACTTGTCAGTAATCTCTAACTGCACTCCACAACATTCTTCAGTGAAGCTAATCTTGGTACTCTAAGACATGACAGTGCTGAAGACAACATGGATATTGCTAGAATTTTCAGCTCAACACAGCCTGCTGTAGTTTCAGATTCTCTCCACGTTCCCAAGGATCAACTCAGATCCCTTTCTGGGCACATGAAATTTCCATCATTAATTCCTTCTTCAAATGTTTGTTGATATGCCTCTGGCAGACTTTGGCATACCAAGTGATTTTTTTTTGCCCATTTACATTGTTTTTCCTGTTTTTAAAATGATTAGTGGACTCAGTTTCTATATTAATCTACTTTGGACACAAAAGCCCAATTCAGCCATGTAAAAGCATTGAAAATGTGACCCTTTGTGTCTGGTCCAAACTGTCTCTCCAGTGGTTTGGTTATTTCTGCAGACTTGAGCTGTTCTTCTCTGAGGGTTTTCTTTCCTGATGGTGTATTTCCAGTGGTCTTTTCAGCTTCTTTTCTGTTAGCCTCCAGATTTAATAGACTTCATGGTCTGAATGCCAGTAAGTGTAGGAGGGAAGGTGTCATATATGCCAGGTGTAGAGTAATTTCTTTTGTTCAGTGTTGGGTCTAACTGCTGACATTTTCCAGGGACACCTCTGTGTCTATACAGTTGCATGCAACTGTAGATAGCTGCCAGCAGAATCCTCATTTGAATGCAGACAGTCTCATTTCAAAGGGTATAGAAGTAGCTGCATAACCCGCTGGCTTCCTTTCTGCAGTGATTTTGTAATGGAACTTCATTTTGGAAGATATATTATGGAAGATAGATGATGTAATGAACTCACTTGTGGAGCCTGATAAAATTTCCTTGATATGAAAGAGGATCTGTTGGGCTGTACTTAAGGATGAGAAGAAAGAAAGGCTTAGGAGCCTACCTCAGCCAAGCTTGGAATAAATGCAGAATGGAATAAATGTAAAATATATGATTGTGGGGAAAAAAGAGTTAAGGAAATGATAAAATGTGCCCATTATACTCATGTCACCTACAAATCTGTTAGTAGTGCTAACAGACGGAGTAATGATTGGGATAGGTGTTGGATGTTTTGCCCTTTTTCTTCTTTTAAAGGTTCATCAGCATATGCTGATTTCTAAAAACACATCTGCCATTTCTAAATATTCACCTGATATGTCTAAATATTCAAACAGAGCCTACTTGTTTTTTTAAAAAGGTCTATACTGATAAATAAAGAGGTGGTTTTGATATGTTAGGGAAAATCAAACCTTTTGTGTTTTGGCTCTTGTAAAAATCCAACTTTAAGGAAGGCAAAAAAAATCCACCTTTTAATAGAAGATCTCCTCTAACTGTCTCTGTGTCAGTTGCTCCCATCTTAATAATTAGTACAAAGGGTCTGCATATAGTTAGTACAAAAAGTCTGCCTAAAGAATCTTATACTCAAAGGGCAAACCAAGACACAGCTCTCACATATTGCAGTCTGGAAATTCCATACCTTTTACTATTATTCCTATTGCTATGGCCTGGAGCTATTTTGCTCTCTTTCAGGGAAGTGAATCGGTCATCAAAGCCTTAGGAATTAGGAAATTGATGTAACAGAACCTTAAACTACTCCATGCTGTCCCTTATGTGTTCCTGCACCCAGCATGACCAAATGGAACTTCAGGGTTTTATATTATTCCTGGCCAAATGATTGATTACTTTAAACAGAAAATGACTAGTGATAAAGCAAATGCTATTTATCTGCATAACTCAAGGTACAGATTATTAAGGTTATTATATGGATTATTGCTCTCAAATCTGTAAAGCTTGATCTGTTGGTTGGCATTTTTGTAAATAGGCAGTTTCCCCCCAGGCACCTGAAAGAGTTACCAAATAGAGCCACCTAGGAGGATGATAAAGTAGATGTAGTTCAAGGATTGCAAAAGTATCTGAAATACTATTTCTATTGTAATTGCTGTCTTTGTGCTAATCCACGATACATCTTTGAAAGGAACAATCTTTCTTTGCACTTTGGTCTCTTTGTAAACCAAGTAGCGCTGGGACCCAGTCAGGTCCAACCAGCACTTCTCTGCATACTGGATCACTGAGCAGAATGGACTGATTTGTGTTATTTGAAAACAAAACATAGCGCTATTGTTTCTAGCCAGAAGAAAATCTTCCAGCTGCAATCCCATATGGGCTTCTAAGGAAATAATGACATGAACAGCCCTATTCATTTTAGTTACCAAAACTCCAAAGGACTGGTGATATTTGCAATGTCTTTATCGCTGACAGGCATTCACTGCTGATTGTAGTGGCAGGATCCCAGAAGTTTTGGGATTTGTAGCTAAGCTTGCTTAAAATAGCACCACTGAGGGAGTATCCACACTGCAGTTACTTCCCACTATGTGTGCTTGGATCAAAGCTGATTTTATCTAGCTGGTGAGTAGCGAGGCAGCGGTAGCAACCTGGAGGACAGTATATGGTGGCTACTGAACTATTAACTTCACAAAGGAAGCTCCTTGGGTGGGCTTCGCTTGACCTAGTTTAAAATAGACCCAGGCATACTTAAGAAAGGAGTTTTGTCTGCAGTACAGATGTCTTCTGTCAATGGTGGTTGAACTTGCTTAGCTTTAGAGACTGGTGTTGAGATTGCTCTTTTTTGGCCAGCTTGACACAGTTGCTGCTCCTCAGGAAGCAAGCCTGCACTCCCAGCCATGGCACTTTACGTGGGGAAGCAGAAGAGCTTCATGACTCTTAGCCTTGTTCAAGGAGAATATAGTTACTACAGTGCAAGGAGAAACATTTAGCCCAAACGATTTTTTATCCTTTTTTCCTAGGACAAAATGTGTGGAAGATGGACAAAAAAGCACATGTGGGTGACATTCAAAATACAGTTCATTTTTTATATTTATCCCCTGCAGGGCAAAAATAACTCTGCAGTAACTGAACACTTCTTTCTGCTAGTGCAGCCCTACTCAAAGAATATACAATTAAAACTGGGAAATCAAAATGCATCTGATTCTGTAAAAAACTTACTTGGAGAAATTTACTGCTAATCTGCATAACCATTTTTTAATTTACTACTTTAAACACTACTTGAAATTAATGTTAAGGTAGTAAAAGAAGCTGTATTTTATGGTTTTCCCCTATAAACCTTAAAATGTGTAAGATGGTTAGATGAAATAACACCAGAAAAATAAAGATAATAGAGTGCACACTTTGGTTCCAGTGCAGCTTCAGCAAGGTTTTGTTTGGAGTGCCCAGCTGTGTATACAGACGCAGTGGAATTTGGTTTGTGAGGAACCTGCAAAAATTACACAAATAACTAGCATTTTTTAATGAATAATACACAGACATGCACCTGCTTCAGAGACTCCATAGATTAGTCTTGCAGCCAATAGAAAAGCCCCTTGGAATTCAATTACATGGCTGAAAAACAGAAAACAAAATCATGACTATACATTTAGAACTGATACCAGCAAGATATTAACCAGTTCTTGGGCTGAGCTTTTCCTGAGGATTAGATTGTTTCAGTTTGTTTTATGTCCCTGTGGCTTATTGACTATTTAAATTATTCTATTCTATTCTATTCTTTCAGCTGGAACCTCTCCCGGAAGATATTGTGCACCAAATCCCCAATATGAATGCAATAGCTTCTTTAAAAAAGACCACTGAAATTCAAAGTATGTTTCTCACTTTGAGTTGGTGGGTTAGTGGGCTTGGGGTTATTTTTTGTTATCAATTAATGTCATAGACATTATTGTTTCATAGAAAAGAGTGGGAAAATGTTTTATGCATAAATTGACTTGGTGTGTCTAATATTTTTATATAAATATATATATAATTTTATTTTTGTTTCTTCAACATTTCTTTGTTCCTGCTACATATTTAGCCTTGAAAAAGTAACCCATTAAAATTATTTAAGCATTTCTGATTCCTGAATATTCCTAAATCTTTTCATTCCAGAGCAGCTTGGATGAAATAGATGTTTGTCAGTGAACAGACAGGTAAATTAGAGCTTTAACACACAGTTTGTTCAGATTGTGTTTCTGCAGCCCTTTACAAGGTACTCACTTTGAGATTCAGAGGAGCTTGAGATAATGCCAAAAAGCTCCACATGGGCACTGATCCGTGGAACAGTGCTAAAAATTACATTATTTTATTGTTTCTGAGACAGAGGGTACATTATTGCTTCAGTTGTGTGCTCTGACCCTTAACTACCCAGCTGCTTTAGGGCATTTGCTCACTGAAGAACTTTGTGCCATCAATTGCTTTAATCCAACTGAGCACACATCCCTTAAATTCTCTAATCTTCTGGTTTCTGCCATTTTACTGAGCCAGTGGGAGCTTCCTGACTTCTACTGTTTGCTTTAGAATAACAAATGAATAACAAATGTTTTCCTTCATTTGAGATGAGCCACAAATGGTTGGGATTCATCCGTATAAAATAAATGAAGTTTTTAAAAGAGACACCATGCCCAATTCACTGTTCATGTGGTCCATGCAATCTTCATCTGATTTTAGTTGCAAAGTGATAAAGAAAATTCATTCATTCATCATGCGTATCCAGTAGACACCTAAATACAGAAAAGCTCTAATTAAATCAGCTGTATATAATATATTCTGATAAGTCCTTTGTACTGAGTGGTATGTTTTTGGGTAGCTCATGAGTTAAAATTTCCTGTTAATAATCTGTTAATGATCTGGAAGGAATCGGCAGGTTTAAGAGATTCATGTACTGTGCGAGATAGAACAGATTTGCAAATAATAAGGGCAGAATGCTACACACAGACCACAGACACAAGGAAAAGAGACGCAATTCTGTTTGAAATAAAACGTGCATGCAATGGAAAATGGATCTGAAACAAAAAAAATGGTGAATTGAGAAACAGACAAACAGAAGACTAGGAATACAAATGATGGCTGTTGAGAGAGAAAGTGTGGATTTAGGAACAAATATATAGTGCAAATCTGAGAACATACTCCAGAGCTCTGCAGCATGACTTGATTTTGTCACAATTAGGTTTCAGTCTGAAACTGGTACAGTCGTGCAGTCCGGTGGGGCTGTTCTGAAACCTTAGTCAGGCTGTTCAGGGTTTGGGCTTATTTACACACAACATTCTGCCTTTTCTGACAACTACCTAAAAAGTTGTATTTACCTCATTTTGTCTGGAGAGAGACCAAGTATTAGAAAGGAATATGCTTGGATGACAGAAAGGAGCCCTGAGGAAGTTCAGTGTAGCCTTATGATGCATATTTAGATCTCAGAGAAGCAAGTTCAATATTTTACTGTTCAATATTTTAGAGAGTTAGGCAGGCTGGAGAGCATTAGGCTGTTGAGTAGCACCTCAGGAGGCACTGAGAAAGCTTGATTTGTTTGGTCATTGCATTGCTTTTGGATATTTGATTTGTATTTCTGTGATCCAACTTTCATAATGAATATTAATATAATTTTATACCAAAAAAGCCCCTCCTCTGTGCTTTTTGCAAAACCTTGAAGCTACAATACTTAGAAACAAAGAGACAACTTTTTTTTCTCACTAGAATAGAATTTCTATAAATGCTTTGTATTGACGGGGATCCAAAGCTCCTTTGCAAATGTAATACATTTGGAATTAGTAGTTCTCACACCCATGTAATAGGTTATTTCTAAACAATCCTGTTCAATAGCAGAATACCAACCCCAAACATTCTTTTTCAAGCAAGACACAGTATGGCATGTCCAAATCTATAAAAAGCAATTACAAATGCTTACAGGAGTGACAGAAACATTCCCTTTTATTATTTCCTGATGATAATAGTCAATGCTCACACAAATCTTTAAGGGAGACTTAAGCACGTTTTCATGCTGAAAGCCAAAGCATACCTAGAAGACTGCTTTGGTTTAATTTTTTTTCCTTGCAATCCATGATTGCTCAAGTTTTGTATGAATGAAACCAGGAGTACGCTTCATTCTTTCCCTTGAGCTCCACCAAGCTCTTCTCAATGAAATGTAATGGCACTGGTAGAATTGCACATTCCAGTAGAGCACAGTAGAAATGACATTTTCAGAGACTGGAGTGGTTTGAGGCCAATGCTTTCTGACTTCTTTTAATTGTCAATGCACAGCATACCTGCTAACAAAGCTCCTTTGCAGCTGTGTGCTCTGATTGCCTCTCCTTTCTATACCTCTTGGCCTGCAAATCTTTTGGCTGAACATGCATTCAAGGCCTGTATGTTTTGTGTACAGCAAATAAATATTGTCCTGGATAAAAAGAAGCTTGTAAAGCTCTTATGCTTACCCAAGGTGTTTGCAAAGTACAGTTTTCCAATTTTAAAGAAAAACCTGTCATTACTTTTTCACAAGCATCACAGAGCCCTCTTTGCAAGAGGTAGCTGCTGCTACCTGGATGCTCTTTGTAATTGTGACTGCTTAAACATTTCCCCCCACAAACCACAAACACCCTACCATGTAGTTTCTTCCTCCAGGGCCCTCCAGTGCAATGTAGGGGCTGCCACCTGCCTCCTGACCTGACTCTGCTCTCTCCATTGCTGAAGCCCCTCTCATAACACAGCTCTCCATGTGGGGAAACAAAGAACACCACCAATGGCTTGGGAGTGAAGGGCAGTTAAATGGGCGCAGAGAGCCCACTAATATGCTTAAATTGGCCCTGAGTTTTAATGTTACAAGAAAGTCAGGATTCAGGGGGCAGCTGGTGTGCAAGCCTGTGTGTGAATGAACGAATGTGATGTAGCAATCCTCACTGATGCTGTTTTATTGTTGCTGCAGGAGAGCAACACAGTGGTAGCTGGGTACTAATATTTTATTTTATGAATAAAAGCCCTTGAAAACTCCAGCAGTGAACATGGGTTCATTTCTTTTATAGGCAAGAGGGGGTATTATTCCCATGCCAACAGATTTGATTTTCTTGCACATCTGTTTCTGCAAGAAAAACCCCACCCACTCTGTGAACATTTAGCTCATAAATTATAGGGTTTGAATTGGGTGTATATTGCAAAGACTGACTTTTGCACATAGGATCTGTGAGAACATTGTGGAATGCTCATATAACTTTTTTGTTTGTTTTTAGTGTATTTTTTAATGAATAGAGAATATGGTCTCTGAGCACAGTAATAATAGAGAATATTTTTGTCTTGTTTTTATAAAATTTGCCAGGCTCCAATCATTGAGCCTACTGTTATGTACATAACTTTTTAGCTCTGTCTTTCATGTTTTTGGAGCAAAGCCAACCTCCTAACACTTAATCTCAACTTTGTAGGATACTTAATACACTTTAAATTTTATCCCCAGAAGGTCCCCGTTATTTAAAGATTCTGCTAACTACTCAAACGTGCACACTATTAGAGTTCAAAGAAACATTCTGGCCATGCACGCTGGTTGTTCTTGAGGATTGACTTGGGCTTTCATCTTGCAGTGATGTTTTTGAATAAAGACATTTTCAGACTTTATTGACAGCTGCTTTCTCACTGGAGGGAAAAGTTCATCCTTCCAAAAGCCTGAAGCTGTGTTGAGAGCTGTGTTACCAAAGAGGGAGTTTTCAGCAGCCTTTCTGCAGCACAGGCAGCACCGCTGCTGGCCTGGCCTCCCAGCTGTCAAAGCCTCCAGCTACCCTCTGGATAAGCACCTCAGCTCAGCCTTCTGCCCAGCTGCCAAAATCCTCCTTTTAGTCCTTGGAAAGGTCCCCTGCTTGATCCCCTCTCTTTCACAGCTGTTGAAACCCTCCATCTAATTCCCAGATAAGTACCCTGATCCAACCTCTGCAGCAGCTGCTGAAAGTTTCTTGCTAAACACTGAGTAAGCTCTGGTCCAGAGCTCCCAGACTTCCCAAAGCTCCTAATTCCCAGGTGTCTTCCACCTGGCAATTAGTGAGTGCTCAGTGTTTTACTGGACTCTTAAGAAATATGTATGTAAATTCGTACTTGTTCATGTGGTTTCCAATAATCAAACTGTTTCTTAATACCTGTGCAGTAGCAGATCATTTTATATATTTAGGATGAGTCACCTGCCATTATTTTTTGCATTTCTTGTTGAGCTTCTTCTGTTGCAGACAGAAATCTGAAAATATTCATGCTTTTAATCCACTGCTGTATTTTTACATAGCAGACCAGAAAGCTCTATCCCTTATGATACCTGGCAGCTCTCCAGCAGCAGCCAGTTCATATATGAAAGTTTTAACTAAATTATTGTTCTAGTATACGCCCTGAGGTTGGAGGAGAAAGAACATCCAGGACTAACAAACCTGATTGTTCTGGCAACATCACTTCAGTCTGAGCTGGCATTTCTGACTTCTTTCCTTTTCAAGACAGTGCTGTGTGAGCACTTTGTACAGCAATGTACATTTTCCTACATTGTGCTGTTTCTGCATCCACTGTGTGCCATATCAGAGCTTCTAGTTATTAACCCTGCTCTCCACTCCCATCACCTTGTGTAGATAAAGCCAATAACTTTCCTGACAATGTGTTCATTAGTCTGTGTGTTACTCCTCCAGTTTATTACCTTCTGGGGAAGGGTGTGACACAGCTCTTGGAATGAAAGCACTTTCCAACTTGGCATTCTTAAGTTCAGAAATAGACCTCTTCACTGCAGTCTGAAATTTCAACTGTACTGCTTACACCACAGTGATTTTAAATTATAATCACTCAGTGTTGAACTAAGTGATTACTGTTCTTGTACCACCATGCTAGCTAAAATTCCCATAAATTATTATGTGTGTTTTCCTTAGGCAAGTACTGGAAGTCAGTGGAGCCATACTCTGTGCCAGTGGATTGTGCTCTGGCTGAGTCTCAGAAGCAAGAGAGGGAGGAAACAGAAACAGTATCTGCTATGGCCTCTCTTTCAGTGGATGTTGAGCAGTGTGTTCCTCAGGAAGACAGCAGGTAAGTGCATGAAATTATTACAGAGAACAAGGCTTTCACTCCAGCCAAGTGAAATGAAGAAGAAAGGAAGTCTAAGGGTTGTTTCAAAATTATCTGCTAATTGAGATATATGGAATTTTTCATGCCTGGATTTCAGTTCTCTCACGTAGCCACTGGAAGCAGAGGTATTCTATGCTAGCAGTTTTTTGGGTTTGGTATCTCTCTTTCGGTACTAAAGATCATGATTAGTACAAGAACCTTGTTTTCTTCTCATGTCTAATTCTTGCTACTTCATAAAAAGTGCAATATCCATAAGAGGTAAATAGACATGGTCAAGTGTAATCAACCATATTCTTCTCAGTAGAAGCTATTCAAATCTATTTTAATCTTCTAGGAAAGCATTCAACAGTCAGATAAATTTAATAATGATGGGCTTAAATAATTATTAAGTGATATTAGACAGGCATTAAAAGTTACTTCCCTGGAATTTATGTGAGTAGTGCCAGTATAAAACTTAAAGCAATCCTGACCAGGATCAGGGCCAACATTTTCTACATACTAAGATGAAGGTACATCAGCAAAGAGTGAGAATGCTGGTTTTTCCAGCTTGTCATCTGCTTTTTACACTAATGAAGATTGCTTTCAACTTCCAAATTAAGAAAATGATGCAGTAAATGCTCTTGTATGTTTTGCCCATTACATGTGAAAAAAACTCAATGGCCACTGAATATTCTGTCATCTATAATCAGAAAAGCCACTGCAGAAGTTTTTGGAGTTTCCTATTTTTTTTTGTTTTAAGGACAAACTTTCCTGGTCTTCACCAGTAGAGAAAGACGCAAAATGTAGTGGAACCACTTGGGTCCCATCATACACAGAAAACAGAGGAAGGAGGAGGAAAGATGAAAAAAGCCTTATAAGGAGACTCATCAGCTCATCAGGCTGTGGAACAGCAGTACAGAAAGGAGGGAGCTGTGGGTAGGGACAGCAGTGGTGGGAGTGGAGCCAGAAATATCCATGGCTCCTACATTGTGACTGCTTCTTAGTCGCTTCGTTTCTTTCCTCCTGTGTTGTGTCTTTTAATCAGAACTGAACTGATAGGCACCCAGGGGACTAGTGCAATGCTCAAAGCCATGGATGTGTTTGGGAGTGAGCATTCCTCACAACAGTGGCAACACTCATCTGTCAAAGAATTGAGGCGTGTCTCAAAGGGACACACAGGGGACAGAGCTAGCTAGTAAAGTTCACAGTATTTTCATAATTACCTTTCCAAATGTAATTATATTTTAATATGCCATGGCTATTCTTGTGCTAGGATTATTGCAGACAACTTCATAAAAACTTAGAGAAGAATCCATGATGAACACAAGATGTATTTTAGATTTATGACTGTGCTAATCAGTGCTCAGCTGAGGGATAATGTAGTTTTTCATGTAAGTTTCTGACAGTTACAAGACACTTCTGCTAGCTAGGGACAGAAAAATTCCCACTTGTGTGTGCATAGCTCTGAAATATAAATAATTTTAGTTAAAGTATTGGAAATAATGCAGTCAAGCAAATTAAAGCTATAAATTGTCTGGAAAAGGGCATGGTTAATTTTGTGTATTTTTACATTGCTGAGAATAACCAAAAATTTTATTTGTTATGTGCCTCCACTCAAAACTACAACTACCAAGAGCAACTGCTACTCCTACATGATTGGAACAAAATAACCCTTTGACTAACACTGCACTTAATTACTGTACTTATTAGCTACCAACTGATAACCTGTGACAGTTTTCCACCCATTCTGAAAACAGAATTTCAGGGCAGTGTTGAGAAACATGGGGAAAAAAAAATGGATGTACTGGAATGAACACAAGTAGAATTCATGTGGCTGCCAGATTCATTACACTTCATCAGTTCTGAACTCTTGTAGGGATGAATCCATTGTGATGAATTGTTTTGTGGAAAAATGACTTTGTTTGGAATATCTTCTGTGGTGCTGCAGACATTTGTCAAGAGCACAAAAGAAAAAAAAAAAGCCTATGCACGCATGCGTCCTGAAATCTCGTTCTACATTTGCAAACCTCAGAGAAGTCACATGAAGCCAAGTTATCATCAGAGAGTGACAGGACAAAAAAAAAATGCTATCCCACTGGACCAAAATTGAGAGTTAGGTTTTCTGAGGCATCTGAGCATCATTTTCTTTGTTTTCTTCCTGATGAATGTAAGGATCAATGTGGAATTGCATGCTTTGGGTTCTGTGTAATTTACTTCATTTCACATAAGCACACCGTCCGTTTCATAGGTACATACCAGCACAAACAGCATGTAGAGATGAGTTCAGCTTTGCCTTTTCACATTTCTTAATGTTTGTTGTAATAAAGGACCATGTATGCAATGGCCCTTCTCCAGCCAGTTCCTATGGCAAACAGAAGGCAGCAGGGAGGTGGGGAGTCATGTGGGGTCTCAAGCTCTAAGGTGTGCTCTTCCTCCTATTGGTATTGAAGGTGGGGTCACCTTCTGAGGACCTGTTGCAAGCTTTTGCACTGAGTGTTAATTTGGGAAAGTTGTTTGTGACAGGTAAGGACGGGAGCAGGATGGGAAGCACCATGGCTGATGGGACAGCCTGAAGGGTTCTTGCATTACACCAGGAGTCAATTTGCTTCCTCTTAATTCCCACCACGGTCAGCCACGCTGACAGTTCTGGCTTGCAACTCTAAGGCTGTTTCACTGATTCGATGGCAGAGATCCTGTCAACTTCAGCTCTGGATGGTCAGGCCTCCAGATGAAGAGCAGCAGCAAGAGTCTCTTTGCGGGAAACTCTGGCCAGTTATGTTGAAGGATATATTGGTGTTGGAGTGAGATGACTCACTTGAAACTCAGATTTTGGGTAAAGCAGCTCTTTTCCTGGCCAACTCATATCTGACTCATTTACCACTGATGGATAAAATGCTCCTGGCTAAGGCCCATATTAAGTATTTTTATTTCTTTCTTCTCTCTTTCTTTCTTTTCTTCAAGTGACAGTGCCGATTATTTTTTTACTTGATTTTCTCTGGCAGGATAAATGAAGAAAAACGTGAAAAGCTGCTATGCTTTTGGTGCTTTATTTTACCAAAGCATAACTCTTCATTTTGAGATCCAATTGAATCTTGATTATAGACTTTGGAAGAGTACATATATAGAAAAAAGAGTTTGTGGATAGGAAAGGAAACATGTATGGTGCTAACGGGGATTTAAATACAGATGCAATTAAGCAAACAAGCATGCCCTATAAACATTTCTAACTACCAGAAATTTTGTTGATAACTGTTGATAACTGTTTATTCCCTATGCGAGATACAAATTCAGCTGATTAGAATTTTGCTTTGGCCAGACATCTGTTTCAGAAATCGTGCTGTGAAAATATTCAGTACATTGCTGTCCCTGATATCTTGGAGCTTCTGTATGTTTCTTCTTAAAATGGAAAAAGAAAAGGGTGTGGAGGGAGATCTCTTGCACTTACTATTTTTACAGGAAGCAGTAAATCTTGAGAATGACATTTATCAGAATTTGTCTTTATGGCTCTGTTTCAGCTGAGCATAGATTTTACTCAAATGGAAATAAAAACAAAGTAATTTTTTTGCTCTGAATGTTACAGAGCTACCAGTTGCAGTTTCAGTCAAATTGCATTATATTATATACGAGAGCAAATGGTCGAATTATGGGATACACCTAGCTACCATTTAGGGTCACTTGCCATATTTGTCTATCAACTCATGAAGCTTCACTTGGCATTTCACTATTTGGATATCTACCTCAGCACACACCTGGCATAAACTTTTCAAAACCTTTTTGAACTTGCCTCTGGCACTTGGGTAGTGAATCCCAGAGCCTCATCAAGCATCGCACTGCTTTTACTTGTTAACCAATAAAATCACTGGGAAACCCCTAGGTCTTCTATTGTGAGAAAGAAAACCACCTCTTTTCTTACTCATAATGTTTGACCCATATGCGGTTTTAAAGGCTTGAGCTTCTCAAGACTCTGTATTCCTGCTGGTAAATCTTACCTTTGATGATTTTTCCTCCCCTCTGTGTTTTTTGTAGTTTCTTTGAGGTGGAGTAAAAGCTGCATGCAGGACTCCAGGTGCTGGGCACATTATGAATTTAGACAGTAGCTAATACTGGGGATGTTTCGTTTCTGTGGCTTTCTGCTCCTCTACCATTAACTCCAAACTCTCAGTCGTAGCCATCACTGTTAGAACGGTTAAAGCTGTCCTCCCTCATATTCTGTGTTTGTGTTGTTTGCCTTCTTCTCCATACACAAATGCTGTTATGGGCCTTACAACTGAGTGGTGTTGGCAGTTTGGCGTCATCAGCAAACATTATCACCTAAATCTACTTGTAGTCTGCCTAGTCTTTTTGAGATGCTCTGGAGAATTCCTCCATGGTTAAAATTCATCAATATTATTATGCGTTTCCTGCTTTTGACGAATTGTAAATCTGTGAAAGGACCTTCTCCCAACAACCTAGGTTCTTCTAAGCACTTGCATAAAATTGTTGGAAGACCTTCTTTGCAGAGGGCAATAACTTCATCCCTTTTCCCTAATTCCCATCAGAAACTTCTAGTAAATTTGAAAGGATTGCTATTTTTTTAAGTGTTAAGACCTAACTCTTACTCAAATGACTGTTACCTAAATGCTTACTAATTCCGTCACTGATTGTAGCTGCTTTCAATTTTGCCATACAGGTTCACTGTACCTCCTGTGGTTTCCAAAAGAGGAACTGCTTTTCTTGCCTCTCTTCCTCTTGCTGAGTTAAGCTGTAGAATATGCTCAATAACTATTTCTTTAACAACATCCTAATCGTATTTCCCTGGAACTTAGCAGACAAATATCATCTGCTCTTAGAAATCTGGCAATGTTTGGTGCATCAGTTTGTTCTAGTGCTGATTCAGTTTAGGATAGTTCATCTGCAAGTAATAAAATCTCACTGACACTTCTCTAGTGAACCCAGATATAAATAGTTCATTTTGCTTTTGTGGTCTACCTTCCTTGATGCTCCTTTTACGCTTTGATCATTTTCTCTGATGTATTTTGAAAGATCTTTTTGTTATTAGCTTTTATGCCTTTAATATGTTGCTCTTCAGACTTTCCATTAGTTTGCTTCATTGGAGGTTTACATTTAACTTGCCAAAGTTTATATTTTATTTAATTCGCCTTGTTTGGACATTACTTCCTCTTTTGAGAGGATATATGGAGTTGCCTTATTCTGCTCTTAAACTAGGATGGTTTTTACTTTTAGTTCCTTTCTCTTTGATCCATACTAAATCCATTTTTACTAGGATATACCCTTACTCAGGATGTCTTATATAATGTCTTTAGACACTCCCCAAATCACCTTCATAATATAGAAATGTACCTCATTTTCCCCAGCTTTTTGCTACCAGAGGATCACTTTTCAATTACAACGTTCTTCCCTGAGACAGCTGAGTTAAATTAGGAACAGATTATGGCATAAAACAGCCATACCATGCCAGAAAAATTTTGTCTTTGTTCGGCAGTTTCTACCTTGGAAACATACCTTGAATTTTTATTTTTGTGCGTGTGATAATGTAGCTAAGAGGAATCTCTGTAATTCTCATTAAAAAAATAAGGTAAGAGAAACAGTTTCTTCTTTGGGGTGATGTACTGAGTTTATCTACATTCCTAAATACTACTTTTTAAAAAAATTGTAGCCATTAATTACTTTTAATAATTTTCTCATAAATAACATTTATTCTCAATTTCCACAGAACAGTATTTAAGATGTCACATGTTTTGCCAGATTTTCTCCATATGATAGGATTTTTTCCTCATCTATTTATTTTGTTTGAAGGTTTAAACTTTGTTTAGCATTAACTGCAAAGAGATTATTTCATTCAGCCGTAGTCAGAATTCTACATATAGAGAGCTAAAAATGAGCACTCTTCACAGAACACCAAAGTAAAGTGAATGCAGGAGGGCTCAGCTCCTAGCATCTTGCAGTTTAAATGAGGTACACTGAAGCCATAGAGAAAAATCTATAATCATTACAATCTCAATTTGTGTCTTTCTGAGTTTGCTGAGTGCATGGAATTGGTTTAGATCAGACCCGAGCTCACAGCTGCATCTCAAGGAACTGCTCAGGGCATACAATGTGGGATGGGGGGTTCTGCCTGTTTTATGTTTTTATGCCAACTTCCCGTCAGCTACAGGAAGACTGACTGAACTGACCTAACTCACAGTGACAAAGCTGAAGTAACACAAATTTGGCCTGTCAGACTCAGGCCCCTCAGTTTTTCTTTTGACAATTTTTGATTTTGTCAGAATGGGCATATATTGATTCTCTGCTTAGTGCTATGGGATTTACAGTTTTCCTCTCTGTCCTCTGGCCCCAAAACAATACTGGCTTTCACACAAAACTCGAGTCTGAGTCATTATCTCATAAAAATAAATGTTTTTAATGATAAACTCTTGGATAAATCCAGTGAATTCTCTGACATTAATAAAATGAAGTTAAAATGTACACATAAGTCCTCAAAAGGAGTTTGAAGAAGACTGTGGGAGTACCCACACTGCAAGACAACAGGTGGATTCCCGAGACGCTCTTACATTATCTCCCTTTCCTATAAAGGACCTTGCATCTAGCACTTACATATAAAAAGTATTATTGGTGCTTATGCTCTGGCTGATGAATGTTGTCCTGTTGTTGGAATATATTGGAATATATTGGAATATAGCACTCAAGATCAGTGAGGGCCACTCCTGGCCCTCAGAAGCACCTTTGTCAGTGAGAAATTTCCCAGTGAAAGAAGTCCTAAAAAAGATCCTCAGTAGTACTGTGTTCATGAGAATGCCAGTCCCAGAAGTCAAACACCTGTAAACAGACTGTTGCAAGTACTGCTTCCCTAGGTTCTTATGTGTAGTCCATACCCCTGCTCTCACTTCCAGGGGTTTTCCAGAGCTTCACTCCTTCCTGACCTGCCAATCACCGCCTGAAATCTATTGACACATATTGTTTCGCATTTGCAGAACCTGAAAACTGACCTGTCATCTGCTTCCAAATTATCTTCTTTCCGGACAGTCTCATAAAGTCCTGGATGTTTAACAAGGGCTTATTGATCATCTGTGTTATGCCAGAGGACTTTCAGGTCTCCCACAAGTGGCTGGAGAAAGTGGAAGTGTGTGGTTGGCACAACAGCAACACACGCTGTCAGTATGAACTCCTCACCTGGTGCGTGATCTTTTATGACGCCTGGGGAAGGACCTCAGCAGCAGGCAGGGCTCCATCTCACCCCGGCTGCCACTGGGTGCTCTCTGCTGCAAGCCAGAACAAAGCAAAAGGGGGAAAAGAGGGAGAGCAAGGGGCCTCACTTCTCAGGAATGAGGGAGCCACAGTGGTTACTGTACATAGGAAACATCCTCCACCATGGGTGAGAAATGAAAGATTTGAGATTTATAGATTGATCATCTTTTAGAGTCGATACCCTTTGGAAAGTGATTAGTCTGAAAAACATCATCTTTTTCACATGTCATTCTCTTGACATATTTTTCAACGTTCTATCAGTGATCATTCCAAATCATAAAGGAATGACCTGTATAAAATAATTTAAGGGCATACTGCTTATTTTTTCATTGGGAAAGACTTTAATAAGTTCCAGATTAATTTTAAAATTCTCTGACATCCTTGCTGAATAAATTATCAAAGCCCAAGCAAGCCCCCATTAATTACTTTTTTTTTCCAGGGGATCTCGTGAATTTGTACTTTCCAGCCAGTTATTATACTTGCTTACAGGAATTAACTGGTAAACGTTTCATTTATTAATTTACATTTCTTTTTCTCCCCTGATTTCAAAATTGCTTGAAGTTACTATTTTAAAGTAGTTCTTAAGGCTGACAGACTGAGATGAAAAATGATTTCTGTCCAAATTCTTTGTCCTTCAATAGTGAGGTCTCTCCATGATCCCAGAAGCTTCCAGTTTTATAATTGCCATCATATTCTTCAGGTGCAGTAGCTTGTCAGATATGAGGGATTGCAAGACTTGATGTCAGCTCAGCGTATGCATCTTCATAATTTTCTTATTGGTTGTCTTAGAGTGCTCCTCTTGCCTGAGCTGATGATTTCCCAGAGGTTTTCATATAAAAGATATAATCTGATTTGATATAATTAGTAGTTACGTTTACTTCGATAGCGCTCTGCTGATCAGGTTCAGGATTTAGTCTCAAAAGTTGTAGGCAGGCAGGCAATGCGCTTATGAAAACACAGAATCAAAAACTAGGGGGCTGGAGAAGAACCTCAGAGGTAACACTACTTGGCTACTAGTGAACTATTTTGCTTTAACGGTGTGGGCCGGTTTGAAAAAATAAATGCATGTATTTTTAGTTGCAAAAGCTTGTAAAATAAAAGTATCACAGCTATTTTTTTCATCAAATTATTTGATTCTGTTGACACAAAGCATGTACATTTCTGGACAAAATGTTATAAAATATTCTGACATATTTTAATATAAACAGGAACATTTTCGGTGATTGCTTGGATCTAAAATGTTTTTCCACTTGACATTTGTTTATACTTCCTAGGAAAGAAACTCTATTTATGGATAGCTGAATAACACAAATAAACATCCGAGAGAGCTGAAAAATCAGCTTTGATTATGCATGAAAATCTACAATGTCATTGTGTACTCTTGTGCAGTATTCTGATTGCCTGTTTATTTTTACAGAGCTGCTGGTGAGCCCATGGAAGAAGAGCCAGCCTTGTGAAGTGCCAAGTCCTCCCTGATATTTCCTGTGGGTGACATCATTGTGTATCCCCCAAAGCACCCTCAGACATGTCTTGTCTGCTTCTTGGGTGGCACAGATCAGATGGAACATAAACACTGGGCACAAAACTCGGAATAGCAGCTTCACTTGTTCTTTGGATGGACTTGAAAGAGCCCGAAAGATTCCTTAAATGTAACCGCCACAATTCTGGAGTTACAGTAAAACGGACTTGGGAGAAAGAGCCTAGAGCATGTATTTTAATGCTGTTTGACCCACTCACCAACACAAATTGTGAAATAGAGTATTGCAAAATTCTACATGATAGATTATAGATATGAGAATTGCAACAGCCAGCAACATACTCTGTGAACTCCATGAATCACTTTCTGACACTTTTTACTGGATAATTTTTTTCATACTGTGTTAAATTGTTAATAGAATTTGTTTTCTTTGCTCTGTGTAATGAAGAAAAAAAAAACCCCACCCTTATTTTACGTGCCATTTTTTAACCTCCTGTAATGAATTCTTAGCTGAATAAGTGAAAAGTGTTTAAATTATGATGAGGGATTTTAGCTAAAGGGAAAGCACTTCTTATTGTACTATAAATCCCCTGAAGTACTGTGCTTGGTGGTGCTTTATTTTCTCTTCCCTATTCCTGGCCATCCCGCCCCATTTCATGTAATCTTTTCTATCATAAAAACACACTCACGGTTCTCTACAATGATCTTTTGCCTTTAAGAAAACGTGCTGTACCCTCCGTAGTTGACAGTAGCGCTCACCATATGTGCAGCAGAGATCAAGTATGGATAGTTTTTCAAACGTGTTTTTGGTTTGTTCTGAAATGTTTCTGCGTTCTGACTCCAAAGCAGCGACCTTCCGTAACTTCAGTGCAGCTCATTTGAAGCTCAGGTGTTTCTGTGGAGGTTGTGTGGGAGTGTTTTTTTACAGGTCGTGATGTGGATACGAACTGATTCTTTTATGTAGTCCTGCACCAAGAGAACTGATGTTGCTTAAGAAGCTTCAAAGGGTTTAGGCTTTATTTTAGATCCCCCAAGTGCAGCAAGATCTCCCTGCAATGTGACTTTAGCTGTTTAATTCCATGTTTGAGAACGTAACACAGAGTTGTGCCTTTAGCTGAAAATGAACGCTTAAACTGTTACACGTGTTGCCTTACTGTCAGAGAGAGAGAGAGAGATGGGCATGTATGTAAGAGTACTTCAAATGAACAAAACTCTGCTACAGTAACTTTTATTTTGTTTACAACTTTCTCACCTAATGAACCCCAGGAGATACCTTGAAGTATTCAGCTTGCAGTATTTGATAGCTTGCTCAGCTTTTAAAAGCAAGTGATGTTCATTTTTTATATATTTTCCAAAATCAAAAAAAAAAAGAAAAGAAAAGAAAAAAAGGATCTATATTAAAGCCATAAGTGAAGACTGTCATGCTTTTTATGCTAAAATCTGAAAGGAACCTTAATTAAAACAAGATTTTGGGGAAGGCCATGATGTGAAAGATATGGAACAATATGGTTTCAGTTATAGGCAGACTCAAACCTGTAAATCAAAGATGAAAGATTTCACTCAAATAGAATTATATAATTCTCTTTTGTTATGCAGTCAGACTATATCTTTCATGCATTTGGGTTTGTTTACGATTAGCATTTTAATTTTAAAGACTTTTATTACTTATACCAAAGCTCTCCTCTACAAGTCAGAAATCCGAGGCATGCTTTGAAAAGGGAAATCTAAAAAAAGGAATGTCATTTCCTATAATGTGAAGTAAACTTTTATTCTGAAAAGTTTACTCTGAAATGAATGTATGCCCTTTAGAAAGGGAAATAAAATTCTGACCCTCAGAAAGTGAAATAAAATTCTACCCCCCATTTACAAGCCAAAACCATGCTCGTTTTAGTAATGCAAAGAGTCCCAGCAGGCTAAATTAACTCCTGGTGTAAGCCACCTTGCCTGACTCTGGGCTCTTCTGAAGGGGTTGTTCACATGACTAAAGCAATCAGGAGTTCCTCCTGCATTTTCAGCAGACTCCTGATGGCAATCTTACTTGCCATTTACTGTGATTTTGTTATGGTCATCAAAGAAATTTCCCTTCAAGGAAACCAAGGGCTATAGCTGATGAGTTGGGTAATTTGTCGAGCTTTTCACATTTGGAAATCATGGCTGCAAAATTTTAATTGACTGCATAGTAACAGCATTTTAAAATTAACCCTAAAATCTGTTTGTGTCCTTAGCTTGCATGAACTCGTATATGAATTGCAACCTGAAATAAGTTACAAGCTTTTCCAATCAAAGTCTGTCTTCTGGGGTGCAAATCAGCTAAAGCTGTCTTTTTTTAGCTGGAAACACTTTTAAAATGCCAGAATAATTTGAATTAAACCACATTCTAAAGTCACACATACATTTGTACAGATGCAATCCTAGGCAGAGATCTAGACATGTCGTTGGTTGAAGTTAGGATCATTTGGATAAACAAGTGTGCTAATAAACTGCACACAGATTGTGTCCAGAACTCTGTTCTGACTGAAGTCAATAGCAAAGTCCTCTTTGATTTCGATGGCAGATGGATCAGGCCCTGCTTTTCTTTACCCCTTTAAGTCAAGAGCACCATTGCTTTTTGATTATGTCATCCCAAGGCATCTTACAGCCCTCTGGGAAGTGGTTGAGTCTTATGGTGAATGTCAACACTTCCTTCAAAGCAGACCTGGGCTTTCTAAGAGGGCAGTTTCACTTGCTGCTGTTTTCTTCTCACAGTATTTTTTATTACCATCAATAGCTCCCTGTGGGCTGGAGTTAAAATATCTTCCAGCAATTTTAGTCATAGTTCTAGGGAAATATTCACATAGACACTCTTAAAAATGCCCAGTTTTAACTGGATTCAACAACAGATTGCAAGAATTTCAGAGAGATGCATAAATTGTGGGTTTCAAATGTAAAAATTCAGATTTTTGAGGAGGCATCCAAGTCTCATGTCTCCCACAGACCTTTCCCACTAGGCTAGAGAGATTGACACCTCTGAAAATTCAACCCCAGATATTTCAGGTTGGCTGCCAAAATATCTATGTCTGAGCCTAGATTACATCTAGAACTGAGCTGAAATGCATAAACAGGATGGGATAAGGGTGGCTTCTGTGGACTCCATGGGGAAGGTGAAGCTGAGGAAGCGGCAGGGAGCACTCAGGGCCAGGGTGACCCTCTGCCCTGTCCTGGTGGCACGAGGGCTGCAGGCGGGCAGAAGGACATCCCACTGCACCTCCTCCCCAGGCTACCATTGCCGTCAGCACCAGATCTTTGTCTCGTGGGGGAATCCTGAAGTGATTTGCACTCTGCCCCTGCACCAGTCGCCTCTCAGAAAGAGAGATGCCTCGGCAGCTGGTCCCACTAACATGCTTGCTCAAGTTCATTTTCTTCTCTAGTGTTAGGAACTAAGTATTAAGCTCAGTGGTGCTTTTCTGGTATTGCTATGCTTTTCTTGTACCTTTCTTGTATTCTTAGGTCCTTCAGTTCATAGTACAAACTGAAAACTAAAAAGAGACATGACTCTGGAGATCAAGAAAAGAATGATTTTTATCCAGCTTAAGATTCTTACCTGGGCTGCAGTAAGAACAGTGATGAGCAGAAAATCTCAGAACTGCTGAAGCCTTCATGAGTGTCTTGCATTTCATTTTTGGGCTCTGTGGTGAAATTCTGCATATGCTCATTTGGTTTTAATATAATTTGCAGCTTGATTATATGATCTCTTTTCAGGCAATATTTTTAGTGGGTAATCAAAGTTCATGGGAATTTTGCCAGTGTAAAGATGACAGAATTATTCCCTTTTCTAATCATCTGCCTTCCTAATTTTTCTTTCAGTCCAAATGAAGCAACTAATTCCAAGCAAGTACATCTGAGAGAAGTAACGTCATTAAGCTATCTTAAATAAACGTCATAAAAGAAACAGAAAATGTTATGCAAATAAAGATTTTGCCTTTACTTTGCAAAAAAAGTCAACAACATGCTGCAGGCTGAATATAAGTGGCAAAACAAACCCCTCTCTAGAGTATGTGGTATTTGAGTTGGTGTCTTATCTAAGTGCAGCCTCTCTGAAAAGCTGAGAGTCATAACCGGAGATGAAATATTAGAAAGGTTTTGCTGCAGCCAACACCAGAGGTCCTGTAGAGAACAAGAATGTAGAGACTGACTAATTTTTGTAGACAGACAGCAGGACACTTTCGGGGCAATGTGTCTGGGATGAAGAATTAGAGGGAACTTTTCCAAAGGCACTGATGGCTGTAAAACAATTAACTCCTATTCTCTTGCAGGGGCAAGGAGGTTCTCAGCAAGAATTTATTCTTTGGGAAATGCCTCCTCTCTCCCACCAGCATGGCCACACTAATGTAGATGTGAACCTGGCTATTTTCTCTCGTAAGCAGCAGCAGCAGCAGCAGTTGTGTTCTGATGTGTGTACTGTGCATTTGCCCAAGAAGTGTTTAGCCCCCAGCAGACGCTTCATAACATGACTGATAGGGGAATTTATTTTTTTTTTCTCAATAGCAGCCTTTCCAGAAGCATAGCAGTGCATGGTTGTTTTATTTTTAAAGGTCACAATAGAGCTTTGTGAACCATTGTATTTTTTTTTTTTTACAGACTCCATATGGAAGTAAAACAGAATATGTACCTGGGGAGGGGGGATGTGGTGTGTGGAACCTGCCAGGAAAGGATCTCTCTTAAATCAGGTTTCTGCTACTTGCTTTTCATCCTGGTTTGGAAGGAGTTTGGGTTCTAAATTATCATTTAAGATATTTCTTTGTCATGTGACTTGCTTTGTTTTTGTACCTGTAATTGAATTCACCCTTGTAGCACATAGAAAACCATCTGAAAAAAAGTCTGTTTTCTGACAGATTCCCCTGCCCTTGGTGTGGGAATGAGAGTTGCTTATCTTTGTCACTTCTCGCAGCAATTAAATGCTTCATTTTTGTAACAGATCCAAACTGCAGCAGTATTTTAAGAGTACTATTTAGCTGGCTGTCTGCTGACTGTTAAAAAAAAGAAATTGTGAAACTTGCATTCCTCTCTAACCTCAAAAGGAACCCATTTTGATTTTAACAATGTCATTTTTTCACTTGATCCGAAAGGGTTTTGTCCCACGAGATCTTGTTACTAGCTCAGTTCTAATCACTAGTAAATCACACACTACAGAAAGTGAAGACCAAAAAGGATAGACGATCCAGCA
Organism: Cyanoderma ruficeps; assembly: GCA_008694505.1. Lineage (NCBI taxonomy): Eukaryota > Metazoa > Chordata > Aves > Passeriformes > Timaliidae > Cyanoderma > Cyanoderma ruficeps. The sequence continues at coordinate 21,512,645 of VZDJ01000782.1, read as the reverse complement.
ACTCTGTTATGTCTCTTCTGCACAATCCTGCTCCAGTGCCATGGTCTGTATTTCAGCATGTTAGCATAGATTACAGCAAAATATAAACTGTTCTGCACCATCAGAGATGCTGCTCTGTAGATGTCAATCAGCACACTGTGAGCTAGGCTGTCATTTATAAGGGCTGTGATCTATGACAAAAACATGCTTTTGTGGGCATGGTCTAAAGACAAGTGATGCATGCAAGCAGTGACACAGGTACTGTGTGGTCAGGGATTCTGTGCCAAAATCTCCACATATTCCCCCTTTGGATGGTAAACCTGCATGGCCAGAGGCACATTTACAGTAGCAGAGCCACAGGATGTCCTGATTCAAAGACCACTTAAATCCCTCCTCTAACAGGCTTTGGGTAGGCAGCTAGAGGAGGAACCTGAACCCTGCACTCAGCCACATGACACTATAAAAAAAGCCCAGGCTAAACATCTGAGCTTGCCCACACACACCTTTTTCTGATATAAAGTGCAAGTTCTGCTCCTAGGAAAGTCTGTCTGAAAAAAAATTGACTCTGCTGGATCTATTCTACAGACTTGATGAGTGTGTGTACATCATGTGTTAGGGGAACAGGTTCATACTCATATCTCTTGCTGCTTAGTTTACTGCTATTTTAAATTTTATGATTGGCTTAATATTCCAAGTTAGGATGCAGTAGGAAAGCATAAAGCAATATCTGGTGAAGTCATAACTAAGGCTTTCAAAGCAAGCTTACTGCCATGGCTTTTTACAAGACTGACTTTTTGGTCTAAGGATACACAGCTGAAATGTCTATTTTTTTTCTTGGGAAATTGATGTTGCTATCTGTTTCCATGATAAAAACCAGTCCTTTTGCTCAGAGCTCTGAAAGTTTATCTGTAATTTGTCTTTCCAGGCAGAGCAGATTCTAAGGGATAAAGCATCGATGGGACTGACCCAAAAGGGCAACATTTTTAAAGGTCAATAGTAATATTTCCATAAGAGTAAAAGGAACCATTGTTATTATTCCTGATACATTTTTGTATCTGCAAGTATCCAATGAGTAATGTTAAGTAATATTGTGCTCCAGAACTTTGTTGATTATAGATATATGAGCATTGGATTGGCGTGAAATAGTCTTCAACCAAGTTGTCAAAATCCCTTTTGTTTTGTGTTTTGTATAATTCTTTGGCTATAGTCATGTCCTAGTGTTAATAAAAGCTATTTGAAGTAAGATTGTTCAATACTCTGAGGACGTTTTTTGCCTGTTTTATTTTTTAATCAGTGCGAAAAAGAAGTGGAGCTTTGAACATGCCACCCTAGTTGGATCACAGGAATCTGACTGTTAAACTATAAAGGGGGGAGCATGGTGAAGCTGGAGTGCATAAAAAAGGAACCACAAATGTTAATGTAAAAGTAATGTTACATAGCAGGCTAAAACACACACAAAGCAGAGCATTGCAGAGCTCCGGCTCTAACACCAAGCTCATATTCTATAGTTCCTTTGGCTCATTGTCCTGAGGCGTTGCAGAACACATAATTCTCCTCCCAGAGAAGCAATTTAAATAGTACATGCACTGTTTTGAAAGCTGCAAGGCCCCTACTTTGTGGGCGGTGGGGAATACCCAGCACTCTGCACCAATGCTCTGCAGCAGAGCTGGTGTTGCTCCAGCACTGCTGCTGTAAAACTCGGAGTTGTTACCTTGATAGAACAGACCTGTTCTGAGAAAGGCACCCACAAAAGCAGGGGAGTGAGGTTGCTGTGAGCACATTTTGATCGCTTGCACATTGTCAAAAATAGCTCACGGATTGAAATTGCTTCTGTGTGTGGACCTTCATGCACCTGAACTTGAAAACTGAACAGAGAGGAGGGTAGCTGGGAAGCACAGGCTCTTTGTTTGCACATGGAAACCCCTGCCTCCTGGCACGTATCCAGTGCTGCTCCAGAAGGGGATTGAAACCAAAGTGAAGCAAAACAGCATCCTCTAATTTTAGCTTCTTTTCATTCTTCAGGATAACACATCTTTTTCTTTTCTGGGGAAAAGGACCCCAAACCTAAAAACCCACAGCTCTATTCCATTAGTAAAATACTGTTTGAAAATCAGAACATGCAACATGTAATTTCCTTGGCAGATTTCAAAGAAATTCCATGCACAGAGAATCTCAGTCTACCCAGTCTATCTATCTACTTCTCTGTTTTGCCTGTTTCCTGTGATTCCAATGTGATAAATTGCAGAGCCCTGTGATAAATTACATTCATCATGTCTTTCTGGCTGCCTCACCTGCATTTTGTACATTAAATCCTCTCTCCTGGGTCTACTTCTAACATTCCAACCTTGTGAGAGATTTCAGCTAGACACCATTGCTGCTTTAAAATCAACCTGCCAGAATTGACCTTGCCTTTGAGAAGTGGAATGGGTTTTTTGAAACCTTCAGACTAACAATGCTTCTAGGAATCTCCTGTAGATGGGTGGGAGTGAATTCCTTCAGATTCCTCCTCTCATGTTTTTTCACTGCTTCCCCTGGAGATCCTCCTCCCCAGAAAAAAATCTTTCTTTCCACTGGCAGCTTTAAAAGGAGTAGCAAGGTTCTTTGTCAGAAAGGGTAAATAGTGACATAAAGCTGAGTGAATATGTGCTGAGCCACTGCTCTTCTCCCTTATTTCCTTCTCTTTTCCGTGAAAAATAAAAGGGGAAGGATATTAAAATTATGGAGTTTGGTTTCAGTATGCTAGAAATACCTTCTTTTTTTAGTTTGTTTGTTTCTCTTTATTTGTTTGTTCCTTTTTAAAGAGAAGAGTTTAGTTTTTACCTTTGCTGTCACAGTGCTCAGGTACAGTACTTTATTCATACAGGCCTCCCGGAGACTTGTAAAATAGGGTTTCACAATTCTTGTTCATAATTCCTTTTCTGCAGTTGCCTATAAAAGGGAACAGGTTTAACAAAAACCTGAAATGAAATTCTGTACTTTACTAGAAGCTGAGTAAGGGCATGGATCCAGGATTTTGTGCAAAATTTATATTCTTAGCTTGTATGCTGCTCCTAGCTGAACCTCTCTGTCCACATATCACTGAAAAATACCCAGCCTGTTATGGCTGTCACCTGAATGTCTTCACAGAATGTTAATAACTGAATAGAACATTCTTGGTAAGATTGAAATTACCTCTCTTGTGGTGTATTTTATGTACAAACAACATAATTTTACACCATTCAGATGGTTACAGAGTTTGAATGTATCATTCTTTACCTGTCTAATTTAAATAAGATTAGTCTGTGATAAAGTTATTAGTTGCTATCAAAACAAAATATCAACCAATCAATCAATCAATTGATCAATCAGGGTAAAAGCATACATTACAAACATATTTATGTTGCCCCAAGGCAGTACAGGGTTTTTTTCCATACTCAGAGTATCTACACTGGCTGTGACAGTGGCCCCGGCCTAACTGTGTGCAATTCTCCCAGACTCTACATGGGAACAAAGATTTGGAAGGTGACTGCCATAATTTCTAGTACTTTCTTCTCAACTTTCTATTCATTGTCTAAATTCTGCTCTTCAACTTGGGCTGTGTTGGGCAACACAACCACTGAAAGTCTAACATTTGTCCCTGTATTTTAGGTAATCTAGTCTTGAAAACCATATTGGAACATCTGTAAATAATCTAGTTTCTAGTATATAATTAATCTAGTCTTGTTAAGTTAATTTGGCCTACAAACAGGGATAAATTAGAAAATTCTTTGTTCTATCTACCAAATAGGCAGGAAAAAGAGCAACTGATAGAAAACAAACTGATACTTAGAAAACAAAACCATAAATTGCACTTGATTTCTCTAATTCTCAGCTGTCTCTCCTTCTCCCTTCAAAATCATGTAATAGAAATATGTATTATGTTAGCCGAAATGTAAATGTGCATTTTCTGTCACTACACCTGATGTGTAGCAGTTCTGTCTCTGCCACCTGAACCAGAAAGGGCCAGTCCTGGTTCCTTTAGAGCTGCTCTCTGGAGTGGGTGTTTGGGTTTGTACTGGAAGTCAAGTACATAATTTAAAAGCTGCAGCAACATTTGTAAAAAGCAAAAGTCCTGAAAAAGTTCAAAAATTAATATATGTACTCCAGTTCTTCTTAACAAATTATTTCATGAGAAGCATCATCACAGAGTAGTGTTGTCTTGCAAGGAAGTCTTTCCATCTTTGTTGACCTATGACAGCTCATGTTATCTCCTTTAGAGCCTGTATCTGAACCAGAAATGTAAATCTAAAGTGGGATTACACAGCTCCACCTGAACCCTCTTTGTAATGTCATCCATTGCTGTCCTTTTCTCCACTGTAGGTGTAAGTAACTCTTTGGTTGCTGCTTGATGGCACATCATGGAAGAGCGGTCCTGGTGACAGGTTCTTAGTAGAACTTGCTGCTTCTTGCTGCTGCTGGGCATGTCTTTTATGATTTCTGTGGGAATATAAGTGGTTTATTAATTGAGTTGGTAAGGTCTGCTGAGAATTGATCATGGCTAGCAAGCATCTGCTGTACAGAATTATTATTTTTTTTAAGTCAGGAGAAAAATCTGTGAGAAAAAAGTTTTATTGATACTGAAGTGCTGACAGTACCAGTGTGCACCATGTCTCTGTCTTCCATTTCAGTCAGGAATAGAACTACTCTGAACAGCAAAATGGCTCAAAGTGAATTATTTTTGAGCACTTTTTACAGCTGAGTAGTTTGAAGATATAATTTTATTTAAGTAGCACTCAACATGAAAATCCAAGATCATTGTAAACACCCAGGGTTTTGTGCTCACAACAGCCACAGAAGTAGGCCAGTCATTGCCTCTTTTCACAGATAGGATTAAAAGTGTTTTTTGAGGATCCACGAAGAGCTTGTAGCTGACAGAAAAAAGTCTTCAGAGCTACAGTCCTTATGCCAGCACCCAGACTGTCCATGTGACTATATTTCTTCCAGATGCCTTCACATTATAAAGTCAGTGTGTGTGTATTTGTGACTTCAGATGCTGAATCTGCCTCTTCTAATTTTAGCTCATTGTTTTGAGCTTGCTTGTTCTCTGGCATGTGTGTTACTTACTGGAACATTGCTAAACAACAAAACCTTTTATTTATTTTTTCAAAGAAGACTGTATGAGCATATAGAGGAGATGTGGGGTTTTTATGAATCACATCCTGTAGTTTCCTTGTGTTTTTACTTCTCTTATTCACTCCTCGTTTTTAAATGACCTTTACAAAACAGAGAACTGTTTGGGTTGTATAACAATCTGTGCACAGGAATTAGACCTTTTCTTTACCCTGCTAGATGTGCTGGCTGGTGTGATTTTGAATGTAGATTGCAAAGAACAAAATAATCTCAACAAATACTGTACTTGTGTAAGGGGTAACAACTGAACCATTTTAAATGAGGCTTCAGGGAATTTGGAAGGAAGTTATCTCAAGACCTGTAATGTTTACAAGCAAGAGATGTTGTGGTCCTTATTACCAAGAGCTGGGGATTCAGTGAATGGACAGGTGAGAACAGGCACAGGCTTCATGCACCAAACCCTCACAAATAAATGTAAAGCAAAGCCCTGAACCACATTTCAAGTTGAGTTGTAAAAACCTGCTTCAACAAGTGGTTTCTCAAATCTGCCTCTGTATTCTGCCTACTTAGAATGCCTCTGAGCAGTGTGAGCGACTTTTCAAAGTACATTTTGTTAGATCCTCCTATATACAATTGTTTAAACATCTTTGTGAATGTATGAAGGAAGGATGTGGTAACGGAATATCTGTTGTTTAGCTGTAAATTTGGATTTCATCTTCCCTTAGGAAGTCTGAGGTGTTATGCTCTGAGTACATGCCCTTAACTATGGGCAACCAAGAAGATGAAGACAAGTGTGGTCATATTTCAAACATAATGAGACTTGCATGGATGCTATGTACAGTGTCCCCACAGGATTCATGGTCATAGGACCCTCAAAGTTTAGAGCAGTAGGACATGATTTGAAATGGTCTGGGACATGCTTCATCCCTTTGCAGAATCAGAATAAGCTGCTGGAGAGAACCCTCTAAAAAAATCTAAGGAAAAATCTCAGTAAAATCTAAGCCCAGCCTGACACTGTAAATCCCCAGAGGTGAGTGGGAAAGGAGCAGAAAACTCCACACTTTCCCCTACTAATGGATCATGAGCTGTGTTATGAACAGTAGCTAGTATCTGAGCTCAGAGGAAAGTTTTAAATCAGATCATGGCAAAATGTGTCTGGTAAGCTCCAATCTAATGTACCCATCTTTGATTCAAACAAAATAAAGAAACAAGGCACGATATAGGAGGAATTATCTCAACTATGTATTCCCTATCACCTCCACATATTCTGCACGTGTCTTCATGAAAGGAATTTTAAGGGTATTGTGAAATATGTCTAGAAATTGAAAGGAAAATATGTTCCAGGGGAGACTACCCTGTAGGCTGTACAATTCCATGACTGACTTCATAAGTGACACAATCTTTGCTAAAGGAGGAGTGCTAGGTCAGGCAAACCTGTCATAGGGGAAAGAAATATTGATCACATTGGCTCTCCCGTTTCTTTTCCACGCTGTCACAACTGCACAAACTCTCCATAGCAGTGTGCTAATGCTGAACTTCCCTGCAGCAGTCTGTGGGAGTTATTGTGCAGGAAGTCAGGCAATCCTGCCACAGCTGGGACCCTGTGAGGAAGGGTGACAGCAGCACATCTCTTTGCTTTGCAGACTTTTAGACCAAATTAATGTGTATGTGAGAGACAGTAGACTGACTTAATGAAAAAGATAAGATTTGCAACACATGCAGTATGTTTTCTGATGCTGGGATATATTTCCTCTGGCTTCTGTTTTCAGTTGTGTCCATGCCTATCGTATCTATTTCTAGCATCTATTTCCAGCATCTATATCCCTGACTCACAGCAGAAGCAAACCTGTATGAGGTCTGGAGGATGTCTATATACTATCCAAGATACTTTTTTGCGGTACATATAATGGCATTAAGCTGACCGAAGTAACGAATCTAAAAATGTAACTAATGGTGATTACTGAGGGATACTACCTGTAGAAACAGAGTCAGGCTATTGTTAAAATAAGGGTTCGGTATATCCCTTTGCTGGTGATGAACCACATTAAAAAATTGTATGAATATTTCTCTGCTGCTTGTTCACCAGTCACAAAGTAAAGTAATAATTACCCTGTACCTGGAGATGCTGTTAATCACAGAAGGACTCTGTGGAGGTCACTGAAGATAACAGATAAGATGTACTGAATTATGTGGAAAATATAGATTTTTATAACTACCACACTATCTTCTTTAAAATCCCATATTAACTATACTGTAGGCGTTTATGACATTTCCTTGAAGACCATGCTTTTAGATGATGTCTTAATTGGTTGCAGGACTTCAGTGCTGGACTTTCAAACACCTGCCTCCTTGAATCCAGCATCACCATTGCCTGAAAACCTGCTGGATGCCAGCTCCTGGGATCCTCTGCTCTGTTATGATCCTCAAGGGAGTTAATTTCAAAGGATGTCACCTTGCTCGTGCACCACAAAGGCTTTTGTGCTGAGTCAGCATCCCTCCCCTCCATACCCACAGTTTGGGCATTCCACCATTTTCCTGGAAAGGCATGCCAGGGGCAATTTTAGGCATGTTCACCTGCAGTCTGCTTGGTTTGGTAGGTGTGTCTCTTCTTCTCCTGCCCCGTCACTCCCATTCCTGTAGAGAACCTTAGTCTCCAGGACATTAAGCAGAGCTGGGCAGACTTTTTCAACTACTGTTTTTACTCTTCTTCAGAATAAATTGCTTTATCTTTCCTTTTTCAAATCCAAGAGTTTAAAACCTTGTGGAAGGAGCACAAAGAGAAATATTTAGTCTTTTTTTTTGTTCTTATTGTTTTTTCATTTGGTTTGGGAAACATGACCATGTGGTTATTCCCAGGATGAAATGTATTCCCCAGTACCCTGTCAGCTGCTGATGGTGTCGGATAGTCCTGTCAGCTCCACAGCTGCTGTTAATAGCCATACCCTGCTGCAGTGGCACTGCACCCCTGCCTCCTGGGGCAGTGTGTAACCACTGAGCCACAGGGCCATGCCTGATCCCTCTCTCACTCTCCTGATGATAATCAACCAGCATGCATTTAAGCAACATGTAAATTGAAGCTACCCTTAGTGCCACCAAATTTCAGTTTTCTCACGTCTGCTTTGACTTGTCATTCCCCTCCAGGCAAGGACCATAGCTGTGTCTTTCTCAAACCCTTGCTGATGTAAGCGTAGGAGAAAAGACAGAAGCATGTTGCTCCAGCTGCTTTTGTGCATGGCCTGATCCTGCAGATATGCTTGGAGAAAATCTGGCATAATGTGCCCTGTGGATTGGCACAGGTTTCAGTCATTTACCTGGGGCTATAGGTCTTAAACCACAATGTTGCTTCAGACTAGAACTGTCAAAGCCAAAGGCAGTTTTGAGGAAACAGACTCAAGTTTTCCTCCCAAATTTCAGAAAAAAAATCTGTCACTAAAATGACCCAACACAAATACTTATGTAGCTACATTTTGGTTCCAATTGGAATTCAGATCCAAATTCAGAGCCACATTTAGACTGCGATACAGCTTTATATGCCAGGGGAGTGAAATGTTCCCAAGGATCAAACAATCAATACTCTTCCAGTGTTCTCTTCCCTTTGTTTTCTGATATATCTTCAAATACGTTTCACAAAGCAGCCAGGTGTGCAGCAGCCAGGGAGGAGCAAGAGAGTTATTTGTGATAATGTGTGTAGCCACCTTCTGGGCAGGTAACTCCCAAAGTGTGAGCAACAGCAAGCTGGACAACAGAGCTCTGGCTTCAGGGATAAACACAACTACAGCTGGGATCTTCCGTGGACTGGACACACAGGAGAGCTAGGGACAAATATATTCTGTGCTGTGGATTAAAACAGCAACAGGTGGGACTTTTGGTGGTGTTTTGGTTAGTCCTTATAAGAGTAAAAATGTTCTTTCTTATCCTTGGGCAAAATAATAAAGTGTGAGGAAGTCCTCAGTGCCTGTCCTCTCAGGCTTTTTTTGGCTGCAGAATTGTTCTCTTTCTTAACCCCTGATACAGTGTGTACTTCCCCCTTATCTCACATGTTTCTGTTTTGTTTTAGCTCACTTGAATAAGGACACTGAAAATAAAGTTTCAATAGCTGTATATGTTCTGAGAGGGCAAGTGTGTAAAGAGAAGTTCATAAAGCTAGCAGAACAAGACGATAATTTAAGTGCCATGTTCCTCTCAAAGAATGAGAATAAAATACACTGATTGAAACTTGTCCTTTCAGCTTTTATTCCCATTTGACTACATTTATTTTTCTACCATAACCTTTGGCTCATTTGAGTTATTGTTTCCCACAATCAAATATGTTAGTGTAATAGTAAAGATTTCCAGAAGGACTTTTTTCCCTCTGCTACTTTGGGAAAGACTCTGCATGTAAACTGCTCTATGACTTCATGCTAAGTACGCACACTAAACATGATACGTTTATTTTATCATTTGTAGCTAAAGAGATGTAATTATTTAAGTGGGTGTAATTTAGTGTTATGGCATCCCTCAAATTGCAGTCCTGAAATTACTTTAATCTGTACTTTGGCTGGGGAAATATATGAAAAATTGAAAAGCTAAACAAAAACCCTAAAGCCCAGAAAGAAGTTGTTTCTGGTGGGTTGCACAGACGTCCTTGTGACATCTTTTCAGGAAGCAGTCCTACTTTTGCAAGAGCTTTACTATCTATTGAACTATTTATGGACCATTTATCAGCCACCACTGGTGGTGGTTCACCACCAGAAGGCTTATTTGTCAAACTAAAAATGGGTGCTCTAGGCAAGCTATATCACATACTGTGCCTTTTACAGCCTATGGAAAGAGTGAGGCACTAAGCTGTCCATCCTTTCAGGGACACAGAACACTGAACATTTGCTGCTTTTAATCTTAACAGCAGTCTATTCATTAGAAGTTGTGAATCTTGCCCCATTGTTTACATGCAACATGCAAAGCCAGCAGCAACAGCAACACACTGAGTTGTGTGAAAATAGCAACAACAAACTACTGTCTTCTGATTTTTAAATATACATTTTGCAAGAAAAACCTCTCTAGATCCATTCCTGTGCTTTCTAGCAACTAGTCCTTTTTGTGAAAATCAGTCTGAGCTCTTTAAAGAGTGGCTTCATTAAGAATCTGTGCTTTATAAACTGGGTGTGGTATCCTGGTTTTTTTAATGACTTAAGCACATTTTGAGCTAAGTAGAGTAGCTGTCTAATACTTTTACTAGAATGGAAATATCAAAGTCAGCTCTTCTTATTACCGGAATCTCTTCTATGAAAAGCCATCTCAAACAGCAGTTTGTAATATCTGCATTTAAATAAATTTAGCTTCTTAGTAATTCTCTGATGGCTTTGGGCTACCTCCTGTTCCCATTGAAGTCAGTGGAAATGTTGCCATTGACTTCACTGAGCTTGGGATTTGGTTTCCTTTCATCAAAGATTGTTCTAAATGTAGATCCCTGCAGCCTCAGTTAGGTATACATCTCCATCCCAGTTTAGTATGAAATTAAAAGGACTCTTGCAATAAACTAAAGCATTTTACTTCCTTTTAGAGCCACCTCCTGCTACCACCCGTTGAGACTAGAAGAGCTGCCCTGGTTTTTTTGGGTTTATGAGTATGTTTCTTTTTCCACTGTGGATGACTACGTTAACTGCTCCAAAGTCAATCCTCCAAAACCCCAGAACCTCTGTGGCAGTAGAGGTGGAGTGGTTTGTTCCTAGTTTGTTATTCTGCCCCTAAAACAATCATGAGGGGAAGGTTCCATTTTTTCTCTAGGCACCTGGCACCAATAATAACTAATGTAAATTGCAGCTTAAAGCAATAAGCAGACCCTGTGAATATAAGCTAAGAGCTCATCTGTGTGAATTTTACCTACAGAAACAAGCTGCTCATAGATAAATCTTCTGTCAATTTTTATAGTCCTGGAATAGAGGTTATTTTTTTCCTTACTTTTATTCTGTTTTGATATCTACCAAAAGAGACAATCAAACTTTTGCTCAGACAGTGAAACAGCAGTTGAAAGAACCTGAGTCAAAAATCTCTGTCTCCGTCAGGGCAGCTTTGCCCAATGCTACTGTTTCTGTTGTTGCAGAAGGTACTAATTATTCTATCTCTTAAGCCATATTTTGTTCAAAGTTTGAACAGAGAGGCAGCACATTAAAGAAGTCTGTTTATTCAATTAATGACAAGGAGAAGAGAAAGTTGACTTGAAGCTAGTAAAAACTATTGTGAGCAGCAATAGGAAACAACAAGAAAGCAGCTATATAAACTGATTTTCAAAATAGGAGCATGCAGATAAGGTAGACCAATGAACCAGAGCAGAATGAAAGCATCTGGAAAAGAACCTTAATTAAGCTGCTGCCTTCTGCAGTACCTCTAGAGCACAGCATCCCATCCTCTCTGCATACATGTTCTTGAGGGCTTTTACTATGATCAACAGAAATCCTTGGCTTTTGTAGGAGACTTCTATCCAAACAGCTCCATTACATTCCACGGGCTAGTTGACTGAAAATAGGTTTTGAAGGATCAGAGTTTTAGTTAGTGTTTATGATTTTTAGTTAGAATTATTCTTCATGCAGTATGCAGCATGTCAGGAGCCTGACCAAAACCTACTGAAACAGAAATAGTTCTCTGTTTATTACACTCGTTCGTGAGTAAGACATCCAGAGGACTCAGAATCTAAATGTCCAAACTCTGAGGATGCCTACCTCTCCCACAGGGACTTATTATTGAAAGAAAAGTGTGCTACTGAAGGCAGCTATCACTGGCATGTTAATATGCTTGGTTTATTACCAAAGGTGTTTGATTGAGCGTTTGTATGTGTGTCTGTAATAGGTGTTTTTAGTGTCTCCAGGAGAGGAGTGAGTAGAGCCTCTTAACAGGGGAAACACAAGTCTCCATGGGAACACAACAAACACGGTTGCACAACATTGATACTTGAATTTCTAGGTTAGTATCTGTTTCCTGGTCCATTTCTGTCGTGCTGTCACCTGGATTATACATTCAATTACACTCTTAGCATCATTACTGGCCCACTTTTCTGTTTGCTTTATTCATTTTGTCTAATTAGAATCTACCCCTATCCTCCATGATAAAATATTTCCATATATTCTAGGGTTTTGCTTTCATTGTTTATATTTCTGTGTATCATTTTGCCCCAAAATGTGCTTACAACGTCTTCAGTGATTTGTTGCAGCAAATGTGAAGAGCAGACTTCATCCACTAAATTTTACATTTGGTCACACGTTATTGCTCAGTCGAAATTTCTTTGAAATTGTTTTGACAATGTAAAATACAGATGGGAACACAATGCATTCTGTGAGGTCAGGGAACAGTTCAGGGATGGTAACTCATGGAGATGTTCTGGAAATGCTCTGTGCTTTAATATAAGAAAGGTAATTTTCTTTTTCCTTTCTGATTATTGAACCAATGTATGTTGTTCTGCAGGTGTGAGGTGACTGCTCATTATGTTTGAAGCTCAGTTTTAGTCAGAAATTGCTCACCACTGTCACTTGTGGCAAGCAGACCTATGAGTTATGGGGCAGCGTTCTCCACTCCTTTGAACACTGTTTAAAATATTGTTTATGGTGCTCACAGCAGAGCACAAAGCAGTTCTGTAGGTGTTTTAGCCAGAGGACAGGCTGTGATAATTTAATTTCTGCCAAGGAGTAGTTTCTCAAATGAAAATGTCATTGAAGAAAGTGAGAGTGTGAGTCATTTACTTGTGTGAATAATTTATAACAACATTTTTTGCTCTGATTTGGCTTTTTTCTTACATATGATCCACGTGCAAGAAATAATAGGTTTACTTTTTGCATTAGGAAGCTGAACCTGCAGAGATAATGAGGTGTCTGGAGGGGTTTCCAATCACTTGTGACTTTATCAAAAAATTACTGAGCTAGCTACAGAGATCTTCCCAAAAAGCTACTTCTATGGAACTAGTTCTTCTTCAGAGTGCAGGATGAATGTCAATGGATGATTGGCAAAAATGAGGCAAAAATGAACTCCAGTCATTAAAGCAAGAAACTAAGCCACCAAGCACCCACAGAAGATGAGGTCATTGAGTCAGAAGATGCCACTTTAATGAAGTAGCTTTAAAACCAAAATTGTATTTTGAGACAGATTAGATTACTATCTGCCAAACCTCCATGGCTGTATTTAGGTTGGCTACCCATCCAAATTGTGTAGAGCGTAAAGAACTATAATGTACCATATATGTCTATCTCTAGCACTGTACATACCACAGCTATGAATCTGTGTACCATCATGGAATTGAAACAATAGGGGAGCTAATTCTTAGCTGTATATAGCATTCTAGCTCCACTGAATGCTAAGTCTGATGACGATTTTCCTCCAGGGAGCATCTTGCCCTCCCTGAATTTAGACCTCAGTGATTGTATGCACCAGTCGTGGGAAGGTCCAGCCACCCTTTTGGGGTGTGCCCTCGGCCCAGGAAGCTTCAGCTGAGGCACAGCCCTGCTGAGGCTGGACCATGAAGAGATCTCTGCTCAAGCACTCTGGGCAGTTTAGCGTGCCACCAAGTACACGGGAGGCTGTTCAGGGGCAGGCAGGTGTGAAGAGTGGCAGCTGATGATCCCCGTGGACTTTTCAGCAAATAGACATCAGCACAGAGGCCGTCACTTCACACTTCTGCACTGCATTTTTTTAATCCAGTCTCTAATCCATTTGTTTTATGGAGTGAAACATCCCAAAATTATAAAAGGATTTATATTTTGTGAACATGTGTGAGCCGGCTGGAAAGATTTGTGAAGTCTTCATACCTTTCTCTGTAGCTAACTCTTGGGTCCATCTTCACAGCTGATCAACCTGCATGTCACACTGCTTTAGAACTTCAATTTCAGGTTACTTTCTGAGATAGGTGATACTCAGTGCAAATGGGTTTTCTTAGGAGGATTTTGCAATAGAAATGTTGAAACATGAGGGTAAAGACAGGGGGAAAAACACTCTAAAATGTGTGCCAAGTACTAACTCACAGAAGCCGAGCAAGTTTTCATAAAGAATGTTGACCCTGGCAGGAGGGTGGTGATTTTTCTCACTGCCAGCATTCCTGAAAAGTCCATAAAATAGTAAGAACAATTAAATAAATACAGTGGCAATGGTGCTAACCAGGATAGGTAGTGATAGCCATTGTTACCGTGCTTATTGTGTTACATTGGCTTAGCCAAGAAAAACCTTATCTGATTAAAACAATAGTTCCCAAAATGCACTTCTTTTAGAGAAATTGATTTTATTCAACATGGAATTCCAAAATAAATATAACACAATATTTTAAATTTACTTATGCAAATCTATCAGGATGCTCCAGCCAAGCAATAACCCAAATCAAATTAACCTTGACTACTATGCTACCCCTTAGCCACGAAGCTGTTGTGAGTTCCCCTTCTGGTAGGGCTCCATGTATGTGAGTGCAGCGTGGCCTAAGTCTCTCTCCTTGAGTTGTCTTTTTTTACAATAGGGCTGGAAAGGATGTTTATCACCAAAAGGAGTACATTCCCTGAGTGATGGATTTCTGTTACGAAGTTATGATTTTGAAAAGAATGGCTCCTTCCCACTGAACAGGCCCCAGAATTTATGGACTTTCTTTGGCTGACATTTGAATCTGGCTTTGAAGCCAGATATGAGAAGAAAAGATTGCAGAAAGATTTTCTTTCTTTTCACGGTTTCTTAGCATATGCACTTACTGCACAGAGGAAAACACATGCAGTTTGTCCATTTGACAACTTTCATTCCTTTAGATGCCTTTCCTGACCTCTCCTCACTATCTGTGCTCCCTTCACACACCTTCCAAGCATCTTAGGATGTGGGTCATATAGTAAAAAAAATATTTTATATGATACGGAGAAATAGCTCATGACCTTTTTTCATCTGAATGATGTGAAAACCTAAGATCCAAACACACTTCTTTCCTCATCTGCCTCAGCCCCTCTGAAAATACTAAAATATTCTTATTGTGAGATTAAACATTTACACAGACATCTCAAATTTTTAGACTACCTTTGGTACAGGAATATGTGTTGACCAATTCTTTAGTTTCTTCTCCAATCAAAGTTCAGTTCCAAATGCAAGTTAAAGAGCTTTGGAGAAACTTTATCCTGTATCTCACCAGAAGTACCCTTACTTATTTCAAAAGCTGGAATGGACTAAATCTGTAGTGGAAGTTTCCTTAATCTAGTAATTTTGATACTCTCTGTACTTTTATAAGAATCCTGGAGGTCATTCAACCCCTATAAAAGAAAGAAAGAATAAACTGAAAGCGGCCTTTAATCTTTAAGAATATTAAAGCTAACTTAAAAAATGCAAATTTAAGTTTCAAATTCAGCCACAGTGTCTTGAATCCATTTCTTGAATTATATTTTTAATATAACACCTGGAAGCACAATACAAATGTTATGAAGTTTATAGTTTCAATACTTTGTTTGTCACATTTACTTAAATCTGTTTCATGTATTTCTTCAGTGTTTTCTTGAATGAAAAGTATTTTTTTCCTAGGAGACTAAAAATGAGTCAGAATTTTCATGAATACTTGTAGCAATAGTTGAGGTATGTGTGAGATGGTTTCAGCACAAAGCCAGCCCAGCAGAAGAGTTTCAAAACTGGTATTTAAAGCTTTTCTAGATTAGACGTACCCCAGAGGGCAATAGGATGGCCTGCTCTTCCTCAAGGACACCTCATCTATTGAAAATGCCCCATGGGTTACTGAGCACAGAGACAACTGTTGTTTTGGGACCTCAGAAGGTGATTGTGTTAAAAGTCAAAGTGAAGAAGGAAGTAAAATATGCTAGGTTATTAGAGCTAGAGCTGGGATGGTTCTGGTTCACATCAGAGAAAACCCCCTGGGAAGGGACTATGCCCAGCAAACCTTCAGGCTGGTCCAAGAAAACTTCATTTATACAAAGAGTTCAATGCCTTCAAATTCTTTCCCATGCAAGCAGTAGATCAAAGCCTTTGCTGCTTTTCCGCACGACACAGTGTCCAGGCTCATGACACAGGCCAAATCAAAGAAATTTTGGGTGGGATCTAACGTAAGGTCATGCCCCTGGTCTAGCTGGAAAAGCACTGGCTTCTTCAGCAGGACTGTGGAAAGAAATCTTGTGAGTAGTCTGCCACTCTCTTATCTTAAACGTGCATCTGCCCGGCTCACACTTAGGCACTGGATCCTGCTGGGGGCTTCATCACACTTTTCCCTGGCACAGGACACAGCTTGTCTGCTTGTGCCAACTTGCTGTGCTTCAGGTTGCACCCCTCACACCAGCTGTGGGATGGAGAGGTAGAGAAGGATCTGTTGTGGTAATGATAGTCCTATCCAACTTCCCCATCAGGGCTCACCTTGGCTTTCCCTGTATTCCCAGTCAGTGCCTGGACTCGCCCCATGCTGGGGTGAGAGACTGGGTTGCTCAGAAGCACACTGGCCTTCAATACTGGACACTTTCACAGGGTGAGGCTACATTCTTACAGCCAATAAACTTCTTTCGCTAAAAAGCTGGGGGATGACTTGAATGTCGAAGGAAATCGCAACCTTCTGCTCCATGTTTGTATTTACAGTAGTGAGAGGAAATTAAAGCATTGGCAGCAGCTCTGAGGTGGGCTCTTGAGACTGATCAGAGATGGAATGAAGAGATGGGAATTTTCAAGAAAGGAATAGAGTTTCAATTGAGATTTCCACTGTCTAAGACAAACAGAAATGTTTTTTCACAACATCCTCTTTTAACAGGGAAACCTTCAGATTTATTAACTAATAATCCTATAAGACAGTGATCAATAAAATAATATAATAGAAACAATGTAAAATTTTATTAGTTTTCAGTTGGATACAGCTTTTCCAGTCAGGGCTACAGGGATAGAAATTGTCAAGTAAAATG
The DNA here is from genome assembly GCA_008694505.1 of Cyanoderma ruficeps. Classification (NCBI taxonomy): domain Eukaryota; kingdom Metazoa; phylum Chordata; class Aves; order Passeriformes; family Timaliidae; genus Cyanoderma; species Cyanoderma ruficeps. The sequence continues at coordinate 21,495,711 of VZDJ01000782.1, read as the reverse complement.
ATTTATCTTCAACACCTGTTTCATTTGAGGGATTCCTTTGCTTAAAGTGAGTCTCCAGAATGATTCTAGCATATCTAGGACCAATGGGGAAAGGAAGGTTATTGTAACCTCCAAATTCATCTAGATGCACGAGTGAGGTTGCTGCAGCAACTTCCAACAAAAGTGGACCCCAGAGCTGGAAATGTACTTTTCTTACCTGAACTGCAGGGGAAAATGTAAAACTGCAATGCTGTATAAGCTTGCATTTCCCTCTCTTTCTATGTATTGATTTCACAATGTTTTATGTCACCACTTTAGCTGAAAAGAATGAAAAGGCTTTGCTTGGTTTCCTCTGCAGTAGACAGCTGTCCACCAGTGATACTCTGGATATTGGAGATAAATATTTCAAATTAACTCTTTACTACACGCTTGGTGCTTTGCTCTACAAGACATTCTCCATACTACACAGAAGACAGTGAAGAACATTAAGTAGGAATATTACAGCAATACCCCAGGGTTAGGAAATTATTTCTGGTTTTCTCCAGGAGTTGTGGATGCGTTCTTCAGGCGTTTAAAGAAAAAAATTACTGCAATCAAATCAATTGCATCAAATCACCTCTCAACTTCCTCCCAGGCTAAGGTAAGTGAGAGTAAAGAGTCACACTGACTACCCTGAAAAAATTTGAGGTCACACGTTACTAATGTACCTTGGTCCTACAGCTTTGTTGAGGAAAGAAATGGAAAATGGTGTTCCAGAAACACTGGGTCCTGCTATGGATTGAGCTGTGAGTCTTACCTTGCATCTGTATAAACTGAGTAAGCAATAAGGTGTTGTCTGCTTGCATTCACACAGTGCTTACTGTTACTACCTGTTCACCTTTTATTTGAGTGTTTGAGTGTTGGGACAAAAGAAGGAATTCATTACAATAGCAAAATAATCTAAATCCAGCAAAAACTCAGAGAATGAATGAAAACAAGTGATGCCCATGAGTGCGCTGGAGCAAGTTGGGAAGAGGAGGACTTGCAGTAGAGTGAACAAGATAAAATGTACTTGAAGAGGACTTGTGGCAACCTGGGGTGCAGGAGGTAAGATTAAGGCTGAAGGCTGTATGAGAGAAAACTTGGAGGATTACCAGGGTTCAAGAGTTAAGGAAGTGGGGATTTATGACAGCTGATGGCTGTCAGCCCTGCATTCCTTCCTTCCTTGCTTGGGGGAGATTTTAATCTTTCCCTCTCTGTTCCATCAGGTTATGCAAAGTGTGAAAGGCCCATGCTCCACTTNGTAAGTGCTGGAAGGGGTGGGGGGGGGGGGGGGAGGGGGGGGGAAGGAAAGGGAAGGGAAGGGAAGGGAAGGGAAGGGGAAGGAGACCTATTATTCCAGTGTATATTTAGGATGCATTGTGTACATCATCTCATATGAGTTCAGATTCTCTAAAATATTGATGCTAGTGCCAAGGAATTCAAATGCCCACCAGAACGAATACTTTCATGTCTGTGTAAATGTTTTGTTTTTTGGGTTTTTTTCTTTTTAATTGAAAGGCTGAATTTTCTATATGTTCTAAATTAAGTATATTTTGGCAGATTTCTTTGATATCCAGCATGCTTACAGAGGTCCAGAATAGGGTTAATAGTCAAAACATGACAGCATATAAGCCACAGCAATGCCAAACAACTCTTCAAGAAAACATTCCTAAAACTAAATGAAACAAAACCAGGAAAAAGCAAAGAAGGCCAATAAAGTTCATTCATTTCTTTAAGTTTCTTCTGTATAGGTTCAGATTACGAAATTCTGTCTCTGCAGGGAATGCGAGGCTTTATCCTAGCCAGTGTTACACTTTGGGGAAACAGCACTGAACCTGGGATACTTGAAAAATTAAGTTCTGATAAGTAAAATAACGAAACAATCAGGACCTTTCTCTCTTTCTGCAGCACCCAACAGAAAGTACAATTATGTCCCATTTTCCTTAGGCTGCATATATACATGTATACACACATACACACTTCATTTCTAATGGGAAACACGCTATTCTGTTCATTCACAAGTTCTCATCATTGAGTCTTGAAATCTCAGATAAATTCACATTCCACATTTACACTTCCAAGAAAGCATCTGGTTTGCCATGACTTTTAACAGGATTCAGTGTGAAGTCAACATCATTCACAGATCAGCTCGTCCTCCCTCCAGTGTCAGTGGGAATACATCCAGTGCCAGTGTGAGATGTGATGTGCCTTCTAAACCCATTGAACCAGAAGCTAGAAATTAAGCTGTAGTCAATTCTTCTACTACAGCTGTTCCTGAGTCTATGCCCAGCTTCTCTTCCTTCCATTTCCCAGAGGTATTGCTCCCTAAAATCTACTCCCACAACTGTGTATAATGTCTTTCTGATGTGTCCATAAAAAATGGAATTGATTCGCTTGGATACTTTTGATCCTTTAATTTTTTTAACCCCAGTCATTTTTTGCCTCCTCCAAGTGCAGTGAGAGAGCAAAGAAGTAAAGGATGGTAGCCTGAGAACTGAGGGAAGTGGATGAAGATGAACAGGGAGAGGTAGTCTGTGGCTGAGCTCAGCTGTGATGAGAAATGCCTGTCTGAGTACAACCTGAATACAGTCCCCTTCGTTCCTTTCCTGACCAAAAAATGCCCGTGTCAAACATAATAAAGTAAAGCCAAGAAGAACCTCAATTTGGGCTGGAGGTTTAAACTACTAGAAAACTGTAAAATCTTCCACATCATACTTCTCATTTCTAAATGGTGAATTTTTAGGTGGTCATCCTAAAAAAAAAGTTATATTCTTGTTCCACAAAAGCAGAGACACTGCTCTCCCCATAGCCAGAGCTAATTATGCATTGCTAGGAAGGAGTCCTGGAGCCACTCTTAAGAAGTTGACCCCTTTATGCACAGACTCGTTGTTGCCAATCTCATTTGGGGATGGACAACAAGAATGAGGCTGCCACAGGCTGTTCACTCCACTTCAATTTCTTCTCCCAACAACAGGAGAAAGTGGCAAATGAAGCTTGTGGTGTTTTCAGGCCACGTTCACTTGTGCCTGTAGGCAAATTCCACTGTAAGGAGTTTTAAATAAAACAAGTGCACTGAAGAACTAGTGAGGAGAGCAATGATGGGTAAGTCTCTTTCAGGTAACTGAACAAATCATAGGAGCTGGCTGTTCCAGCAGGTTTCTAGGAGTGATGCACTTCAGCATAGGCTCAGATGAGTAGTTTCTTTTACAAACTTATTTCACTGCACAGTAGAAAGAGTGAATAGTATCCTTCATTCATGGTCATTTTCAGGTAGGATTCAGGATGGTAAAAAACTGCCTTCCTATGCTTTGAAAGATGGAGCTCAAACCTGTGTTTCCAAACTGGCTCACACTGTCCAGGAGTAAAAAAAAAAAAGAAAGAATAGGGTCAAGCAACAATATTTTCTTGCATTATTCATCAATTAATCAATGCTCCTATCAGCAGTGGGAGTTGATGGGAGTCCTATTAGTGACTCTTGTTAGTTCAGGATTTAATTAATTAGGATTTAATTCATAGCCTGCTGGAGAGGTCAAGTAAAGAGCAGGTAAAATAGAACCACATAGTCTCAAAGAACTTGCTTTGAACATCAAACATAACTGTTATTTCCAAATGCACTTTAACAAGAGGAGCATTATTTGGCCAATTTCCAGCAATCCTTCTTGAAAAAGGAAGGTCGGATATTGTGTTTGGAAGGAGAGAATTACCTTCCAAGAAATTTCAGATAAAAACACTTGAAAAAGTGACTTCATGGAGTAGTGTACAAAACTATTTGAAAATGGGTGGCACTAGTAATGGTTAAGGTTATAACTGCAGGCTGCTCCTAAGTCTGTGTCAATTTGGGATGAATATTGTCTCTGAGAAAGATTTATTTTCCAATATGCCTTTTTTTTTTTTTAACCAAGGGATATTTTCAGATTATATCAGTTCTCACCTCCTTGTCACATTTCTGTTCCACTTGTAATTTAAATCGGGGCAGAGATAGTTCTATGCCAGTACCATGTGTTCCTTCAGAGATTCCACCTCCACATCTGTTGTTCTGCATAAATCTATCTGCTAAGTTATTGGCTGCAGTTCAACGGAGTCTATACATTTCCCCAATTAAACCATCAGTTAACAATTCCCAATTGGTGACCTTAATGTACCTTGTGGATGAAAAGCTCCAAAACTTTTTCTGATCTGAGAAAAATGGGGGGAGCAGAAGTATGTGAGTACCCACATGAAACACTATTAATAATCTTCCAGCTGTGACTAACCGTACATTTGCAGACCACAGTGAACATATGAGCCTGTTAAAATTATATACAGTTTTTACATGTAACTAAAGCCTGTTTCTGTATGCTAATGCACCAGCCAATTAGTTGACATTCACAATTAATTCTTCTTTCTCTGTCACCTAGTTAGCATTGAATGAGGTTGGTGTGTACTTGAATTCTCATGTGATTCTTGATTGCACTGTAGAACATGATCAAAAGGCTCTGTTCGAATGTGAATGATTGTGTTGCTTGCTGTACTTGATGGCAATTTACTTAAATAAGATACTCTGCAGGAGAATTTGTTCAAAGTAAAGTCACAACCAGCACTTTATTGTTTCCATGCACAGTATTTCAGAATATTGCCTCTTGAAAGCCTTAAAAAAAATCAAGAAGACAATGCCAAGAGGAAAAATTAAAGCACTGGTATGACCATAATCTTTATTAGCGGTGTGGGGCAAAATGTACAAGCCTTAAAGTAATCATGTGAATACCTAAAGCCTAATAATGAGCAGCCCCCTTGTCTGAGAGAGCACAGAGGTAATGTCTTTAATAGAAAATGTATTTGATAGCACGGATTCTTCCAGTCCTGATCATTCCATGCACTAATCTCAACTGATCTCCAAATCCTCTCACACCTGGTGACTTCCATGAAGACTTGCACTCTTCAGACACAAGCCTGGGAATTATTGTCAAACACCTGGCAAATTTACACTATTATGGTAATGAAGCTTCATGCAATTTTTATTGTCACAGATAAGTAGCTGAAGCATGAGGACAAGTATACTATGGAATATAAGTGTTGTAAAATACTAGAGTTTTGTTTATTAATTGTCAGCTCTACTGTTTCTCCCATACTTTTTACTTCATTATCAGAATCATCTTTCACTGCAAATAAAGCCACAGATAGAATATTAGTTATAATATCCTACTGGTGTAGACTGTGTTCGCAGCATTACATTTGTCCCTGACTTAACTGTTATAGGCCTGGAGAGATATATGTGTCATTTAACAGCTTCTGCTCGTCCTAATAAAGAAAACAATGGGTCTCATTTCACAGGGACATTTTCTTTGTTATATCCATATTTCTTAAAAGAAGCTTTCTATCTAGTTGAGACTTTACTCCCATCTGGAAGTACAGTAAAGATGGGTACAGTTCTGTGCCTGTTCAAGACCCCCAAAACCATCTCACTCTCTTTAGATGAACCTACCCAGTTCATCTAAACCACCCAGTGAACTGGTGGTTTTAATCTTGAAAAAGGGAGTATAAAGGGAACTCTTATTATCAAGTCCAGACAAGCTGTTTCTCTGAAACAGCTGTCTCAAGTACTTCATGGTGGTTCCCAATTTGGTTGTTTTCCTCTGGCTGGCTGGCAAAGAAAGAAGATGCAAATCACCACTTTGTTCCTGCCTCTCCCCTCTCCATGTTGGTAGAGGAGAAAAGGTGAAATGCATAGCAGGACAGGACTGTGCTGCACCCTGCTCCACATACAAAATAGATTGAGCAAGGTAGTGTTTCTTCAGCACAAGAAGAGCACAGACCATTTACTCTTTCCCTTGTGGCACAGCTCCTGAGGGAGGGCAATGCTGTGAAAGGTCTTGCTCAATAGTTCTGACTGAGGTTTGAACTATCAAAAAGAAAAAAAGTCATTCCCAAGGGAAATGAGAAAAATAAATAAGAATTAAGGATGGAACTATCATTTATGACCATTTTGGACAGTTAAACAATAAGAACATGAGTAAAGCCCTTTTGGGTCAGCACTCTTTTGATGTCAGAGACAACAGAACTGTGAGTCTGGCATATATATGTCTTGTACATCTTCGGCATCCAGAGCTGCTATTAGAGATCCTAGAGGTAGACCACTCACTAGGTTTCTATTTACCAACGCATAGTCCATGAGTTTGTCTAATTATTTTGAAACTACTGATTGTCTGCTTCCACAACTCCCTGTGTCAGCAAACTCCACAATGCAAGTTAAGCCATAGAGACAAAAATCTTTAGTGAAGCAGACAGTTTCTCAAGATGAGAAGGGACCTTGAGCTTTTCCCCTTCTCTTTAACAATAGTCATCTGTGCTGTTAGAAATCTAAAGATGTGCCAAAAGATATCACCTGGTACAGGTGCTTCTTGTTGACTGATAGTGGTGTTCAGCTGGTGAGAAAAGACAAGGGAATAACATGAGCACCCAGGCAACCGAGATTCCCTCTCCCCTCACCAGAGAGACCTATACCCTATGAGTTAAATTAAGGTTGCAGTATCAGATCAGAGTTTCAGCTTAAAGTCTCAATTTCCTGGCTTTTTGTGGGTTTTAGGCAGACCCTTAATGTTGCTTTAATGTAGGGGGCTTCTTGTGGTTTAATATTTCTAAAGTCAGTAAATTATTTCCAGCATATGTAAAAAAGACAAATTTCTCCTGTGGTTAGTGACCACAAAGCAAAACAAGAAACAGAAATACTCAAGAGTAGCATTCGTGAGCAGAGGATTTAGAGCTTTAAACCTCCCTTTTGATGTTATGTGCAGAGAAACAAAGTTCAGTACAAGGCTGATGATTAATACCTTTACAAAGCATAATAACAAATAAACACAACCTGTGTCCAGCATCTCTGCAGATCAGTACAAAATGCTTTTCGTTCTCTGTGTCAGCAAACACTTTGAAACAATGTCCCCACTCTCTTATATTCATCCCCTAAAAATTTACTGCTGAATAATAAATGTATCCCAGCTTGTGAGGAGAGGAACCAAACTGCCAAGCAATGAAGAAAATGTATCAAATAATGGTTTGTTTCCACTAGTGAATGATTATTCTTCCTTGGCCTTTCCCATGGAGGGGAAAGAGAGGTGAGCTGATGTCTGAAATTGAAGTAGAATTGTTGCTACAGTTGAGTGGAGAGAAACTGTGAAGATCTGGCTGATATTTTCAGACAAAATCCGTAAAGCTTTGGAAATCACAATCTGTGTTGCTGGATAATAGCTAGATCCATTATCCCAGGCCAGCCTCCTGCAGTAACTATTTTGACTGCAAGGTTGGAAAGTGCTGGTTGCAGTTCCTGTGGGACAGATGACCACACAGACATTGGTACCCCTGGGCACAGCCCCAGCAGCTGTGTGCCCCAGTGCCCGCTGTGTACCCCACACAAAGCCAGAGGGTTCTTTCCCTGCAAGTCCCCCAGGCCTGGCTGGCTGACTTGGGGCAGGTGGCCTTGGCAAAGCTCCTGCCATGTCTCTAAGCCAGGCTTGTGCAATGAAAAGAAACTGCCATTGATTCACCACAGCCTCAGGGAAGAGCTGGGAATAGCAAAGTTTCTGTTTACTTACTTGCAAACATTTGGGTAAAAAGATTAAGTGTTGAGAAAACAAGATTTTTTTTGAAAAGTAAGATCTTTTGATGGTGCTGACAGTCAGATATACTGGGGATTGTTCATATTAGCTTTGTTCTCAGCACCATTTAAAAGCTCTGGTTGCATCACTGACAGGATGCATCCATGAGTGCTGAGAATGCTGGCAGACACCTTGTGAGGCCACTCACAGTCATCTTTGAAAAGTCACAGGAATCAGGAGAGGTGCCTGAGGATTGGAATAAAGTAAATATCACCGAGTCTTCAGAAAGGGCAAGAAGGAGAGCCTTGGGAGCTACTATCATCCAGACAGCCCCACCTCCATCCCTGGAAAGGTGAAGGAGCACCTCATTCTGGAGGACATTTCTATCCACATGGATGACATGAAGGTGATCAGGGTAGTCAGCAAGAACTCACTAAAGGTAAATCATGCTTGTCCAACCTGATTGCCCTCTACAATGAAACATCTGCCTGGATGGATTGAGGGAAGGGCAGAGGACATTGTCTGGCTTGATTTCAGCAAGGCTTTTGCCACTGTCTCTGACAACACCCTCATAGGGAGTGTGGACTGGATGAGTGGACTGTGACATGGCTGTAGAACTGGCTGAGTGGCAGATCCCAGAGGGTTGTAATCAGCTGTGCAGGCTCTGGCTGGAGGCCTGTCACTGGTTGTGTTCTTCAAGGCTCAACACTGGGCCCAGTGCTGCTGAACCATCCATAACCTGGATGAAGGGGTTGGTGTGGGTCCTCAGTGAGGTCGCTGAGGACACAAACTGCAGGAGCAGAAATTAATTTGCTTGTCTTTCTCATAATAATTTCAGTGTAGTTTCTGGTATACTATGGGAGGAAATGCTAGTTCAATGGCATCTTCAGCAGCAGCTTTGTAGGCTACTCACTACAGAAATATGACCATATATTAAAGGAGATGTAAGAATGGAGGAAGAGATTGGTTGCACTGTTCTCCCATGCATTCAGTTGGAGCTGACTGAAATAAAGATGTGCTGTGTATTAGAGGATGAAGAAAGCTACACCTTGCCTTGAACTTGTGATTCTTCTCTTCTCAATACAGCTGTGCTTGGCCCTAACAGTGGCAATGACAAGAAGGGGTTTAAAACAGAAAAAAAGTGGCTGAAGTCTCAAACAAACACCAGGCCATATCTCTCAGCTACAGCATTTGAGAGGGATGTTCTTCTGTTAAAACAGCTGGGAAATCCAGTCTGCATTGGAAAAGGCAAACACTCTTATTTGATGATGCTGTAAAACATCCTGGCTAGAAAGTTGCTTAAAAGGCTTTTCAATTAGTTATTCAAGATTTCCCAAGAGAAGGTGCTAAATTGATTAAAATTAACAGTTAATTTCAAGTTAATTTCATGGACAATTAGCTCCAATATTGCTAACTAACCGGCCATATTCTTCTTTAGCTGGAAAAAAGTTAAGAAGGTCACAGCCTCTCTTGCTACATCATGGTTTGGAAAAATTATTCATGCCATGCTATGACAGGAAGACATCATTACTGACAATGTGTGGTAAAAAATTGACTCAGCAAATCACATTCTGCTTTGCGAGTTCCTTTTTTTCTGTTACATCAGAATTCTGCTCTTTGTCCAAAGCCTACTGCTCCTTGCAGACATTAATACCTCTCTTCTTAAACAAGAATTACTACTGGCAGCTGTGGGATCCCAGCTCACAGTGAGTAACTCCTTACTTCTGTAAGAGCTCCATTGCCTGGTGGGACTGTTTAGAGTGAGATGCTACTCAATGAGAGTAAAATGGCCAGTGTTTGACCCAGTAAACATAGCGTTCAGCTTGACTGTTCCCATAAAAATCTAGGCATAAAAGTCCATATTTTCTTGGAAGCATTATGTTATATTTAACCATCACAGGGCACAAAACATACACCTTGTATGAGTGATATACACTGGCATTCATCTGGTATGTCTACATTACTTAGCGATGTGCATGAATAAGGTAAAAGGTCAAAAATTAATACAAATAAGTCCTTTAAACTACATCCTGCCATTTATTTGATGTGGAGGAAAGAGATTAATAATACATGGGAAAAAAAAGAACTGCAGGGAAAAAAAAAGTTAATTTTTTTTAAGCTAGCAAAGCTCCTGTGGAACCAAAATCTTCTAGTTGCCCTGCCTCCAGCTGAATAAGTATCTGTGGAACAGAAAGCTGATAACCAATTAGGAGTAGCCAATGTTCTTTTCAGATAGACATCACTGTTCAAACACCTGCTATTCAGGCCCTGGCAGGTGGTATATTTGGACAAAAAACAAGCAAACAAACAAAAAAACCCCAAAAACCAAAAATTCCCTCACCCAAACCAAACCAGCCAAACAAACAAAAACAAAACCAAAAGCAAAACAAAAAAAACCCTGTATTTTTTACCCTTGTTTGACCTAAATCTAGCTCTGATTCAGAATTAGGTTTTTTTTCAGAATTTTGGCTCATGAGATGTTCTGCATTGAGTTTAAGGATGAAGAGAAAACAGAAGACTTGTTTTATATACAAAGGCAGGAATAAATCTTTCTGAAGAAAATTGGCTGGTGACCAAAGCATTGGTGAGATCAACAAAGGAAATGAACATAAGTTGAGTGTTTCAATATAGGACCGCATTTGGGTCAGATAGACACAGGGTGTAAATTAAATGTATATTGATTTAGGTACCCTATACAGTTGTAGATACCTTACATACTTATTCTCCTTGATTAAAATAATGAAAGTGACAGCACAGATGTGTGATTTTATTTCAGTAGAATCTAATACCTAACACCTGAAATGGTGATGTCACGTTTAAAACTGTTCCTGCCTAGATCTAAATTGAAGTCAAGTCTTGCTAGGAGTTATGTGTGAAAATAATAGAAAGGCCTTCTCGGGGCCTTCCATTTCAGTCTCCTACCTGTATCAGATTGAACTTCCCTTTATCTAAGGGCTAGTTTGGGATATGATAAAATAACACAGTGGTAGCCCAGGTCATTGCCCCAAGAACTGAATTGAGCACTCCCACAGAGCTGATCCTGCTAGATAAAGCCATATAAGGAGGGTTCCTCTGCATGACATTGCTAATGACTGATATATTGAACCTATCTTTATCTTTAAAATTGGAGATTTCCCTTCTGTTTCCTCAGAAAAATATTTGGGATTTTTTTTCTCTGCTCCCTCAGCTGCAAATTCAAGTGGAGATAACTCACTTCAGACAACAAGAAAATTATCAATAAAAATGTTCTCTTTCTTGTTTGCTACCAAANCTGTGGGGAAAAAAAAAAAGAAAGAAAAAAAAATAAGGGAAGATAAATACATGCTTTTGCCTGCATATGAATGTTTACCAGCACTCTATCATTATGTGCAGGTAACATGCAGGTAGTAACCTCCTTGATCACCAACATATTATGTGCTAGTTTTAAAAACTATTAATTAATTAGAATTAATTGTAGTTTCAGGGGGTGTTGTCTTTTGGTGGGCGTATTGTCTTGACCAGGAAATATGAAAGTTTTTTGTTGAACTTTTTGTCCCAATTCCAAGATGCAGTAACACATTATTGGTGCTGTAAGCGCTCCCATATGCTTCAGAAATATTTTAATTTTTGTTGACTTTTTGGCCTGGCTCCTGAAGATGAATATCATTCAGATGCCAAACATTTGATACCTTTGAAGTCTGGATGCTTCTTTTTACTCCATAGGAAATATGGATGCAGCAGGACTAAGGCAATCCTAGTCTTATGATATGGTTGGCCAGCAGAATACAGGAGAGAGAAGCAAGGTTCTTTGAAAGAGTTGCCAGTCTTGTATATATCAACTTTTCTGTTGAGGTTCTGATTAGGATTCAAAAAAAGAGGACCAGTTCTGCACAAAAAAAAAAAATTTAAAAGATGGATTGATCCATTTATCATCCAAACAAAGCTGATACACTTGTAAATTGAAATAATGTGGATGTGAGCAGAGAGGTCTATTTTCCTCTCCTCATTAACCTCATTAACCTAGGCAACAAGTATTATCTGAAAATTTTCACCAGACACAGCTAATTCTGTATANCTCTTTCTTTCTCTCTTTCTCTCTTTCTTTCTCTCTTTCTCTCTTTCTCTCTTTCTTTCTCTCTTTCTCTCTTTCTCTCTTTCTTTCTCTCTCTCTCTCTCTCTTCCTTCCTTCCTTCCTCTCACTTTCCCCTTCTTGTTGTTTTTATTCCTTATGGCATAATTTGATCACAGCAATGAAAAAATCTTAAAAACTCAGCCTTATTAGATGATATTGACATTTCACAGAGAAAATGATCAGATGACAGCTGCTGTTGCAATGATAACACTCTAACACAATGACAGTTCCTTCCCCACCTAGTCCTAGCCAAAATCAATGTAAAATTCTTTTGCTGATGCATTTAGTTTGAGAGGAGGAGCTATTTCAATTTCAGATGGAAAACCGTCTCTTAGTGAGATCAAACGTCTGAGTCCACCTGCCAAGAAATGCAGGAAAGAAGATAATACGCAGTGAATTTTGATCTATTTTTGGTTTTATTTCCTGCTGTTCATGAGAACCAGGAATGCAGATCAGACTCCACCATCCACTGAGAGGCATGTGTTTGCAAGGCTTCTGCTACTTTTTGGAGAACACCCATCCCCTTGCAGCTTTTGGGCAAACCTTTTGTTCTCTGAGGCCTTGGGTAATTTATCTGTGACTCATCTCTGGCAAGGGAACCCCAGGCTTGTTGGAGTAGCCTGGGAGAGTTCATGGTGATTTATGGACTCTGAAGATGAATGCCCCCTGTTTTCCTATCTCAAATTCTCACTCCATATTTGCCCTCTGTTCAGAGAAATCTCTGAAAAGCCTTGTATTCAAAGGAGCTTCAGAGTCTCTTGATGATTCAGCTGGTCAAATGACAAACAGGGCAGAGAAAGGTTTGCAAGCTGGCTGAAGTGCAAACTAAGGCAATCTGAAGAAAAGATGTGGTGAGAGAGAAGGTGACACGCACTCCTCTGGAGGGGCAGGACGGGTTCAGTGTTGCATGTCAGTGGACAGCCTGGATGCTGGAAGGAGGCTGTAGAAACCATTCAAACCACTGGCAAATCTCATAAAAAGGTTCCTTACTGGGCTTGCCTGCCACCTTATTACCCCAGAGCAGCTGTTTTAAAGAGCAGGCATAAACTCACCCTGGCTATTGCAAGCACATTTTCTGCAAGGTGAAAGGTTTGGCATCTGGAAGTGTCAGAAAGGAGCCTCTCGCCATAAATCACACCGGAGAGCACTCAAATTTGACAAGTGCCTTGAGACCACTTATATGTTCACCCCTAAATTCCAATATCAAAGAGCAGCCCTTCAGGCTTTAAACTCCTATGATACACCGAATCTGACATAGGAAGCTGGACTGGTGGGGAATTGACTGGCAGGAGTGCCCTTGACACCTGGGGGCTGCTCACACACAAGGGCTGGCACAAACTGGGCTGCCTGAATTCCCTATGCTCTGCTCCAAGAATGAAGAGGTTTTGCCTTCACTCAGATGCAAAAATCCTTTTCCCTTCTCCTTTTCCTCCTCCACCCCTCCCTTTCTCTGCCCAGGTCTTAGCAGTGGAGCCAGCTGAGAGCAGAGCCAGGAGCTCCTGTGTATGAGCTCTCTGCTCTGCACTCAAGGCTGTCAAAGCTGAGGCCAGCACAGATAATCAGACATCTCATACTTCATTCTTAAGGGTAAGGGAAATATTTTTTGTTGCCATTTCCTCAGCATCTAGCATTTTTTCTCTAATCAGAAAAGAAAATTCTGTGGCACCTCTGTTCCTGGGATAGTCACCAGTGGTCACAAATTATTTCCGTGTATTTTTTTCTTACTGAAATGCTTCCATAAATAAACAAGCCTCCATAAAACAGCAGGAAAAATCCACTCCCAGTGAGACTCCATGGAGGCAGTGTGAGGGGATGACAGTGTCTGAAAGGTGGGGATAAGAAGCTGCCCCCCACTTGCTCACACAGACAGCTGTCTCTGCCCAGTTCACTTCTCCTGGTGATTTATGAAGCCCTTTGATCAGAATTGAGTTTTAATTGCCTGAACTGCAGAATCTGACACGTGCTTCATCAAGACAAAGGTAGAGCCTCTTCCTGATGCCCTGCTCTTCTCTTCTTTTCCACAGGTCCAAGCCCTGTAGGATTTTAGGAATCTACCCATTCCCTAACTCCATCTTTCAAATATCCATTGGCTTAAGAATTGACAGAGGAAAGAAAGAAAGAGAGAAAGAAAAGAAAAGAAAAGAAAAGAAAAGAAAAGAAAAGAAAAGAAAAGAAAAGATAAAAGAAAGAAAGAAACACTTTTCTGTCTCAAATACCCTCAAGTTCCCCAACTCATCCATCCCAAGGTCTCAAGAAGAGGCCCCGGAAAGGGGAAGGGGGAAACCATCCTGGTGGGGTGCTTGCGGGAGCCCTCCCATCAGGCGCGGACCTCGGGAAAGCCCATTCGGTGGGGATAGATGCTGGGGGATCCCTCCCGGTGGGATCGGGCCCTGGGGAACCCTGTCTGCATGGGAGCACGCCGTGCAGCAGAGTGGGTCCCCTGCAGGGGGTGGCTGCCCACCCCGGGCCTGGCCATCCCAGGGGGAGCCGGGATCCTGTTACTGCTGGGCCGGCAGAAGGAAGGCGAGTGTCAGGCACTGTCACGTATTATTAGTACTGTTTCTCCCCATTAAAGCCATGCCTTTGAGCAAAGGAGTTTCTTTCATGTTCTCCCCCACCAATACTCTGACAGAACTCCTAAAACTCAGGAATTTTCCAAATCAAAGACTTAATCATTATCCTTCTGTCCGTTCCCCCCCTCTCTGCCACACACACTATACCCCAAACTGCTTTAACTGTCATTATCCCCAGCACAGATGCCTGTTTAAATTCTTGATTCAAGCTGGAGGACATTTAATAGCTGACTGGATTAAATATTGCAGACTCCAGCCCAAAATCTCTTTGAAAATACAGGTCGAGGAACTATGTCTAAATTCGCTGAATGAAAACTGATCTATGATATATGTTTTAAGTTCAGATCTGAGGACTGGGAGAAGGGGGGAAGGGAGTCTGTTCTGGATCTGGTTTATATTGGTGTAAAAACCTTGAAGTTGAAAGGTGTTTCAGGATGCTTAGAGAGGGAGAAAGAACTGAGAGGAAGGAAGGAAGGAAGGAAGGAAGGAAGGAAGGAAGGAAGGAAGGAAGGAAGGAAGGAAGGAAGGAAGGAAGGAAGGAAGGAAGGAAGGAAGGAAGGAAGGAAGGAAGGAAGGAAGGAAGGAAGGAAGGAAGGAAGGAAGGAAGGAAGGAAGGAAGGAAGGAAGGAAGGAAGGAAGGAAGGAAGGAAGGAAGGAAGGAAGGAAGGAAGGAAGGAAGGAAGGAAGGAAGGAAGGAAGGAAGGAAGGAAGGAAGGAAGGAAGGAAGGAAGGAAGGAAGGAAGGAAGGAAGGAAGGAAGGAAGGAAGGAAGGAAGGAAGGAAGGAAGGAAGGAAGGAAGGAAGGAAGGAAGGAAGGAAGGAAGGAAGGAAGGAAGGAAGGAAGGAAGGAAGGAAGGAAGGAAGGAAGGAAGGAAGGAAGGAAGGAAGGAAGGAAGGAAGGAAGGAAGGAAGGAAGGAAGGAAGGAAGGAAGGAAGGAAGGAAGGAAGGAAGGAAGGAAGGAAGGAAGGAAGGAAGGAAGGAAGGAAGGAAGGAAGGAAGGAAGGAAGGAAGGAAGGAAGGAAGGAAGGAAGGAAGGAAGGAAGGAAGGAAGGAAGGAAGGAAGGAAGGAAGGAAGGAAGGAAGGAAGGAAGGAAGGAAGGAAGGAAGGAAGGAAGGAAGGAAGGAAGGAAGGAAGGAAGGAAGGAAGGAAGGAAGGAAGGAAGGAAGGAAGGAAGGAAGGAAGGAAGGAAGGAAGGAAGGAAGGAAGGAAGGAAGGAAGGAAGGAAGGAAGGAAGGAAGGAAGGAAGGAAGGAAGGAAGGAAGGAAGGAAGGAAGGAAGGAAGGAAGGAAGGAAGGAAGGAAGGAAGGAAGGAAGGAAGGAAGGAAGGAAGGAAGGAAGGAAGGAAGGAAGGAAGGAAGGAAGGAAGGAAGGAAGGAAGGAAGGAAGGAAGGAAGGAAGGAAGGAAGGAAGGAAGGAAGGAAGGAAGGAAGGAAGGAAGGAAGGAAGGAAGGAAGGAAGGAAGGAAGGAAGGAAGGAAGGAAGGAAGGAAGGAAGGAAGGAAGGAAGGAAGGAAGGAAGGAAGGAAGGAAGGAAGGAAGGAAGGAAGGAAGGAAGGAAGGAAGGAAGGAAGGAAGGAAGGAAGGAAGGAAGGAAGGAAGGAAGGAAGGAAGGAAGGAAGGAAGGAAGGAAGGAAGGAAGGAAGGAAGGAAGGAAGGAAGGAAGGAAGGAAGGAAGGAAGGAAGGAAGGAAGGAAGGAAGGAAGGAAGGAAGGAAGGAAGGAAGGAAGGAAGGAAGGAAGGAAGGAAGGAAGGAAGGAAGGAAGGAAGGAAGGAAGGAAGGAAGGAAGGAAGGAAGGAAGGAAGGAAGGAAGGAAGGAAGGAAGGAAGGAAGGAAGGAAGGAAGGAAGGAAGGAAGGAAGGAAGGAAACTGGTTAGGCGCATTGGAATAGGATAGCGAGCTTGGACAGGACGGCTGCTTTTCTTTTTTTCCACAAGCAAATAAAAAAACAGTTTAAGGAGAGCCTACATACCGCACATATATGTGCAAATACACACACATAGAAAAAGGAGGAATGATTTATGCTTGAGTTTCTGTGAGCCTTTCTCTTCCCAGTGTTTACAAGGCGGGGCTCCATTTGCAAGTTGTACATCTGTTCGCTTCACGTGACATTTTCATAAAAGCTCTAACATCTGGTCAAAATAAACCTCCTTCAGGTACCTGCTTAACTTTTCACATGTCAAAATCCCTTCCCCTCTGAAGCTCTCCTTTCCTCCACGGCTGCAGTCGCGTGTATTGCTCCTTTCTTGACTGCTCATTTAATGACTCTGCCTCTGCCCGAATAGAACAAAGCAACCCTGAACATGAAGGGGCAACCCCGACCCTTCCCAAGAGTATCCTTCCTCATCTCGCCCCCTCCCACCTCCAGATTTCCCCGCATTAGGAGGGCAGAGCGGGTCTTCTTCCCGCCGCAATATTTCGCTTTGGGATTTCTGTAGCCCAGCAAACAGGATTTGCGACTCCCCCACCCCTCTCCAAGAGAACCCATAGTCCTGTTCGGGCTAATATTTTGCACGAACGCTGATAATACTCCCAAAGTTAAATAATCAGCATCTAATTGTCCCAAACCTATTCCGTTATTATTTCAGCTATTATTAATTGCTCCTGATACCTTTGTAGCTGTCTTTATCCCAGCGTGGTGCGTCCGAATTATTTTGGATTAAAATATTTCTCTTCTTGCCCGTGGTCCATAAGGTAAACAAGGGAATTTTTGTGAAGTTTCTGCACATTTCATGTCACCTCTTTATGAAAAGAACGGAGAAGTGTCCGCTAACCAAGACAAGGCGACTACGTAGAGGAGAGCAGTGAAAGTGTTCCTGAGCGAGCGGAGAAGACAGGGAATTGCCAAGAGAATGGACAGCTTTTTCGCCGATGTGAATATTTGGTTTTGTTTTGCGTTTTATTTCGGATTTTTAAACGGGTGTTACCATCGTCATTAAGTTTCTGTAGCTTTATTGTTCTAGCTCTGTAAAACAGTTCTAAGCCTCCCGCAATGTCGATGACTCGGTCCTTATAAATGGCCGGCTTGTTTGCTTTTAAAAAAGAAAAGGGGGACTTTTCTACAAGTGATTTTAACCTGCTCCACCTTCAAGTGACCTGCCAAATGCTCCTTCTTACTTTATAGACATCTGGGAATTCCATACACGCCTTAAACTCCAATTACACACCTTCTTCAAAGGACACGTGCTTTGATTTGCCAAGAACATTAAGTGGACTGAAGTCGAAAGAAGCTGGTGCAGAAGTTAAGGTAAAATACATCCTGTGCCATGTTTACTGCGGGCAGGTTATGTGTGCAGCAAATAAAATAAGTCCTGATGGGATGTGGATGTGTGCGCCTCTTTTATTTTTTTTTTCCTTTTGCTTTAGCCTCCCGGATCCCTTTACGGGGTGGATTGGATTTGCCGTCACCACCACCACCACCCGCTTCCCAAAGATGCTAATTTATGGCGGGAGCGCTCCCGCTCTCCCGGCGGGTGTGCTGCCTGCCGGAGCGCGCAGGTGAAGGGAGAGCCGTGTGAACCGGGCGGACGCAGCCGCCGAGAGCGACCGGGGGGCAGCGGGGCCGGCAGCTGAGCCCGTTCCCGGCAGTCGCCCACCCCGCCGCGGCTGGCCCCGGGAGGCAGGTGCCCGAGCTGTCGGCGCCGCAGGTGAGTCCCTCTCCCCCCTGCGCTTTTCCGTGACTTTTGTGCCCCTGCCCTCTCCCTCCGTTTCCCCCCACATCCCCACGGCGCGTTTGTTTGTTTTTCTTAAAATTACAGATGCAGGGGAAACCGCCTGACAT
The DNA here is from genome assembly GCA_008694505.1 of Cyanoderma ruficeps. Lineage (NCBI taxonomy): Eukaryota > Metazoa > Chordata > Aves > Passeriformes > Timaliidae > Cyanoderma > Cyanoderma ruficeps. Next base: position 21,477,680 of record VZDJ01000782.1, on the reverse strand, counting down.
CATGGGAGCGGGACAAGAGCGCACTTTGAAGGGCTCCTGGGCAGGACTTCAAGTGAAATCATACGCCGGGGAGGAATCCGATACCGGCTTGGAGAAAGCAGCGGGGCGGCCCCTGCCAAACCCAGGAATGCCGAGGGCCCGCGGCCGGCGCCCCCCGCCCGCCTCCCCGCAGGAGGCGCAGCCCCGGCCCCGCCGCTCCGCGCCCCGCCAGCTCCGCCGGGGCGACCGGGCCCGGACCCTCAGTCGGCGGATCAACGGGACACATCGATCCTCCGAGAAAAAAAAAAGCGCGAAATCAATCAGGATTTCCAAAGGCAGAGTTAATTTTCCGATTGCAAGAGTGTTTAAAATTCCCATAAGGCAAATTAACATACACATTATTTCTTTTTTCCTTCAGTAAACCTGACGCTGATTCAATCGTTTTCGGCTCTAGCCCGAGGAGCACCAGGCATCTGCAGTTTCTTCCCAGTTTCAACCCAGGAAAGGGTAGTTTTAAAACAGCTTTATCTCTTTTTT